>CM035114.1:53425648-54656489 GCA_020205505.1 Panax japonicus | reverse complement strand
ATGATAAACCTTATGTAGAACCCGGCGTGTCCGAGAAAACTCCTTACCCCTTTTATTAAGGTGGGCGGTGGAAGGTTATTGATTACATCAATCTTTTCCTTATCAACCTCGATTCCGCCAATAGAAACCCGGTGGCCCAAAATAATGCCCTCCTCTACCATGAAGTGACACTTCTCTCAATTTAGCACCAGGTTAGTTTCGACACATCGATGAAGAACAACAGTCAGATTTGTCAAGCAATTATTAAATGAGCTCCTGAAAACTGAGAAGTCATCCATGAAGACCTCCAGGATCTTTTCAACCATATCAAAGAAGATTGACATCATACACCGCTGAAATGTTGTGGGAGCATTACATAGCCGAAAGACATTTTTTGGAAGGCAAAGGTCCCATACGGACATGTGAATGTCGTCTTCTCCTGATCTTCAGGAGCAATAAAAATTTGATTGTACCCCAAGTACCCATCTAGCAGACAATAATATTCGTGCCCAGCCAACTGGTCAAGCATCTGATCAATGAATGGAAGGGGAAAGTGATCCTTACATGTTAATTTGTTCAGTTTCCTGTAATCTATGTACACTCTCCACCCGGTCACTGTTCTGGTGGGAATCAGTTCGTTGTTTTTATTGGAAACAATTGTCATCCCTCCCTTCTTTGGCACACATTGTATTGGACTAACCCAAGGGCTACTGGTGATGGAGTAGATGATGCCCGCGGTTGATTATGTATCAAAATGGGTTGAAGTCATTGCACTTCTAACTAACGATGCCAAAGTGGTCCTCAAATTCTTGCAAAAGAATATCTATAAAATATTTGGCATGCCAAGAGCAATTATAAGTGATGAAGGTAGTCACTTCTGCAACAGATCATTTACAACTCTCTTGGCGAAGTATGGGGTCAACCATAAGGTTGCGACAACATATCATCCCCAAACAAGTGGGCAAGCTGAAGTTTCAAATAGGGTGGTGAAGAGAATCTTAGAAAAGGTGGTGAACCCGGATAGAAATGACTGGTCTCTTAGGTTGGACGATGCACTATGGGCCTACTGAACTGCATACAAAACACCAATTGGTATGTCACCATATCAATTGGTCTATGGGAAAGCATGTCACCTACCTATGGAGTTACAACACAAAGCCTACTGGGCTATTCAGAAACTGAACTTTGATCAAGAAGTTGTGGGTGAAAAGAGGCTACTTTAGCTAAATGAGCTCGATGAATTCTTACTTCAAGCTTACGAGAACTCGAAGTTATACAAAGAAAAGGTCAAGAAATGGCGCGATCAGAAATTCATGCAGAGAACGTTCGAGCTGGGGCAATTAGTACTACTATTCAACTCAAGGTTGAGGTTGTTCCCAGGGAAGCTAAAATCACGATGGTCGAGTCCATTTACCATCAAAAGAGTTTTCTCACACGGCGCCGTTGAACTCTATAGTAGGAATCCATTGGAAACGTTCAAGGTTAACAGTCAAAGGTTGAAGCATTATTGGGGTGGCGAATCCAACATGGATGTCATCGCAATCACATTATCCAACGTACCATAAACATGGAGTAGTCAGGCTGAACGACTTAAAATTAAGCGCTAATTGGGAGGCAACCCAATCGTCTTTTTATTCTTCATATTTTTATCTGTGCTAGTTAGATTAAAGTTTAGAGTAATAATTAGGATATAATAATTTTAGTATGTAGTTAATTAGTTGTATTGTTATAGATAAACTAATCTCAATGGCATCTAAACCCACATCAAAGAGGCAACATGAAGAGTTTTCGGCACCACACCACCATCACAAACCTTCGATCGACGTAAATTCATAAGTTCCACCACCGCTGACCGTTACGACATGGTATATAAAGCTCTCACACCGGAGCGGGGGTTGGCACCGGACCACGTCGATGTTGAAATGATGCAACAAATATATTAGAAAGGGTGGAACAAGTTCACGGAGGAACCCGAGGTCGCCGTTGTAAGTGTGGTCAAGGAATTTTATGCTAACGTCGAGGACAAGACCCCTTTCAATGCGTTTGTGCGGAGAAGATTAGTCACATTCAGTGTCGATGCCATCAACACATACTATCAGTTAAGGGTGCCTAGACATTGCCAGTATGCTCATTTACATGATCATGATCCAGATTATGAGGTTATTATGAAGGAAATGACAAAATCGGGTACCACATGGATCAAAGGTCATAAAGGAGGCACAGTTTTTCACAGCAAAGATCTCAGCAGATATGGCAAGATATGGTATGCATTCTTGTGCGCCAAATTATTTCCATCCACACACACGTCCGACGTGACCAAGGAGAAGGCAGTGCTCTTGTATGCCATTGTACAAGATTTTATCATCGACGTCGGGGTAATAATCAGTTTTTCAATCTGACGGTGCTTACGGGGATAATTCTCGGGTGGCCTGCCACACCCATCACTCATTTTTGGGTTGTGTAGGCAAACGAAAGTTCAATGGTCGGATGATGAAATCACTCAAATGCCACTTTAGACACTAGATTTAAGAACAATTGCATGATATGCTGTATGGCCCAGAGGCGAGTCACATCCTAGAGGATTAGGCTTTGTATTTCCATCCACTTCAGAGGATGAGGCTAATCCTTCTGACAGCTCGGATCAAAGAATTCCAGGAAGCAACACCAATGGGCGAGGAAGAAACAGAGGCACCACATACCAAATCTATATCTAGCCCTCAGTTCCTCAACTTTCAACGACATATGGATGAGCAAAATAAGATAGCACGTAGAGAGATGCGGCGACTCACTGCGAGGTAGGACCACATGTTTGACGACATGAACCTATCGTTTGCCTCATTGAACGTAATGCTCCAAAGCTTCAATCCCACTGCTCAATTTCTGTACCAACAACCAGCCCCAATGCCACGATTTTCACCAAGTGACTCCGATGAAGAAGAACACACACCACCACCCCAGGCTTAAGTGATTACAGGGAAGTCCATATATTTTTATTGTTATATCTATACAATGAGGGCATTGTAACTTTCAAGTTTGGGGTTTTTAATTTCATGTTTCTATATTTGCATTCATTAGTTAGGATTGCATATAGTAGTTCATTGTTAGTTTTAGGATTATCAAATGTTGCATTCATGTAATCATATAGTTGCATAGTAGCTTAGGAGCATAAATAGTGTTTAATTATTGTTGCATAAATAGTTTTTATTTATTGTTGCACTCATGTTATGTTACCATATATATATATAATTTAGTTAAATATTGTGTTAATTTTGCATATGTCCAACAGTTGTTGTAGCTCATTTTATTTTTGACAAAGATGAGATTGAGATTAAGTCGACAATTACAGTACGGATTATTAGAACCTTGATGTAATTTCTGTTATGAATTGGATCTTGTTCTTGCTTGAAACTGATATAAAAAGGGTAGCACACTAATAACATATGTGTCGACTAATTAGCTCAAATTGATACATAAAGGGTTTCTATTGGATAATGTTAGTGTAAATGAGAAAATAACAAGGATAGGCGGTGAAGACGAAGAATTAGGCAAAAACCTAAGCTTGGGTGGAGAAATGTGGGGTATATAAGCTTTATAATATATATATATATATATATATATATATATATATATATATATATATATATATAAATTCGTGGCTAGTCTTGTTTCGGGGCCTTTATTACATAAGCAAGTACGCCCGAGGGGATTTTCTCTACACCTAGCGCCCTAAGGTCTTATATGGTCTGGGTGTCGTTGGTCGAAAGCTCGCTAAGGGGTAGCACTGTTAGTGTGACAACCCGAATTTTTATAAGTTATTAAAATAAGAATTTAATAATTAAGATTCTTATTATGAGATATTTTGAGTTTGAGTATTTATATATACATGCTATATATTTTTAAATATGTGATCTGGTGTGAAAAGAAATATATATTCATATATTGGGAAAGTGATGTTCAATAGTTAAGTTAAATATTGAAGAAAATAAATAAATTTGGTAATTAATTTTAAATATTTATTAAATTAAATAAATATTTTAAATAATTTATTTATTGAGAAAAATAAATAATTTATGAAATTGTGGTATAATAATTTAGTTACGTTTGTATGTGACAATTATTTTTAGATGAATTATTTATTTTTATTATATGTTATGTGATAAGATGTTTTGGAATGGGTGTTTCAGTTGAGTCAGCTATTCAATTTGGCTAAGTATGGAATTAATTTTAATTAATTTCGTGGGATGACTTTAATGTTGGAAAAAAAAATATGACTTTCCCACAGGTGTAAATCACAAGAGGAAAATACCTCACCAATGAGAAAACAAATCTCCAAGAACAAATTTATCAAAATAGGAGAATGTATCAAAAATGAATGTTCTACCTCTATTAGAAATGGGACATGTCTCAGATTTATAAGGATTTGTATCTTCTTGAAGACTCCAAGCCAAGCCTTGTTAATACCAAGAGTCATGCATGGAAAAATCACCCAAAAATAAAACCATACATATTACCAAGGTGCATGCTAAATACTGTAATTAAGAAATATATAGTTCCCACAAAGGAGGGAAAACCAACATTTAAAACATGATTTTTAAGTTCGGAGCGGAATTTAGAGACGCATACAGCGTATTTGAGTCTGGAACGTCGAAATTAGTCAGGATAGACTGTAACCACGAAAATGCGCCATGGTTGACTTTTTGGTCAAAGTCAACGGGTTGACTTTTTTGGGGGAAAAGTCAACTACGAATTTTGAAGTTGATTTTGACGAAACGGGGAGTTCCATGACGTCCGGGACGTCGACTTTAGTAGGAATCGATATAAGTATCGACACATTTGACTACAAGGGGCAAAATGGTCAAAATGACTTGTTAATTGATTAAATGATTATTATTTTAATTTTATACAAGACAACAGCTGGTGGGTCACACGTGACAGGTATATTGGGACAAGGAGGGAGTGCATATACGTATAATATAGAGTGTGAGGAAAGAGGAGGTTATAATTATTTGGCAAATGCTTTCCATGTTCTTAACTCCCTCCCTTATAACCATTAACTAGTGTATAATGATCCATGAATATATAACTGATGGTTGGAGAGGTGAAGGGGCTGAGCATATCAGTCTTAATAATATATATATATATATATATATATATATATATATACACCCAACTCAAGCATTCATTCACTTTGCAACATTACAACAAAGAGAGTAAAAATAGAGAAGAAAGGATTAGAGTTTGAGAGTGGGTCAAGGTTGTCTACGAATTTGAGGAGCATAATCAAGGAAGCAAGAAGGGAGAGATCAGTAGCTATCTCCATCTATAAGAAGAAATTTGCAGCAAGAGTTAAGCTATGACCCATGTATATGTTTTTAGAAACTAGTAAGAAAATGCTTGAGTGGCCATTGGAACTACTTTGTGTTGATGCTATGATGCCATGCTACTGCTTATTGATGATGAGGGTTTTTGATTTGGAGGTTTAAAACCCTAAGATCTATGTGATATATATGGATTCATGTATGGATTTACTCATTTTGATGTTGATTTGGGTGAATCAAAAGAATAAAGAAAATTTATTTTCTAGTTTTGGGAACCGAAATTTCTTTATACTTTGAAATTTCACCATTTTAAATCTATGACTTCTTTTTGCAATCCGTCAAAAAGGGATGTTAGATATATGTGTTTAGTAGTTAACCCAAGTGGTAGCACTCAAAAATGTTGAGTTTGCATGGGGTAGTGACTGATTTTGTGAAAACAGTCCCGTTTTTCTAACCAAAAATAGACAGTTTCGGGGCAGTCTGAAATAGGGGCAATTTCGTCCAGTTTTTGTACTTTAAAACTTATGGGCTTTTGGTATGTTGTAGTACTCTGAATAAGCTTTCCATAGACTCTGGAACGGACTAATTCCGACTTCGGAGCAAGGAGTTATGACTTTTCAAAGTAGTTGTGTCAAATCTGTCCAACAAATTCGGTGCAGTCCTCTTGCACGGATTTTCTGGAATTTTGTGTTTGGAATTTGAAGTTGGTCCATGAACGAAAGTTGTGGCCCCGGAAGTTAGCTTCGTGTGGGCGCAAGAATCGATCAAAAATGTTTTAAAACAAGTTAGTTATGCCTGTTTTAGCGAGATATGGTAAAGCTGAAAATAGTAGAGTAAACTCTGAAAATCATAGAGTCAATGAAAATCGTGGAGTAAACTTTGAAAGTTATAGAGTAAAGTTTATATTATAACTACTATGAGTTGCTAATAGTTGATATGCATGATTATGCAATTGTGTAGGGCACGTGAAGTGTAGATAGCTGTAAGCTGTTAATCTATTATTGGTAAACAACGAGCAAGGCAAGTTCCTAAACTTGAACTTCTAATTATGGTGCAAGTTTCCTAACTCAACTTGAGTTGTTAATTCAAAGCATGTTAGTGGTTAATTATTGTTGATTATACCACGTCAATAATTTATTGATTCGCACATTGTGCATGTTGTATATGTTCATCAGGTATGAATGGTTGATCACCTTCATTACCATAGGTTTCAGTTAAACTTGTTCATGTTAATTGTTGACATCCAATATTATTGGTTCAGTCATTCAATCGTTGAAACTTGATTCATGTTATTTCATAATTATTATATTGTTGAAAACTTGAAAGCTTATTCATTCTTTTCAATCATGATATATATCTTCATTGTATGTAAAACTTGCTGAGCAAATTTGTTGCTCACTCTTGCTATATCATGATAAAATTTTCAGATTAAGGAAAAAGCTTGAATAAGGTCAGAAGCAAAGTCAAAGTGCAAGATTAATTTATGTTGCAATTAAGTCTATAAATTTTCTATTGAAAATAACATTGTAAACTTTTTTAATATGGAAGGTATGTATTAAGTTAAGGTTGTAGACCTTGGGACTGATGTGTAAAGTTTAAAGTATAAACAATGTATGTTTATATCTTCAGCAAATAGTGATAGAATTAGTATACCGGATCCGCGGCGATTTGGAACCCGGATAAATATTATTATTCCTTATTGTTATGGTTTACTTAGTTAGATGATGGTGTATGTTGTATCGTGAGCACCAAATTCTGTAATCGATGATTATACGAATTTGGGGGCGTCACAGTTAGCCTAATGGAATGAGACATTGCACAGTCATGGTTAAAAAAAAGAGAAAAAATATGTATAATAAAATGGGAAATAAGTGCGACAAGCCCCCGTGGATATGTATATGAATAAAAATAAAGCATAAGTACCCTATGTGAACCCTTGATAGTGGTGATTGCTTAGTTTTAGTTGGAACTCATTTTTGTTTGAACTTTTTGAGTTTACTCTGTATGATTCCTTATAAGAAATTGGTTATGTATTTAATTTGAATCTGTTTTAGTTAGTACGGATATTGATCACAAACACACACACACACACACACACTATACCAGTGATAATGGTTTAAGATTCGAGGATTAATAAGAAATTATCGATTAGTTTTGATATGAAGTGTTGTAGTGTTTGTTTGATTTCTCTGAGGCTGGAGGAATAATTTGATATTCTAACACTGTTGGATTTATAAGCATTTTAGATTAGTACTGCTTAAGTTTGAGGGATTTTGATAAGTGGGTTTTATAACCATGAATCGGTTCCTAATTCAAGTTTAATCGGTGTTAATTCCTTGCGTTTATGTCTTATTTTACTTGTTTATTGTTATTTGATGTGTAGGTTTGGTGGTGTGGCATTTGAGCATAAAAGGAGTGCAATTGTGGCAAGAATGTGGCAAACAAAGAAGTAAAATTAACCATCTAGCAGAACACTAGCCCGTCGGGGCGGGCATGTTTAAGCCTTACACCACCGCCAGGGCGGGGGGTCTTCAGATCAAATTACAGGAGCTAAGCCCGCCGCGGCGGGCACTTTGCAAGCCAATACGCCCGCCAGGGAGGGGGGTCCCAAAACAGAGCAGTCATATGTTGTTCCAAACACTGTTAGAATGTGAGGTTAAGTGATTGGAATGCTTTGGGACTCTAAATGGCGTGGGATTGCAATCAGAATGTGTGTGTAACCGTATAATTAATATCAAACGACAAGACACAATACACAAGACAATTAACAGAGAATAAGAATACAGATTTCCGAGAGCAAACATTGGAGAGAAGATTTTGAAGGATTTTTCGTATCAGTTGCAAACTAAGTTGAAGAAAAGGGCGGTTCTGGATTTATTCTTTTCCTTTAGTTTATTTATAATTGAAAGGATGATATCTTTAATTTATTCAGTGTTTATTTTATTTATGATGAGCTAAATTACTTTTTAGGCTTATGATGGATTTTTAAGTGAAACGATGGTTATGTAACTTTGATTTTCAATTTAATAAGCTATTATCCAGTTTATCTATATTAATTTGCGTTTGAATTTATGAATTGACTGATCAACAATTCTGTGTGGACTTGTATGAATTCGAGAGAGGAAGTACGAGTCTAGACTTAATTAATATAACATGTGTTCTTGAATTCTGTGAATGAATGGACTCTTGATGAATGTTAGGGTGGAGATATGCTTAACATCGCATATAATCGGATAGAGAACTTGAACTTAAACCTTCTTTAATTGTAATTCACATAGAGATATAGTGAGTTAGTTAATTAAGGTGTTTAACTTAATTATATCTTTATTGTGGATTTGAGTTAATATGGTGTTAGTGCATCGAGAGGTGGCTAATTCTACTTCCGTGTTCTTGATTAATAAATTAGGATAGTAAATTAAACTGGAACAAAGGATAATAACCAGAGTGAAGCTTAGGATGAAGTTGTAAGCCTAATTCTCCGGTATTTGTTTAGAAATTTAGTTTTTTCGATTTGTGATTGTTTTGAAATTTTATTAATTTTAATAATTGAGAATTTATATTTTTAATCATTAATTTGGATAGTTTAATAAAATTGGGATTAATAGGAAGCTGGTAATTGTGAAGGTTAAATTCTTACTGAATTCTCTATGGGAACGATACTCTACTTACTATTATATTACTTGTTGACCACGTATATTTTCGTGTTGTGCGTAATTAGATTTTACACAACATGGGTCAATGTACAATTATTTGGAAGTAGTGCTATGGCTCGTTTGCACCTATATACGCAGGGTTTGAATTTGTATAAAAATTCAGTTTTACATAAGATATAGCAGTGATGTTTTGTAAACAACGTTTTTCAAACCCTGTGCCCAATAGTAATTGAGGCATTTGATACTTCCATTTTATTAAATGTTCGGCTTGATTGCTTTTATTTTTGGAATGTAAAGCATCTTAGAGAAAATAATATATAAAGTAGTGTCGAACTCCTCATGGGCATTAAAGCCGTCTAAGGAAATTCAAACACTGTGAATAATTTACAAGATGCTTACAGCAAAAATTGTCCATCACGGGAACCGAATCTAGATTCCATAGACTGGACCTATGTGTAAGACCCCAACTTATTATAAATAAAATTGAATTTTCCTTTATTCATTATTCTAAATTAATAAGGGTTAATTTGATATAATGCTTTGGTTATGGGTGAAATGTACAATTTTTTCAAAATAAACAAGTGGTTATTAAAATATTCATTTTTGTCGGGGAATATTCGTTTGGTCGTGGAATATTCTTGCTGTCGGGGAATATTCGTACGACGACGCAGCCATTTGTGGGCCCCATAACGAAAAACGGTTGGATGAAAGAAAACGACAAAGATTGAGTTTTATAAATAACGGTGTAAATTGTTACCGTTAACACTGTTGGGTTACCTGGTGGTTAAAATACAGTAATACGCGTGGTTACACAGTAGCACACGGTATTGCACAATATTGTTGAATTATTGATTCGAACGTAAGAAGGCACTACCCAATAATTGTTACAGTAGTTACTGTTCATTATTTTATTATATATCATTCAATAATTCCTGCATTGTTTAGTTTATATTATTATTGTTTCAATAATTATCACTGCACAATATTTCTCATTATCAGATCAATAATTTATATTATTTGAATAATATTATTAGATAGCATTATTGGCAATGTCTAGAAAGTTCTGTCAAAGAGAGGTTTGGTCATCTAATTGCGCGCCAGTAAGGAGAAATCCTTATTGGAAAGCCCCCTCTTTCCTGGGAACGGCCTGGTTGTCATAATTGTGATTCTGTAATATTATTTATGAATAATTAATTATTGATTTATATGATAAGGAAATATTTATTTGATGTGGATATAATTGATGAATATATTTTTTTATGTGGATATAATTGAAGGAATTAATGCTGAGGTGTTTTATCAGTATTTTATCGGACTGGAAGAATTAAAAATCATCCGTTTGTGGATTTCAGATAATTTTTGTTTGGAATATGGAAAAAATTTCTTCTGTAAAGTTGTAGAGAATTGAAATTCCTATAGAAAGTCGCGAGATTCAAATTTTCTGATAAAGGGGCTATTTATTGTGAATTATTGAAGTTCTGGGGTTCCAAAATAATTGATTTTAGGAAGTTTAATTATTTTTTTATTTCAAAAATGTTTTTTTATTGTTTTCTAGAAGGTGGGCATGTGGGAAATGATAAAATCAGATTCCTTGGTGGTGGGCTTGAATATTTGGTAAATATTAATATTTTATTAATTTAGTCTCCTTTGGCGTTCTAGCATTTTCCTATAAATAGAGGGCTAAGTTAGAATTGAAAATCACACTAGAAACAAGTTTTCTCTCTTTCTCTCTCTATATTATCAAGCGTATTCTTCTGAGTATACTTTGAGTGTTGTTATACGGTGCGAGTTTCTGTCAGTACTATACCCAAAATTCAGTCAGAAATACAGTTATTTTGAGGTAAGGGATGTTATTTATTTCGCAAATGATATTATTTTCTTCAATATCATTATGCCAAAATTTTGGTTGAACTTTTTATGAAATTTGGAACTTGTTGTGTCGGGGTTACTATTCACGTATACGACAATATTCATGTTTACGACACTATTCACGAATATGGCACTATTCATCGAAAAATGAAATTTCTTCTTTTTGTCCAAAATATCTATTTTGGCTACTATCTTTGATTGTATCCATGTTTTGAACGTTATTTTTGAATTCTGCTTCAAAATCAGTTGTTATGAAGTATTATTGATCTTGGATAAACTGTTATACGAATCCCTAATATTTGTCCTTCTATCTCACTGGATTCGTTCTTAAAAATATATTTCATCATCCTCAGTCCTTAATGATGGTATTATTGAATATCTTTGCCTGTAGTGCAAAGATAAATGATTACTGATTAATATCTTTGGCCCATAGTGCAAAGATGAACAGGTGTTGAGATGAACATGACCAACCGGTGATATAAATGAATATCTTTGGCCTGTAGTGCAAAGATGATTAAAGATGTATATTGATTGTTGTTACAAAGATAAAATATTGATGATGGAATCTTAAATATTAGAAGATAGTAGAATTCATCCTCTACGTGATTTTTCTAATGGATTGTTGTTTTCGCTGTAGTTGTTGATCTAAAACTTGTTGTCTATTGTATTCTATCAGATTTTTCCCTGTTTAAGACTAACTATAATTTGTTGTATATTATCTTAGTCATAATATTCTTTACTGGGATAGTTGAGCTCACCCTTTTCCTTTTTGTTCCATTTTTCTTCTCAGGAGGTGAGAACATAGCAGGATCGAGTCGGGGTATGGAGTGAGGTTTCTAGAAATATGTTTTAGCAGTCCTCACTATTTCTGTAAAATAGTGTTTGAATAATTGTAATGATGACTTATTTGCGTGTGAATATTGTCTAGAAGACAATATTTGTATTTAAACTCACAGTATGTATTGTCGTATTTCAGACGACATTTGTATTATTGAAGTTGTAGTTTACTTTATGTACCATGTATTTGGCGACTCAGAATGGGTGTTGTATACCTGTTTTGGGGGCGTCACAGTTGGTATCAAAGCTTAGGGATATGGTCTCTGACAGAGATCGGGGAATAGAACTAGGAGGGGAGAGATGATAAATCCTTTGCTAGTGTGTCCTACTAAGCTTATTTGTTGGTTGGTCATAATATAGGGATATTATTTGATATGTTTAATTAACCCTTGTTTTATGGCAGTATTTAAGAATGGCTACTGAGAACGTTAGCAATGGAGTGTACGAGACTGTGGAGCAACCTTTAGTCACAAACCAGGAGAACATGCAACAGGAAGGAAATATTCCTCCTGTAAACAACACTACCGAGCAAACGATGAACGATGGAATGTTTAAGAGCTTTTTGCAGTTCATGCAAAATCAGACGAGGGAGACTCGTGTACAAAATACGGGTGGAAATGATGGCAACGCGCGGTCTGTCACAGCCAAGCAGTTTAAGGAGTTGGGACCACCAGAATTTAAGGGAAAACCAGATCCGATCATGGCAGAAACATGGGTCAAGCAAATTACCAAGATATTTGATGTCATGGGATGCACAGAGGAACAGAAGGTTCCATTCGCTACCTTTATGTTTCGTGGTGAAGCAGATTACTGGTGGGAATCTGTGAAGCGTACCCAACCAGATGCACTCAACATGTCTTGAGAAAGATTTCAGAAACTTTTCAATGATAAGTACTTTCCTAAAAGTATTCGTCATATGAAAGAGGTAGAGTTTATTAGACTCGAACAGAATAACATGACAGTGTCTCAATACGTGGCAAAGTTTGCAGAGTTGTTCAGGTTTGCACCTCATTTGGTGGAGAATGAGGAACGCATGACGCGGATGTTTCTGAGAGGTTTAAAACCCGAGATTCGTCAATACCTTATATCTCATAAATTTTCTTTATATTCAGATGTTGTAAACAAGGCTCAGTTGTTAGAGTGAGATAGTGAGTATACTCAACCGAGGGACCACAACCAGGGTCATATCGGTGACAGCAGTCATCAGAATGATGATAACCAGCGAGGAAGGAAGAATACGGACAAAGGCGGTAACCACTCAGGTGGTAATCTTGGCCATGATAATAGAAGAGGTGACTCAAGTGGAAATTTCAGAAAGAGAAGATTCAACAACGACGGGAAGACATCAGCAGCAGCATCAGCACCAACAACAAATTATAGGGGAGGAGAACGACCGTCAGTTAGATGTTACAAATGTGGGAAGGAGGGACATATCAGCCCAAATTGTCCACAACAATCCAAGGTATGTTACAATTGTGGAAAGGAAGGCCACATCGCTCGAGATTATACTATAGCGAAACCAAGTTCAGCGAGAGTGGTGATTCCAAGGGCTATCCCGGATAAGTCGAAATCAGCGGTTCCTGGAAGAGCGTTTGTCGTGACTGGCCAAAACGTGAGGAACCCAAATGAAATGATCACGGGTAAGCTAATCTTGAATTCTTGCGAAGTTTATACCTTACTAGATACCGGTTCTACCCATTCTTTTATCTCTCCTGCTTGTGCTCAATATTTAAACTTGACTCCAGAGAAATTAGATTTTGATTTATCTGTTGAAACTCCATTAGGTGAAACCTTCGTTACATCTATAGTTTATAAATCTTGCATGATCCAAGTTGACACTATCACATTACCTGTGGATCTTATCTCTTTAAAGATACTTGCTTTTGATGTGATTTTAGGAATTGATTAGTTAACCACTCATCATGCCAAAATTGATTGTTTTCATAAGGTTGTTAGTTTTCATATTCCTAACCAACCTGTCATACGAATTCAAACCACTAAACCACTAAAATCAGTCACTGTCATATCAAGCCACAAAGCTATTCGTTTATTGAAAAACGGATGCTAAGCTTTCTTAGCCCATGTTATGAATTTGAAAAGAGACAAGTCAGATTTGGATAATATTTCTGTTGTTAAAGAATTTCCTGATGTATTTCCCGAAGAACTTCCCGGTCTACCCTCAGAATGTGAAGTTGAATTCTTTATTGATATTGAACCGGGTACAAAACCCATTTCTAAAACCCCATATCGAATGGCTCCTATTGAACTTCAGGAGTTAAAAGTCCAACTACAGGAATTGTTAGACATCTGTTTCATTCGTCCTAGTACATCTCCTTGGGGTGCTCCTGTTTTATTCGTAAAGAAAAAAGACGGGAGTACGCGACTTTGTATTGACTACCGAGAATTAAACCATGTCACCATCAGGAATAGGTATCCACTACCTCGCATTGATGACCTGTTTGACCAGTTGCAAGGAGCACAATTCTTTTCAAAGATCGATCTTCGTTCTGGATATCATCAGCTGAAGATTAAAACTGAGGATATTCCAAAGACTGCCTTCAAAACTCGGTACGGGCACTATGAATTCTTAGTCATGTCTTTTGGATTGACTAATGCTCCAGCTGCTTTCATGGATATGATGAACCGTGTATTCAAGGAATATTTGGATCAATTCGTTGTTGTCTTTATTGATGATATCCTCATCTATTCCAAAAGCCGTGAAGATCATGAGCACCATTTGAAGCTAGTACTTCAAAGACTTCGTGAACACAAACTTTATGCCAAGCTGAAGAAATGCGAGTTCTGGCTTGAGGAAGTAGCATTCCTTGGGCACGTGGTGTCAAAACATGGAGTATCCGTGGACCCGGCAAAGATTGAAGCAATACAAAGTTGGGAGTAGCCAAAGTTGGTGACCGAAGTGCGTAGCTTTCTGGGCTTAGCTGGTTATTATCGGAGATTCGTGGAAGGATTTTCTCGAATCGCTACTTCATTAACTCAGCTGACTCGGAAGGATGCAAAATTCGTATGGAGCGAGGAATGCGAGAAGAGCTTCCAAGAGCTCAAGAGGAGACTCATTTCGGAACCTGTTCTGACAATACCATCTGGTTCGGATGGATTTGTTATCTATAGTGATGTTTCTGGCAAGGGGTTAGGATGTGTTCTCATGCAACATGGGAAAGTCATAGCCTATGCCTCACGACAACTCAAAGAATATGAGAGGAATTATCCTACTCATGATCTGGAGTTGGCAGTAGTCGTATTCGTGTTGAAGATATGGAGACACTACTTGTACAGGGAGAAAGTGGAGATTTATACGGACCATAAAAGCCTCAAATATTTCTTCACCCAAAAAGAACTCAACATGCGGCAACGATGTTGGCTTGAGCTGTTGAAAGATTACGATCACACTATTCAATATCATCCTAGAAAAGAGAACGTAGTAGCTGACGCATTGAGTAGAAGATCATATGCGAGTACGAGTGCAATATTGTCAATACAAAGGCCCATTTTGTATGACTTGCAAAGGATGGAGGTAGAATTAAAGACTCCAGGGACACACATGATGATGGCGAATATACGAGTAGAACTGACTTTAATTGATAAAGTTAAAGTTGCTCAAGCTACGGACCTGGGGCTGATACAAATGAAGAAGAAAGTGCAAGAAGGTGCTATTCCAGAAGCAAGAATCTATGAAGAAGGAAAACTTCGATTCAACTCTCGACTTTGCGTTCCGAACGATTTTGACTTGAAGCATAGAATCATGATGGAGGCACACAACACCCCGTTTGCAATCCATCCTGGGAGTACCAAAATGTATCATGATATTCGACACACATTTTGGTGGAACAATATGAAGAGAGAGATCGCAAAGTTTATCTCGAGGTGTTTAACTTGTCAACGTGTAAAGGCGGAGCATCAAATGCCAAAAGGTCCATTGTAACCACTTGAGATTCCGGAATGGAAGTGGGAACACATTACAATGGATTTCGTTATAGGTCTTCCCAAGGTTTCTTAAGGTATAGATGCGATTTGGGTTATTATTAATAGATTAACCAAGTCCGCCCATTTCTTGCCGATACGTTAGACTTATTCCCTTTAACGTCTTGCTCGTATGTATGTGAATGATATTATGAGATTGCATGGCATACCAGTATCCATAGTTTCAGATCGTGACCCAAGATTCACTTCACGATTTTGGGTTAGCTTGCAGAAAGCTATGGGCACGGATTTACGATTCAGTTCGGCATACCATCCTCAAACGGACGAACAATCAGAGAGGACTATTCAAACCCTCGAAGATCTATTAAGACTTTGTGTCCTAGATTTTAAAGGAAGTTGGGATAAGTACTTGCCACTGGTGGAATTCTCCTACAACAACAGTTATCAAGCAAGTATAGGCATGGCTCCATTTGAGGCATTGTATGGACGAAAGTGTCGATCTCCAGTATGATGGGACGAGGTGGGAGAAGCAACGTTGTTGGGACCAGAGTTAGTATGCATGACTACAGAAAAGATCAAAATGATTCGACAACGTATTCACACTTCACAAGATCGACAAAAGAGTTATGATGATCTTCATCGAAAGGACGTGGAATTTAATATTGGGGATCATGTACTGTTACGTGTTGCTCCATGGAAGGGAGTTACAAGATTTGGAAAGAGAGGAAAGCTCAATCCAAGATTTATTGGTTCATTTGAGATTCTTGACCGAATAGGAAATGTGGCTTATAGACTCACGTTACCTCTAAGTATGTCTTGAGTTCACAATGTATTCCACATATCTATGCTTCGTAAATATGTGAAAGACCCGAACCACATTATTGCGTTAGAACCAGACGAGATAGCTGAAGATTTAACATACGAGGAGATACCTGTTGAGATTTTGGATAGGAAAGAGCATGTCTTACGCACGAAGGTTATATCACAAGTTAAGGTTTTGTGGAGAAACCATGCAATTAAGGAAATAACATGGGAGTTGGAATCGAAAATGAAAGCGAGGTACCCCCACATGTTCGAAACACCAGGTACGTACGTCAATTTCGAGGACGAAATTTTATAAGGAGGGAATGTTGTAAGACCCCAACTTATTATAAATAAAATTGAATTTTTCTTTATTCATTATTCTAAATTAATAAGGTTTAATTTGATATAATGCTTTGGTTAAGGGTGAAATGTGCAATTTTTGCAAAATAAACAAGTGTTTATTAAAATATTCATTTTTGTCGGGGAATATTCGTTTGGTCGTGGAATATTCTTGCTGTCGGGGAATATTCGTACGACGGCGTAGACATTTGTGGTCCCCATAACGAAAAACGGTTGGATGAAAGAAAACGACAAAGATTGAGTTTTATAAATAACGGCGTAAATTATTACTGTTAACACTGTTGGGTTACCTGGTGGTTAAAATACAGTAATACGCGTGGTTGCACAGTAGCACACGGTATTGCACAATATTGTTGAATTATTGATTCGTACGTAAGAAGGCACTACCCAATAATTGTTACAGTAGTTACTGTTCATTATTTTATTATATTGATTCAATAATTGCTGCATTGTTAGTTTATATTATTATTGTTTCAATAATTATCACTGCACAGTATTTCTCATTATCAGATCAATAATTTATATTATTTGAATAATATTATTAGATAACATTATTGGCAATGTCTAGAAAGTTCTGTCAAGGAGAGGTTTGGTCATCTAATTGTGCGCCAGTAAGGAGAAATCCTTATTGGAAAGCCCCCTCTTTCCTGGGAACGGCCTGGTTGTCATAATTGTGATTCTGTAATATTATTTATGAATAATTAATTATTGATTCATATGATAAGGAAATATTTATTCGATGTGGATATAATTGATGAATATATTATTTTATGCGGATATAATTGAAGAAATTAATGCTGAGGTGTTTTATCAATATTTTATCGGACTGAAAGAATTAAAAATCATCCGTTTGTGGATTTCGGATAATTTTTGTTTGGAATTTGGAAACATTTTCTTCTGCAAAGTTGTAGAGAATTGAAATTCCTATAAAAAGTCGCGAGATTCGAATTTTCTAACAAAGGGGCTATTTATTGTGAATTATTGAAGTTCCAGGGTTCCAAAATAATTGATTTTTGGAAGTTTAATTATTTTTTTATTTCAAAAAAGTTTTTTTTATTGTTTTCTAGAAGGTGGGCATGTGGGAAATGCTAAAATCAGATTCCTTGGTGGTGGGCTTGAATATTTGGTAAATATTATTATGTTATTAATTTAGTCACCTTTTGTGTTCTAGCATTTTTCTATAAATAGAGGGCTAAGTTAGAATTGAAAATCACACCAGAAACAAGTTTTCTCTCTTTCTCTCTCTATATTATCAAGCGTATTCTTGTGAGTATACTTTGAGTGTTGCTATACGGTGCGAGTTTCTGTCAGCACTATACCCGAAATTCAGTCAGAAATACAATTATTTTGAGGTAAGGGATGTTATTTCTTTCGCAAATGATATTATTTTCTACAATATCATTATGCCAAAATATTGGTTGAACTTTTTATCAAATTTGGAACTTGTTGTGTCGGGGTTACTATTTACGTATACGGCACTATTCACGTATACGGCACTATTCATGAATACGGCACTATTCATCGAAAAATGAAATTTCTTCTTTTTGTCCAAAATATCTATTTTGGCTACTATCTTTGATTGTATCCATGTTTTGATCGTTATTTTTGAATTCTGCTTCAAAATCAGTTGTTATGAAGTATTATTGATCTTGGATAAACTGTTATACGAATCCCTAATATTTGTTCTTCTATCTCACTGGATTCGTTCTTAAAAATATTTTTCATCATCCTCAGTCCTTAATGATGGTATTATTGAATATCTTTGGCTTGTAGTGCAAAGATAAATGATTACTGATGAATATCTTTGGCCCGTAGTGCAAAGATGAACAGGTGTTGAGATGAACATGACCAACCGGTGATATAAATGAATAACTTTGGCCTGTAGTGCAAAGATGATTAAAGATGTATATTGATTGTTGTTACAGGGATAAAATATTGATGATGGACTCTTAAATATTAGAAGATAGTAGAATTCATCCTTTACGTGACTCTTCTAATGGATTGTTGTTTTCGCTGTAGTTGTTGATCTAAAACTTGTTGTCTATTGTATTCTATCAGATTTTTCCCTGTTTAAGACTAACGATAATTTGTTGTATATAATCTTAGTCATAATATTCTTTTCTGGGCTAGTTGAGCTCACCATTTTCCTTTTTGTTCCATTTTTCTTCTCAGGAGGTGAGAACATAGCAGGATCGAGTCGGGGTATGGAGTGAGGTTTCTAGAAAGATGTTTTAGCAGTCCTCACTATTTCTGTAAAATAGTGTTTGAATAATTGTAATGAGGACTTATTTGCGTGTGGATATTGTCTAGAAGACAATATTTGTATTTAAACTCATAGTATGTATTGTCGTATTTCACACGACATTTGTATTATTGAATTTGTAGTTTGCTTTATGTACCATGTATTTGGCGGCTCAGAATGGGTGTTGTATACCTGTTTTGGGGGCGTCACACTATGATGACATGATTCCTAGGCTCACATGATGTCGCAATTTATATGAAAGCAGTAAGAAGTTATATATATATAAGCTGTAAATATATATATATACAGACATGATCAACCACCACGAAGCACCTCCATGGGGGATCGAAAATGTAAATATATAAAAGCGATAAATATATATATAGAGACATGATCAACCACCACGAAGCACCTCCATGGGGGATCAGAAATATAAATAAAGCAATAAATACGATCAACCGTCACGAAGTAAACTCCAGACGGGACTAAATGTAAATAAAGTAAAAGGCCACGAAGTAAAATCCAGGCCTGATAGAAATGTATATATATATATATATATATATATATATATATATATATATATATATATATATATATATATATAAGCGATAAACGCACATGATATATATCGATCCCAACTCGGTTTATCATTTCAGCGATTTGTCGCTATATATATATATATATATATATATATATATATATATATATATATATATATATATATAAAAGCAAATAAACGCACCGGACGTGAGTCTAGGCTCAATCGAGGCATAACTCGATAATGTTAGTCCATATATATATATATATATATATATATATATATATATATATATATATATATAAAAGGAAATAAAAGCCACGGACTGAAGTTCAGGCATACACACGTAACACGACTCTCAATGTAAAGAACGGTGTGTGCAAAGTAGAAGAGAAAAGCTTTAAAGTGTGTAAGAAGGCTTACAGTTGACTACCAAAGAAGACTTTTATAGCATTAAATGGATGAACACTCGACTCCTGCCGGTAAAAATATGACTGAATTTAAGCTCACATGTGTTTAAAATGAGAAAGCACTCAGTTTAGGGTGTGTACAGAGCAAATTGGATAGGGCTTCCTCGCCGTTTTTCTCTTGAAATATGGCCGCCCCAAGCCCTCTATTTATAGAGGGGGGAGCCGCAGGTACACCTGCGGCAGCCGCAACTGTACCTGCGGAGTGCTGTTGTCGAGAGCTATGCCATGACATGGGATTAGAGATTGTCACAAGTCAGGAAGATGGGAGCATGCATGTGATGCCCTCAAAATATGTATACATAACCCATCTTGGGTCGCCAAATACATGGTACTGAATACAAATATAAATTTAATTATACAACATGAGCTGAGAATTTTTACAGGAATATTGTCTTCTAGACAATATTCAAACTCAAATGGAGTTCTCATTACATTTATTGTCACACTATTTTATAAAATAGTGAGGACTACTATAACACCTTCTCGGACCATCACTCTGTTCCCCGACTAGTTCCGGCTATGTTATCATTTCCTGAAGAGAACAATGGAAGTAAAAGGGTTAGCTCAACTAGCCTAGTAAGTAATATTATGACTAAGATAATGCTGAATAAGTTATCATTAGCCTTCAACAATGTTAAACTGATAGAATATAATAGACAACAAGTTTAACTGCAGCGAAACAAGCAATCCATTAGAAGAGTCAAGTAGAGCATGATATCTACTATCTTTTATGATTTAAAATTTTTATCATTAATCACTGGGACTCAGCTTAATAAATAAATCATATCATCGAATCATCCCTGCACTACGGGCCAAGGATATTCATTAGTATCATGTCCACAAATTATTCTTGCACTACGAGCCAAGAATATTCATGTAATCATCAATGGTCATGATCATACCGAATTATCCCTAGTAATAATCATACCAATCAACAGTCTATCTATGCACGTAAGTCAAAGATGACTTTTATCATAATATAAGCATGAGAATGATGACAATGATATAATAATTCAATTAAAAGAAAGCAAAGGATAAATTTTTAAATATTTATAACTTAATTTATCCAGAATTCAATAATGTCCAAATTGTCAACATGATACTGCTTTGTGGAGTAAAATTCAAGAATAATATCCATGTATCAAAAATAATTTGGACATAAAAGAAATAAATTTTTAGGTGAATAGTACCCCGTGAATAGTACCTCGACATGAAAAGTTCTCCGAATACTCGAGTGAACAATATTTGAGGAAATAGTAATAGGGTGAATAGTAACCCATGAAGAGTAACTCGTAAATAGTACCCCGGCATGAAAAGTGCCCCGAATACCTGAGTGAATAATATTCTAGTGAATAGTAATCGGGTGAATAGTAACCCATAAATAGTACCTCGGGCGAAAATATTGATATTTAATAAGAAAGTTCAGATCAATATTCCAATGAAACGATACTTGATGAAACACAAAACTCAAGAATATTCCACTAATTTCAAGGATTATAGAAGCAATACTTACCATAGTAAGTTTAGATTTAAGAATATGAAAAGAAATAACATACGAAACTGCAAATGGTTTTTCACCTGTCATACGGTACATAATTCGCGTAAACAGGTTATTCCGACATATTAAAGGATGAATACGAAAAATAGTATTCCTTATGAATACGAAAGAAATAATACCCTTTACCTTTGTAGAAGGCTGAATATTGCAATAGTGAAGTAGCAGAATATTCTTCTTCTTTCTCTCTATAGTTTCTCTCTCTAAAGTGTCGCTTGTGAATCTCGGTGAATTGGTGAGAATGAAAGAAGAATTAAGCTTCTATTTATAGGAGATTGGACTAAATAGTAACTAATTCATGAATGGTCCAGATTGATTTACTATTAGAATAGACGGTTCATATTGATTACTATTAAAACCACAACCGACGGTCCAGATTGATTTACTTTTAAAGCCACCACCGACGGTCTAGATTGATTTACTTTTAAAACCACAACCGACGGTCCAGATTGTGTCGCCCCCAAAATAGGTATACATCACATATTCTGAGTTGCCAAATACTTGGTACAGAATATAAATACAATCAAATACAATCTTAAATATACAACATGAGCTGTAAGTTTTAATACACATATTGTCTTCTAGACAGTATTCAAACTCAAAATAAGTCCTCAATACATTTATTAACACACTATTTCATAGAATAGTGAGGACTGCTAATGCTATCATCTGGACCGTCACTCCATTCCCCGACTAGTCCCTGCTACGTTCTCATTTCCTGAAGAGAACAATGAAAGCAAAAAGGTGAGCTCAACTAGCCCAGTAAGAAATATTATGACTAAGATAATACAGAATAAATTATCGTTAGCCTTTAACAGTGTTAAACTGATACAATATAACAACATCAAGTTTAACTGCAGTGGAATAAGCAATCCATTAAAAGAGTAAAGTAGAGAATAAAATCTACTATCTTCTATGATTTAAAAGGTTTTTTCATCACTTTTATTGCTGAGACTCAGCTTAATAAATAAACCACATCATCCCTGTACTACGGCCAAGGATATTCATTAGTATCACAACCACAAATTATCTGTGCACTATGGGCCAAGGATATTTGTGTATTCATCAATGGTCATGATCATGCCAATAACTTTCCATCAATACACTATGGGCCAATGAGGAATTTTACCACATCATTTGTAACATTACGGTCATGATTATACCGAATAATCTCTGGTCATAATCATACCAAGTCCATCTATGCACTACAAGCCACATATGACTTTCAACATAATATAAACATGAGAATGATGAAAATGATATAAGAATTCAATAAAACAAGTTCAAGAATTAATTTATCCAGGAACCAATAACGTCCAAATTGTCAACATGATACTGCTTTGTGGAGTAAAATTCAAGAATGCTCAAAAGAATATTTCCATGAAAAGATACTAGATGAAGCGCAAATATCAAAGATATTACACTAATTTGATGGAGTATAAAAGCCAAAACTTTAACCAACTGAGTATAATAAAGAATGGAATAACAAAACAAATCACTAGGCATGCGATAAACCGCACAGACAGGTTATTCCAACAGAATAATAAATAATGGAATCAGGTCATGCGTAAAAGCACAGACAGGATATTCCAACAGAATAATAAATAATGGAACCAGGTCATGCATAACCGCACAGACATGATATTCCAACAGAATAATAAATAATGGAACTAGGTCATGCGTAAACGCACAGACATGATGTTCCAACAGAATAATAAAGAATGGAATAACAGAAGAATTTCACCATGTATGTGGTACTTCGCATAGACATGTTATTCAAACATAATAATAAAGAATGGAATAACAGAAGAATTTCACCATGTATGCGGTACTTCGCATAGATAGGTTATTCCAACATAATAATAAAGAATGGAATAACAAAAAAAATTCACCAAGTATAGGGTAGTCCGCGTATACAAGTTATTCCAACAGAATAATAAAGAATGGAATAACAGAAGAATTTTACCATGTATGCGGTACTTCGCATAGACAGGTTATTCCAACATAATAATAAAGAATAAAATAACAGAAGAATATCACCAAGTATAGGGTAATCCGCGTATACAGGTTATTCTAACAGAATAATAAAGAATGAAATAATAGAAGAATTTTACCATGTATGCGGTACTTTGCATAGACAGGTTTTTCCAACATAATAATAAAGAATGGAATAACAGAAGTTCTCTTCATTAATACAAAAAAAAATACCCCTTACGAGTATTGAAAGAAAATAATTCTCTTTATGAATACGAAAGAATAATACCCCTTACGAATACAACAAATAATATCCCTTACCTTAGAAGAAACTGGATATAGGAGTAGTGAAGTAGCAGAATACTTTTCTTCTTTCTCTCTATAGTTTCTCTCTCTAGAGTTTCAGTGAATTCGTAAGAAATAATGAAGGAATGAGCTTCTATTTATAGGAGAATGGACTGAATAGTAACTAATTCATGAACGATCCAGATTGATTTATTTTTAAACGGACGGTCCATATTAATTTACTATACAGTATTAATAAAATATTCTAATAAAATAAAATCTTTTAAATAAAATATAATATATTCTATTTATAATCTAATAAAACGAATAACTTTATAAAAGTATTCTGTTTTATATAAAAAGATTTTACTATGCAAACACTATGCAGACACTATGCAAACACTATACATAATAGAATATTATATATTCTATTTATAGTCTAATAAAATGAATAACTTTATAAAAGTATTCTGTTTTATATAAAAATATTTTACTATGCAAATACTATACATGCACTATGCAAACACTATACATAATAGAATATTATATATTCTATTTATAGTCTAATAAAACGAATAACTTTATAAAAGTATTCTGTTTTATATAAAAAGTTTTTACTGTACAAACACTATGCAGACACTATACAAACACTATGCATAATAGAATATTATATATTCTATTTATAGTCTAATAAAATGAATAACTTTATAAAAGTATTCTGTTTTATATAAAAAGTTTCCTGTTTTATCCCAGGAAAGAGGGGGCTTTCCAATAAGCATTTCTCCCTATTAGCGCGCAATTAGGTGACCAAACCTCTCATTGGCAGAATTTCTAGACATCGTTAATATTGCAAATAATAATATTAATAACTTTATTATCTCAATTATTGATTTAATAATATATAAAATATCGACAATAATTGAATCAAATAACGTGAGATACTATGCAACAATTACTATAACAATAATTGAACAAAACTGAGTGACTTCTCACGTAAGCATCAATAATCAAAACTGTGTGCTACTATTCAACCACGC
Organism: Panax japonicus; assembly: GCA_020205505.1. NCBI lineage: Eukaryota > Viridiplantae > Streptophyta > Magnoliopsida > Apiales > Araliaceae > Panax > Panax japonicus. Next base: position 54,631,629 of record CM035114.1, on the reverse strand, counting down.
GTATTACTGTACTTTTAACACCGGGTGTGTCAACAGTTAATGGTAAAACTTCCGCCGTTATTTTCATAAAATATTTTTGTCATTTTCTCAATCTGACAATAATTCTCTTACGGGGTCCACCAATGATTGTACCATTGTACGAATGTTCCCTGTTAAAACGAATATTCCCCGACCAATCGAATATTATATAACAACTTGCGTACTTTGCAAAATTTATAAACCTTACTCACAACTATAACATTATATCAAATTCATTCCATAATATTCAAAAATGACATTCATAGAAAAATCATCTTTATTCATAAAAGTTGGGGTCTTACACGGATTGATTTACTATTAAAACCACCACCAACGGTCCAGATTGATTTACTATTAAAACCACCATCAATGGTCTAGATTGATTAACTATTAAAACCACCATCAATGGTCCAGATTGGTTATATATTAAAACCACCATCGACGGTCAATAAAATTAGTAAATCTTCCCATGGAATACTAAGTCAAACTTACAACAAACACCTCATAACAATCCCTATATTTATATCAAAAACTAAATAAATATTTACCATAATTTATTTATCTTTAATAAATAGATTTTTAATCTATTAACAATTATTCATCATTAAAATTATAACTCACAATATTTAACAACCAGATCATTCCCAGGAAAGAGGAGGCTTTTCGATACGGATTTCTCCCTAATGGCGCGCAATTAGGTCACCAAACCTCTTCTCGACAGAACTTTCTAGACATCATCAATATTGAAAATAATAATATGAATAACTTTATCGTCTCAATTATTTAATAATATAAAATATTAATACTGGGACAATAATTGAATCAAATAACGTGAGATACTATACAACAATTACTGTAACAATAATTGAGTATAACTGAGTGACTTCTCACGTAAACATCAATAATCAATACCGTGTGCTACTATGCAACCACGCATATTACTGTACTTTTATCACCGGGTAGTTCAGCAGTTTAACGGTAAAACTTTCACCTTTATTTTTATAAAAAAGACATTTCTGTCATTTTCTAACTACGACAATACTTCCATTGTGGGGTCCACCAATGATTATGCCATCGTACGAATATTCCCTGTTAAAATGAATATTCTCCGACCAATCGAATATTCCCCGACACAACGAATATTTTATATCAACTTGCTTACTTTGAATTTTTTTTAAATATTACCCACAACTATAACATTATATCATATCCACACCATAATATTCAAAAATATATTTCGAGAAAAATTATTCTTTATTCAAAAAAGTTGGGGTCTTACAATGCTCTTGGTCTTCAAGCTTCAAATTCTATCCAGTGTGCTACCTTGCGTAGTAGTCACTCGGGATTGTAACTCTTTGGTTCTTGTGGGACATTGCTGTGTAGAATGTATGTTAAACTATTGTGTTGAGACAACACAATGTGGGATCGAGGTGGCAAAATAATGATTTTGCCCCTTACCGGGGTTATCTTCGATTTGGGCTGATAAAGTAGTCGTTGCTCAGGGTTATATCTGAGATTGGACTGCTGCAAGTACTGGACATCCTCAGGGTTGTCTCTGATGTGTGCCTGACCTCCTGGGGTTATCTCCGGGTTTGGAGATGAGTACCTCGGTGTGAGTCCCGAGGTTGAAGCTGACTGCATAGGTTGAAACGAGCATCTCTGGGGTTATCTCCGAAACTGCAACGACACTCCTTGGGGTTATCTCTAAGGTTGACATTGTCTTTCTTGGTGTTGTTTTCGGGACTGAGACTGAGTATCTTGGGGTTATCTCCAAGATGAAACGACCTTCTCCGGTGTGATTTTCGGTATTGGAACTGCATGTCTCGGGGTTTTCTCTGAGGTTGAAACTGACACTTTCGGTGTTATTTCTGGGAATAAGCTGAGCTGTCCTCCAGGGTTATCTTTGAAATATGATATTGCCCTCCAGCAATGTTAGTAACAGGTATGCAAAATTTTTTTAATGTCTACAGGTATTGTCAGAACAAGTGCCGAAATGAGTCTCCTCTTGAGCTCTTGGAAGCTCTTCTCACATTCCTCTCTCCATTTGAATTTTGTATCTTTTTGAGTTAGCTGAGTTGGTTCGAGAAAATGTTTCCTTAAATCTTCGATAACAACCAGCTAAGCCTAGAAATCTACGTATTTCGATTACTTACTTAGGTTTCTCTCAATTGTGACTCATATCCTAATCTTGGTTAGCACATCACAATGGCACCTATCAGTTTACCACCGCACGAATATGGCATCCCCTACGGAGAGTCTAGCTTCGGTGCATTCCATAAAGCAAGTCACCAGATAGAGGCTCAGGTACTAGCTCCTGTAGTTGGGTTTTTAACTCTTGAAGTTCAATAGGAGCCATTTGATATGGGATTTTTAGAAATGGGTTTTGTATTGGGTTCAAAGTCGATACAAAATTCAATATCACGCTCTGGGGGTAGGCCAGGAAGTTCTTCAGGAAATACGTCATGAAATTCACTAACAATAGAAATATTATTTAAATCTGACATATTTTTGTTCAAGTCTATGACATGGGCTAAGAAAGTTTGACAATATTCTTATTAAAACTCTTAGATTATGTTTAGTCGTATTTTACACGACTGTTGTATAATTAAGTTGTATTTGAATTTTGTACCAAGTATTTTGGCGACTCAAGATGGGTAATGTATACCTATTTTGGGGACGTCACAGGAGAGACGGGTAAATCCTTCGCTAGTGTGTTCTACCTAAGCTTATTTATTATTTAATTGGTCGGTCAGAATATAAGGATAATATGTGTTATGTTAATTTGTTTAATTAACCCTTGTTTTATGACAGTATTTGAGAATGGTAGCTAAAAATGTTAACAATAGAGTGAATGAGACCGTTGAGACACCTCTAATCACCAACCAGGATAATGTGATGTCAGGCGAAGAAAAAATTAGAGATATCCATGTGGTGATTGAAGAATTAATAGTTGCACCTAAGATAGTCGCAGAGGTAGCAGCTGAGAGTGAGGAAGAAGAGGAACCTGAAGATGATTTATTAGGAGAACTTTATGATTGAAATGTAGAATTGCAAAATCGTATTCATGAGTTAGAAGAGCAAGCTGAAGAACGGTAGGAGGTCGTGGAGAAAAGAGATGCAACAATTCAAAATTGTGTTACCCGATCTGCGATGCTTGAACAGAAGCATTCTTTGGCAGAGTATAAGATATTAGAGCTGGAATCTGAGAATGTTATGATCAAAGTTCTGATGAAAGAAGAAACAACTGAATGAATGAGAATGGAGGATGCATGAGTAAAAGCCGCATGACGCGTTGATATTGTCGAAAAAGACGTCCTGTCCAATAAGGCCAAAATAGATGAAATGGATTTCGCTTTTTGGACAGCAATTAGGAAAATCCAACATCAAGTTCGGAATTACCCTGTATAGAGCGATCAACCCTAATTCGATATGGATCGGAGAGTAATGATTCAAATCATGGATCAGGAATGCAATGAAGCAATTAAGGGTGGAATGTACTTTATAACAAAGTTAAGTCCAGTTGGGATGATGACACCAAAGGCTATCCCGAACAAGTCAAAATCAGCGGTTCAAGGGAGAGCGTTTGTTGTGACTTCCTAAAATACGGGGAACCCGAACGAAGTTATCACGGGTTAGTTAATCATAAATTCTTACGATGGTTAAAATACAGTAATATGCGTGGTTTCATAGTAGCACACGGTATTACACAGTATTTTTGAATTATTGATTCTTACGTAATAAGGCACTACTCAATAATTGTTACAGAAATTACTGTTCAATATTTTATTTTATTGAATCAATAATTGTTGAGATGATATTTTATATTATTATTGTTTCAATAATTGTCATTGCATAGTATTTCCCATTATCAGATCAATAATTCATATTATTTGAATAATATTATTAGATAGCATTATTGACAATGTCTAAGAAAGTTCTGTCTAGGAAGGGGATTTGGTCACCTAATTGTGCGCCAGTAAGGAGAAATTCTTATCGGAAAGCCCCCTCTTTCCTAGGAACGACCTGGTTGTCATAATTGTGATTCTGTTATATTATTTGTGAATATTTAATTATTGATTTATATGATAAGAAATATTTATTTTATGTGGATATAAATGAAGGATAGGAAAATATTTATTTTATATGATTATAAATGAAGGAATTAATGTTGAGGTGTTTTATCAGTATTTTGTCGGAATGGAGGTAATAAAAATTATCTGTGTGTGGATTTCGGGCATTTTTCGTTTGGAATTTGAAAAAACTTAAATCTACAAAGTTGTAGATAATTTAATTTCCTATGGAATTGACATAAAATTCATATTTTTCTGATAAAATGGCTATTTATTATGAATTATTGAACTTTCTAATTATTGTTTAAATGGTAAAATATTTTAGAAATTTATAGACTGGGTGGGCCCCACTTTTGGTTGGTGAGAAATGTGCTAAAATTTTATTTCAAAAGTGGTGGGCATGAATAGTAACAGGTAAAGCCATCAGGTAGCAGGTTAGTCTGCTTTGGCTTTCTGGCATTTTCCAATAAATAGGTTCTTAGGTTAGAATTGAAAATCACACCAGAAACATAAGATTTTTCTCTTTATATTATCGAGCGTATGTTTATGAGTATTTACATACTTTGAGAGTTGTTATTCAGTGTAAGTTTCCTTTAGCATTTCATCTGATATTTCGGTCAGAAGTATTGTTCTTTTGAGGTAATGGATGTTATTTTCTTCATAAATGATATTATTTCTTTCAATATCATTATGCTGAAATATTGGTATGAATTTTATTGTGAAATTTCTACCTTTTTGTGTTGGGATTACTATTTATGTATACAGCACTATTCATGTATACGACACTATTCACAAATACAGCACTATTCACCAAAAAATTAAATTTTCTCTTCTTTTTCCCAGATGTCTATTATGATTACTATCTTTGATTATATCCATGTTTTGATCTTCATTCTTAAATTTTGCTCCACAATTGATTATTATGGAGTATTTTTGAACTTGTATAAACTAAAGTACGAATCCCTAATCTTTGTCCTTTTGTCTCACTGAATTTGTTCTTTAAAATATTTTTTATCATCCTCAGTCCTTAGTGGTGATACTTGATGAATATCTTTGGCCTGTAGTGCAAAGATGAATGATTACCTGATGAATATCTTTGGTCCGTAGTGCAAAGATGGACAGGTGTTGAGATGAACATAACCAACTGGTGATACAAATGAATATCTTTGGCACGTAGTGCAAAGATGAATATTTGACTCAAGATGTATATTGATTGATGTTACAGGGATAAAATATTGATGATGGACTTTAAAATTCATAGACTTTAACTCTTCTAATGAATTGTTATTTCCGCTGTGAATATTGATCTAAAACTTGTTGTCCATTATATTTTATCTGATATGTTGAAGGCTAACGATAATTTGTTGTTCATTATCTTAGTCATGATATTCTTTACTGGGCTAGTTGAGCTCACCCTTTTCTTTTTTGTTCCATTTTTTTCTTAGAAAGCGAAAATATTGCGGGAAGTAGTCGGGGTGTGGAATGATGGTTCTAGACAGTTGTTTAGCAGTCCTCACTATTTTGTAAAATAATGTATCAATAATTATAATGAGGACTTTATATGAGTGTGGATATTTTCTAGAAGATAATATTTGTTTTTAAAGTCACAGTTTTATGTGTTGTCGTATTTTGTACGACAATTGTATGATGAAGTTGTAGTTATTTATGTACCATGTATTTGGTGACTCAGAATGGGTGATGTATACCTATTTTGGGGGCGTCACAGTTGGTATCAGAGCTTAAGGATATGGTCTCTGGCGGAGATCGGGGAATAGAACTAGGAGGGGAGAGACGAGTAAATCTTTCGCTAGTGTGTCCTACCTAAGCTTATTTGTTGATCGGTCATATTATAGGGATATTATGTGATATGTTAATTTGTTTAATTAACCCTTGTTTTATGAAAGTATTTAAGAATGATAATTTAGAACGTTAACAATGTAGTGAATGAGACCGTGGAGACACCTCTAATCACCAACCAGGATAATGTGATGTCAGGCGAAGAAGGAATTAGAGATATTCTTGTGGTGAGGAAAGAATTAATAGTTGCACCTGAGCTAGTCACAAAGGTAGCATCTGAGAGTGAGGAAGAAAAGAAACCTGAGGAGAATTTATTAGAAGAATTTTTTGATCGAAATGTAGAACTGCAAGATCGTATTCGTCAGTTAGAAGAATAGATTGAAGAACGACAGACAGTCGAGGAGAAAAGGGATGAAACAATTCAAAATTGTATTACCCGATATGTGATGCTTGAAAAGAAGAACTCTTTGGCAGAGTGTAAGATATTAAAGCTGGAATCTGAGAATTCAAATATCAAGGATCAGCTGAAAGAAGAAATAACTGAACGAGTGAGAATAGAGGATGCATGGGTAAAAGCCACACGACGTGTTGATATTGTAAAAAGAGACGTTCGATCCAAAAAGGCTAAATGGATGATGTGTATTTCTCTTTTTGGACAGCAATTAGGAGAACCCAACATCGAGTTTTGAATTACCCTGTACAGAGCGGTTAACCTCAATTCGATATGGATTAAAGATTGATGATTCAGATCATGAATCATGAGTATGACGAAGCAGTTGAGTGTGGAATATGCCCTATAGAAAAGTCAATTCCAACGGTAGTGATGACACCAAATGCTGCCCCAGATAAGTCAAAGCCGGATAATCAAGGGAGAGCAGTTGTCATAATTTCCCAACAAGTGAGGAACCTAAATGAAGTTATTACGGGTAAGCTAACCATAAACTATTGCGAAGTTTATACCTTATTCGATACCGGTTCTACCCACTCTTTTATTTCTCCTACTTGCGCTTAACGTTTAAATTTGACTTCGGACAAATTAGACTTTAACTTATCTGTTGCAACTCCGTTGGAAGATACCTTCATTACATACTGTTTATAAATCTTACTTGATCCAAGTTGGTACACTCATATTACTTGTTGATCTTATCTCTTTAAAGATACTTGCATTTGATGTGATTTTAGGGATTGATTGGTTAACTACTCATCATGCCAAAATTGATTGTTTTCGTAAGGTTGTTAGTTTTCATATTCCTAACCAACCTGTTATGCGAATTCAAGTAACCAAACCATTAAAGTCAATCACTGTCATATCAAGCCATAAAGCCATTCGTTTATTAAAAAAATGGATGTCAAGCTTTCTTAACCCATGTTATGGACTTGAACATAAATACGTCATATTTGAATAATATTTCTGTAGTTAGTGAATTTTCTGACGTATTTCCTGAAGAACTTCCTGGTCCACCCCCAGAACGTGAAGTCGAATTCTCTATTGACCTTGAACCGGGTATAAAACCCATTTCTAAAACCTCATATCGAATGGCTCCTATTGAACTTCAGGAGTTAAAAATCTAACTACAGGAGTTGTTAGACATCGGTTTCATTCGTCCTAGTACATCTCCTTGGGGTGCTCCTGTTTTATTCATAAAGAAGAAAGACGGGAGTATGCGACTTTATATTGACTTCCAAGAATTGAACCATGTCACCATCAAGAATAGGTATCCCCTACCTCACATTGATGACCTGTTCGACCAGTTGCAAGGAGAATAGTTCTTTTCAAAGATCGATCTTCATTCTGGATATCATCAGCTGAAGATTAAAACTGAGGATATTCCAAAGATTGCCTTCAGAACTCGGTACGGGCATTATGAATTCTTAGTCATGTCTTTTGGATTGACTAATGCTCATGTTGCTTTCATGGATATGATGAACCATGTATTCAAGGAATATTTGGATCGGTTTGTTGTTATCTTTATTGATGACATCCTCATCTATTCCAAAAGCCATGAAGATCATGAGCACCATTTGAAGCTGGTACTTCAAAGGCTTCGTGAAAATAATTTATATGTCAAGCAGAAGAAATGCAAGTTCTGGCTTAAAGCATTCATTGGGCACGTGGTGTCAAAACATAGAGTATCTGTTGACCCGGCGAAGATTGAAGCAATCCAAAGTTGGGAGCAGCCGAAATCGGTGACCGAAGTACGTAGCTTTTTGGGCTTAGCTTGTAATAACCCGATATTTTATATATAAATAAATCAGAAATTTTGCGTATAAATTTTTTTATTTATTTATTAAAATAAATATGGGGAATGTGTATAAGTCAAATCATATGTGATAAATAGATATATATATATATTTATTTCATGAATAATTACAAATAATTTTATTTTAGAATTATTGATCATTATGAACTGTATTTTTATAATAATTAATTTTATTGTAGAAATGTTTTATTATTTATTTTTCATGAAAATATAATTATATATTATTTAAATAATATATGAAATGGTTATTTGAATTTTTATAATAATTATTTTATTATATGAATTTATGTTAGATTAATTAAGTTAATTATTTTAACTTAATTAATAAGGTTAAATATGAAAGATAAATCAGATATGAAATTCAAACCCTAATTTTGGATTTTTAGCTAAGGAATGAAAATAATAATATAATATTAATTATATTTTGAATTTTTAGTACTATAAATATGTACTGTATGTGCGTACTGTTAATGGTTAGACAATTATGGTATATAATGTCAAAACCCTGGTATTATTTCAGCTAAGTGTGAACAACCTGAAGGATCTACCAAGAGTAAGGGAAAAGGGAAGATCACTGAATGAATGTTTATGTTATATATTATGTAATAATTAGACTTTATTAAGATAAGGATGATATGTATTATCTATCAAGTGTTGTAATGAATGTTTAAAGGTTGCGTACTTGATATTAAACTCTGATAATTATGTAAATTAAATTTGAAATTTATATTATTATTATTATTATTATTATTATTATTCCGCTCATAGAAATAGTATCTTGAAGCACCGAGTTCGGGTTTCAAGTACCTAAATTTGGGGGCATCACATAGCTGGTTATTATCGGAGATTTGTGGAAGGATTTTCTCGAATCGCTACTCCGTTAACTCAGCTGACTCAAAAAGATACAAAATTCGTATGAAGCGAGGAATGCGAGAAGAGTTTCTAAGAGCTCAAGAGGAGACTCATTTCGGCACCTGTTCTAACAATATCATCTGGTTCGGATGGATTTGTTATCTATAACGATGCTTTAGGAAAAGGGTTAGGATGTGTTCTCATGCAACATGGGAAAGTCATAGCATATGCCTCGCGACAACTCAAAGAATATGAGAGGAATTATCCTACTCATGATTTGGAGTTGGCAGCAGTCGTTTTTGCGTTGAAAATCTGGAGACACTACCTGTATGGGGAGAAAGTGGAGATTTATACGGATCATAAAAGCCTCAAATATTTCTTCACCTAAAAGGAACTCAACATGAGGCAACGACGTTGGCTCGAGCTGTTGAAAGATTATGACCATAGCATTTAATATCATCTTGGAAAAGCAAACGTTATAGATGACGCATTGAGTAGAAGATCGTATGCGGGTACGAGTGCGATGTTGTTAACACAAAGACCCATTTTGTACGACTTACTAAGGATGGAGATAGAGTTAAAGGCTCCAAGTACCCATGTGATGATATTAAACATACGAGTAGAACCGACTTTAATCAATAAAGTTAAAGTTGCTCAAGCCACAGACCCAGAGATGATACATTTGAAGAAGAAAGTACAAGAAGGTGTTATTCTAGAAGCAAGAATCGATGAAGAAGGAATACTTTGAGCCAACTCCAGACTTTGCATTCCTAACGATTCTGACTTAAAGCATAGAATCATGATGGAGGCACACAACACATCATTTGCAATCCATCCTGGGAGTAACAAAATGTATCATGATCTTCGACATACATTTTGGTGGAGCAATATTAAGAGAGAGATCGCGAAGTTTATCTTGAGGTGTTTAACCTATCAACATGTAAAGGCGGAGTATCAAGTGCCAAAGGGTCCATTGTAACCACTTGAGATTCCAAAATGGAAGTGGGAACACATTACTATGGATTTTGTTATGGGTCTTCCCAAGGTTTCTCAATGTATAATGTAATTTGGGTTATTATGATAGATTAACCAAGTCTGCTCATTTCTTGCCTATACGTGATACTTATTCCCTTGAACGTCTTGCTCATATGTATGTAAATGAGATTATGAGATTGCATGGCATGCCAGTATCAATAGTTTCAGATCGTGACCCAAGATTCACTTCACGATTTTGGGTTAGTTTACAGAAAGCTATGGGCACGGATTTACGATTCAGTTTGGCATACCATCCTCAAATGGACGGGCAATTAGATAGGACTATTCAAACTCTTGAAGATCTATTAAGACTCTATGTCCTAGATTTCAAAGGGAGTTGGGATAAGTACTTGCCATTAGTGGAATTCTCCTATAACAATAGTTATCAAGTAAGTATAGGCATAGCTCCATTCGAGCCATTATATGGAAGAAAGTGTCATTCTCTAGTATGTTGGGACGAGGTGGGTGAAGAAACGTTGTTGGAACCAAAATTACTACGCATGACTACAGAAAAGATTCAAATGATCCGGCAACATATAAAGACCTCACAAGATCGACAAAAGAGTTATGATGATCTTCATCGAAAGGACGTGGAATATAATATTGGAAATCATGTACTGTTTTGTATTGCTCCATGGAAGGGAGTTACAAGATTCGGGAAGAGAGGAAAGCTCAATCCATAATTTGTTGGTCCATTTGAGATTTTTGACCGAATAGGAAATGTGGCCTATAGACTCGCATTACCTCCAAGCATGTCTCATGTTCATAATGTTTTTCACATATTTGTGCTTCGTAAATATGTGAAAGACCCAAACCACATTATTGCGTTAGAACTAGACGAGATAGCCGAAGATTTAACGTACAAGGAGGTACCTGTCAAGATCTTGGATAGGAAAGAGACAACAAGTTTAAGATCAACAACTGCAGCGGAATAAGCAATCCATTAGAAGAGTCAAGTAGAGCATAAAATCTATTATCTTCTATTATTTAAAAAGTTTTTCATCAACTTTATCGCTGAGACTCAGCATAATAAATAAACCACATCATCGAATCATCCCTGCACTACGGGCCAAGGATATTCATTAAATCATCAATGGTCATTACTATACTGAATAATCCCTGGTCATAATCATACTAAAAACTGTCCATCAATGCACTACAGGCTACTGAGGACTTTTACCACATCATTTATAACATTACAGGTCATGATTATACCAAATAATCCCTGGTCATAATCATACCAAGTCCATCTATGCACGTAAGCCAAAGATGAATTTCAACACAATATAAGCATGAGGATGATGACAATGACATAATAATTCAATAAAACAAATTCAAGAATAAATTTTAAAGATTTATAAGTTAATTTATCTTGAAATCAATTACGTCCAAATTATCAACATGATACTGCTTTGTGGAGTAAAATTCAAGAATGCTCAAAAGATTATTTCCATGAAAAGATACCGGATGAAGCGCAAATATCCAGGATATTCTACTAATTTCATGGAGTATAAAAGCCAAAACTTTAAACAAATGATTATCATCAAATATATGAAGCTGCAAATGGATTTTCACCCGCCATGCGGTAATCCACGTAGACAGATCATTTCCATAATTTAATAAGGAATGAATACGAAGGATTATTCACCATGCATGTGATAATTCACATAGACAGGTTATTCTAACATAATAATAAAGAATGGAACCAGGTCATGCGTAATCCACACAGACATGATATTCTAATAGAATAATAAAGAATGGAATAACAGAAGAATTCACCATGCATGTGATAGACCGCACAGACAGGTTATTCCAACGTAATAATAAAGAATGGAACTAGGTCTAGCGTAATCCGCACAGACATGATATTCCAACAGAATAATAAATAATGGAATAACTAAGAATTCACCATACATGCGATAGACCGCACAGACAGGTTATTCCAAAACAATAATAAAGAATGGAACCAGGTCTAGCATAATTCGCACAGACAGGATATTCCAACAGAATAATAAAGAATGAAATAACAAAGAATTCACCATGCATACGATAGACCGCACATACAGGTTATTCTAACAAAATAATAAAGAATGGAAGAACAGAAGCTCTCTTCATGAATACGAAAGAAATAATACCCCTTACCTTAGAAAGAAACTGGATACTGGAGTAGAGAGGTACCATACTTCTCTTCTTCTTTCTCTCTATAATTTTTCCCTATAATAATTGCTCTATAGCTTTAGTGAATTGATGAGAAATGAAGGAAGAATGAGCTTCTATTTATAGAAAAATATAGTTTCGATAATTGCATGTTTTGGAGCTCGAAATATTATAGTTTAATTTCTTCCTCTTTTTCTTCATTTTTAATTTAGTATTGCAACTATTATCAAACTTGCACCAGCTCCCCTAATAGTAAATAATGTGAATCAATAGTTCAATCATGTGAATTAATAGTTATAATCATGTAAAAATGCGAATTACAGTATAGTACCTTCATCTATACCTCCATTTTTAACTTAGTCATGCAAGTATTATCAATGTTGCACCAACTCCCCTAATAGTACAAGAATGTGAATCAATAGTACACACATGTGAACAAATAGTTATAATCATGTGAATTAATAGCAATTAATTGCTCATTTATCCAGTTAATTACCCGAATAGTCAGTATAACTTCTAAACATCAATTAATATCGAAATAAATGTCGATTTCCACTAACACTGATAATTCCAACACAATGGAACTATCAATTTCATCTTTAATCAACACGAACTTATTCATCATTAATATTATAACTCACAATATTTAACAACCAGGTCGTTCCCAGGAAAGAGGGGGCTTTCCGATAAGGATTTCTCCTTATTGGTGCGCAATTAAATGACCAAACCTCTCCTTGATAGAACTTCTAGTCATTGTAAATATTACAATTTAATAATATGAATAACTTTATCGTCTCAATTATTGATTTAATAATATATCATATAATGCAGATGATACTATGATAATAATCGAATCAATAATATTAGAGATATGATGCAGCAATTATTGTAGCAATAATTGAGTATAATTGAGTGACTTCTCACGTAAGCATCAATAATCAATATCGTATGCTACTATGCAACCACTCGTATTACTGTACTTTTACTACCGGGTAGTTCAGCAATTTTAATGGTAAAACTTCCGTCGTTATTTTTATAAAAAGATAATTATATCATTTTCTAACTACGACAATACTTCCGTTGTGGGGTCCACCAATGATTGTGCCGTCGTACGAATATTCCCTGTTAAAACGAATATTCCCCGACCAATCGAATATTATATAACCACTTGCTTACTTTGTAAAATTTGTAAATATTACCCACAACTATAACATTATATCAAATCCACACCATATTATTCAAAAATATATTTTAAGAAAATTATTCTTTATTCATAAAAGTTGGGGTCTTACAACCTCCCCTTCTTATGAAATTTTGTCCTCGAAATTATGGTGCGTACCTGGTATGTCGAAGAGGTGAGGATACCTTGATTTCATCTCATGTTCTAACTCCCAGGTCATTTCCTCCACATCGTGGTTTCTCCACAAAACTTTAACTTGAGGTATAACTTTAGAGCGTAGAATATGATCCTTCTTATCCAAGATTTTAACAGGTAACTCTTTATACGTTAAATCTTCTCCTATCTCGTCTGCTTCTAATTCAATAATATGGTTCGGGTCTTTCAAATATTTACGTAACATAGATATGTGAAAAACGTTATGAACACAAGACATACTTAGCGGTAAGGCGAGTCTATAGGCCACAGTTCCAACTCGATCGAGGATTAAAAATGGGCCAATGAATCGAGGATTGAGTTTTCCTCTCTTTCCAAATCTTGTAACTCCTTTCCATGGAGCAACACGTAATAACACATGATCTCCAATATTGAATTCCACGTCCTTTCGATGAAGATCAGCATAACTCTTTTGTCGATCTTGTGAGGTTTTTATACGTTGTCGGATCGTTTGAATCTTTTCCGTAGTCATACATACCAAATCCGGTCCCAACAACGTTGCTTCACCCACCTCATCCCAGCATACTGGAGAATGACACTTTCTTCCATACAACGCCTCAAATGGAGCCATGCCAATACTTGCTTGATAACTGTTGTTGTAGGAAAACTCCACCAATGGTAAAAACTTGTCCCAACTTCCCTTGAAGTAAAGGACACAGAGTCTTAATAAATCCTCAAGAGTTTGAATAGTCCTCTCTGATTGTCCGTCCGTCTGAGGATGATATGCCGAACTAAATCGTAAATCCGCGCCCATAGCTTTTTGCAAACTAACCCAAAATCTTAAAGTAAATCTTGGGTCTCGATTAGAAACTATGGATACTAGCATACCATGCAATCTTATAATCTCGTTTATATAAAATACTAGCAAGACGTTCGAGTGTATAAGTTTCTCGTATTGGTAAGAAATGAGCAGACTTAGTCAATCTATCAACAATGACCCAAATCACATCTATGCCTTGAGAAACCTTGGGAAAACCAGTAACGAAATCCATGGTAATGTGCTCATACTTCCATTCTGGAATTTCAAGTGGTTGCAATGGAACTTTTGGCACTTGATGCTCCGCCTTGACTCGTTGACAAGTTAGACACCTTGAGATAAACCTCGCTATCTCTCTCTTAATATTGCTCCACCAAAATGTATGTTGAAGATAACGATACATTTTGGTACTCCCAGGATGGATTGCAAACGGTTTGTTGTGCGCCTCTATCACGATTTTATACTTTAAGTCAGAATCGTTAGGAACACAAAGTCTGGAGTTGACTCGAAGTATTCCTTCTTCATCTATTCTTGCTTCTGAAAAAGCACATTCTTGCACTTTCTTCTTCATACACATCAGCTCCAGGTCTGTAGTTTGAACAACTTTAACTTTATCAATTAAAGTCGATTATACTCGTATATTTGATATCACCACGTGGGTCCTTATAGTCTTTAACTCTATCTTAATCATTTGTAAGTTATACGAAATGAGTTTTTGTGTTAACAACATCGCACTCGTAAACGCATATGATCTTCTACTCAACGCGTCAGCTACCACATTCTCTCTTCCACAATGATATTGAATGGTATGATCGTTATCTTTAACAACTCAAGCCAACGTCTTTGGCGTATGTTACGTTCATTTTAGTTGAAGAAATATTTGAGGGTTTTAGAAATGAGTTTTGTACTGGGATCAATACAAAATTCGATTTCATGCTCTAGGGGTAAGCTAAGAAGTCTTCAGGAATACGTCAGGAAATTTATTAACAATAGATATATTATTCAAAACTGTGACCCCCATCCAAGACTTGGATAACACGTCACATTGATATCTATCAACTTAGCACTGTTATTCACGACGTCCCCTACGGATATTCTAGCTTCGGTGTATTCCAAGACTTGAAAGTCACCAACGAAAGGCTTCACAAAAGTTTATGATTAACTTACTCATGATAACTTCATTCGGGTTCCTCGATAAACGCTCTCACTTAAACTACCGAGTTTGACTTGTCTGGGACATCCTTTGGCGTAACCATCCCAGTTGGACTTAAATTTGCTATAGATTACATTCCACCCTTAATTGCTTCGCCACATTCCTGATCCATGATTCAAATCATTAATCTCCGATCCATATCGAATTGGGGTTGATCGTTCTGCACCGGGTAATTCCGAATTCGATGTTGGATTCTCCCAATTGCTGTCCAAAAAGTAAAATTCATTTCATCTATTTTGGCCTTATTAGATCGGACATCTTTTTCTACAATATCAACGCGTCGTGCGACTTTTTCCCATGCATCATCTATTCTCATTCGTTCATTTACTTCTTCTTTCATCAAAACCATGATCATAGCATTCTCATATTCCAGCTCTAATATCTTATACTCTGCCAATGAGTGCTTCTGTTCAAGCATCGCACATCGGGTAACACAATTTTGAATTGTTGCATCCCTTTGCTCCACGACCGCCTGCCGTTCTTCAGCCTGCTCTTCTAACTCATGAATACAATTTTGTAATTCCAAATTTTGATCATAAAATTCTTCTAATAAATTCTCTTCGTGTTCTTCTTCTTCCTCACTCCCAGCTGCTACCTCTGCGACTAGCTCGGGTGCAGCTATTACTTCTTCACTCACCACGTAGATATCTCTAATTTCTTATTCATTAGGCATCACATTAACCTGGTTGGTGATTAAAGGTGTCTCAACGATCTCATGTGCTTCATTGCTGATCTCAACATTTTTAGATGCCATTCTCAAACACTGCCACAAAATAAGGGTTAATTAACATATCACATATTATCCCTATACTCTGACCGACCAATTAAATACCAAATAAACTTAGGTAGGTCATACTAGCGAAGGAATTCCCCATCTCTCCCCTCCTAGGTCTTGTCTCACATCTCAACCATGGATCATATCCCTAAGCTTTGATACCAATTGTGACGCCCCCAAAATAGGTATACATTACCCATCTTGAGTCGCCAAATACATGGTACAAAATTCAAATACAACTTAATTATACAACAGTCGTGTAAAATACGACTAAACATAATCTAAGAGTTTTAATAATAATATTGTCATCTAGACAATATCCACACTCAATGGAGTCCTCATTACATTTATTGTCACACTATTTAACAGAATAGTGAGGACTACTAATACACCATCTCGGACCATCACTCCGTTCCCCGACTAGTCCCAGATACGTTCTCATTTCCTGAAGTGAACAATGAAAGCAAAAGGGTGAGCTCAACTAGCCCAGTAAGAAATATTATGACTAAGATAATTCAGAATAAATTATCATTAGTCTTCAACAATGCTAAACTGATAAAATACAATAGACATCAAGTTTAACTGCAGCGGAATAAGCAATCCATTAGAAGAGTCAAGTAGAGCATGATATCTACTATCTTCTATGATTTAAAATGTTTTCATCAATTTTTATCGTTGAGACTCAGCTTAATAAATAAACTACATCATCGAGTCATCCCTGCACTACGGGCTAAGGGTATTCATTAAATAATCAATAGTCATGACTATACCGAATAATCTCTGGTCATAATCATACAAAAACTATCCATCAATGCACTACATGCTACTGAGGACTTTTACCACATCATTTATAACATTACAGGTCATGATTATACCGAATAATCCTTGGTCATAATCATACCAAGTCCATCTATGCACGTAAGCCAAAGATGACTTTCATCACAATATAAGCATGAGGATGATGACAATGACATAATAATTCAATAAAACAAGTTCAAGAATAAATTTTAAAGATTTATAAGTTAATTTATCTTGAAATCAATTACGTCCAAATTATCAACATGATACTGCTTTGTGGAGTAAAATTCAAGAATGCTCAAAAGAATATTTCCATGAGAAGATACCAGATGAAGCGCAAATATCCAGGATATTCTACAAATTTCATGGAGTATAAAAGCCAAAACTTTAACCAAATGAGTATCATAGAATATATGAAACTGCAAATGGATTTTCACCCGCCATGCGGTAATCCACGTAGACAAATCATTTCCACAATTTAATAAGGAATGAATACGAAGGATCATTCACCATGCATGTGATAATCCATATAGACAGGTTATTCCAATATAATAATAAAGAATGGAACCAGGTCATGCGTAATCCGCACAGACAGGATATTCAAATAGAATAATAAAGAATGGAATAACAGAAGAATTCACTATGCATGTGATAGACCGCAGAGACAGGTTATTCCAATAGAATAATAAAGAATGGAACCAGGTCTAGCATAATCCGTACAGACAGGATATTCCAACAGAATAATAAATAATGGAATAACAAAGAATTCACCATGCATGCGATAGACCTCACAGACAGGTTATTCCAACAGAATAATAAAGAATAAAACCAGGTCTAGCGTAATTCGCACAGACAGGATATTCCAATAGAATAATAAAGAATGGAATAACAAAGAATTCACCATGCATACAATAGACCGCACATATAGGTTATTCCAACAAAATAATAAAGAATGGAACCAGGTCTAGCATAATCCACACAGACAGGATATTCCAACAGAATAATAAAGAATGAAATAACAGAAGAATTTCACCATGTATGCGGTACTTCGCATAGACAGTTTATTTCAACATAATAATAAAGAATGAAAGAACAGAAGCTCTCTTCATGAATACGAAAGAAATAATACCCCTTACCTTAGAAAGAAACTGGATACTGGAGTAGAGAGGTAGCATACATCTCTTCTTCTTTCTCTCTATAATTTCTCTCTATAATAATTGCTCTATAGCTTTAGTGAATTGATGAGAAATGAAGGAAGAATGGGCTTCTATTTATAAAAAAATATAGTTTCGATAATTGCACGTTTTGGAGCTCGAAATATTATAGTTTAATTTCTTCCTCTTTTTCTTCATTTTTAATTTAGTCCTGCAATTATTATCAAACTTGCACCAGCTCCCCTAATAGTAAATAATGTGAATCAATAGTTCAATCATGTGAATTAATAGTTATAATCATGTAAAAATGCGAATTACAGTATAGTACCTCCATTTATACCTCCATTTTTAACTTAGTCATGCAAGTATTATCAATGTTGCACCAACTCCCCTAATAGTACAAGAATGTGAATCAATAGTACACACATTTAACAAATAGTTATAATCATGTGAATTAATAGCAATTAATTTCTCATTTATCCGGTTAATTACCCGACTGGTCAGTATAACTTCTAGACATCAATTAATATCTAAATAAATGTCGATTTCCACTAACACTAATAATTCCAACACAATGGAACTATCAATTTCATCTTTAATCAACACGAACTTATTCATCATTAATTATTATAACTCACAATATTTAACAACTAGGTCGTTCCCAGGAAAGAGGGGACTTTTCGTTAAGGATTTCTCCTTATTGGCGAGCAATTAGATGGCCAAACCTCTCCTTGATAGAACTTCTAGACATTATAAATATTAAAATTAAATAATATGAATAACTTTGTCGTCTCAATTATTGATTTAATAATATATCATATAATGCAGATGATACTGTGACAATAATCGAATCAATAATATGAGAGATATGATGCAGCAATTACTGTAACAATAATTGAGTATAACTGAGTGACTTCTCACGTAAGCATCAATAATCAATATCGTGTGCTACTACGCAACCACGTGTATCACTGTACTTTTACTACCGGGTAGTTCAACAATTTTAACGATAAAACTTCCGTCGTTATTTTTGTAAATAGATAATTATGTCATTTTCTAACTACGACAATACTTCCATTGTGAGGTCCTCCAATGATTGTGTCGTCGAAAGAAATATTCCCTGTTAAAACGAATATTCCCCGACCAATCGAATATTTTATAACCACTTGCTTACTTTGTAAAATTTGTAAATATTACCCACAACTATAACATTATATCAAATCCACACCATAATATTCAAAAATATATTTTGAGAAAATTATTCTTTATTCATAAAAGTTGGGGTCTTACATCTCCCCTCCTAGTTCTATTCCCCGATCTTTGTCAGAGACCATATCCCTTAGATCTGATACCAACTGTGCGCCCCAAAAATAGGTCCACACAACCCATTCTAAGTCATCAAATACATGGTACAGAAAACAACTACAACTTCATTAATACAATTGTCGTGCAAAATACGACAACACATATGTTGTGAGTTTTAATACAGATATTGTCTTCTAGATAATATACAAACTCAAATAAGTCCTCATTATAATTATTGATACACTATTTTATAAAATAGTGAGGACTGCTAAAACAACTGTCTTGAACCATCAGTCCATACCCCGTCTAGTTCTCGCTATAGTCTCGCCTCCTGAGAAGAAAAATGGAACAAAAAGGAAAACTGTGACGCCCCAAAAATAGGTATACAACACCCATTCTGAGTCGCCAAATACATGGTACAGAAAGCAAACTACAACTTCAATAATACATTTGTCGTAAAAAATACGACAACACATATTGTGAGTTTAAATACAAATATTGTCTTCTAGACAATATCCACACTCAAATAAGTCCTCATTACATTTATTGATACACTATTTTACAAAAATAGTAAGGACTGCTAAAACAACTGTCTAGGACCATCACCCCGACTGGTTCCTATTATATTCTCACCTCTTGAAAAGAAAAATGGAACAAAAAGGAAAAGGATGAGCTCAAATAGCACAGTAAAGAATATTATGACTAAGATAAAGAACAACAATTTATCGTTAGCCCTCAACAAATCAGATAAAATATAATGGACAACCAGTTTTAGATCAATATTTGCAGCGGAAATAACAATTCATTAGAAGAGTTACGTAGAGAATGAGTTCTACTATCTTCTAAAAAGTCCATCATAAATATTTTATCCCTGTAACAACAATCAATATACATTTTTAATCAAATATTCATCTTTGCACTGCAGGCCAAAGATATTTATTTGTATCACCAGTCGGTCATGTTCATCTCAACACATGTTCATCTTTGCACTACATGCCAAAGATATTCATCAGTTAATCATTCATCTTTGCAATACAGCCCAAAGATACTAAGTAATATCATCATTTAGGACTGAGGATCATGACAAATATTTTAAAGAAAACGAATCAAGTGAGACAGAAGCACAAATATTAGGGATTCGTATAACAGTTTATCGAAGTTCAATAATACTTCATAATAACCAATTGTGAAGCAGAATTCAAAATAAAGATCAAAACATGGATTCAATTTCAAGAATAAGGGTCACAACTGATAACTTGGAAGGAGAAGAATTTTTTTTTCTTTTGTGAACAGTACCTATGAATAGTAACTGTGAACAGTACCCGTGAACAGTAATAGTGAACAGTACCCATTAACAGTAACAGTGAACAGTACCCATGAACAGTAACCGTGAACAGTATCCGTTAACAATAACTGTGAACAATATCTGTCATAAAAAGTTCTAAATTTGATTAAAAGTGCAGACCAATATTCCTATTAAATGATATTAGATGAAGCGAAGTTTCTAATCATTTCAGGGATTATAGAAGCAATACTTACCATAGTAAGTTCAAATTCAAGAATACGAGATGGAATAATATCGCTTACATAATATAGAGTATGAAAGAAAATAATATTTCTCACGAGTATTGCAATAAAATAATATCCTTTACCTTTGTAGAAGCTGGATTTGAATGGAACATCGGATATTATTCTGAGAAAATCTTCCAGAAAAACTACGCTCAAAATATTCTTATACTCAAGAAAATACTCACAATACTTTAGAATAAGAATTTTTGATTTGAAAGTGGTGTGTTGAGGAAGGAGGGGTTACCCCCTATTTATAGAGTAGCGAGAAGGAGAAAGCCAACTGAATCAGCCTAAGTCTGCCAAACTTATTTTTCCCTCCGTCTCACCTACTGCACATGCCTAACTTTTCCTTTGTTTTGATTGGATGAGAGCCCACCAATTGTTTGAAAATAAAGAAAGCTAGCCTAACTCTTCCCATTTTCCTCTGCCAAATTCAATGCTTTAACTTTACCATTTCAAAGGTTGGTGCCCACCATCTTTGATTAACTTTGCAAGCAACGAAAAATTCCACCACCCACCACTTTTAATCACATGCATATATATATATATATATATATATATATATATATATATATATATATATATATATATATATATATATATATATATATATATATATATATATATATTCTTGAATGAATATTTTATCGAAGAATCAATTGTAATTCCACAGAAAATATGCTGTGACAACTCGAGAAATTAGACAATTTATGAAAATCTTAAATGATTTATTTAAGGTTAAATAATAGACCTAGACAGAAAATAAGTGTATGTGTTTGATGTTATTAGGATTGAATTTTGAGGATCTCAAAATTCTGTAAAGGATATAGGTGAATTATTCAGGATTAAGTGTTTATGTGAATATGCTCAGTGTATATGGTTAAATGATGTGTTCAGAATGTGGTTAAGGGTCATGGGTTGATCAGATAAATTGCATCTGTGATAAACCCTAAGTATATATTAAGAACGACCGCGTCAATTAGAAAACCTTAACGTCTAATAAGAAACCCTAGAAGTCGGTTCTGAAACCCTAGTTTCAGTTCCGGGAAATCTGAAACCTTAATTCGGTGAATGGAACCCTAGATTGGTAATGCAGTGTTATGAACAAGGTTAAACGTCATTAATATTAAATTAATTAGGGAAAACCCTAATGAATTATCTAAAATCTTAATTGATTATCTGAAAACCCTAATACCAGATCTGAAAAACCCTAATTTCAGATTCTGATAAAATAAAAACCCTAATTTGGGAATATAAAGGAGAATTTTAATGCTTAAGTGATATTAATTAAGTATTAATTAGGGTAAAAGATAATTAATTAATAAACCCTAATTTCCAAATTTATGGAACCCTAATTGTTCCGTCAGAAACCCTAATTGTTCAATGGTGGAATTTAATTGCTAGAATTAGCAATGTTAATTAGGAAACCCTAATCCTAATTATTGCAATTTTTGTGTAATTAGAAAACTCTAATCTAATTACGAATATTTAATTTCTAAATTAGAAAATTAAATTTTCTATTAGAAACTTTAATTATCGGATTATAAACCCTAATCCGTGATTTTGACCCTAATTGCGTAATTAGCAATTTTAATTAGGAATTATTAATCCTAATTAACAAGATTTAAAATACGATTAAGGAATTTTAAAATATAATTAGTAAATCCTAATTATAATTTTGAAATGTTAATTTTCTAATTTTTATAACCGAAATTCGGAATTGTAAAAATTAAATTTTTGCAAAGTTAAGGGTTAAAATCTAAACCCTAGAATGCTCCAAACCCTAACCCTAAGGGTGTGCAACTCATGCAAAATCTAGAAAAAATGAAAAAGACAAAAATGTCCCTTTTTAGTATTAGTTTAGGTTTCTTGCAATCTTGGCCAAATCTTTGGGTTGGTGAACAACCCTAAGCCTAAACCTAGCCTAGCCTTTGACAAATCCAGCAAAATCAGCAGCAAATCAGATCATGCAATGAATCAAGCAAATTGTATAAATGGATTTAGAGAGAGAAAATGCTCAAAATATAGCCAATTTCATTCTTGCTCTCACCAACTCCCATAATCTCTCAAACCAACGAAATCCTAGTGTTAATTCAGTCTCAATTCAAGCCCCACGTTTACTAGAAACAGATCAAAGAATTAGATTCAAGAATTAAAGCTAGAAATGTATAAATCCCTAAAATTTCAAAATCTTTGATCTTATGTTGTTTAATGTTAGTTGTTGTTTAAAGTTGGGTAATAAGGTGTCTATTAGAGATCTGGGTTGTTGGATCATGGATCCATAACATCTAGATGCTCGAATATAGCAATTTATGAAATCTGGAAATGTTGACTGACAAGCAAATGTCAGGGCCTTTAGATCTATATATGTTAAGTTGTTTTGTGTGTTTTATGTTATAGATCTATAGTATGTTATGTGTTCTTTAATCTGATACTTGAATCAGTGATATACCATGTCTAGATCTCCAGATACAAGCGGTCAAAACTAGTTGACCGACCACGAAAATGCAAATCTGGGTAACCCAGATTACTCAGAAGTGTCTGACAACCTTTTTTATGGCCTCTGATTTCTCTTGTTGTAATGATTTAAGCTATATTGTGGTTAGATACTTGTAGTATGACATGAGTTCTACCGTGTAAAAGCTTTAGATCACCCAGATCTGCATCAGGATCATAAATAAATCATGGTCAAATGTAGTTGACCGAACTGCCTCAAGAACAATCTGGAAAACCCAGATTTGTTCAAGAACAGTTCTTGGTCGCCACTTTGACCGGATTGAATCTTGTTCATCCGTTGTTGTTTAGATGATCTGATGATTGTTTATTGTACCTTGACATTAGGACTATAAACTAGAACCATTATATCAAACTAACAATGCTTATACTGAAAGTTACAAGGATCTAAAGTAGCACCCTCGTCTATTCTTCATTTTCTGGAAAACCCAGAAAATGAAGAACAGCGATGTCAGACATTTTGAGAGCCTAGATCTCGCTCATATGATGTAGTTTGGCCATGAAACAAGTTGGTGATTGTAGTATTACATAAATACTACAATATGAAATCAATCACAGGCCCAGAAATCGATCAGAACACGGATTAAAATCCGGTCAAACCACCTACCCTCGCGTCTGACATGAATGCTCAAGAACACCTGAAGAACACATTTAGCGACACTTCTGTCGCCAGAAACCCCTATAGCGACGCTTAATTTTGGAAATTAATTTAAAATTAGAAAAAAATGGTTTTTAATTATTAAAAATACAAAATAAATTATGTAAAATTATTTTAAAGTCTGAAAAATAGTTTTTAACTATTTTGAGTATATTTCAAAAATATTTAGTATTTTTGGAATATAAATGGTATTTATTTATTTAATTACAATATTAAATAAATTATTTAAAAATAGTTTTTAATTCATGAAAAATAATATTATGATAAAAGAAAATATTTTATGTTATTTTTGATAACTTTTGATATTTTGGGAGAAAATTCATTAATTAATCAATATTAATGATAATTAGTTTATTTAATGGATATATTAAATAAATTAAGGAAAAATGGAATTAATGTTTTATAAATTATATAAAAATGATTTAAGTGTTATAAAAATATTTGAAGTTATAAAATATAACTTTTGATATTTAGTCATGAAAATATTAATATTAATTATCGGATAATGGATTTAATGGTTTAAAAATCATATAATTATGATTTTAAAGTATTAAAAATACTTTGTGATATTATAATTATATTATAATATTATGTAAGGATTTTCATTAATATTTTATAATAAATAAATATTAATGATTAAGGAATTTTGTGGTATTTAATTCATTTAAATACAGTATTAAGGATTTAAAAATGGTGATAAATGGTAATAATTATCCGAAAATTATTACGAGTCTAGGAAAAATGTTTTGTCTGATAAGAAATTATCTGTGTTAACGGTTAAGTGCTTAGGCAGAGTTTAATTGAACTTAAACTCGATATTTGTCCGACTAGACCGTCGGGATGTTAGAATTGTGTCGGATTCAACTCAGACTGCAATAGTTTGCCTTGATACCTAGTCTTATGTGTGTTATAGACTGATAGGATTATGTGGTAATGTGTTTAGGTTATTCTGTGTGTATAAATATAGCAGTATTATACTGTGATGATATTATTCTAATTATTGGAGATCTATATATTAATATTAGGTCTTCCGGGTAAAGCGTTATTTAATTGCGTGCGGTAATCAACGGTTCAGGCAAGTTTTCTTGTACTTAACTCTAATAAGAGTATTTTATTCAAGCTGATGGTAAATCATTGCTGATTACCACGAAAATTGTATTCTGTACATCTTGCATGTATAAGTCAGGTATGAAAGGCTGATCACCTTCATTACCAGTTGGTTCAGAAATGTTTGTTCATGTATAATACTTGTTCAGTCAAAAAATTTGTTCGTGCTAGTTGTCAATTATATTGATGAATTATAGCAAGCCCTTTATTCATACTCTTCAATCATGATATATCGTTATATTGTTGTATATAAACTTGTTGGGCAACTTTCATGCTCACCCTTGCTATATCATGATAAAACATTGCAGGTAAAAGCAAATGCGTTCATATACAGGAAAAAGGAAAATGCCAAGTTCAGCTTGGGATGTAATGTGGGGCTAGTATGTAATAGTATAGTTTGATAAATTTGTTGTACGTTAGATAAATTGTGTATAAGTTAAGGTTACTCGACCTTGGGTGAATAGTGTGTAATGTAATGTATAAACAATTTATGTTTATATCTTCCACAAATCAGTTATAGAAATTATAGTGAACCGGATCCGCGGCGATTCGGGGCCCGGATTCGGGGCTACTACAGTTGGTATCAGAGCTGTTGGTTATGAAGCTTAGGTAGGAATACCTGAGACCAATAACCACAGTGAATAGTATTAAGTACTAACTCAAATAGAGTTAGTTGGTCGGTAAGATTCAAAGACGAATCTCGGTAAGTTGTTAAGACACAGAGTTCCCTAACTCTGATAATAAAGTTGAATAGAAATGGTGAATAGATCGAGTCTAAAAGACTGAAAGTGCATGAATAGAAGATCGTAAAACAAAACGATCATAGTGCATAGAATTGAATCGTAATATATACGATAAGATCACCCCGTGATCTGATAAGGTTATGATATGGGAAATGAAACAATCTACTGATTGAAAAGTTTACAGCAAGATGCTGTGTCTATGTTGTACTATGAAATGGTACTATGAAAACTCATAAAAGAGTTATGGATCATGAATACGAATTGAGTTCGTATTGAAAAAGGGGGTTAAGATTGGGTGGGAATTTCAATGAGGACTCGTGCCAGCAACAGAGTTGTATGATTCCTTGTATGGGCGGGGAATTGTACTTGGTGTAAAAACTACTTAGTTGGTGGCATTGGTAATAGTTGAAATGTTGTGTCACGCTAGTTATTATATATAGATAAATAGGTCATAGGTAGAGAATATAGTATTAAGTACGAGTTCTTAGAACTCATACTTATGTGACATTCTTGACGCATAGTTATATGAAATGTTTATGAGCCCCTCAGCGAACGGTCGTTAAAAGGTCAGGGTAAGTTTGTAAACTCATATAATTGTGGCCAAGTTATGAACTCATAAGTGTGATTTTATGAACTGGGTATAGTTATGTGTGAATGGAGTGTTATGGATAATAGGAACAGATAGAATGTTTAAGCAAATGATCATTAGTGGAGAATTAGGTTTTCCTAAACCCCTATCTATGCTAGATTTCAAAATTTTGACATCAGCTAAATGTGCACTATGTGCCTTTTAAAAAAAATTGTTTTTATTTATCACTTATGTACCATGTGACCTGGTGCAGAGATGATAAAAATGATGGAGTCATCAATGCAGTATTACTTAGTGTGAATTTGACTTAAAGTCACTATTCCATTATGGTATGATGTAGCACGATAAAATCACAAAATGACGAAATTCTCAACGGACTGTTATATGCAGTGCGGCATCATGACGTCATTCTCAAAAATGTTTTATTGAAAGAAATTTCTCAAACAAAATTGTTTTGATGCGAAATCAAATAAGACTGAGGTATGAAATTTTGTGCGCCTAAGCCGGATAAGAGGAACAAATTGTTCCGACCAGCAGTACTTGGCCAGTACAGGGCATATCGGGCTGATCACCCTTGTGTCCGTAAGTTATGACGATTTGCGGATGAATTTCCATAAAACCTTTGCGAAAATGAAAAACAACCAGTCTATACGATTCCTCAGCACAGTTTTAAAATTTTACCCTTGTGAGTGGTGTATTGGGTAGCATATGATGATATGTGTAAATTGTGTAAGGTGCACGGTGTAAGGTGTAAGGCGAATTTCGGGGACGAAATTCTTATAAGGAGGGGTGAATGTGACAACCCGAGAAATTAGACAATTTATGAAAATCTTAAATGATTTATTTAAGGTTAAATAATAGACCTAGACAGAAAATAAGTGTATGTGTTTGATGTTATTAAGATTGAATTTTGAGGATCTCAAAATTCTGTAAAGGATATAGGTGAATTATTCAGGATTAAGTGTTTATGTGAATATGCTCAGTGTATATGGTTAAATGATGTGTTCAGAATGTGGTTAAGGGTCATGGGTTGATCAGATAAATTGCATCTGTGATAAACCCTAAGTATATATTAAGAACGACCGCGTCAGTTAGAAAACCTTAACGTCTAATAAGAAACCCTAGAAGTCGGTTCTGAAACCCTAGTTTCAGTTCCGGGAAATCTGAAACCTTAATTCGGCGAATGGAACCCTAGATTGGTAATGCAGTGTTATGAACAAGGTTAAACGTCATTAATATTAAATTAATTAGGGAAAACCCTAATGAATTATCTAAAATCTTAATTGATTATCTGAAAACCCTAATACCAGATCTGAAAAACCCTAATTTCAGATTCTGATAAAATAAAAACCCTAATTTGGGAATATAAAGGAGAATTTTAATGCTTAAGTGCTATTAATTAAGTATTAATTAGGGTAAAAGATAATTAATTAACAAACCCTAATTTCCAAATTTATGGAACCCTAATTGTTCCGTCAGAAACCCTAATTGTTCAATGGTGGAATTTAATTGCTAGAATTAGCAATGTTAATTAGGAAACCCTAATCCTAATTATTGCAATTTTTGTGTAATTAGAAAACCCTAATCTAATTACGAATATTTAATTTCTAAATTAGAAAATTAAATTTTCTATTAGAAACTTTAATTATCGGATTATAAACCCTAATCCGTGATTTTGACCCTAATTGCGTAATTAGCAATTTTAATTAGGAATTATTAATCCTAATTAACAAGATTTAAAATACGATGAAGGAATTTTAAAATATAATTAGTAAATCCTAATTATAATTTTGAAATGTTAATTTTCTAATTTTTATAACCGAAATTCGGAATTGTAAAAATTAAATTTTTGCAAAGTTAAGGGTTAAAACCTAAACCCTAGAATGCTCCAAACCCTAACCCTAAGGGTGTGCAACTCATGCAAAATCTAGAAAAAATGAAAAAGACAAAAATATCCCTTTTTAGTATTAGTTTAGGTTTCTTGCAATCTTGGCCAAATCTTTGGGTTGGTGAACAACCCTAAGCCTAAACCTAGCCTAGCCTTTGACAAATCTAGCAAAATCAGCAGCAAATCAGATCATGCAATGAATCAAGCAAATTGTATAAATGGATTTAGAGAGAGAAAATGCTCAAAATATAGCCAATTTCATTCTTGCTCTCACCAACTCCCATAATCTCTCAAACCAACGAAATCCTAGTGTTAATTCAGTCTCAATTCAAGCCCCACGTTTACTAGAAACAGATCAAAGAATCAGATTCAAGAATTAAAGCTAGAAAGGTATAAATCCCTAAAATTTCAAAATCTTTGATCTTATGTTGTTTAATGTTAGTTGTTGTTTAAAGTTGGGTAATAAGGTGTCTATTAGAGATCTGGGTTGTTGGATCATGGATCCATAACATCTAGATGCTCGAATATAGCAATTTATGAAATCTGGAAATGTTGGAAAATGTTGACTGACAAGCAAATGTCAGGGCCTTTAGATCTATATATGTTAAGTTGTTTTGTGTGTTTTAATTTATAGATCTATAGTATGTTATGTGTTCTTTAATCTGATACTTGAATCAGTGATATACCATGTCTAGATCTCCAGATACAAGCGGTCAAAACTAGTTGACCGACCACGAAAATGCGAATCTGGGTAACCCAGATTACTCATAAGTGTCTGACAACCTTTTTGATGGCATCTGATTTCTCTTGTTGAAATGATTTAAGCTATATTGTGGTTAGATACTTGTAGTATGACATGAGGTCTACCGTGTAAAAGCTTTAGATCACCCAGATCTGCATCAGGATCATAAATAAATCATGGTCAAATGTAGTTGACCGAACTGCCTCAAGAACAATCTGGAAAACCCAGATTTGTTCAAGAACAGTTCTTGGTCGCCACTTTGACCGGCTTGAATCTTGTTCATCCGTTGTTGTTTAGATGATCTTATGATTGTTTATTGTACCTTGACATTAGGACAATAAACTAGAACCTTTATATCAAACTAACAATGCTTAGACTGAAAGTTACAAGGATCTAAAGTAGCACCCTCGTCTGTTCTTCATTTTCTGGAAAACCCAGAAAATGAAGAACAGCGATGTCAGACATTTTGAGAGCCTAGATCTCGCTCATATGATGTAGTTTGGCCATGAAACAAGTTGGTGATTGTAGTATTACATAAATACTACAATATGAAATCAATCACAGGCCCAGAAATCGATCAGAACACGGATTAAAATCCGGTCAAACCACCTACCCTCGCGTCTGACATGAATGCTCAAGAACACCTGAAGAACACATTTAGCGACACTTCTGTCGCCAGAAACCCCTATAGCGACGCTTAATTTTGGAAATTAATTTAAAATTAGAAAAAAATTGTTTTTAATTATTAAAAATACAAAATAAATTATGAAAAATTATTTTAAAGTCTGAAAAATAGTTTTTAACTATTTTGAGTATATTTCAAAAATATTTAGTATTTTTGGAATATAAATGGTATTTATTTATTTAATTACAATATTAAATAAATTATTTAATAATAGTTTTTAATTCATGAAAAATAATATTATGATAAAAGAAAATATTTTAAGTTATTTTTGATAACTTTTGATATTTTGGGAGAAAATTCATTAATTAATCAATATTAATGATAATTAG
Organism: Panax japonicus; assembly: GCA_020205505.1. Taxonomy (NCBI): domain Eukaryota; kingdom Viridiplantae; phylum Streptophyta; class Magnoliopsida; order Apiales; family Araliaceae; genus Panax; species Panax japonicus. The sequence continues at coordinate 54,601,220 of CM035114.1, read as the reverse complement.
TTTATTTAATGGATATATTAAATAAATTAAGGAAAAATGGAATTAATGTTTTATAAATTATATAAAAATGATTTAAGTGTTATAAAAATATTTTAAGTTATAAAATATAACTTATGATATTTAGTCATGAAAATATTAATATTTTAATATTAATATTAATTATCGGATAATGGATTTAATGGTTTAAAAATCATATAATTATGATTTTAAAGTATTAAAAATACTTTGTGATATTATAATTATATTATAATATTATGTAAGGATTTTCATTAATATTTTATAATAAATAAATATTAATGATTAAGGAATTTTGTGGTATTTAATTCATTTAAATACGGTATTAAGGATTTAAAAATGGTGATAAATGGTAATAATTATCCGAAAATTATTACGAGTCTAGGAAAAATGTTTTGTCTGATAAGAAATTATATGTGTTAACGGTTAAGTGCTTAGGCAGAGTTTAATTGAACTTAAACTCGATATTTGTCCGACTAGACCGTCGGGATGTTAGAATTGTGTCGGATTCAACTCAGACTGCAATAGTTTGCCTTGATACCTAGTCTTATGTGTGTTATAGACTGATAGGATTATGTGGTAATGTGTTTAGGTTATTCTGTGTGTATAAATATAGCAGTATTATACTGTGATGATATTATTCTAATTATTGGAGATCTATATATTAATATTAGGTCTTCCGGGTAAAGCGTTATTTAATTGCGTGCGGTAATCAACGGTTCAGGCAAGTTTTCTTGTACTTAACTCTAATAAGAGTATTTTATTCAAGCTGATGGTAAATCATTGCTGATTACCACGAAAATTGTATTCTGTACATCTTGCATGTATAAGTCAGGTATGAAAGGCTGATCACCTTCATTACCAGTTGGTTCAGAAATGTTTGTTCATGTATAATACTTGTTCAGTCAAAAAATTTGTTCGTGCTAGTTGTCAATTATATTGATGAATTATAGCAAGCCCTTTATTCATACTCTTCAATCATGATATATCGTTATATTGTTGTATATAAACTTGTTGGGCAACTTTCATGCTCACCCTTGCTATATCATGATAAAACATTGCAGGTAAAAGTAAATGCGTTCATATACAGGAAAAAGGAAAATGCCAAGTTCAGCTTGGGATGTAATGTGGGGCTAGTATGTAATAGTATAGTTTGATAAATTTGTTGTATATTAGATAAATTGTGTATAAGTTAAGGTTACTCGACCTTGGGTGAATAGTGTGTAATGTAATGTATAAACAATTTATGTTTATATCTTTCGCAAATCAGTTATAGAAATTATAGTGAACCGGATCCGCGGCGATTCGGGGCCCGGATTCGGGGCTACTACATATGCCAAACTTTTAACAATTATTTCATGTTAAAACTTCCTTCATTTATGTCCACATAAAATAAATAATTCCTTATCTTATAAATCATTAATTAATTATTCACAATAATACTACAGAATCACAATTATGACAATCAGGCCGTTCCCAGGAAAGTGGGGGCTTTCCAATAAAGATTTCTCCTTATTGGCGCGCAATTAGGTGACCAAACCTCTCATTGACAGAACTTTCTAGACATTGCCAATAATGTTATCTAATAATATTTATTCAAATAATATGAATTATTGATATGATAATGGGAAATACTGTACAGAGACGATTATTGAAATGACAATAATATTAAATATCAACACATCAATTATTGAATTAATAAAATAAAATATTGAACAGTAACTATTGTAACAATTATTGAGTAGTGTCTTCTTACGTAAGAATCTATAATTCAACAATACTGTGCAATACCGTGTGCTACTGTGCAACCATGCGTATTATTGTATTTTAACCACCAGGTAATCCAACAGTATTAACAGTATTGATTACGCCATTATTTATAAAAACTCAAATTTGTCGTTTTCTTCATCCGACCGTTATTCTGTTATGGGGCCCACAAATGACTATGCTGTCGTTCGAATATTCCCGACAAAAAGAATATTCTCCGACCAAACGAATACTCCCCGACAACAATGATTATTTTATAACCACTTACTTATTTTGTAAAATTTGCACATTTCACCCATAACCAAAGCATTATATCAAATTAACTCCTTTATTATTTCAAGAGAATGAATAAAGAAAATTTAATTTTATTTATAATAAGTTGGGGTCTTACAACCTCCCCTCCTTATGAAATTTCGTCCTCGAAATTGACGTACGTACCTTACGTGCATCCCAATACATCAAATATCTTGGAAATTTGTTTAACCCACGTTTTTGCGAACAGTACCCGTGAACAGTAACTATGAACAGTACCCATTAACAGTAACAGTGAACAGTATCTGTGAACAATAACCGTGAACAGTATTTGTCATAAAAAGTTCCAAATTTGATTAAAAGTTTAGACCAATATTCTTATGAAATGATATTATATGAAGCAAAGTTTCTAATCATTTCAGGAATTATAAAAAGCAATACTTACCATAGTAAGTTCAAATTCAAGAATACGAGATGAAATAATATCGCTTACATAATATGGAGTATGAAAAAAATAATATTTTTCACGAGTATTACAATAAAATAATATCCGTTACCCTTTGTAGAAGCTGGATTTGAATGGAATATCGGATATTATTATGAGAAAATCTTGTAGAAAAACTATGCTCAAAATATTCTTATACTCAAGAAAATACTCACAATACTTTAGAATAAAAATTTCTAATTTGAAAGTGGTGTGTTGAGGAAAGAGGGGTTACCCCCTATTTAGAGTGCAGCGAGAAGGAGAAAGCCAACTGAATCAGCCTAACTCTGCCAAACTTACCCCCTATTTACTGTTCACGGGTATTGTAGAGACAATTATTGAAATAATAATAATATTAAATATCAATGCAGCAATTATTGAATCAATAAAATAAAATATTGAACAGTAACTACTATAACAATTATTGAGTAGTGCCTTCTTACGTAAGAATCAATAATTCAACAATACTGTGCAATACCGTGTGCTACTGTGCAACCACGCGTATTACTGTATTTTAACCATCAGGTAATCCAACAGTGTTAACGGTAACGATTACTGTAGCGCCCCTAAAATCGAGATTATTTTCCTTCCCGATCTTGTGCGTTAATACTACCTTGTTCTAGCTTTAAAATATTATTTAATGTTAAAATAACTAAAAAATTTGGAATAATTAAACCTTTTTTTTCAGTCATCCATACCCTGAATCGCAACCTTTACAATTCTTTTTTTAATACTAAAATCATACTTATTATATAATTTGTATAATCCGTGTAAATGTATTAAAAGCTTAAGTCTCAATACTTCATATCTTTTATATTGATGATTCATTCATTTTAGAATCATATCTATTCTCATTTCAGAATAAACATTCTTTAACCATTCAACATTTCAAACTATACATAACTGCCAATTACATTTGACACAACTATCAATCATAGATTTATACCATTTCTAATTCAAGGAAATGTATTCATTTTTGCACATCGTTCAATCTTCATCATCTGTATAGCAAGTAATATTGCCTAACATCTTTAACCTGCAAAAAGTTTTTGTTTGCAAGATTGAGCTCGACAGCCCAGCAAATTTAACAGTCTATCATGTTTCACATAGCACACAATTCCATATGCACTACATTTACTTTAATATGCATATCTGCATGCAACATATATTCTTTACTATGCATATCCTATATGCATCAATAATTCCTTACAAAGCATACATTCATGCATTATATATTTTTAATTTATCGAGTTACATCATACAACATGTAATCATATATAGATTGAGTTCAATAACCCAATTAACTTAGTCATATTTTGACTTTTAACAATTCATAGAGCATGATATGTAATTTAACACATAACCACATTCCATCTACAAACATAATAGAACTGAAAAACTTGCCTTGATTGGAGATTATCACAAAATTTAACTTAGAGTTTCTCCACAATTCCTACAGAATTATATTTACATGCACACACATATTAGATAATCGAATATGTTACAAAACATGCATGTATATTCATCAATAACGATTATTAGTTTTATACAAACTAATATTACTTATTCTTACTCAAAACGAATATTAGTTTATTTAGAAACTTAATTCATTTTAACCTTTCTAAACCAAATAAAGGTCCCTCACATTTGAGTATATAAATATTTTACATTTTAAAACTTAAACCATTTAAATTTCATTTTAGAAATATCTTTTACCTCTACTCGCAAATTCGGAGTTTAAACAGCTAATGTATAGCTTTTATAGTAAAAATCAATTTACTATATTATTTCTTTAATTTAAATAACTTTTACTTCATTGAATATCAATTTCAACAATTACATTGAAAAATATCATAAATCTCCCATTTTAATCTCTCGTCTAATATTATTAATTATATAATAATATTTTACGCTAAGGTTACTAACCTTTTAATAACATTCTAGTCCAATACTACTAATAATATCTCAATACAATATTATTAGTCACATAAAAATAATTTATGACATTAATCACATAAATAAACAATTTATTTCAATTGTTTTTCCTTTCCGTAATTAATAAACTCGTTTAAACATTCTAAAATGTCATAAACATCATAAAACTATAAACCCTACCCAAAGCTTCATCAAAAATATGCATAAGACATGCTCAAAGGGTCTCACGTCGGAAAAATTTATTTTTTTCCATATTTTTAAATTTTACCCAGCTTCGCTCAAACAGTCATAACTCTCTAGTTTTAAAACATTTTTGAGCGATTCTTAAGCCCACGCGAAGATAACTTCCAGGGCTACAACTTTTGTCTCACGACATTTTTCCAAAATAAGAATACAACAGTCCAAAAATTTATATCAAGGAGGCTGTTCGGGATTTGAGAAACAGTTTTATTACTCTCCTTCCGAACGCCATACCTACCTCATCCGGAGTCGGAATTAGTCCGTTCCAGAGTCTATGGAAAGTTAAATCAGAGTACTACAACATACCAAAAGCCCAGAAGTTTTAAAGTACAAAAACTGGAAGAATTTACCCCCGATTCAGACTGCCCCGAGTATGTCCATAAAACCGGGACTGTTTTGGCTAAAACAGTCACTACGCCATGAAAACTCAACATTTTTGAGTGCTATCACTTGGGTTAACTACTAAACACATATATCTAACATCCCTTTTTGACGGATCGCAAAAAGGAGCTATAGATTTAAAATGGTGGATTTTCAAAATACATAGAAATTTTGGGTTTCTAAACTAGAAAAAATTTATTTTTCTTTTCTATTAGTTTCCAACCAAATCAACACCCATCATGGGTGGATCCATACATAAATCCATGAAAAACACATAGATCTTAGGGTTTTAACTACCAAATCAAAAATCCCCCTTTTCATCAATTACAAAAAGAAATAATTAGAGAAATAAATTATACCTTTTGCTTCTCTTCCACATCTTCTTCTTCTCCATCCATGGAGATCTTCTCCTCCTTCTTCTTCTAGCTTCAAGGGCTTCGGCCTCTTCTTCCTTCTCTCCTTCTTTCTACCGATCTCTCACTTTCTCTTTCTTTCTTATTCTTTTCTTCTCTTTCCTCTTTCTATCTTACTTCTTCTCTTTTTTTTCCTTCTCTTATCCGTTGCTTTCTTTTTTTCTTTTTTTTAATCCCTTCTTTACTTCTTATACGGCCACTTGGCCTTTTCATACATCTCCCACATATCTTTTATTTAATGCTTATTAAATGCCCAAAATGCCCTCAATAATTGGGTTAAAAAAATAAATTGGGCAACTTATTAAATCTTTTGGGATTCCACTTAATCCTTTGGGCTATGTAGTATTAACATAATCCAATCATTTTTATTTTTACCCCCCCCTAAATATTTAATTAGGGTACCCATTCCAAATATTAGAATTTAAATCATTACTCTTATACACTAAATTTTTATAACTCAATCAAACTTATTTTAATTAAGTTATAAAATTAATAACTTGAGATAATAAAAATATATCTCTTAACTTAATATAATTTATTATTCTCCCACGAGTGGACTTAGCTTGGGCTCTCAATAATTAATTCCATTGAGCTAGCCATCTTTACTTGTGTTATTTACTAACAAAAACCAATTTGGGCTTTCAACCCAAAATTTAATTGGGTCATTATAATACTTGCCACATACATAATATATTGGGCTAGATTAAATAATTAATTGCCCTTAATCACTTTATCTACAAGTCCCATGCTTAAGTAATTAATTGGACTTGTTTAAATAATATTACCTCCTTAGCCCATTAAATCCACTTCTTTGGACTCTATTCAAAATAATTGGGCTATGACCTTATTATAGTCCATTATTTTTAATTCTATTCTATTCTACCCTTATCTTTTAATTAGGGTTTACAACTCTCACTCTAGAAAATAAATTCCTTACTGATGCCCTTTTAATTTCATAAACCAAATTAGACTTGGTTATAAAATTAATTATTGGAGAGATATAAAATAAATCTCTTAATGTCAGTATATACATTTATTTACTAATATTCTCCAATATTATAATCTCTCAGGTTATTTAATCATCACACCTAATATATATATTAGGTTACATAACTTAATTCTTACTTCACTCCTATATACAAAATAAATGTATTCACATTATATAATGTATATTTATTTACCCAAATCCATATTTCACATAATCATAACATCTTTCACTTCTCACACTAATTTTGACTTTTCCCCATAAAAAGTTTACTGTTGACTTTGACTAAAAGTCAACCTTTACACATTTTGTGTTTACTGTCCATTCTGACTAAACTTGACATTCCGGACGCAACCGAGCAGTCCATGCTTCAAAATTCTATCTCTAACTCAAATTTTGAATTTTAAATTACTCCATTCTCATTGCTAATCGTATTAACTAACGACTTTATACTTATTCAAATTCTTATTTGCCAGTCAAGGCCAACACTCAAGCTATGTTAATTACTAATATAGTTTTATCTTGATCATTATGTCATTAACTTGATTCATCATTCCTCTTGCTAAAATATATATAGCACATATCATCTCTTCCTGTGAAATCTTATCTCCAATAATAAAATTTCCATATGTACTTATATAACACTTCTTAGACTATTTCGTTCACATCGAATTTACAGGTATCGTAATACCTTATCCTTGATATTCCTTCAAGTACATATTAATTCATTTCTAGGGTTTAGAAATTTTGTAACCCATATTTTCTCTATTCTCATTCGAATATCAAACCATATAGGTTTTACTTGAAAAAATTTAAACAAATCCTCAAATTCTCATCTAGGTTTTATTCTTTAACCTTTATTCTAATCATTCAAGATTTTAGAAATTTTCGGGTTGTCACAATTACGTCGTTATTTATAAAAACTCAAATTTGTCATTTTTTTCATCCGACCGTTATTTTTTTATGGGGCCCACAAATGACTACGTCGTCGTACGAATATTCCTGACAAAAAGAATACTCTCTGACCAAACGAATATTCCCTGACAACAATGATTATTTTATAACCACTTACTTATTTTGTAAAATTTGCACATTTTACCCATAACCAAAGCATTATATCAAATTAACTCCTTTATTATTTCAAGAGAATGAATAAAGAAAATTCAATTTTATTTATAATAAGTTAGGGTCTTACAAAAAGGATGAGCTCAGCTAGCCCAATAAAGAACATTAGGACTAAGATAATGAAAAACAAATTATCGTTAACCTTCAATAAATCAGATAAAATATAATGGACAACTTGTTTTAGATCAATATTCGCAGCAGAAATAACAATTCATTAGAAGAGTTAGGTAGAGAATGAAGTCTACTATCTTCTATAAGTTAAAAGTCCATCATTAATATTTTATCCCTGTAACATCAATCAATATACATCTTGAATCAAATATTCATCTTTGCACTACAGGCCAAAGATATTCATTCGTATCACCAGTTGGTCATGTTCATCTCAACACATGTCCATCTTTGCACTACGAGCCAAAGATATTTATCAGGCAATCATTTATGTTTGCACTACAAGTCAAAGATATTCAGTTATATCACCATTTAGAACTAAGGATTATAAAAATATTTTCAAGAAAACGAATCCAGAGAGATAAAGGGACAAAAATTAGGGATTCATATTTTAGTTTATCCAAGTTCAAAAATACTCCATAATAATCAATTATGGAGCAAAATTCAAGAATGAAAATTGAAACATGGATACAATCAAAGATAGTAACCATAATAGATAACTTGGACAAAGAAAAGAAAATTTATTTTTTTGTGAATAGTGTCGTATACGTGAATAATGTCATATATGTGAATAGTAACCCCAATAGGAAAAGGCAAAATTTCACAAGAAAGATCATACTTCGTGAATAGTACCGTATTCGTGAATAATGTTGTATACGTGAATAGTACCCTATACGTGAATAGTAACCTCGACATAAAAAGGTAAAAATTTCATAATAAAATTCATACTAATATTTCGGTAAAATGATATTAAAAGAAATAATATCATTTACGAAAAAAATAACATCCTTTACCTCAAAAGAACAATACTTCTGATTGGAATATCAGATATAATACTGAAGAAAACTTGCACTGCTTATCAACTCTCAAAGTATGAAAATACAAAAATACGCTCAAAATTATAGAGAGAGAAAATTTCTGATTCTGGTATGATTTTCAATTTTAACTTAAGCACTCTATTTATAGGAAAATGCTTAGAACACTAAAGTAGAAAGTTTAATAAAATAATATTTTTAAAAAAAAATATTCCGCACACCTCCTTGACCAAAATTCATCAGCACACCAGTGGGGCCCACCAACATTAAAAAATGTTTTTCTTAAAAAAATATTTAAAACTCCAAAAATTAATTATTCTGGAACTTCAATAATTCATAGTAAATAGCCCTTTTATCAGAAAAATTTAAATTTTATGTCCATTCCATAGAAAATTTAATTCTCTACAACTTTTCAGAAGAAAGTTTTTCTAAATTCTAAAGGAAAAATGACCAAAATCCACATACGAATGATCTTGTAGGCTATAATCAAATTTCAGTCAAAAATGTGAACCACCAACATATTTAACATGTTTTTTGTAACAAAAATACTTTGAAACCAATTTGTTCTCTTCCTCCTCATTAATTCATATATCGTGCATTCATTGTAAAAATATCACTGTTATTATATTATTATATTATTATATCATACACTTATAATGTAATATTACAATAATATATTTGAATGAATTATTTTATCGAAGAAGATAAAATATCAACTCTTAATAATTGTCTCTTTAAAAATTTCTCCATTAAATAAATATTTTCTTATCATTTCTATCAATAATTAATTATTCACAAATAATATTACATAATCATAATAATGACAACCAAGTCGTTCCCAGGAAAGAGGGGGTTTTCTGAAAAGGATTTCTGCTTACTGGCACGCAATTAGGTGACCAAACCCCTTTTTTAGACAGAACTTCCTTAGACATTGCCTATAATGCTATCTAAGAATATTATTCAAATAATATGAATTATTGATTTGATAATGGGAAATACTGTGCAGGGACAATTATTGAAACAACAATAATATAAAATATCAACGTAGCAATTATTGAATCAATAAAATAAAATATTGAACAGTAGTTACTGTAATATTTATTGAGTAGTGACTTCTCACGTAAGAATCAATAATTTATGCAATACCGTGTGCTACTGTGCAACACCGCGTATTACTATATTTTAACCACCGGGTATTCCAACAATGTTAACGGTAACAACTATGATGTTATTTATAAAAAACTCATACTTGTCATTTTTTTTATCCAACATTTTTCTGTTATGGGGCCCAAAAATGGCTACACCGTCGTACGAATATTCCTTGATAGCAAGAATGTGACGCTCCCAAAATAGGTCCACACGACCCATTCTGAGTCATCAGATATCACACTACAGAAATCAAACACAAACTTCATTTATACAATTGTTGAACTGTCGTGCAGAGTACGACAACACATAAGATATGAATGTTAATAAAAATATATGTAACTCTTATGGTGCCTCGACCTCAACACCCTACAATGTTACTTTGCATAAAAGTACAATCAATACTATTTTAAAAATTAAAATCTTTAAAAAATGCTCAAGGAAACCTTCATACATGGGAGACCATGCATCTAAGTTATTATAGATATCATATTACTCGAGAATTATCCTTGGTTGACCCAATATACCCCAAAGAAAAATGAGAAGATTACTGTCATATTCTTTCTAATGGTGAGTCTTCTCTTGACATATAATTATCTCCATTGTCTCCAATTGAGAATTATATTTCAACCAAACTCCAAGATTATATAGGTAGTGCTCAAAGATATAATCGGCAAGTGCATGTGCACAAACCTATCTTATGATAACACGAAGTCTCCTGTCATTAGACATCTTGTATGATAGTGAAAAAACACCCTTCCAAAGTTGGGTTCACCTCACCTTATTCGGTTCACCAAAATCAACGGTTAAAATGAAATATAAAGTACGACACATTTATCTAAAATTCTCAATAAAATTATTTTCATACTATTTTAGGGGAAACCTCAACAGCTATAGACCATCGTTCTATTCCCCTGTTACGCCCGCTCGACCCAGCTACACTCTTATTACCTGAAAGGAATTGTGAAGCAAAAGGGTGAGCACAACTAGCCCAGCAAAGAATATCATGACTAAAGATAATTAAATTATCAATAGCCTTCGTCAATAATAAATCAGAGATTTAGAACATATGGTAGATGATAAAACTTTTCAACCATAGTTGCAGCGGAACGAGCAATCCATTAAAAGAGTCAATTAGACCATAAGGTCTATTATCTTCTCCATGTTAAAAGTCCATCAACAATGTTTTATCCCTGTAACATCAATCAACAATTCCTATCCACAATCATGTGAATAACTCATAATTATAATTGTGGTTCTAAATTTCTCTTCGCATCGAGGACGAAGATAATTTTCATCACTTGTCTTTACCTGAAACATCAAAGATCATGGTTATACCAAATCACAATTCCTGTTCATAATCATACTAATAAATTCATCTTTGCACTATGGGCCAAATATATTCATCAACAGTTCATCTCTGCACTACAGGCCAAAGATATTCAACAACAGTTCATCTTTGTACTACAGGCCAAAGATATTCAACATCAGGTCATCTTTGCACTACGGGCCAAAGATATTAATATCTCAAAGAAATATATAATCATTTCAGAATTTATATAAACAATAATTATAACCATGTTGATCGATTCACCTTTACGCTTAAGCTAAAGATATTCAATTATAAATTCAATGGTCATGTTCATACCAGTCAACGATTCATCTTTGCACTACTGGCCAAAGAGAACCCATAGTCACGATCATACCAATAATCTACCCATCTTTACACTTAAGTCAAAGAGAAATTTCATCACCAGGATTATAAAAATGTTATATGTGATAATAAAAATAATATGATCAAAACATGGATTTAATTTCAAGAGTAAGATTCATAAATCAACGATAATTTGGTCAGAAAAAGAAACCAATTTTGTCGTGAATAGTACCCCATGAATAGTAACTCATAAATAGTAACTCATAAATAGTAACTCATATTCATAAATAGTACTGTATACATGAATAATACCCATGAATAGAACTCTGTGAATAGTAGTCATAAAAGAAAAATATAAAAGAAAACGATATTCCATGACGAGTATAAAAGAAATGATATCTCATATGAATATAATACAATATACGAAACTGCAAATGGATTTTCACCCATCATACGGTAATCCACGTAGACAGATCATTTCCACAATTTAATAAAGAATGAATACAAAGGGTCATTCACCATGCATGCGGTAGTTCGCGTAGACATGTTATTCCAACAGGATAATAAATAATAAAATAACAGAAGAATTTCACCATGTATGTGGTACTCTGCGTAGACAAGTTATTCCAACAGAATAATAAAGAATGAAACAACAGAAGAATTTCACCATGCATATGGTAGTCCGCATAGACATGTTATTCCAACAGAATAATAAAGAATAGAATAACAGAAGAATTTCACTATGCATGTGGTAGTCCGCGTAGACATGTTATTCCAACAGAATAATAAAGAATGGAATAACAGAAGAATTTCATCATGCATGCGGTAGTCCGCGTAGACAGGTTATTCCAACAGAATAATAAAGAATGGAATAACAACCCTTACGAGTATTGAAAGAAATAACTCTCTTCATGAATAAGAAATAAATAACATTCCTTACGAATATTGAACGAAAATAATATTCCTTACGAATATTAAACGAAGACAATGAATATTCCTTACGAATATTGAACGAAAATAATATTCATATGAATACGAAAAATAATATCTCCTCAGAATATGAAATAAATAATACCCCTTACCTCAGAAGAAGACTGGATACTGGAGTAGTGAAGTAACAGACTACTCTTCTTCTTTCTCTCTATAGCTTCTTTCTCTATAATTGCTCTTGTGAGTCTTAGTGAATTGGTGAGAATAAAGGAAGAATGAGATTCTATTTATAGGAAAACATAGTTTCAATAATTGCATGTTTTAGGGCTCGAAATATTACAATATAATACCTTCATCTTTTCCTTCATTTTTAATTTAGTCCTGTAAGTATTATCAAACTTGTACCATCTCTCCTAATAGTACATCATGTGAATCAATAGTACAATCATGTGAATCAATAGTTCTATACATGTGAAAAAATAATTACAGTATAGTACCTTCATCTATACCTCCATTTTTAATTTAATCATGCAAGTATTATCAATTTTGCACCATCTCCCCTAATAGTACATGCATGTGAATCAATAGTATACACATGTGAACAAATAGTTATAATCATGTGAATTAATAGTAATTAATTGTTCATTTATCCAATTAATTACCCGATTGGTCAATTTAACCTCCAAAAATTAATTATTATCGAAATAATTGTTGATTTCCACCAACACTAATAATGCCAACACAATGAAAATATTTTTATCAATAATTTCATTTTTGCATTTTCGAAGTTTGACTTTTTCCAAAAAAAACCAACTGTTAACTTTTTGACCAAAAATTCAACCCTGGTAAATTTTGTGTTTATAGTCTATTTTTACTAATTTCATCATTCCGGACTCAAATATCATGTCCGCGTCTCCAAATTCAACTCCGAGCTCAAATTTTATTTTTAATAACATTCATAATTAATATTATAACTCACAATATTAATAATCAGCTCATTCCCAAGAAAGAGGGGGCTTTCCGATAAGGATTTTTCCCTATTGGATCGTAATTAATTAACCTAACCTCTTTCCTTGACAGAACTTTTTAGACATCGTCAATAATGCAAATAATAATATGAACAACTTGTCATCTCAATTATTGATTTAATAATATAAAATATTGTGATAATAATTGAATAAAACTGAGTAACTTCTCACGTAAGCATCAATAATCAATACCGTGTGCTACTATGCAACCACGCGTATTACTATACTTTTACTACCGGGTAGTTCAACAGTTTAACGGTAAAAATTTTGTCGTTATTTTTATAAAAAGATATTTCTGTCATTTTCTAACTACGACAATACTTCTGTTGTGGGGTCCACCAATGATTATGTCGTCGTACGAATATTCCCTGTTAAAATGAATATTCCATGACCAATCGAATATTCCCTAACATAACGAATATTTTATATCAACTTGCTTACTTTGCAAAATTTTCAAATATCACCCTTAACTTTAACCTTTATCAATTTATCTATTTACTAAATAACATAATAATTATAAGAAAATTGAATTCCTTCATTTCATAAAATTTGGGGTCTTACAATCCCCCCTCCTTATGAAATTTTGCCCTTAAAATTTACATACCTGGTAGTTCGAAGAGATAAGAATACCTAACTTTCTTTTTGGATTGTATCTTCTCGGTTATTTCCTCTATATCATGATTTTTCCATTGCTCATCTCTTGTATTTCAGATATCGTTCTAAAATACATCTTTAAAACAAAGGTTAATTAACATATCATAATTTGTTAACTTATCAAGTAAATAATTTCATCTTAGGTAAGTTACACACTAGCGAAGTATATTACTCGTCTCTCCCCTCCTTGTTCTAGACTCATATCTCCACCAGCGACCATATCCCTAAGCTCTGATACCAACTGTGACGCCCCCAAAATAGGTATACACCACCCATCTTGAGTCGCCAGATATATTGTACAGAACTCAACTACAAACTTAATTATACAATTGTCGTGCAAAATACGACAAAACATAGCTGAGAGTTTAAACACGAATATTTCCTTCTAGACAATATCCACACTCAATGGAGTCCTCATTACAATTATTATCACAATATTTTATAAAAATAGTGAGGACTACTATAGCCACCATCTCGGACCATCACTCTATTCCCCGACTCGTCTCAGCTATATTCTCATTTCCTGAAGAGAACAGTGAAATAAAAAGGGTGAGCTCAACTGGCCCAGTAAGAAATATTATGACTAAGATAATGCAGAATAAATTATCCTTAGCATTTAATAGTGTTAAACTGATAAAATATAATAAACATCAAGTTTAACTGTAGCGGAACAAGCAATCTATTAGAAGAGTCAAGTAGAACATAATGTCTACTATCTCCTCTAGATTAAAAGTCCATCTTTAATATTTCATTCCTGTAATACTCATTAATAGTTCTTTGTTATACCCAAAACAAAAGAACTCTCATCACCTATCTTCACCTGAACCACCAAAGATTATAGTTAAATCCATAATTCATATTTAAAATCATGTAAATCAAAAGTTTCTCCTTGCCACAAAGGCTTAATAGAACGTTTACTCAATATCCTTACCCCAAAGGCTAAAGATATTCAAATATAATAACAATGATCAAACCAATCAGTTGTCTACCTTTGCACTACGGGCCAAAGATATTCAACTATAAAACCAATGGTCATGATCATACCAATTAATTGCATGTCAGTGCACTACGGCCAAAGACATTCAACTGCTAACTAATGGTCATGATCCTGCCAATCACATCATCGAATTATCCCTGCACTACGGCCAAGGATATTCGTTAGTATCACCAGTGGTCATGATCATGTCGTACACCTGTCCATCTTTGCATTACGGGCCAAAGCTATTAATCAACAGTTCATCATTGCACTACGACCAAAGATATCAATCAACAGTTCTTCTTTGCACTACAGGCCAAAGACATACAACTGTAAAACCAATAACCAACAGTCCATCAATGCACTACGGGCCAAAGATGACTTTTAACGCAATATAAGCATGAGGATCATGACAATGATATAAAGAATCCATCAAATGAGATAAAGGATAAATATTAAACATTTATAATACAATTTATCCAGAATTCAAGAATATCTAAATTGTCAACATGATCACCAATTGTGGAGTAAAATTTAATAATAATATTCATGTATCAAAAATTAATTTGTACAGAAAAGAATTAATTTTTCGTAGTGAATAGTACCCCGTGAATAGTACCCGAGTGAATATTAAGAAATAATAACCTTTACGAATAAGAAATAAATAACATTCCTTACGAATATTGAACGAAAATAATATTCCTTACGAATATTAAACGAAGACAATGAATATTCCTTACGAATATTGAACGAAAATAATATTCATATGAATGCGAAAAATAATATCTCTTCAGAATATGAAATAAATAATACCCCTTACCTCAGAAGAAGACTGGATACTGGAGTAGTGAAGTAACATACTACTCTTCTTCTTTCTCTCTATTGCTTCTTTCTCTATAATTGCTCTTGTGAATCTTAGTGAATTGGTGAGAATAAAGGAAGAATGAGATTCTATTTATAGGAAAACATAGTTTTGATAATTGCACGTTTTAGGGCTCGAAATATTACAATATAATACCTTCATCTTTTCCTTCATTTTTAATTTAGTCCTGCAAGTATTATCAAACTTGCACCACCTCCCCTAATAGTACATCATGTGAATCAATAGTACAATCATGTGAATCAATAGTTCTATACATGTGAAAAAATAATTATAGTATAGTTCCTTCATCTATACCTCCATTTTTAATTTAGTCATGCAAGTATTATCAATCTTGTACCACCTCCCCTAATAGTACATGCATGTGAATCAATAGTACACACGTGAACAAATAGTTATAAGCATGTGAATTAATAGCAATTAATTGCTCATTTATCCAATTAATTACCCGATTGGTCAATTTAACCTCCAAAAATTATTTACTATTGAAATAATTGTTGATTTCCACCAACACTAATAATCCCAACACAGTGAAAATATTTTTATCAATAATTTCATTTTTGAAGTTTGACTTTTTTTGAAAAAGTCAATTGTTGACTTTTTGACCAAAAAGTCAACCCCGATAAATTTTGTGTTTATAGTTTATTTTTACTAATTTCATCGTTCCAGACTCAAATATCACGTCCGCGTCTCCAAATTCAACTTCGAGCTCAAATTTGTTTTTTAATATTATTCATCATTAATATTATAACTCATAATATTAACAACCAGATCGTTCCTAGGAAAGAAATGGCTTTTCGATAAGGATTTCTCCCTATTGGCGCGCAACTAAATAACCTAACCTCTTTTCTCGACAGAACTTTCTAGACATCGTCAATAATGCAAATAATAATATGAACAACTTGTCATCTCAATTATTGATTTAATAATATAAAATGTTGTGACAATAATTGAATAAAATTGAGTGACTTCTCACGTAAGCATCAATAATAAATACCGTGTGCTACTATGCAACCACGAGTATTACTGTACTTTTACTACCGGATAGTTCAACAGTTTAACGGTAAAACTTTCGCCGTTATTTTTATAAAAAGATATTACTGTCGTTTTCTAACTACGACAATACTTCTGTTGTGGGATCCACCAATGATTATGCTGTTGTACGAATATTTTCTGTTAAAATGAATATTCCCCGACCAATCGAATATTCCCTAACACAACGAATATTTTATATCAACTTGCTTACTTTGCAAAATTTTCAAATATCACCCTTAACTTTAACCTTTATCAATTTAACCATTTACTAAATAACATAATAATTATAAGAAAATTGAATACCTTCATTTCATAAAATTTGGGGTCTTACAAAGAATATTCTACGACCAAACGAATATTCCCTGACAACAATGAGTATTTTTAATCACTTGCTTAATTAAATTATTTGCGCATTTTACCCATAACTAACTGCATTAATCATTTCAACCCCTTACTATTTCAAAATAATAAATAGTGGAAATTCAAAAAAATTGGGGTCTTACACTTGTACTATAAGAAGAAAACTTGCACATGAAATTATGTCTTCTCCCACTTAGTTTTTTCTACAAACGTTTAACTACAACAAAGAAATATTTGACTAGAACATTTTGTGAATTGTT
Organism: Panax japonicus; assembly: GCA_020205505.1. Lineage (NCBI taxonomy): Eukaryota > Viridiplantae > Streptophyta > Magnoliopsida > Apiales > Araliaceae > Panax > Panax japonicus. Next base: position 54,583,717 of record CM035114.1, on the reverse strand, counting down.
ATCATAAAAATTTCAACTCCAAAACTTGGCATATATCCTGGAGGTATATCACATGTAACTCATAACAAACCATTCGTGGTGGGGGCGATTACGACCTTAAGGACAATGATTACCTATGTTATGTTTTCCAACTAATTTCTGATTATGACTATACGAAATTACGGTTCTAACAAAAATCTTAAGGTCTTTATTGTATTTGTTGGTGTCATAATTTTCTTATTTTTATTTCACCAATGAAATTGTCATTATAATTAGTTGTATTTTGAGATATTTTACTAATTATTTTTGTTGACAACCATTGGTAGAAAATGAAATTATAGTAATGGAAGTGGAAGAGTTGTTTCAATTTACAAGTGTGTAAATTATGGTGGATGAGAAGAAAAGCCAATGCGAGAAATATCGAATGAAGATGACACCAAAGTTGATATAATGTTTTTCGGAATAGATTTTATCCAAAAATGTGTGTCATGAATTTTTCTTTATTTTAAGGAAATGATATTTGTTTATCATTTTATAAGTATATATACATGAATGATATATATATATATATATATATATATATATATATATATATATATATAAAACTTCAGTTTCTAGTGTGATTTTCAATTTTAACCTAAGCACCCTATTTATAGGAAAATGCTTAGAACACCGAAGCAGAAAATTTAATAAAATATTAATATATTTTTTTAAATTCCTACGCGCACCTCCTTTAATCAAAACATCAGCCACCAAGTGGGGCCCACCTCACCAAAATAAAAAAACTTTTTTCTTATTAAAAATATTTATAACACCAAAAATCAATTATTCCGGAACTTCAATAATTTATAATAAATAGCCCTTTTATCAGAAAAATTCGAATCTTATATCCATTCCATAGGAAATTCAATTCTCCACAACTTTGTAAGTTTAAGTTTTTCCAAATTACAAGGGACCGAAATACACATACGGACGATTTTGTAGGCTATAATCAAATTTCAGTCAAAAATGGGGCCCACCAACATGTTTTTAGCATTTATTGTAACAAAAATATTCTTCCTCCTCATTTATTCATATATCACACATTCATTGTAAAAATACCACCATTATTATATTATTGTAATATAACGAATTATTTTATCAGAAAAGATAAAATATCAATTTTTAACAATTGTCACTTTTTTAAAAATTCCTTCATTTATATCCACATAAATAAATATTTTCCTTATCATATAAATAATATAATTAATTATTCACAAATAATATTACAGAATCACAATACTGACAACCAGGTTGTTCCCAGGAAAGAGGAGGCTTTTCAATAAGGATTTCTCCTTACTGGCGCGCAATTAGGTGACCAAACCTCTCTTTAGACATAACTTTCTAGACATTGCCAATAATGCTATCTAATAATATTATTAAAATAATATGAATTATTGATATAATAATGAGAAATACTGTGCAGTGATAATTATTGAAACAAAAATAATATAAAATATCAACATAACAATTATTGAATCAATAAAATATTGAATAGTAATTACTGTAACAATTATTGAGTAGTGTCTTCTTACGTAAGAATCAATAATTAGTGCAATACCGTGTGCTACTATGCAACACCGCGTATTACTGTGTTTTAACCACGGGATATTCCAACAGTGTTAACGGTAACAACTAAGCCGTTATTTATAAAAAAACTTATACTTGCCGTTTTCTTCATCCAATCGCTTTCCGTTATAAGGTCCACACAAGGTTGCGCCGCCGTACGAATATTCCCCGACAGTAAGAATATTCCATGACCAAATGAATATTCCCCGACAATAATGAATATTTTATAACCTCTTGCTTATTTAAGATATTTGCGTATTTTACCCATAACTAACCACATTAATCAAATCAACCCTTACTATTTCAAAATAATAAATAGAGAAAATTTAATTTTATTTATAATAAATTGGGGTCTTACAACCTCCTCTCCTTATGAAATTTCATCCTCGAAATTAACGTACGTACCTAGTGTTTCGAAAAGGTGAGGATACCTCACTTTCATTTTCATTTCCAACTCCCAAGTCATTTCCACAATAGCATGATTCTTCCACAAAAGTTTAACTCGTGGTATGACCTTTGTGCGTAGGACATGCTCCTTCCTATCCAATATCTTGACATGTACCTCCTCGTACGTTAAATCTTCGACTATTTCATCTGGTTCTAGCTCAATAACATGGTTCGGGTCTTTCACATATTTACGAAGCACAAATATGTGAAAAACATTATGAACATGAGACATACTTAGAGGTAACGTGAGTCTATAGGCCACATTTTCTACTCGGTCAAGAATCTGGAATGGACCAATAAATCGTGGATTGAGCTTTCCTCTTTTCCCAAATCTTGTAACTCCCTTCTATGGAGCAACAAGCAACAATACATGATCCCCAATACTAAATTTCACGTCCTTTCGATGAAGATCCGCATAACTCTTTTGTCGATCATGTGCCGTTTGTATACTTTGTCGAATCATTTGGATCTTTTCTGTAGTAATACGTACCAACTTTGGTCCCAACAATGTTGTTTCACCCACCTCATCCCAACATACTGGAGAGCAACACTTTCGTCTATACAATGCTTCGAATGGAGTCACACCTATACTTGCCTGATAACTATTATTGTAGGAGAATTCCACCAATGGTAAATACTTATCCCAACTCTATTTGAAGTCTAGGACACAGAGTCTTAATAGATCTTTAAGAATTTGAATAGTCCTCTCTGATTATCCATCCGTTTGAGGATGATATGCCGAACTGAATCGTAAATCTGTGCCCATAGCTTTCTGCAAGCTAACCCAAAATCATGAAGTGAATCTTGGGTCATGATCCAAAACTATGGATACTGTTATGCCATGTAATCTCACAATCTCATTTACATACATACGAGAAAGACGTTCAAGGGAAAAAGTCTCCCGTATCGGCATGAAATGAGCAGACTTAGTTAATCTATCAACAGTAACCCAAATCACATCTATGCCTTGAGAAATCATGGGAAGACCCGTAACGAAATCCATGGTAATGTGTTCCCACTTCCATTTCAGAATCTCAAGTGGTTTCAATGGACCCTTAGGCACTTGATGCTCCGCCTTTACACGTTGACAAGTTAAACACCTCGAAATAAACTTCGCGATCTCTCTCTTCATATTGTTCCACCAAAATGTATGTCGAAGATCACGATACATTTTGGTACTTCTAGGATGGATTGGAAATGGTGTATTGTGTGCCTCCATCATGATCTTGTACTTCAAATCAGAGTCATTGGGAAAACAATGTCTGGAGTTGACTCGAAGTATTCTTTTTTCATCGATTCTTGCTTCTGGGATAACACCTTCTTGTACTTTCTTCTTCATACGCATCAGCTCCGGGTCTGTGGCTTGAGAAACTTTAACTTTATCGATTAAAGTTGGTTCTATGCGTATACTTAACATCATCGTATGGGTCCCCGGAGTCTGGAATTCTATCTTCAACTTTTGTAAATCACACAAAATGGGCCTTTGTGTTGACAACATCGCACTCGTTCCCGCATATGATCTTCTACTCAACGCGTCAGCTACCACGTTCGCTTTTCCAGGATGATATTGAATGGTGTGGTCGTAATCTTTCAACAGCTCGAGCCAACATCATTGCCGCATGTTGAGTTCCTTTTGGGTGAAGAAATATTTGAGGCTTTTATGATCTGAATATATCTCCACTTTCTCCCTATATAGATAGTGCCTCTAGATCTTTAGCACAAACGACTGCTGCCAACTCTAGATCATGAGTAAGATAATTCCTCTCATATTCTTTAAGTTTTCGCGAGGCATAGGCTATGACTTTCCCATATTGCATGAGAACACATCCTAATCCTTTGCCTGAAGCATCGCTGTAGATAACAAATCCATCTGAACCAGACGGTATTGTCAGAACAGGTGCCGAAATGAGTCTCCTCTTGAGCTCTTGAAAACTCTTCTCGCATTCCTCGCTCCATACGATTTTTGTATCCTTCCAAGTCAACTGAGTTAATGGAGTAGCGATTCAAGAAAATCCTTCCATTAATCTCCGATAATAACCAGCTAAGCCTAGAAAGCTACGTACTTTGGTCACCGACTTCGGTTGCTCCCAACTTTGTATTGCTTCAATCTTCGTCGGGTTAACAGATACTCCATGTTTTGACACCACGTGCCCAAGGAATGCTACTTCCTAAAGCCAGAACTCGCATTTCTTCGACTTGGCATATAGCTTGTTTTCATGAAGCCTTTGAAGTACCAACTTCAAATGGTGCTCATGATTTTCATGACTTTTGGAATTTATGAGGATGTCATCAATAAAGACAATAACGAACTGATCCAAATATTGCTTGAATACTCAGTTCATTATATCCATGAAAGTCGTGTTGATACTGGAATACTTATTTACTGAAGAGCTTTGGCTATAAATAGCCTTACAAAATAAACAAACACAGCCCACGTTCTCAACTAGAAGAAACGTGTACAAAGAACAACAACCCACGTTCTCAACTAGAAACGTGTACAAAGAACAATTCAAACACTAACAACATTATCCTAAATAATAGGACACTTATTAACTGAAAGATAAACCTTAACCATAACATTCCCTCCCTTAAACTAGATTGTCTAAGCAACTAGTTTACTGCAGGTGCTTCACAAACTCCCAGCATGCTTCTCATCTTCTGAAACAGGTTTAATTTAAGTGGTTTAGTTAGTAAATCAGCTACCTGTTCATGTGTTCCGCAATGGATCAGCTGCACCGCTCCTTCTTTAGCCAAATCTCTTAGGAAGTGAAAACGCCCATCAATTTGTTTGCTCCTACCGTGCATCACCGGATTTTTGGATTGTTTTATTGCCGAAATATTATCACAGAGAATGGTGGTACATTCATCTCCTTCATAGCCAAGTTTCTTTAAAATCCTCTTCATCCAAATAGCTTGACATGCACATGCTGCAGCAGCAATAAATTCAGCTTCGGTTGTCGACAGTGTGACAATTGGCTGCTTTTTTTAAGACCAAGCTATTGCTCCTGAGCTCAAAATAAATGCATAACCAGATGTGCTTTTTGTGTCTTCCAAAGAACCTGCATAATCACTATCCGTGAATGCAGTTAACTCCTTGTTCCCTCCCTTCCTATAAAAAATCCCAAAATTTATTGTCCCTTGAAGATATCGTAAAATCCTTTTAGTTGCCATGAGACGAAGCTCAGTTGGATGTGACATATACCGACTTATCAAACTGACTGCAAACATTATATCTGGCCTTGTGGCTGTTAAATACATCAATGAACCCACCATCTGCTTGTAAAAGGTGCTATCAACCTCCACTCCATTCTCATCTCTGAATATTCTAAACCCCGGAATGATGGGATTTTGGACTGCATTACTGCTTTCCATCCCAAACCTCCTCAGTACCTCCATCGCATATTTCATCTGACTTATGAAAATCCCCTCACTGAGCTGCATTATTTCAATTCCAAGAAAAAACCTCATCTTTCCTAGGTCAGACATGTCGAATTCCTTCATCATTGAATCCTTAAACTTACTGAACATATTCTCATCATCTCCTGTATAAATCAAATCATCAACATATAAGCTTACAATCAAACGGTTACCTTCATTGCTGGTTTTGGTGAAGAGAGTTTGCTCACTGTCACACCTTTCAAAGCCTTCTTTCATAAAATAAGACTCAATCCGACTAAACCAAGCACGTGGTGCTTGCTTCAGTCCATATAGTGCTTTCTTGAGTTTGTAAACTTTGTGAGCTTCATTCTTCACTTCATACCCTTTTGGTTGTTCCACGAAAACATCCTCAGTCAACTCTCCATGGAGAAAAGCCGACTTGACATCAAGTTGAAAAATACTCCATCCTCTCTGTGCTGCAATTGCAAGTATCATTCGGACTGTATCCATTCGAGCCACTGGTGCGAATACCTCCTCATAATCTACCCCGTACTCTTGTGCATAACCCTTCGCAACTAATCGAGCTTTGTATTTCTCAACTTTTCCATGCTCATTTAGTTTCGTTGTATATACCCACTTGACTCCAATTTTCTTTGCTCCCTCTGGTAATTTAGTGAGAAACCATGTCCCATTTTTCTCGATAGATCTCATCTCTGAGTCCATAGCTTGTCTCCATTTGTCACACTCTACTGCCTCCTCATAACAAATTGGATCTGCACTAGCAAATAGAGTCATATTCATATTAATATCTTCATCAGAAAGGCCTTCACCAGTTCTGTAATCCCTCATCCACACCGGAGCTCTCCTGTTTCTCTTTTCCTTTGAGTTTGAACCTTCTGTGTTCTCAGGACTTGATGGTGCTCCATTATCTTCTTCAGTTTCGACTTCACCTTCACTTTCAGCATTACTCAAGTTGTCATGTTCTTCTCCATCTCCCCATTCTAAATTCAGAAAGACTTGTTCTTCATAAATCTTGTCCCATTGCCATTTCCTGTCTTCCTCAAACACAACATCACGACTAATTACAATCCTTTTGGAGACCAGATCATATAGCATGTACCCTTTTGATTCCTCACTTACTCCCAAAAGAACACAACTGAAGCTCTTGTCCTCAAGCTTAGTCCTTTTAGCATCGGGAATGTGAACACGTGCAACACATCCAAAAACCTTAAAATGTTCCACCGATGGTTTGACTCCATTCCAGGCTTCCTCTGGAGTAGCATCCTTCACTGACAGTGTGGGACACCTGTTCAATACATAGATTGCCCAAATCCACGCCTCAGGCCAAAAGGTTTTCGGGATACCTTTCTCAGATAACATACACCTTACCATATTCATCACCGTTCGATTCTTCCTTTCGGCAACACCATTTTGCTGTGGTGTATAGGCAGTAGTTAACTGTCTTTGTATCCCACTTCTTTTGCAATACTCATTAAATTCACTTGATGTGAACTCTCCACCACGATCTGTTCTCAAGCACTTGATAACCAAACCAGTTTCTTTCTCTACACGGTTCTTAAAGAACTTGAAAGCAGCAAATGCATCTGATTTCTCAACTAGAAAATTCACCATGCTTTTCTACTGAAATCATCTATAAAGCAAATCAAATACCTTTTGTGGCTGTTGGAGGTGGGGCTAATCGGACCACATATATCAGCATGAATAAGGTCCAACTTCTGAGATGCTCTCCATTTGCTTCTCTTAGGAATAGGATCACGGTGGTGCTTGCCCTTCAAACAATCGGTGCAAACAGTACTAGAGTCAGGAAGCTTGGGCAGGCCTCTCACCATTTTCTTGAGCTGCAATGTTTTGAGACCTTTGTGACTGAGATGACCGAATCTACAGTGCCAAAGGTATGATAGATCTTGAGTTGTTGTTTGAAGACAAACTTCTTTTGTTGGTTGTGCTTTAGCAGGCTGGGAATTAGCTAACAGGATAAACATCCTATTAGCAGTCATGTCAGTTTGGATGATCAGACCTTTTGTTGGATGATAAATCCGACACTTTTCTGACTGAAACAAAATTGCTAGCCCTTTCTCCTGCAACTGCCCTATACTTAAGAGATTATTTTGCAGCTCCGGCACATAAAACACATCAGTTATGATATGGTTGAGGCCATCTAAACACAGTCTCACATTTCCTTTCCCAACGACACTCATCTTCATGTTGTTTCCCAACTTTACCATTTGCTTAAACTCTTCATTCAGTTCATAAAACAGGGCTTGATCACCACACATGTGGTTGCTGCAGCCTGAATCAAGGAACCATGCATCTCCTCTATTTGCACCATGCATCTCAACGTAGGCCATAAGCAACATCTCCTCAGTTTCATCTAACTCAGCGTAATTGACTTGTTTATTCCAAAGTGGACACTCATACTGATAGTGTCCAAGTTTGTGACAATTATAGCATTCGATGAGAGCCTTGTTAAAAGATCGACGACCCCTTCCTCTGTCTCTTCCTCCTCTCAAGTCAGCTCTTCCACGTCCTCTGCCACCGTTTCTCTCTTCATATGTCACTTTGAGTGCCTGCTCTTCACTGACCTGCCTGCGAAACTTTTTTTCGTGTACACTCAACGAACTCTGGAGTTCATCAATAGAGAGTTCATCGATGTCTTTAGATTCCTCGATTGAGCAGACTATGTAGTTAAATCTCTCAGTCAAGGACTAAGTATCTTTTCTACCACCGTGACATCCTTCAACTGCTCTCCATGTGCACGCATTTTGTTAGCCACCGACATAACCCTAGAAAAATAATCATTAACAGATTCACCTGATTTCATTTCTAGGGTTTCGAAGTCCCTTCTCAAAGCTTGCAGGATCGACTTCTTCACACGTGTGTTTCCTTCATATTTCTTCTTCATCGAATCCCATATTTGCTTTGACGTATCCTTGTTCAAGATTGTCTCAAGGATAGTCCTGTCGATGGTCTGAAACAGATAATTTTTTGCCTTGAGTTCTTTGAGCTTCATCTCTTCGAGTCCCTTTTTCTGTGACTCGGTTAAAACCATACTGGCTTCCGGCTCTGCAATTCCGGTCTGCACAAGTCCCCAATACTCCTTGGACCTGAGGAAATTCTCCATCAACATGCTCCAATGATCATAGTAACCATTAAAACGTGGGATGGAAGGCTGGATGAAATTCCCTTTCTCATCACTCGCCATCTCTCTCTCTCTCTTTTCTCTTCTCTGGATGCAAGTCACTCAAAAAAAACTGCAGCGTTCTTTTGCTGGCTCTGATACCAGTTTGTTTATACTGGAATACTTATTTACTGAAGAGCTTTGGCTATAAATAGCCTTACAAAATAAACAAACACAGCCCACGTTCTCAACTAGAAGAAACGTGTACAAAGAACAACAACCCACGTTCTCAACTAGAAACGTGTACAAAGAACAATTCAAACACTAACAACATTATCCTAAATAATAGGACACTTATTAACTGAAAGATAAACCTTAACCATAACAAGTCGCAGGAGCATTAGTCAATCCAAAAGACATGACTAAGAATTCATAATGCCCGTACCGAGTTCTAAAGGCAGTCTTTGGAATATCCTCAGTTCTAATCTTCAATTGATGATATCCAGAACGAAGATCGATGTTTGAAAAAATTGTGCTCCTTGCAACTGGTCAAACAGGTCATAAATGCGAGGTAGCAGATACCTATTCTTGATGTTGACATGGTTTAATTCCTGGTAGTCAATATAAAGTCGCATACTCCCGTCTTTCTTCTTTACAAATAGAATAGGAGCACCCTAAGGAAATGTATTAGGACGAATGAAACCGATATGGGGTTTTAGAAATGGGCTTTATACTAGGTTCAAGGTCAATAAAGAATTCAACTTCACGTTCTGGGGGTAGACCAGTAAATTCTTCAGGAAATACATCAGGAAATTCACTAACAACAGAAATATTATTCAAATCTAATGTGTCTTTATTCAAATCCATAACATGGGCTAAGAAAGCTTGACATCTGTTTTTCAATAAACGAATGGCTTTATGGCTTGATATGACAGTGATTGATTTTAGTGGTTTAGTTGTTTGAATTCGCATAACAGGTTGGTTAGGAATATGAAAACTAACGACCTTACAAAAATAATCAATTTTGGCATGATAAGTAGTTAACCAATCAATCCCTAAAATCACGTCAAATGCAAGAGTCTTTAAAGAGATAAGATCAACAGATAATGTGATGGTTCCAACTTGGATCAAAAAAGATTTATAAATAGTGGATGTAATGAAAGTTTCTTCTAACGGAGTCTCCACAGATAAGTCAAAGTCTAATTTCTCTGGAGTCAAGTTTAAACGTTGAGCACAAGCAGGAGAGATAAATGAATGGGTAGAACCGGTATCTAGTAAGGTATAAACTTCACAAGAGTTTATGATTAGCTTACCCGTGATCACCTCATTCGGGTTCCTCGTATTTTGGCCAGTTACGAAAAATGCTCTTCCAGGAACCGTTGACTTTGACTTTTCTAGGACAGTCTTTTGAGTTACCATCCCTGCTGGACTTGGTTTCTCTACAGTACAATCTCGAGCAATATGTCATTCCTTTCCATAATTATAACATACCTTGAACTGTTGTGGACAGTTTGGGTTGATGTGTCCCTCTTTTCCACATTTATAGCATACGACCGGTGGTCGTTCTCCTCCCTTAGAAACAGTTGATGCTGGTGCTGACGTCTTCACATTGTCATTGTTGAATCTCCTCTTTTTGAAATTTCCACTTGACTCGACTCTCCTATTACCATGGCCACGATTACCACCAGAGTGGTTACCATTTTTGTCTGAATTTTTCCCTCCCTGCTGGTTATCATTGCTCCGATGACTGCTGTCACTGTTATGACCCTGGTTGTGGTCCCTCGGTTGAACGTACTCATTATCTTGCTCTAATAATTGAGCCCTGTTGAAAACATCTGAATATAGAGAAAATTTGTGTGAAATGAGATATTGACGTATGTTGGGTTTCAAACCTCGTAGAAACATCTGCGTCATACGTTCCTCAGTCTCCACTAAATGAGGTGCAAACCTGGATAACTCCACGAACTTCGCCTCGTACTAGGACACCGTCATGTTGTTCTGTTCTAGTCTAATAAACTCCACCTCCTTCATATGACGAATACTTTCAGGAAAGTAATTGTCATTGAATAGTTTCTGAAATGTCTCCCAAGACATGCTGAGTGCGGCTGGCTGGGTACGCTTTATAGATTCCCACTAGAAATCTGCCTCACCACAGAACAAATAAGCTTAGGTAGGAAATACTAGCGAAGGATTTACTCATCTCTCCCCTCCTAGTTCTATTCCTCGATCTCCGCCAGAGACCATATCTCTAAGCTTTGATACCAACTGTGATGCCCCCAAAATAGGTATACATCACCCATTCTGAGTCCCCAAATACACGGTACAAAAATAACTACAACTTTAATAATATAATTGTCTTGCAAAATACGACAACACATAAATTGTGAGTTCAAATACAAATATTATCTTCTAGACAATATCCACACTCAAATAATTCCTCATTACTATTATTGATACATTATTTTACAAAAATAGTGAGGACTACTAAAACAACTTTCTAGAACCATTTCATACCCCTACTAGTACTCGCTACATTCTCGCCTCCTAAGAAGGAAAATAGAACAAAAAGGAAAAGGGTGAGCTCAACTAGCCCAGTAAAGAACATTATGACTAAGATAATATAGAACAAATTATCGTTAGTCCTCAACAGGGACAAATCTAATAGAATATAATAGACAACAAGTTTCAGATCAATATTCGCAACGGAAATAACAATTCATTAGAAGAGTTAAGTAGAGACTGAAATCTATTATCATCTATGAATTTAAAAGTCCATCATCAATATTTTATCCCTATAACATCAATCAATATTCATCTTGAATGAAATATTCATCTTTGCACTATAGGCCAAAGATATTCATCAGTTGGTCATGTTCATCTCAACACCCGTTCATCTTTGCACTATGGGCCAAAGATATTCATCAGAAAATCATTCATCTTTGCACTACAAGCCAAAGATATTCAGTTATATCATCATTTAGGACTGAGGATGATGAAAAATATTTTAAAGAAAATGAATCTAGTGAGACAAAATAACAAATATTAGGGATTCGTACTTCGATTTATCCATATTCAAAAACACCCCATAATATACTATGGTGGAGTAAAATTCAAGAATAATGATCAAAACATGGATACAATCAAAGATAGTAACAAAAATAGACATCTGAGACAAAGAAGGAAAATTTAATTTTTCTGTGAATAGTGCCGTATTCATGAATAGCGCCGTATACATGAATAGTGTCGTATACGTGAATAGTAACCCCAACACAAAAAGGTAGAAATTTCACAAGAAAAATTATACTAATATTTCCGCATAATAATATTGAAAGAAATAATATCATTTATATAAAAAAATAACATCACTTACCTCAAAAGAATAGTACTTCTAGCTGGAATATCAGATATAATGCTGAAGGGAACTTGCACCGTATAGAAAACTCAAAGTATCAAAATACTCACAAGAATATTCTCGATAATATAGAGAGAGAAAACTTCAGTTTCTGATGTGATTTTCAATTCTAACCTAAGCACTCTATTTATAGAAAAATGCTTAGAACACCAAAGCAGAAAATTTAATAAAATATTAATATATTTTTTTTAAATTCCTACGCACACCTCCTTTGTTCAAAACATCAGCCACCAAGTGGGGTCCACCTCACCAAAATAAAAAAACGTTTTTCTTATTAAAAACATTTATAACACCAAAAATTAATTATTCCGGAACTTCAATAATTTATAATAAATAGCCCTTTTATCAGAAAAATTCAAATCTTATATCCATTCCATAGGAAATTCAATTCTCTACAACTTTGTAAGTTTAAGTTTTTCCAAATTACAAGGGACCGAAATCCACATACGGACAATTTTGCAGGCTATAATCAAATTTCAGTCAAAAATGGGGCCCACCAACATGTTTAACATGTTTTTAGCATTTATTGTAACAAAAATACTCTTCCTCATTTATTCATATATCACACATTCATTGTAAAAATACCACCATTATTATATTATTGTAATATAACGAATTATTTTATCAGAAAAGATAAAATATCAATTTTTAACAATTGTCACTTTTTGTAAAAATTCCTTCATTTATATCCACATAAATAAATATTTTCCTTATCATATAAATAATATAATTAATTATTCACAAATAATATTACAGAATCACAATACTGACAACCAGGCTGTTCCCAGGAAAGAGGAGGCTTTTCAATAAGGATTTCTGCTTACTAGCGCGCAATTAGGTGACCAAACCTCTCCTTAGACAGAACTTTCTAGACATTACCAATAATGTTATCTAATAATATTATTAAAATAATATGAATTATCGCTCTGATAATGGGAAATACTGTGCAGTGATAATTATTGAAACAACAATAATATAAAATATCAACGTAGCAAATATTGAATCAATAAAATATTGAACAGTAATTACTGTAACAATTATTGAGTAGTGTCTTCTTACGTAAGAATTAATAATTGGTGCAATACCGTGTGCTACTATACAACACCACGTATTACTGTGTTTTAACCACTAGGTATTCCAACAGTGTCAACAGTAACAACTACGCCGTTATTTATTAAAAAACTTATAATTGTCGTTTTCTTCATCCAATCACTTTCCGTTATGAGGCCCACACAAGGCTGCGTCGTCGTATAAATATTCCCCGACAGTAAGAATATTCCACCAACAAACGAATATTCCCCGACAACAATGAATATTTTATAACCACTTGCTTATTTAAAATATTTGCACATTTTACCCATAACTAACTACATTAATCAAATCAACCCTTACTATTTCAAAATAATAAATAGAGGAAATTCAATTTTATTTATAATAAGTTGGGGTCTTACAGATGCGATTTGAGTTATTGTTGATAGATTAGCTAAGCCTGCTCATTTCTTGCCGATACGGGAGACTTATTCCCTTGAACGTCTTGCTCATATATACGTAAATGAGATTTTGAGATTACATGGCATTCCAATATCCATAGTTTCGAATCGTGACCTGTGATTCACTTCATGATTTTGGGTTAACTTACAGAAAGCTATGGGTATGAATTTACGATTCAGTTCGGCATACCATCTGTTGGGTAAAATCTAATTACGCACAACACGCAAGTATACGTGGTCAACAAGTAATAAAGTGAAAGTAGAGTATCATTCCCACAGAGACAATTTAGTCAAAATTTTAACCTCACAATTATCAATTTCCTATTAATCCTAATTTTATTAAACTATCCAAAACAATGATTAAAATTGTAAAACTAAATTATTAATAAATATAAGATCACAAACCAATCACAAATATTTAAAACTGAATTTTCAAACAATTATTGGAGAATTAGGCTTACGACTTCACCTCAAGCTTCACTCTGATTTTTACAACTTTATTCCAGTACAACTCACTATCCCACTTTATTAATCAAGAACACGCATGTAGCACTAGCCACCTCTCTATGCACTAATACTGTATTAACTTAATTCCACAAATTAGATAGAAACAAGTTAAACACCTTAATCAACTAACTCACTATATCTATATGTGAATTATAATTAAAGAAGGTTTAAGATTAAGTTCCCTATCCGATTACATACGATGTCAAGCATATCTCTACCTTTACATTCATCAAGATTCTATTCATTCACAAAATTCAAGAACACATGCTATATTAACTAAGTCTAGATTCGTACTTACTCTCTCGAATTCATACAAACCCATAAAGAACTGTTGATCAGGCAATTCATAAATTCAAGCTCAAATTAATATAGATAAACTGGATAATAGCTTATTAAACTGGAAATCAAAGTTGCATAATCATCGTTTCACTTAAAGATTCATCTTAAGCCTAAAAAGTAAATTAGTTCATCATCAATGAATTAAAAACTTAATAAATCAAAGAGAACGTCTTTTCAATTACAAATATAAGACTACAAAGAAGAATAATGCAAAACACCCTTCACGTTCCCCTTAATCCGCAATTGATATGAAAGTCTTCAAAATCTTCGCTCCAATGCTCAATCTGAATTTCTGTATTCAATCTCTGATTATTGCTCTGTATAATCCCTCAATTTGTTGTTAGTTGCCCAATATTTATCCAACACACAAGTTTTGGTCGAATTCCATGTCAATTAGAGTTCAAACATAATACAAGCACTAAAAATCCATGATCTAGCAAATTTTTCAACTAACTAAGAGAGTTTGGAACCGGCACCCCCTGCCCCGGTGGGAGTTTTCAATATATATATATATATATATATATTTGTGTGTGTGTGTGTCAAACATAACATAACAAAATGCAGCAATAACAAAAATAACCTAAGCTACTATGTATGCGCCTAAGCTATGCGATTACATGAATGCAACATCACAATTCCTAAATTAATATGCAAAACTAAAGTGCAATGACAAATGCTAGCCTAACTAATGACATTATGCAAGCAAACATGTAATTAAATCCCCCAAACTTAAGAATTACAATGCCCTCATTGGATAATCGCACTAAAATGTGTGAGGACTTCCTTGCAATCGCCTAAGTCTGGGGTGGTGGTGGTTGATCTTCTTCCTCAGAGTCACTCGGTGGAAACCTTGGCATTGGCATGGGCTGCTGGTATAGAAATTGGGCAGTTGGATTGAAACTTTATAGCGTCGTGTTCAATGAAGCGAATGAGAGGTTCATTGCCTCGAACATATGGTCTTGCCTAGCAGCGAGACGCCTCATCTCTCGTCATGCTTGCTTATTATGCTGATCTACTTAGCGCTGAAATGCAAGAAACTGAGGACTAGATAATGCCTCAGATTGTGGTACCTGCTCTGTTCCTTGATCTCCCATAGTTTCATCCTCATCGTCTGAGGTGTATGCTGCATTAACTTCGTCCTCCAAAGCCGATGGAAAAATAAAACCCAGACCTCGAGGATGGGAATCACCTCCGGCCCACACCGAATACCGTGTTATCATTCTAGAATCTAGTAACTGAAGCGGCATCTACGTGGGTTCATCATCCGACCATCTAACACCCGCTTGGCGACATAACCCACATATGAGTGATGGGTGTGACAAGCCGCCTGAAAAGTTTCCTTGTAAGCATCAGCGAATGGAAAAATAGATTATGGCCCCGACATCAATGATGAAATATTGCACAATTGCGTATAGAAGTAGTGCCTTCTCTTTGGTCACGTCCGATGTGTGCTGGGACGGATACAATTTTGCACATAAGAAAGCATACCAAATTTTACCATACGGACTGAGATCCTTGCTATGAAAAACTGTACCTCCCTTCTGACCTTTGATCCATGTTGTTCCCGGCTTAGTCATTTCTTTGAGTATCGCCTCACAGTACTGATCAAAATCGCGTAGGTGAGCATATTGGCACTATCGAGGCACGCATAACTGGTAATAGGTGTTGATGGCATCAGCACTGAACGGGACTAATCGACCCCGCACATAAGCATTGAAGGGGTCTTTGTCCTCGGTGTTCGCATAGAACTCCTTGACTATGTTGACAACGGCGGCCTCAGGTTCCTCGGTGAACTTGTTCCAACCTTTCTGATAAATTTGTTGCATCATTTCACCATCGACATGATCTGGTGCCAACCCCCGCTCCGGTGTAAGAGATTTTGTCATCATATAGTCGTATCGGTCGGCGGCGGCGGCACTTACGAATTTATTGCGATCAAAGGTCCTTGTCGGTTGTGTGGGCCTTGAACTTTCTCCCCTTTGTCAATTTGATGTGGGTTGCGAAGCCATTGATTCTCGGATGCCTTAATAACAATATCTCCCCCCAAACTTGGTTCACACAAACTGTTGAACACTTGGTGTGCACAGTGATTTCTTCCCCAAACTTGATGAATTTGTGGCAATTATGGTGATTAAAGATGAAGAGCTTTGAAAATAGGTTACTCACTCTTAAGTACAAGATGAATTCCCACAATACGAACCCTAATTCAAGGCTTCCTGATTTCAAATTGACTGTATGTGATGAACTTGGGTTGTGAGGGTGTTTTTATATAGAGGTGGTGTGATGGAGAGGAATAGGAGTAATTGATGGAGGTAATGGGTTTCTGTGTAGTAATGGGGTGAGATGATGGAGTTATACTGGCTAAATCGTGGCTAAGGATGTTTATAATGGGTAGAAGTTGAAGTTGTAATGGAGGATGAAAGAGAAGTAGTAGTATGAAGTAGTGTGTAATTGGGAAGAAGAAGAAGTGGGCGTGTGTAACTGCCGAATCTGTCTGTTGGGTTTCAGGACCCCCGCCCCGGCGGGGGGTATTAGGCATATTAAGCCCGCCTCGGCGGGCATACATTCTGCTAACTGATGTGGGAGACCCCCGCCCCGACGGGGGGTATAGTTCATTAGGGGCCCACCCCAGCGGGCATATAATCTGTTAGTTGAGTTCTCAACTCTTCTTTTCTTCCATGTTAATTCCTTTTATGAACATTTTGATATCCTGCAAGCCATGAAACATGTATGTGAGTAGATTGTTGATTATTTTGAGCATGGTTGAGATATTATCACAAATAATACAATATAATACTACTTAATGAACTTTTTATGTCCTAATTAGTCTAAACTAAAATTTAACAGTTATGGATGAAAATATGATAAAAATAAAAATACGATTGGGTTACCTCCCAATTAGTGCTTAATTTTAAGTCGTTCAACCTGACTACTCACTGTTTATGGTGCGTCAGATAATGTAATGGCGATGACATTCGTATTGGATTCGTCACCCCAATAATCCTTCAACTGTTGACCGTTGACCTTCAAAGTCTCCAATGGGTTTCTACTGTATAATTCAACGGTGCCGTGAGAGAAAACCCTTTTGATATTGAATGGTCCCAACCATCTTGACTTAAGCTTGCCTGGGAACAATCTCAACCGTGAGTTGAACAATAGGACTGATTGCCCCATCTCAAATGTTCTTTTCATGATTTTCTGGTCGAGCCATCTCTTAACCTTTTCCTTGTATAGATTAGAGTTCTCGTAGGATTGAAGTCAAAATTCGTCGAGCTCGTTTAATTGTAGTAGTCGCTTTTCCCCCACAGCTGCTTAATCAAAATTAAGTTTCTGAATCGCCTAGTAAGCCTTGTGTTATAACTCGACAGGTAAGTGACAATCCTTTCCGTATAGTAGTTGATATGGTGACATACCCATCGGTGTTTTATACGCAATCTGGTAGGCCCATAGTGCATCATCAAACCTGAGCGACCAATCCTTTCGATTCGAGTTTACCACTTTTTCCATGATTCTCTTTACTTCCCTATTCGAAACATCAGCTTGCCCACTTGTTTGGGGATGATAAGTTATAGCTACCTTATGGTTGACCCCATACTTTGACAATAGAGCTGTAAATGATTTATTGCAGAAGTGACTACCTTCATCACTTATAATAGCTCTCGGCGTGCAAAATCTCATAAAAATGTTCTTCTGCAAGAATTTGAGAACCACTTTGGCATCATTAGTTGGGAGTGTTGCGGCTTCAACCCACTCTGAGACGTAATCCACTGCAAGCAAAATGTACTGATTGTGAAGTGATGAAGGGAATGGCCCCATGAAATCTATGCCCCATACATCAAAAATCTGAACTTCTAGAATTTTTTGTAGTGGCATCTCATTCCTTTTCGAAATGTTGCCCACCCTTTGACATTTATCACATGTTTTAACAAACTGGTGGGTGTCCTTGAACAATGTAGGCCAATAAAATCCGGTTTGAAGCACCTTTGCTGCTGTTCGTTCACTACCGTAATGTCCCCCATACGCAGATGAGTGACACTCATGCAGGATGTTCTTCACTTCACTGTAGGGCACGCATCTTCTGATCTTCTTGTCGGCATACTATTTGAATAAGTAAGGCTCATCCCACATATACCATTTGACGCCACGAAGAAAATTCTTTTTCTGTTATCTTGTAAGGTCAGGAGGAAGAATGTTGGTCACTAGATAATTCTCATAGTCTGTTTACCATGGAAATTCTGTATTTATCCCAAAATATTGTTCATCCGAGAATGACTCATTGATGACACACATGTCCTCTTTTTGTTTATCTTGATTTTCCAGCCTAGACAAATGATCGGCGACTTGGTTCTCCGTCACCTTGCTATCCTTTATTTCTAAATCAAACTCTTGTAAAAGGAGAATCCATCTGATAAGACGTGGCTTATCATCTTTTTTTATAATTAAGTACCGAATGTCCGACTGATCTGTATAAATTACTACCTTAGTCCCGATCAAGTATGCCCCAAATTTATCGAACGCATACACCACTGCAAGTAATTCCTTTTCTGTAGTTGTGTAATTCATTTTAGTCTCCGTGAGTGTCTTACTTGCATAATATATCGCGTGAAATACTTTCTCTCGACGTTGACCCAAAACAGCCCCAACCGCATAGTCGCTTGCATCACACATTAACTCAAAGGGCGTGGTCCAATCCGGAGCGACGATTACTGGGGTTGTGGTCAATTTCTTCTTCAACAACTCGAACGCTAATTTACAATCTTAATTAATTTGAAAATCGAATCCTTCTCTAAAAGACTGCATAAAGGTTTTGCAATTTTAGAGAAGTCCTTTATGAATCTCTTATAAAACCTAGCATGTCCCAGAAAACTTCTAATTCCCTTAACTAAACTCGGTGGAGGCAGTTTCTCAATTGTTTCCATCTTAGCTTTATCAACCGCCAATCCTTGAGCCAAGACTTTGTGCCCCAAAATTATACCTTCTTCCACCATAAAGTGGCACTTTTCCTAGTTAAGGACCAAATTCGTGTCGGTTCATCTTTGTAAGACCTTTACTAAATTTTCTAAACACGCATCAAAGTTATCCCCACAGACAGAGAAGTCGTCCATGAAGACTTCCACATTCTTCTCCACCATATCCGAGAAGATGGCCATCATACACCGCTGGAAGGTAGCGGGTGCATTACACAAACTGAATGACATTCTCCTGAATGCGAATGCGTCTTATGGGCACGTAAACGTAGTCTTACCTTGATCCTCAGGAGTGTTGACGATCTGATTATAACCCGAGTATCCATCCAATAAGCAGTAGTACTCATGTCCCGCCAATCTATCCAACATTTAATCGATAAAGGGCAAAGGAAAGTGATCTTTGTAGGTTGCCTTATTCAATTTCCTATAGTCCATGCAAACCCTCCAACCAGTCACTGTCCTTGTCGGAATCAGCTCATTGTCATCATTCTGAACCACGATCATTCCTCCCTTTTTCGGCACACATTACACTGGACTAACCCCCTTACTATCTAAAATTAGGTAAATGATACCCGCATCCAACCATTTCAGTATTTTCTTCTTGACTACTTCTTTCATAATAGAGTTGAGCCATCTCTGTTGCTTCAGTATTGGTTTTGCATCGTCTTCCATCAAAATTTTATGCATACAAAAGGATGGGCTGATTCCCTTGATATCTGCGATTGTCCATCCTATAGTCGATTTGTGGTCCCTTAGCACTCTCAGTAATTTTTCTTCCTGTAATTCGTTAAGTGCATCAAAAATAATAATAGGTAAAGAATTATAATTGCCTAAATACGCATACCTAAGGTGTTTAGGGAGTGACTTAAGTTTCAGAGTCGGTGGCTCCTCCAATGACGGTTTTATCCTTGTTGTGGCTTTATCCTCCGTGTGCAATGATTTAAAGGGTGTTTTAAATCTGCTAACTTATGGATGGGAGTCTAGCATCAGTAAATAGTCCACAAATTCTGGATCATCAAACTCTTCATCCCCCAATAATGTCATTTCCAATGGGTCATTAACCAAACTCTTGTTCATGTCTTTGCTGATTATTTGGTCAATGATATCCATCCTAAAACATTCTTCTTCATCCATAGGGAATTTCATGAGATGTTCGTAGGCTTTGGCACGGGCAAACCCAATTCTGTATAAACTGATAATGGCATAAGGTTCACACTCACTCCCAAATCACACAAACATTTGTTGAACGCCATATTCCCAATCGTGCATGGAATAGTGAAACTCCCCGGGTCTTTCAACTTTGGTGGCACCTTTCGCTGTAACACCGCACTACACTCCTCTATTAATGCCACTGTCTCAAAGTCTTCAAACTTTTTTTTTCCTGGACAAAATTTCTTTCATGAATTTTGCATAACTAGGCATCTGCTCTAGGGTTTCTAAAAACGGGATGTTAATCAGAAGTTTCTTAAAAACTTCCAAAAATTTCGCAAATTGTTTGTCTGGCTTCTGTTTTTGAACTCTTTGTTGAAACGGTGGGGGAGGATAGACAACTGGTTCGTTAACTGGTTTGCTCTTTTCCACTTATTTTTCTTCCCCTTGCTTGACCTCAACCGCTGTATTTTCTCTACCCGTCTCAACCTCCTTTGTAGTCGAATTTTCTATTTCTTGACCCTCAAACTGTTTTCCACTTCTCAACATAAATGGCTTGACATTGCTCATGATTACCCTTTAGATTTCTTTCGGTGTCACTTGGTAGAGTCCCTTGTGGTCTATTGTTCAACGCTAATGCAATTTGTCCTATCTGATTCTCTAAATTCTTGATGGCCATCTCTTGTTATTTCATTGCCATTGCTTGATTTTTTATAGCCACCTCATTGCTTGTTATGTACTTTGTCACTAACTCCTCTTAATCTGATTTCATCTCTTGATGCCGAGCTAGTTGTTGATGATTCTAAAATCCTGGGGGATATGATGGTCGTGGAGCTTGTTGATGCTGATTATTACTCCATGAAAAGTTCAGATGATTCATATTCCCTTGATTGTAAGCATTTTGGTATGTATTCTGTGGAATTCTATTATAATTGCCCACAAATTGCACGGATGCTGGATTAATTGTGCATTAATCCGTAGGATGCTCTCTCATGCAGAATTCACATATAATTGCCACTTGATGTGCCTGTACCCCTGTCATAGTATCCAAGTTCTTTGAAAGTGCTAAAATTTGCACTTGTATTGTCGTCACACCATCTACTTCTAACACTCCATTTGCCTTTGCTTGTGTCATTCTTGTCGTGGGCCACTGGTAATTGTTAGCTGCCATAGTCTCTATCAATTCGTAGGCCTCCTCATAACTCTTAGCCATAAACGCTCCACCCGAAGCTGCATCAATACTGGTTCTGAGGTTTTCGTTCAATCTATTGTAAAACGTGTTCATCTGCGACCACTTTGGCAATCCATGATGAGGACGCTTTTGAAGTAAATATTTGTATCTTTCCCATGCCTTATACAGTGACTCCCCGTGTTGCTATTCAAACATCGTTATCTCATTCCTCATTTTTGCAGTTTTTGCTGGTGGGAAGAATTTTTCAAGAAATTTCTGAGCTAAGTCTTCCCACGTAGTTATTGATCCCAGCGGTAGAGAGCGTAACCAACTCTTTGCCTTGTCCCGTAAGGTGAATGGGAATAAGCGAAGTCTCACCGCATCATCCGACTCCCCATTATACCTGAAGGTGTCACAAATTTCCAGAAAGCTAACTAGGTGTTCATTCGGATCGTCATTTGCTAATCCCCCAAAGTGAACTGAATTTTGGATCATTTAAATTGTCCCAGGCTTGATTTCAAATGTGTTTGTAGCTATAGCAGGCCTGGTGATACTTGACTGTAGTTCAGTCACCTTGGGTGTAGCAAAATCCCTCAACGCTTTTTGTTCTTTGGCTGCCATGACCTCTTCTTTTTTAGAGTTTTCGAATTCTTCTCTTGTTTCCTTGATCCACTTACTTAACCTCTGTAACCATTTCTTAATGTCGTCCTCAAAAGGCAGCAGGTCTGGATTTTTTGACTGAGTTTGCATAAACCACTTCAAAAACCTGAAATAAGAGGAACAAAACAAAAAAATAAAATGTTTAAGTAAAATTGGACTAATTAAACGGATATCGTAAAAATATTAAAATCTATACTAAATTTGTCCTCGACAACAGTGCTAAAAACTTGATGGGTAAAATCTAATTACGCACAACACGCAAGTATACGTGGTCAACAAGTAATAAAGTGAAAGTAGAGTATTGTTCCCACAGAGACAATTTAGTCAAAATTTTAACCTCATAATTATCAATTTCCTATTAATCCTAATTTTATTAAACTATCCAAAACAATGATTAAAATTATAAAAACTAAATTATTAATAAATATAAGATCACAAACCAATCACAAATAATAAAAACAAAATTTTCAAATAATTATTGGAGAATTAGGCTTACGACTTCACCTTAAGCTTCACTCTGATTTTTACAACTTTATTCCAGTTCAACTCACTATCCCAGTTTATTAATCAAGAACACACATGTAGCACTAGTAACCTCTCGATGCACTAATACCGTATTAACTTAAATCCACAAATTAGATAAAAACAAGTTAAAAACCTTAATCAACTAACTCACTATATCTCTATGTGAATTATAATTAAAGAAGGTTTAAAATTAAGTTCCCTATCCGATTAAATGCGATGTCAAGCATATCTCTACCTTAGCATTCATCGAGATTCTATTCATTCACAAAATTCAAGAACACATGTTATATTAACTAAGTCTAGATTCGTACTTCCTCTCTCGAATTCATACAAATCCACAAAGAACTGTTGATCAGGAAATTCATAAATTCAAGCTCAAATTAATATAGATAAACTGGATAATAGCTTATTAAACTGGAAATCAAAGTTACATAATCATCGTTTCACTTAAAGATTCATCATAAGCCTAAAAAGTAAATTAGTTCATCATCAATGAATTAAAAACTGAATAAATCAAAGATAACATCTTTTCAATTACAAATATAAGACTACGAAGAAGAATAATGCAAAACACCCTTCACGTTCCCCTTAATCCGCAATTGATATGAAAGTCTTCAAAATCTTCGCTCCAATGCTCAATCTAAATTTCTGTACTCAATCTCTGATTATTGCTCTATATAATCCCTCAATTTATTGTTAGTTACCCAATATTTATTCAACACACAAGTTTTGGTCGAATTCCATGTCAATTAGAGTCCAAACATAATACAAGCACTAAAAATCCATGATCCAGCAGAGTTTTCAACTAACTAGAAGAGTCTAGAACCAACATCCCCCACCCTGACGGGGGTATAGGCTTATAAAAGGGCCGCCCCGGCAGGCATGGCTTCTGTTAGTCATCTTTGAAGACCCCCAGCCCCGGCGGGGGTGTAAAGGTAAAATGGGCCCGCCCTAGTGGGCATATTCTCTACTCCCTGACTTTGCTAAACTTCATGCTTGCTTTCCTAATTGCTCCAAATGACTTCCTTTCTTCGCTTCTCGCCACGACAACCACCCTGCACATAAAATAACACGAAATGAGTAAAAACGAACACGAAAACAAGAAATTAACAACGATTAAGCTTGAAATGAACATCGATTCGTGGATATAAAATCCAATTATCACCATCCTCAAATGGATGGGCAATCGGAAAGGACTATTCAAACTCTTGAAGATGTATTGAGACTTTGTGTTCTAGACTTCAAAGGGAGTTGGGATAAATACTTGCCATTGGTGGAATTCTCCTACAACAACAGTTATCAAGCAAGTATAGGTATGGCTCCATTTGAGGCGTTGTATGGACGAAAGTGTGGTTCTCCAGTATGCTGGAACAAGGTAGGTGAAGTAACATTGTTGGGACCAGAATTGGTATGCATGACTACAGAAAAGATCCAAATGATCTGACAACATATACAAATGGCATAGGATTGACAAAAGAGTTATGTGGATCTTCATCGAAAGGATATGAAATTTAATATGGGGGATCATGTATTTCTCCATGGAAAGGAGTTACAAGATTTGGGAAGAGAGGAAAGCTCAATCCAAGATTTGTTGGTCCATTTGAGATTCTTGACCGAATAGGAAATGTGGCCTATAGACTCGCATTACCTCCAAGCATGTCTCGTGTTCACAATGTTTTTCACATATCTATGCTTCGTAAATATGTAAAAGACCCAAACAACATTATTGAATTTGAACCAGACGAGATAGCCGAAGATTTAACGTATGAGGAGGTACCTGTTATGATATTGGATAGGAAAGAGCATGTCCTACGCACAAAGGTTATACCACAAGTCAAAGTTTTGTGGAGGAACCATGCTATTGAGAAAATGACCTAGGAGTTAGAATCAGAAATGAAAGCGAGGTACCCTCACCTTTTTGAAACAACAAGTACGTACGTCAATTTCGAGAATGAAATTTCATAAGGAGTGGAGGTTGTAAGACCCCAACTTTTTATAAATAAAATTGAATTTTCTCTAATTATTATTTTGAATAATAAGATGTTAATTTGATATAATCCTTGGGTTATGGGTGAAATGTGTAAATTTTGCAAAATATGCAAGTGATTATAAAATATTCATTATTGTCGGGGAATATTCGTTTGGTCGTGGAATATTCTTGCTATTGGGGAATATTCGTACGATGGCGCAACAATTTGTGGGCCCCATAATGAAAAACGATCGGACGAAGAAAACGACAAGTTTGAGTTTTTATAAATAATGGCGTAGTTGTTACCGTTAACACTATTTGAATACTTGGTGGTTAAAATGCAGTAATACATGTGGCTGCACAGTAGCACACGGTATTGCACAGTATTTTTGGATTATTGATTCTTACATAAGAAAGCACTACTGAATAATTTTTACAGTAATTATTGTTCAATATTTTGTTTTATTGATTCAATAATTGTTACGTTGATATTTTATATTATTGTTATTTCAATAATTGTCCCTGCATAGTATTTCCTATTATCAGATCAATAATTCATATTATTTGAATAATATTATTATATAGCATTATTGGCAATGTCTAAGGAAGTTCTGTCTAGGAAAGGAGTTTGGTCACCTAATTACGCGCCAGTAAGGAGAAATCCTTATCGGAAAGCTCCCTTCTTTCCTGGGAACGACTTGATTGTCATTATTGTGATTCTGTAATATTATTTGTGAATAATTAATTATTGATTTATATGATAAGAAAATATTTATTTTATGTGGATATAAATGAAGGGATTAATGCTGAGGTATTTTATCAGTATTTTGTCAGAATAGAGGTATTAAAAATCATCCGTATGTGGATTTTGGTCATTTTTTGTTTCAAATTTGGAAAAACTTTCTTCTATAAAGTTGTAGAGAATTAAATTTCATATGGAATGGATATAAATTTCATATTTTTTTGATAAAAGGGCTATTTATTATGAATTATTAAAGTTTTAAAAATAAATATTTTTATTAAAAATATGGGTGGGCCCCACTTTTGGTCGTTGTGGAAAAATGATGAATTGGTGGACCCCACTAGTGGTGTACTAAAATTGGGCAAAGATGGTGTGCGTAGAAATTTTATAAAATATTATTTTATTAAATTTTAGTCTGCTTTGGCGTTCTAGCGTTTTTCTATAAATAGGGTGCTTAGTTAGAATTGAAAGTCACACTAGAATCTGAAGTTTTCTCTCTCTATAATATCGAGCGTATTTTGTGAGTATTTATATACTTTGAGAGTTGCTATTCAGTGTAAGTTTTCTTCAGCGTTATATCCGATATTTCAGCTAAAAGTACTATTCTTTTGAGGTAAGGGATGTTATTTTCTTCGTAAATGATGTTATTCTTTCAATATTATTATACCGAAATATTGGTCTGAATTTTATTATGATTTTTTTACCTTTTCATGTCGAGATAACTATTCACGTATATGACACTATTCACGTATATGGCACTATTCATGAATACGGTACTATTCACGAAGTATAATGTTTCCTGTGAAATTTCTACCTTTTCGTGTCGGGGTTGCTATTCACGTATACGGCACTATTCACCTATACGACACTATTCACAGAAAAATGAATTTTTCTTTTCTTTATCCAAGTTGTCTATTATGGTTACTATCTTTGATTGTATCCTTGTTTTGATCTTCATTCTTGAATTTTGCTCCACAATTGATTATTATGGAGTATTTTTGAACTTAGATAAATTAAAATACGAAACCCTAATCTTTGATCTGTTATCTCACTAGGTTCTCATTTCCTGAAGAGAACAATGAAAGCAAAAGGGTGAGCTCAATTAGCCCAGTAGGAAATATTATGTTTAAGATAATGCAGAATAAATTATCATTAGTCTTCAACAGTGTTAAACTGATAAAATACAATAAACATCAAGTTTAACTGCAGCGGGACAAGCAATCCATTAGAAGAGTTAAGTAGAGGATGATATTTACTAACTTCTATGATTTACAAAGTTTTTCATCAACTTTATCGCTTAGACTCATCTTAATAAATAAACCACATCATCGAATCATCTCTGCACTACGGGCCAAGAATATTCATGTAATCATCAATGATCATGATATATCGAATAATCCCTGGTCATAATCATATCAATAACTTTCCATCAATGCACTACGGGCCAATGAGGACTTTTACCACATCATTTATAACATTACGGGTCATGATTATACTGAATGATCCCTGGTCATAATCATACCAATCAACAGTCCATCTATGCACGTAAGCTAAAGATGGTCATGTAATCATCAATGGTCATGATTATATCGAATAATCCCTGGTCATAATCATACCAATAACTTTCCATCAATGCACTACGGGTCAATGAGGACTTTTACCACATCATTATTAATATTACGGGTCATGATTATACTGAATGATCCCTAGTTATAATCATACCAATCAACAGTCCATTTATGCACGTAAGTTAAAGATGACTTTCATCACAATATAAGCATGAGGATGATGACAATGATATAAAAATTCAATTAAAAGAAAGCAACGGATAAATTTTTAAAGATTTATAATTTAATTTATCTAGAATTCAATAATGATCAAATTGCCAACATGATACTACTTTGTGGAGTAAAATTCAAGAATGATATTGTATCAAAAATGATTTTACCTATGAATAGTACTCTGGGTGAATAGTATCCCATGAATAGTACTTTGGGAATAGTACTTTATAAATAGTACCCATGAATAGTACTTTGTGAATAGTACCATATAAATGAATAGTACTCATGGACAGTACTCCAGCATGAAAAGCTTAAAATTTAACAAGAATGTGAAGAAAATATCTTTGTGAAACGATACTAGATGGAGCGCAAATTTCAAAGATATTCTACTAATTTCACGGAGTATAGAAGCAATACTTTAACAAAATGAGGGTATAATCAGGAATATGAGACGAAATAATATTACTCACATACTAGAGAGTATGGAAGAAAATATTATTCCTTATGAATACTAAACAAAAATAATATCCCTTACCTTAGAAGAAGACTGGATACTGGAATAGTGAGGTAGCAGACTTCTCTTCATCTTTCTCTCTATAGCTTCTCTCTCTATAATTGCTCTTGTGAGTCTTAGTGAATTGGTGAGAATGAAAGAAGAATGAGCTTCTATTTATAGAAAAATATAGTTTCAATAATTGCACATTTTGGGGCTCAAAATATTACAGTATAATACCTTCAACTTTTCTTTTATTTTTAATTTAGTCCTGCAAGTATTATCAAACTTGCACCACCTCCCCTAATAGTACATAATGTGAATCAATAGTACATTCATGTGAATCAATAGTTCTATACATGTGAAAAAAATAGTTACATTATAGTACCTTCATCTATACCTTCATTTTTAATTTAGTTATGCAAGTATTATCAATCTTGCACCACCTCCCCTAATAGTACATGCATGTGAATCAATAGTAAATATATGAGAACAAATAGTTATAAGCATGTGAATTAATAGAAATTAATTGCTCATATATTCGATTAATTACCCGATTGGTCAATATAACATCCAGAAATCAATTATTATCGAAATAAATGTCGATTTCCACTAACACTAATAATCCCAACACAATGGAACTATAAATTTCATCTTTAATCAACACGAACTTATTCATCATTAATATTATAACTCACAATATTTAACAACCAAATCATTCCTAGGAAATAGGGGGCTTTCCGATAAGGATTTCTCCCTATTGGCGCGCAATTAGGTGACTAAACATCTCCTCAACAGAACTTTCTAGACATCATCAATATTGCAAATAATAATATGAATAACTTTATTGTCTCAATTATTGATTTAATAATATAAAATATTAATATTGTGACAATAATTGATTTAATAATATGAGAGATATTATGCAGCAATTACTGTAGCAATAATTGAGTATAGCTGAGTGACTTCTCACGTAAGCATCAATAATCAATATTGTGTGTTACTATGCAACCACGCCTATTACTAAACTTTTACCACCAGGTAGTTCAACAGTTTAACGGTACAACTTTCGCCGTTATTTTTATAAAAAGATAATTATGTCGTTTTCTAACTACGACAATACTTTCGTTGTGGGGTCCACCAATGATTGTGCCGTCGTACAAATATTCTCTATTAAAATGAATATTGCCAAACCAATCGAATATTATATAACCACTTGTTTACTTTGAATACTTTATAAATATTACCTACAACTATAACATTATATCAAATCCACACCATAATATTCAAAAATATATTTCGAGAAAAATTAATCTTTATTTAGAAAAGTTGGGGTCTTACAACCTCCCATTCTAATGAAATTTCGTCCTCAAAATTAGGGTACGTACCTGGTATGTTGAAGAGGTGAGGATACCTTGACTTCATTTCATATTCTAACTCCCAGGTCATTTCCTCAACATCGTGGTTTCTCCACAAAACTTCAACAAAAAGGTATAACCTTGTAGCGTAGAATATGATCCTTCTTGTCCAAGATTTTAACAGGCACCTCTTCATACATTAAATCTTTCGCTATCTCATTCAGTTCTAATTCAATAATGTGGTTCGGGTCTTTCACATATTTACGTAACATAGATATGTGAAAAACGTTATGAACTCAAGACATACTTGGCGGTAAGGCGAGTCTATAGGCCACAATTTCTACTCGATCAAGGATTACAAATGGGCCAATGAATCGATAATTGAGCTTTCCTCTCTTTTCAAATCTCGTAACTCCTTTCTATGGAGAAACATGTAACAACACATGATCTCCAATATTGAATTCCACGTCCTTTCGATGAAGATCAGCATAACTCTTTTGTCGATCTTGTGAGGTTTTTAATACGTTTTCAGATAGTTTAAATCTTTTCCATAGTTATACGTACCAACTCTAGTCTCAACAACGTTGCTTCACCCACCTCATCCCAGCATACTGGAGAACGACACTTTCTTCCATACAACGCCTCAAATGGAGCCATGCCAATACTTGCTTGATAATTGTTGTTGTAGAAAAACTCCACTAATGGTAAGAACTTGTCCTAACTTCCTTTAAAGTCAAGGACACAGAGTCTTAATAAATCTTCAAGAGTTTGAATAGTCCTCTCCGACTGCCCGTTCGTTTGAGGATGATATGCTGGACTAAATCGTAAATCCGTGCCCATAGCTTTTTGCAAACTAACCTAAAATATTGAAGTGAGTCTTGGGTCTCGATCAAAAACTATGGATACTAGCATACCATGCAATCTTACAATCTCATTTATGTACATACGAGCAAGACGTTTAAGTGTATAATGTAACACCCGAGAAAATTGTATTTATATGAGAATTAAATTGTTTATTTGATTATATGAATTAAATGAATTTAATAAATTTGTTATATGAGTAAGCTATGTGAAGGTCGTTTTATGACCTAGGATGTGCGGATGTGGTTAGGATTCTGGCTATGTGCTAGAATTAATTGTTTTGAATTTCCAAGACAAAAATAAAAGTTTTTCGAGAAATTTCTGTAAAAACACTATTCATCCATTTTTGCTCGGGAATTAAGTTTGAAATTCTAAGAAACGTGTAATGATGGAATACAAGGATAAGGTGGAATATTCAATAATATTTCAGTTATGGAAAATGAAGTTTTTGCCTGCGGACTTACAACCTAAGGGTTTGGAAAAGTGAATTCTGAGAAAGAAAATGAAATGCATATAATGATTAAGATTATTATGCATACAATATACGAGTGGGATACTATTTAGTATACTATTATAGTATGAAGATTTAACACGTCGTACAATACGAAGAGAATACATGAGTTATACGCATAGAATATGATTGGTTCTTAATGGACTTATAGTTTAAGGACTTTGTATAATCCAATTGGATTTGGATTATATCAAGCCCAATGAATTATGTAATCAAGCCCAAGTTAAGGCCCGGTGATAAGTTTAATTAAGCCTGATCCAAGAAACCGAACCGCAGATCAAACCGATGGGTCACCGGATGGGTAAAACCCATGGGGATAACCCATTGACCTTGTGGGCCGGCCACCTGGCCACCAAGTAAAGTGATTACTTGGTGGCTAAGACTTGAATAGTAAGGAGGTTGGGGAGGATGACCAATATGCCCTCCATTTGGTTTTTCTATAAAAGCAAGCTTAGGTTGTTCATTAGTTGTTTTACAAAAATTGTCTAACTTATATTAAGAGAGAGAAAGAGCTAGAAACAAGTAATATTTAAGACCCCAACTTTCATAAATAAAGATTAATTTTTTTCGAAATATATTTTTGAATATTATGGTGTGGATTTGATATAATGTTATAGTTGTGGGTAATATTTATAAATTTTTCAAAGTAACCAAGTTGTCATAAAATATTCGATTGGTCGGGGAATATTCATTTTACAGGGAATATTCGTACGATGGCACGATCATTGGTGGACCCCACAACAGAATTATTGTCGGAGTTAAAAAATGACAAAAATATCTTTTTATAAAAATAACAGCGAAAGTTTTACGGTTAACTGTTGAAATACTGTTGATAAAAGTACAGTAATACATGTGGTTGTATAATAGCACACGGTATTGTACAATATCTTTGATTATTGATTCTTACGTTAGAAGTCACTCAGTTTTATTCAATAATTGCCACATTAATTGTTGCACAGTATCTCATATTATTGATTCAATTATTGTCATAGTTTCATCTGAATAATATTTTATATTATTAAATTAATAATTGACGCGACACAATTATTTATATTATTAATTAGCATTATTGACAATGTTTAGAAAATTCTGTCAAGAAAAGGGGTTTTGTCATCTAATTGCGCGCCAATAAGGATGAATCCTTATCGGAAAGCCCCCTCTTTCCTAGGAATGTTTTGGTTGTTGATATTGTGAGCTTATAATATAAATTATTATTATGTGGTGGATATTGGTTCAATTTTGATTTAAATGAAGGAATTTTAGCATGAAATAATTGTTGAAAGTTTGGCATATTTTCTGTGGAATTATAATTATTTCTCCGATAAAACATTCATTTAATTGTTTAAATAATAGTATTATATATATATATGTGTGTGTGTGTGTGTGATAAAACGACGGTTATGTGAATGCTTCTATTTCTTTTTTGGTGGCTTGAACAAAATGTCAGCAAAATGGTGTTGCATAATTGTGTGGGCCCTCAAATAAGGAAAAATGAGTGGAAAATGAGTTGTTAGTCTATTTGTTTTGTAGAACATGTTGCCTACAAAGATTATTTCAAAAGGTGGCCCCCACCCATATGAAAAATGAGAAGAGTTAGACTTTGAAATGAGAATAGTTTGGCAGGAAGTTGGCATATTTCTCATTTAATTCCTCAGAATTTCACTATAAAAGGAGAGCAACCCTTCATCCTAAAATAACACCAAAAATCTCAAGAATTTTTACTACAGTATTGTGAGTATTTCTTTTGAGTATAAGAATAATTTGAGCGTAGTTTTCTGTAAGATTTTCTCAGAATAATATCTGATATTCCAGTCAAAACCATATTCTACTATGGTAAAGGATATTATTTTATTTCAATACTCGTAAGAAATATTATTTTCTTTCATACTTCATAGTATGGAAGGGATATTATTTTATTTCATATTCCTAAATTTAAACTTACTATGGTAAGTGTTGCTTCTATAATTCCTGAAATTAGTAAAATATCCTTGATATTTGCACTTCATCCAGTATCTTTTTATAAAAATATTATTCTGAGCTTTCTTGATAAGTTTTAACCTTTTTATGCTGAAGTGCTATTCACGGGGTACTATTCTCGAAGTACTATTCATGGGATACTATTCACTCAGGTACTATTCATCCGGGATACTATTCATGAAAAAAATTTATTTCTTTTCGATCCAAATCATTTATGATACAATATTACTCTTGCATTTTACTCCACAAAGCAGTATCATGTTAATAATTTGGACATTATTGAATTCTGGATAAATTAAATTATAAATCTTTAGAATTTATCCTTTGTTTGCATTTAATTGAATTCTTATATCATTGTCATCATCCTCATATTTATATTGTTACAAAAGTCATCTTTGACCCGTAGTGCATAGATGGACTGTTGATTGGTATGATTATGACCAAGAATCATTCGGTATAATCATGACCTATAATGTTACAAATGATGTGGTAAAAGTCATCATTGGCTCGTAGTACATTAATGGATAGTTGTTGAGATGAACATGACCATTGGTGATAATAATGAATATCATTGGCATGTAGTGCATGGAAAATTCAGTTATTTGGATTATTTATTACGCTGAGTCTCAGCGATAAAATTGGTGATAACTTTAAATCATAGAAGATAGTAGATATCATGCTCTACTTGACTCTTCTAATGGATTGTTTGTTCCGCTGTAGTTAAACTTGTTGTCTATTATATTCTATCAGTTTAACACTGTTGAAGGCTAAAGATAATTTATTCTGCATTATCTTAGTTATAATATTCTTTACTGGGCTAGTTGAGTTCACCCTTTGCTTTCATTGTTCTCTTCAGGAAATGAGAATATAGCTGGGACTAGTTGGGGAACGGAGTGACAGTCCAGATGGTTATTTTAGAAGTCCTCACTATTCTATGAAATAGTGTGATAATAATTGTAATAAGATTGAATTTAAGTGTGGATATTGTCTAAAAGACAATATTCGTATTAAAACTCTCAGCTTATGTTTCGTCGTATTACACGACAGCTGTATTAATTAAGTTGTATTTGAATTTTGTACTATGTATTTGGTGACTCAGAATGGGTGATGTATACCTATTTTGGGGGCGTCACATAATCATCCTACTTTGAAGCAAAACATAAGTAGTTTTACCAAGAACGTGAAGAACGAGGAGGTAAAATTTTGTAATAGTTAACTTTCCATCGTTTTGATTTCTTTGTCATAAAGAATTATAGATTGGTGGAACATGCCTCTTATGGAGGAATAAGGATGGCTTTTATGGATTAAAATATTGATAAGTCATGTTTAAGTAGAAATCTTAAGGGTTTATGTAAATTTAAACCGTAGAAACCATGAACATTAACTTGGTTGTTGATGGACAAATTAAAAACCATCTTTGATAGGATATGTTCATCTTGCTTGGTTAGGATGTAGATAAGGAATCAATAGAGTTGTTCCATTTGATTTGGCATATAGAACACGAGTAACGAAGTTATGACAAATTTTACGAAATTAGAAGTTAAACGTTGAAAACGAAGAAATCCCGGATTAATAGTCAAAAGTTGTCGTGTGACTTGGAAATGTTGGTTTTCAATGCCAACACATGAGATAAGGTATTCAAGAGTTGTGAACCCAAGAATCGTCAAATTTTGACTTAGAATGAAGAAAATGAGTATTGAACGCTCATAAACGATAAACGAACGCTCAATAATGAACTTAGAAGTGAATTCCAAGTTAACGGATTTGAAAATATAAAATTCTTGTATGAACTCTTAGAGTATGTAAAATGGGAGCTAAGGGCTTTTGAACGGACCTATTTGGACTAATAACGAAGAAGTTATGATTCCGGGAAGTTCATCAAAAAATTTAACTGTCAAAAAAATTTCTGGGACTGAGGTCTGGCGCCGCAGTGCCAGACATAGTTAGACATGTTGCGCCGCAGCACCATGCACAGTATGAGTAGACACTGAAGAGTGGCACCGCAGCACCATTTATACTATTAAGTTTCACGCCGCAGTGCCGGGACGAGGGTCTAGCGCCTGTAAACTGGTGTCGCAGTGCCAGTGTTGCAAGTAAGGGCCGCGCCGCAGCGCTGGCTGTAGGAGTGAGTTGATCAAGTGGATTTTGTAATTCCAATAGTAGAATGTATGTGTACTTAATATACATATAAACGCTCATTCTTAAATCACTTATAAAGTTATAACGTTAGGAAATTGAGTACGATTTAATAGAAACTAAGAACGCAAAGTGGAAGTACGTAAACTGTAAATGGTATTTGACGTTGGTATTTTACCAATAGTAATTAAGTCCTGGTTAATAACGTACGAATGTTAACAAGCCGAAATGAATGGGTAGTAAGTTGGATTGACATTATTAATGAAATAATTTTAACTACGACATAGAAGAGAAAGAAGTTGGTAATAACAATGTGATAAGGTTGTTTAATAACTAATTACATTGTGCTATGTGAATATATCATGTAGATATTGTAAAGACTGAGAACTGTTGAATATTTTATTCGAAGACGCTTGAAGGCAAGTTTTCTTAACGCTTGTCTAACCTTCATGTTAGCCAAGTTTTCTGTGGTTCATGCTAGGAAATGCGTGAATGGTTTTAAAGAAAGGGTCAATGCCAGTTTTAACTCGGCTAGACTATTCTTAAGAGTTAGGTTGACTTGTGTACCTGTCTTCTTATATAGAAATGATAATGCTATCCTATGCCAATTATTTGGCACGGATTCAAAGGTAAGTTTGTCTATGAACAAACAAAAGTATTTTTCATCGTTTATTCGATGGGCACGCGAGTTTGCCAAATCTTAAAAGTAAATACGTTTAACGGATGAATGTTGATCAACATAGAGTACTATAGGATGATCACCTAGAAGTGCTCGTAAGAAATGTCGGACGTACGGCCTTAGTGTTGTGATGTCCTTTTCATGTATGAAAACGGAAAGAGAATGTTTATGGTCTTTCGACTGGTTCAAATTTCCTAAGCTATTATATACTTTGGAATTGATGTTATGAATTGATAAGTACTAGTCAATGTTTCGTAAGTACTTCATGACTATTTGTTCGGTTATGGAAGATAATCATATACTTCACGAATGTGGTATTAATATTATCTTTTGTTAGACTTGCTGAGCTAGTTATGCTCACTTTTTGCTTGAATTGTATGATTGCACCTAAAGCCGAACGTACTGAAAATTCTAAGAGAGATAAAGGCAAGGCTAAGATGGATAGGTAAATATCTTGTAATAGACTAGTATGGTTGTATGTATTATATTTATGAACAACAAGTGATGTAATCGGTTTATGAACCTGGGAAAGGATTTTTACTATGATTGTAATAAGAAGATAGTTAATTCATTCATTGTGTTGTGGTTTCAGTGGAATGATTGTATGATTATGTGTACCGTGTAGCACCATATGTCGAGTTGGAAGATACCCAGATTTGGGGGCGTCACAGGTTGGTATCAAAGCATTAGGTTATAAAACTTAAGGGGGGAGAACCTTAGGCTAATAACCTCGTAACGAAGGTAAAGTTCGAAGGAAGTAAATTTGATTCGAATGAGTTAATAAGGTATTGAGAAAACTCAGTACCGAAAGATTTAAAGGATGAAAATTAATCCTAAATAAATTAAATATGATTTGTGTTTATATTATTGTGTATTATGTAATAATCAACATGTTATGTGTTATTGTAGATGTCGAACGATAGCTTGATGTATAGAGACATACACGTGGTGAGCGAATAGTCTGTGAACAGAGTAGAGCTAGTACCTATGCCTGTGGCGGAGGTACCACTAGTGATTCTGGAAGATTCGGATCCAGAGGAGTACATTTTCGAGGAGGATTACTTCGAGGAAACTATGGTTTTAGCATCATACCTTGATATTGTGACAACTTGAGAATTTAGACAATTTATTAAAATCTTAAATGATGGATTTAAGGTCAAATAATAGACCTAGACAGAAAATAAGTGTATGCGTTTGATATTTTTGGGAACGAATTTTGAGAATTTCAAAATTCTGTGAAGGATTTAGGTGAATTATTCAGGATTAAGTGTATATGGTCATTTATGTGTTCAGAATGTGGTTAAGGGTCAAGGTTTGACCAAATAAATTTTATCAGTGTCAAACCCTAAGTATATATTTAGAACGTCAACGTTCAGTTAGAAAACACTAGCAATGTATAAGAAACCCTAGAAACTAGTTCTGAAACCCTAATTTCGGTTCAGGAAATCCAAAACCCTAATTTAGAAATTAAAAACCCTAATCTGGGAACTTAAAGTATAATTATAATGCTTAAGTGATATTAATTATAATATTAATTAGGGTAAAGCTTAATTAATTAGCAAACCCCAATTTCAAAATTTTAAACCCTAATTGTTCCGTCAAAAACCCTAATTAGTAAGCTTGAATTATGATTAGAAAATCTAAGTATAATTAGAGAATCCTAATTATAAATTGAAATATCTTAATTTGTCCATTTTTAAAACCTAATTTAAAAACCCTAAATGTGCTTTTTGTAAACCTTAGGTTTTAACCCTAGGGGTTTGCATCAAATGACAATTCTAGAATTAAAATTTTATAGAAATGACTATTTTTCCCTTTTATCACATTTTCTAATATGTTGAGTGTAAATCTTGCCAAGATTGTGTTTGGTGACCAACCTTTGACTCCTCTTGAGCCTTAAATATCAGCAAATCCAAGCTAACTTACAACATTAGATACATTGTATCAAATTATAAGAGATTCAAGAGAGAGAAAAGGTCTACTTTAATATCATTTTCTCCTAGACTCTTCTCTCTCTAAAAATTCGGGAATGTAGAGTGAGAGAGAGAGAAAAGATAAGCCATGATCAGTCCATAACTCTCAAAGATCAGATCTTCAAAGATCAGAATCAGAATCAAAGCCTCAAAGGTATAAGAACCCTAAATCTTAAAATCCTTGTATTTGATGTTAGATGTTGTAGGTTGTTGGTTAAAGTTGTGTATTATGGTGTTAATAAGTGATCTGGGTTGTTAGATCAAGGATCTATAACATCTAGATGCACGATTTTGAAGTTTTGAAAAATCTGGAAAAAAATTCAAAAAGTGGCCTGACAGTCATATGTCAGAGGCCCTAGATCTTTCTCTGTTTTTGATATTTGTTGTTTTATGTTATAAATGTGTTCTATGTCATGAGGACTTTGATATGAAACTAGAAACAAGGCCAGATCATGAGTAGATTGAGAGATATGAGCAGTCAAACTGCGTTGACCGGTCATGGGAATGGGTTTCTGGGAAACCCAGAAACCCAGATCTTGTCTGACAAGTTTTTGTAGGCTCTAGATCTTGTCGTGTTTTCTGTTTTTGGTCATGATGTTCATTGAATGTTGAAGATTGGTATATGACCTACTAATCCATGTTATTATATCACCTAGATTAACAACAGAATCGATAATATCCGTGGTCAAACAAGCTTTGACAAACTGTCCGGATGAATTTCTGGAAAACCCAGAATTCACCAAGAACAGTCTTTGTCATGCACTTTGACCGGCTTGAATCTTGGGAGTTTGGTATTGTTATGATGATATAATGATATATAATTGTACCCTGTAATGTTCTCTACACGATTGAACTCTTAGATCACATACAGTAGACCTGGAAATTCAAGATATAAGGTCACAAAGTAGCTAACTCGAACTGATCTTCACTTCTGGAAAACCCAAAAATGAAGAACAGTGTCTGACAATGACTTTGGAGGCCAAGAACTCACTGTTATGTTATTGGTTGGTCATGAAACTAGTTTGTGGTTGTAGTATTACATCATTACTACAATCCTAACACCATTAGCTGCCCAAAATATAATAGGAACATGAATTTAGTGTTGGTCAAACCAAGCCCCTTGAAGTCTGACATGAAGATCTGGGCAGGCTCAAGAACACTCAAGAACACCTATAGTGATGGTTATGTCGCTATAGGGCCCTTTTAGTGATAGTTTATTTTGAAAATTAATTATTTTAATAAATAATTAGAGAAAAATAATTTTAAATTATTAAAAATACATAATAAATTATGAAAAAATTATTTTAAATCCTGAAAATTAGTTTATTAATTATTTTGAGTATATTTCAAAAATAATTAATATTTTTGGAATATAAAATGTATTTATTTATTTAATTATAATATTAAATAAATTATTTAAAAATAGTTTTAATTCATGAAAAATTATATTATGATATTAGAAAATATTTTAAGTTATTTTTGATGATTTTTAATATTATGTGATGAATTTCATTAATAAATTATTATTAATGGTAATTAATTTATTTAATGAATATATTAAATAAATTATGGAAAAATAGAATTAATATTTTAAAAATCATATAAAAATGATTTAAGTGTTACAAAAATATTTGAAGTTATAAAATATAACTTTTGATATTTTGTCATAAAAATATTAATATTTTAATATTAAAAACAATTATCGAATAATGGATTGAAGTGTTT
Organism: Panax japonicus; assembly: GCA_020205505.1. NCBI lineage: Eukaryota > Viridiplantae > Streptophyta > Magnoliopsida > Apiales > Araliaceae > Panax > Panax japonicus. Next base: position 54,544,741 of record CM035114.1, on the reverse strand, counting down.
AAAAATCATATAAATATGATTTTAAGGTATTAAAAATACTTTGTAATATTATAATTATATTATAATATTCTGTAATGATTTTCATTAATATTTAATAATAAATAAATATTAATGATAAAGGAATATTGTGGTATTTAATTCATATAAATACGATATAAATGATTGAAAAATCATGATAAATGGTAATAATTATTTGAAAATTATTACAAGCTTATGAAAAATATTTTTGACTGATAATAAATTATCTAAGATAATTGTTAAGTGTTAAGGCAGAGTTTAATTGAACTTAAACTCGTGAATTGTCCGACTAGACCGTCAGGATGTTAGAATTGTGTTGAGTTCAACTCAGACTGCAATAGTTTGACTTGATACCAAGTTTTATGTGTTAAATAGACTGACAGGGTTATGTGTTTAGGTTATTCTAGGCATATATATAATAGTATTATATTGTGATGATATTATTCTAATTTGTATATCGATATTATTTATATATCAGGTCTTCAGACAAAGCTTATTAAAATGCGTAGCGATAATGAACGAAACAGGCAAGTTTTTCTTAACTCTACTCAGAGTTGTTTCATTTAGATATGCTTATGGTTAATCATTGCTAATTTCCATGTAGAATTGTACTATGTAGATATTGCATGTATAAGTCAGGTATGAATGTCTGATCACTTTCATTACCATTCGGTGCAGATAAATTTGTTCATGTTTAATACTTGTTCAGTTAAAAGTTTGTTCGTGCTAGTTCTCAACTATATTGATGCTTATTATTCAGACTCTTTCAATCATGATATATCCTTAAATAAATTTAAACTTGCTGGGCAACTTTCATGCTCACCCTTGTTATATAATGATAAATATGGTAGATTAAGGTGAATACGGGGGATACAAGGAAAGGTTAAAGACAATTACATCGTTAGTTTTTGTGTGCAGCTAAATTTGTAATAGTAATATAAAACCCTGACTTTTATAAAACAAAAGTCTAATTTAATTTATGTTTGTTATTCTAAAATTATAAAATGTTAAATTGATAATTGATCAAACGAACATTTAATTGAATAAGTCAGTTAATAAAAGAGGAAAGGAAATAATTTTTGGGATTAGCAGCCCATTTGGGTAGCTGAAATTTAATAAAAGAGAAGAGAAAGAGAAAGTGGGAAAGGGTGGGAGACAAAGTAGGGAACAAAGAAAAAGAAAGGAGGAAAAAGAGGAGGAAGATGGAGTAAGAAAGAAAAAAGGGAAAGAAGAAAGAACAAGGGAAGAGAGGAATAATTAGAATACTCTCACCTCCATTATTCTCCCGTAGCTCAAATTAGAAGAAGGAAAAGAGAAGGAAGGGAGAAAGGAAGGGAGAGAGAAAGGGAAGAAGAAGAAAAGAAAGAAGAAAAAAGAAAGAGAGAAGAAATCAAGAAAATCAAGAAGGTATGTTTAAAACATTTGATTTATTTTATATTTAAGTTTTCATAAATTTATATGAAGAGATTTTGTTTATACTTGATTTGGATGATTTAAACTTGCATAAACATGAATCAAACGAGAGAAATCTAGAAATCAAAAGAAGAACAAAATATGGAGATTTTTAAGAAAAATTAGTTTACTAATTAATTTTGTAAAATCCATAACTCTTTGTGTATAATGAGTTAGGAGATGAACCATATATCAAAAGAAATATTTGGAAGTAAGCTAACCGTAGAAATTGAAATCACTCAAAAATTCTTTGTGGATTTTTCGTGGTGACAGTTTGAGTGAAACTAGTTCGAAGGACTTATAGTCCAAAAAATTAGTGTTCTTTTGCTTTATTGCGTGAGTTATAATTTTTAATCCGACCGTTGGATCGTTGTAATTTTTAGATATGTTATGCATATATAAGTTGAGTATTTGTCCACAAATTTTGAACCGTTAAATGTTATCGAATGATTTGTTATAAATTTAAGAAGGTGGCTGATCAAGAAATTGTTGTAACAGAGATTTCGGTAAGCCTTTCTCTCTATGTTAGAGTCAGAATTTGGAAAAACTTTCTTCTACAAAGTGGTAGAGAGTTAAATTTCACATGCAAAGGACAAAAGATCTGTATTTTTCTGATAAAAGTGTTAATTATTATGAATTATTAAAATTTTTGAATATTGGAGTTTATAATTAATTTATCAAAAAAATTATTTGGATTGAACTATTTTTACAGAATGCTTATAATATCATTTTAGAATTTTTTTAAATTTTTGATGAATTATTGAAAAGCATAAATAATTATTGTATTTTTTAAACTATTTATAGTTAGTTTGAAAATAGAAGAAATTCATAGAAAATTCTTTGAATGATGAAAAATTTATGAAATTTGGTGAAAAATCTTATAATGTTATTTTATAATTTCTGGAAAGTTTTGAAAAATTATTGAATAACATAAATATTTATTATATTTTTAAGTTATTTATGGCTTGTTTAAAAATAGAGGAAATTCATAGAAAATTCTATGAATGGTGGAAAATTATGAATTTTTCTAAAACATATTATAATAATATAAGATTAATATTGATGATATTTTAATGATATAAAAGTATGTGGAGTTAGTATTTCTATTTTTAAGCTATTAAATGATAGTTTTTATAAATAGAAATAATTATAGAGAATTGTTGGATAATCCAAAAAATGTGAAAATTGTTTAGAAGGTTCGGAATATTATTTTAAGTATTTTAGAAGTGTTAGTAAGCTCATGAGGTGTCGGGATGTAAATTCACAAGTAATGAATGAGTTATGATAAAAATAAAAATGATATTTTTGTTAAAGTAAAAATGGTGATAATATCATAATAGTGGATTGTCATATATAAGGTTTTAGATTTCTCATGTTTTATTATTCACTTCTAAAGTTTTGAAATATGAATAATGATTTTATGCGATAAATAAAGATAACTTGAATGAATAATGAACTATTAGTTGGTTTATATGTTATTCGAGATAAATATGATTTGGTGTTGATCTCTACTTTTAATAGAATTTAAATTATTTATAGTAAGGTATTAATTTGATTCTTACATAAGAAGTCACTATGTATTTCATTCAATAATTGTCACAGTAGTTATTACATAGTGATTCATAATATTGATTCTTAATTATGTAAGAAGTCACTCAGTCTTTTATTCAATCATTGCCACATTAGTTATTGCACAGTGACTCATATTATTTGATATGATATAATTAAACTAGTTGACAGTATTGTGAGTCTTTGTTAATAATTGTGAATAATTGTTGAAAGATTAAAAATGTGTAAATAATTGATGAATAAAAGGTGTTAATTAAAGATAAGTATGATATACAGATGTTGTTCAATTATTTTCTTTTTACAAAAGTAAGTTTGGCAGGACTTGCCAACACTCTACTTTTCTTAAAGAAATATGGACCACAACTCTATTATTGAACAAATGTTGTTAAAACGTGTACAAGTTATTTTTCTCTGTGGGACCATAAATTCCACTACCATTTTTATATACCTCATTTGGTTAATTTGTCAAAGCAAGTGTGCTAGTTGTTTACTAAATTTTTAGTATAAATAGGTTTCTCGGTTGAGTAACTAAACACACACCATCACTACACTAAAAATATAGAATTCTTTTACTTCAATATTTTGAGTATAATATTATGAGTATTTCTATTGAGTGTAATGTTACTCCAAGTGTAGATAAGGAATGCAAGCATTGTTTAAGTTGATCAATTTCACAGAAAGCAGAATCAAGTCACATGCTAAGGTAAGGGATATCATTATTGTGGTAAGGGAGTATCATTTTTATGGTAAAAAGAATATCATTTTCTTTCATACTCCATATTATGGTAAGATATTATTATTCGTTTATTCAGTTTATAATTAAATGGTGAAAAGTCCTGAAAAGATTAGAATATCCTTAACAGTTTGTGATTCATCTATTATTATGTTATCAATTTGGACTCTGGATAATTAAGTTAAAAATCACTAAGATCTATGTTATCTTATTATTCTGATGATTTATGTTTATTCATTATATATATCATTGTCATCATTCTCATGCTTATATTGTGTTGAAAGTCATCTATGGCCAGTAGTGCATAGATGGACTTAGTATGATTATGACAAGGGATTATTCAGTATAATCATGACCGTAATATTACAAATGATTTGAAAAGTCATCTTTGGCCCGTAGTGCATAGATGGACTTGGTATGATTATGACTAGGGATTATTCGGTATAATCATGACCGTAATTGAAAACATGAATATCCTTGGCCCGTAGTGCATGGATAATTCGTGGTTGTGATACTATTAAGCTGAGTCTCAACATTATTGGTTTTACAGTTATATATCTTTGGCCTGTAGTGAAAAGATGGATTGTTGGTTATTGTTTTTACAGTTGTATATCTTTGGCATGTAGTGCAAAGTTTGACTGTTGATTTACTTGATTATAAATATGAATTGTGATTTAATTATAATCTGTGGTGGTTCAGGTGAAGACAGGTGATGAGAATTCTCTTTGTCTTTGGTATAACCAAGAACTGTTGATGAGTATTACAGGAATGAAATATTAACGATGGACTTTTAATCTACGGGAGATAGTAGACATTATGTTCTACTTGATTCTTCTAATGGATTGTTGATTCCGTTGTTATTATGGTTTAAAACTTTTATCTTCTACCATATGTTCTAAATATCTGAATTCTTTTGATAATTTTATTATCTTAAGTTATGATATTCTTTACTGGGCTATTTGTGCTCACCCTTTTACTTCACCTCCCCTTTCAGGTAATAAAAGTGTAGTTGGGATAGCAGAGAGAACATGGGTATAAAGTGGTGATACGAATTAGTCACAAGCCTAATCAAATTATGAAACGGTGTGGTATAATAATTGTACTGAGAACTTAAAATGTGTGTGACATGTTTTATACATCATTTAATATTTAATTTTGGTGAACAACAATAGGGTGAGGTGAATCAGAATTTAGAAGCATCAAAGGTGCACTCCATTAGAATGAGGAGAACAGAAATCTTCTCGTGTTCCTTCAGGGACTTGATATATTTGCTGATGTATTTTATATGGCATTGTAATAATTTAAATATGAATATTGTCGTATTATATACGTAACAATATTTGTATTGAAACTCACAGTATATGAGTCATCGTATTTTCCTCGACAATTGTATAAATCGAGTTATCAGTAGCGTATTTTCTGGCGACCCAAGATGGATGATGTATACCTATTTTGGGGGTGTCACAAGTAATGTATGATAATATCTTTGTATGTTAGACAAGTAATGAATCGTGTATAAGTTAAGGCAAACTTGAGGAATAGTGTGTAAATTTTAATGTATAAACAAATTATGTTTATATCTTCCGCAATAGTTACAAAATGATTGTACCAGATCTGTGGTGATTTGGGACCCAGATTTGGGGCCGTTATAGTTAGTATCAAAGCTGTTGGTTATGAATCTTAGGTAGGAATACCTGAGACCAATAACCGCAGTGATTAAGATAAGTACTAACTCACATAGAGTTAGTTGGTCGGTAAGATTCAAAGACGAATCTCGGCGAGTTGTAAAGATACAGAGTTCCCTAACTCTGATAATTAAGGTGAACAATAGTGATGAATAGATAGAGTCTAAAAGACTAAAGTACAGGGATAGGAGATCGTAAAATAAAACGATCACAGTATAGAAATGAATCGTAATATATACGATGAGATCACCCCGTGATCTGATAAGGACATAGCAGGGAAAAGAATCAATCTGATGATTGGAAAGTTTACATCAAGATTGTTGCGTGAATTGGTACAGATTCAAGAAAGGATTATGAATACGAGTTGAATAAAATTCGTATTGAGAAGGGAGTTAGTATTAGGTGAGGATTTTAATTGAGGACTCATGTCAGCAGCTGAGTTATATGATTTTTTGTATGGGCGGAGAATTGTACTCGGTGTAAAAACCACTTAGTTTCTGGCACTGATAATCATTGAAATGTTTGTGTTGCGCTATTTTCTATATGCATGTTAAGAGGGTGATTCCTTTCTCATGTGTATAACAGATAGATAGGTTATAGGTAGAGAATATAAGGTTAAGTACGAGTTCTTAAAACTCATACTTATGTGACATTCTTGACTCATAGTTATATGAAATGCAAATGGACGCTAAAGGTCTGACTAGGGTAAGTTCTTAAACTCATATGATTGTGGCAAGTTTATGAACTCATAAGTGTGGTTTGACGAATTGGATATAGTTGTGTGTGAATGGAGAATTGAGGATTATAGGAACAGATAGATTGTTAAACAAATGATTATTAGTGGAGACATAAGTTTTCCAAAACTCTTAGCTATGATAGACTTTGAAATTTTGACATCAAGCTAAATACGCACTATGTGTTTTTAAAAAAAATGTAGACTCGTAATAATTTTTGGAACGATTTAAATTATAGTTTATGCTACTTGTTTTAGCTAGACGAAGATGATTTGAAATATCAAAATATATTTTTATTTATCACTCATGTACCATGTAACCTGGTGCAGAGATGATAAAAAGTTGATGGAGTTGTAAGTACAGGAATACATAGTGTTGAATTCGATCCAAAAATCGTTGTTCTACTATTGTATGATGTGTTATGACAAAGTTATATAATGACGTCATCCTCAAACAGAATGTTAATACAGTACGACATCATGATGTTATTCTTCAAAAATATTTTCAAGAATTTAATTTGCATGTGGGGTTTGGTTACACCTAAATAATTCGATTGAATTGAATTATTGATATGAGTATATGCTATTCGATTAAGCTAGACTAATGTTTATGAAAAAAAATTCTTAGCGTTATTTGAAAATTTTCCCGAACCAAATTGTGTTGGTACGGAATTCTATGATAAGATTGAGGTGAACTATTCAGATTCGATAAAATTATTCAATAGCGAGAATATTCGCAAGACATGATTAAAGTACGTACTAGCAACGGTAGTTTACCTTCTTCGTGATTGTAAACATACCAAGTAATGTATTGTTTTACGGTATGAATACCGTTAAAACTATGTGTTCATCGTCTATATGACCCCTCAGCATAATTTGAAAAATTTTAACTCTTGTGAGTGGTGTATTGGGTAGCATGCGATGATGTGTGAACGGTATAAGCAGTATGGTGTAAGATGTAAGGTGAATTTTGGGGACAAAATTCTTAGAAGAATGGGTGAATGAGACGACCTGAGAATTTAGACAATTTATTAAAATCTTAAATGATGTATTTAAGGTCAAATAATAGACCTAGACAGAAAATAAGTGTATGCGGTTGATATTTTTGCGAAGAAATTTTGAGGATTTCAAAATTCTGTGAAGGATTTAGGTGAATTATTCAGGATTAAGTGTATACGTGAATATGTTCTATGTATATGGTCATTTATGTGTTCAAAATGTGGTTAAGGGTCAAGGTTTGACCAGATAAATTTTATCAGTGTCAAATCCTAAGTATATATTAAGAATGTCAACGTTCAGTTAGAAAACCCTAGTAATGTATAAGAAACCCTAGAAATCGGTTTTGAAATCCTAATTTCGGTTCCAGGAATCCAAAACCCTAATTTTGAAATTGAAAACCCTAATCTGGGAACTTAAAGTATAATTATAATGCTTAAGTGATATTAATTATAATATTAATTAGAGTAAAGCTTAATTAATTAGCAAACCCTAATTTCAAAATTTTAAACCCTAATTGTTCCGTCAGAAACCCTAATGTACAATTGTTAATTTAATTGCTAAATTAGCAATTTTAATTAGGAAATACTAATCCTAATTAGTAAACTTGAATTATGATTAGGAAATCTAAGTATAATTAGATAATCCTAATTATAAATTGAAATATCTTAATTTTTCCATTTTTAAAACCTAATTTAGAAGCCCTAAATGTTCTTTTTGTAAACCTTGAGTTTTAACCCTAAGGATCAAACCCTAAGGGTTTGCATCAAATGACAATTCTAGAATTAAAATTGTATGGAAATGACTATTTTACCCTTTTGTCACATTTTCTAATATGTTGAGTGTAAATATTGCCAAGATTGTGTTTGGTGACCAACCTTTGACTCCTCTTGAGCCTTAAATCTCAGCAAATCTAAGCTAACTTACAACATTAGATACATTGTATCAAATTATAAGAGATTCAAGAGAGAGAAAAGGTCTACTTTAATTTCATTTTCTCCTAGACTCTTCTCTCTCTAAAAATTCGGGAATGTAGAGTGAGAGAGAAAAAAAAAGATAAGCCATGATCAGTCCATAACTATCAAAGATCAGGTCTTCAAGGATCAGAATCAAAATCAAAGCCTCAAAGGTATAAGAACCCTAAATCTTGAAATTTTTGTATTTGATGTTAGATGTTGTAGGTTATTGGTTAAAGTTGTGTATTAGAGTGTTAATAAGTGATCTGGGTTGTTATATCAAGGATCTATAACATCTAGATGCACGATTTTGATGTTTTAAAAAATTCGGGAAAAAAATTCAAAAAGTGGCCTGACAGTCATATGACAGAGGCCCTAGATTTTTCTCTGTTTTTTATATTTGTTATTTTATGTTATAAATGTGTTCTATGTCATGAGGACTTTGATATGAAACTAGAAACAAGGCCAGATCATGAGTAGATTGAGAGATATGAGTAGTTAAACTGCGTTGACCGGCCATGAGAATGGGTTTCTAGGCAACCCAGAAAGCCAGATCTTGTCTGACAAGTTTTTGCAGGCTCTGGATCTTGTCGTGTTTTCTATTTTTGGTCATGATGTTGGTTGGATGTTGTAGATTGGTATATGACCTACTAATCCATGTTATTATATCACCTAGGTTAACAACAGAATCGATAAATATTGCAGATTAAGGCGAATACGGCGGATACAAGGAAAGTTTAAGGACAATTACAGCGTTAGTTTTTGTGTGCAGCTAAATTTGTAACAGTAATGTATGATAATATCTTTGTATGTTAGACAAGGAATGAATCGTGTATAAGTTAAGGTTTCTCGACCTTGGGGAATAGTGTGTAAAGTTTAATGTATAAAAAATTATGTTTATATCTTCCGCAATAGTTATAAAATGATTGTACCAGATTCATGGTGATTTGGGACCCGGATTTGGGGCTGTCTCAGATATGATGATAGACGTGGAAGAGGATATGGAGGTAACATCGATTAATCTGGTGGTACCTTCTCAGGAGTCAACACCTCCAAATGCAATGAGATCATTGTATCTGGCCGTGCTTGATAGAAATGTGCAACTGCGCACAGTGGTGCAGACACAGAATGAAGAGATTACCACTCTATATGAGGCGAAGGAGTCTGTAGAGGTAGATTTTGAGTCAGAGAAGGATGAGAAGGTGCTGGTGACAGATAAGGCTAGGGATTATAAGGAGGAGGTCGTAGAGCTTCGAAAGAAACTGGTTGAAAAAGACCAGAAGATAGCATGGATGTCTTACATCCATACATGTGCTCATGAGGATTTCAATCTGAAAATTGCTTGTTATTCCATTAAGTCAGGGCAGACTCAACATACATGATTAATCGAGATATTATTTCGATTTTAGCAAATCGGAAACATGAGAATGCCATAAGACAGTGTTAGTAGATCAGTAGATCTTTTTGATATATGTGTAGTGAAGTAAAACCCTCTTTTGTATAATTAAAAGGTAATCTTTTTGTAAATCCAAATTTTTATAGAAGGCAATCGCGGGATAGTAATGTAATAGCTTATGGCTATGGAAGCAAAGTGTAAATTGTTTTGAACTATGAAAAGCATATTAATATAATGAAGTTTTTATTAAATGTGCTTGTTGTGGTATGGGTTATTATTATGGAATGATAACTAAGTAAGTAAATAGATAATAATAAAACTTTATTTATTTAATCAGCATAATGCCGCCAAGAAGAATGCAACGTAATCAAGAGGCTGAGTCACATAATGATAATCAGAGGGGTCCAAATAACCCTATGCAAGAGTTCGTTAATTTATTAACGACAACATTTAACTAAGCTGGGGGTTGAGCTCCTGCAGCACCTAGGGTAACTAGAATAACTACCTTTAAAGAATTTAAAAGTGTTGGTCCATCGGAGTTCAAAGGAGCGATGGACCCATTAGAGGCCCAGACATGGGTGAAAGAGATAGAGAAAGCATTTGTTATCACAAACGTAGGTGAGGCGCAAAAGAGTCCTTTTGCGACTTAAGAGGAGGCCAACTATTGGTGGGAGGCCCACCGGGGTGGGGCTAGAACGGAGGCGATTACGTGGGAACATTTCAAGAAGGTATTTTTCGAGAACTACTTTCCTACTAGCATGCAAGGGCGGATGGAGATTAAGTTCTTGGAACTTAAACAAGAGGACATGACAGTTCCCCAGTACGCGTCCAAATTTAATGGATTGGCAAGATTTGTTCCACATCAAGTGGACATAGAAGAGAGGAAGGCTCGTAGATTTGAGCAGGTCCCCTGGCTCTACAGTAGGATTTCAGTGTTCTAGAGTGCTTCCTACGGGACCATTCTGGAAAAGGCGATTATAGCTGAAGGTGGTAGTGAGGCGTTGACTCTGTACCAAAAGGAAAGAAAGAATAAAAATAAGGGAGAGGGAGGAACCAAGGTAGAGGTTGCCAGCGGTAGTGGCAGTATGCCAAAAATGAAAAGTTTTAACCCCGAAAATACTGGGGTTAAACAAGGGGATCCTAAACATAGGATGGAGGCATGCAAGATATGCGAAAAGACTCATTTGGGAATCTGTCTGAAGGGAAAATTAGTTTGTTATAACTGTGGGCAGGAGGGGCATTTATCACCCAACTGTCCTAACCTTAAGAAAAATCATGGTTGTTTTATTTGTGGATCGTTGGACCACATGGCAAGAAATTTCCCGAAGAAAGGATTAGAGGGTAATAAGGGTTCTGGTAGTGATAAGTTATCCATTACTGGACCAACAACATTGGTGGGTAGTGTTAGGTTTGTAACATTCAAGATCGCAATCAAATTGCAAAAATATGCGGAAGCGTGTAAAATCAGAGTTTAAAATTTTTACAAACCATAAACCCGGATCACCCTTTATGCACAATTATTAATTAAACGAAAAGATAAAGAATAAAATCATACTCTTGAAGATCGAGCTTCCTCAGGTACAAGTTCACCTCCAATCCTTTTCGCGTTCATCTTGAATCCACCGGGTTAGGTTCCTTCCTTTGATCAACGTTAGCCACCCAAATGTTTGGCCTCTAGAGGTGATCCACCAAGGAAGAAGAAGAATTCAAGAAGATGGGTATTTGGCTCAAACCCTAGTTTTCTATCTCTATAGAAAAAGGGGCGTACTCTCCAACAATTGGAATAACGTATATTTGATATCTGATATAAGACTCCTCTTATAAAGATATCAAGTAACCCTATTAAAATAAGGTATTATTTATTTAATTAAACTCTTTTAATTAAATGGGCTCCCTAATCTTATTAGGGATAATTAATTAAACTCCTTTAACTAATTTTCCCTCCTAATCCTATTAGGAATAAATGAGAGTACTTATATTAATTAATTCCCAAACTCCTTTAGGAATTAAATAATAATAATAATAGTAATAATAATAATAATAAGACTCCTCTTATTAATTTATATTTAATATTTCCAAAATATTAAATAATAAATATTAAGCTATTTAATTTATTCTATCACCATAGATTAAATTAAATATGCTTAACTTATTATTACGATTATGCCATTAACTTCTTAAATAATTATTCTTCCTTTTATGGTGTGACCCTTTAGGTTCTCCATATTAAACCGGTTGTGAATAAATCAATTAGAACAATTCTAATCTTATTTAAATAAATAAATTAAACTAATAATTTATTTAAATAAATAATATTTATTCTACAATAGGGATAAGCCTCCCTAGCGATCAACGACTTTTCAGATAATATAGATTTCAACATTAATCATAAAAGAACCTTTGAGTAAATAGTTACCGTACAATTCAATCCTTCCACCATACAATGTCCCAATTAAATATAAGACATGGAATTTCTGTCAAGTCTTATTTTATTTAATTATATGTATTTCGACTCTTAAATGCACAACTCCAAATAATGCAAATTAGAAACTCCTTTCTAATTTCATTCTGCCTTGGCCAAGGACTACTGGGTTGTCATTTATCGAATCACATAGGACATTTCTCTTCTTTTACTAGAAGTGGTAGATTCTTTATTGATCATACATTATCTCCATGTACAACTTATTATACCCAAGCATACCCTTTGATATACCCTAAGGGTCTTAAGGAATAAGTCAAATTATAACTCATCATACACAAGATACTATGATGATCTCAAGTCCAAGGATCACTTGTACTACTATCACTACAGGAATTCCTATTGACAGACAAGTAAAACTCCATTAGGTATTCCTTAGCGAGTCACGTTCAGTGAACTTATTCTCTAATAAGCACCTACATACTTGCTTTAGTGTCTCCACACAAATGATCATGAGATCAATCATCCTCATCCAATGAGCAAGCAACGTATGTACCAATCTATCCGGATTCACTAATCCCCAATTTAGTAATCCAACGATTGGGAACTATTTTAGTTTTAAGCTTTCTAAGAATTTAGATCTCATTATAATGATCATCATCATTATTCTAAAAGCATTGCTTAAAACTATGGGTTTATCACATATTATAAAACAGCATCATGTAGATAATTAAAAGCCTTTAATAAATTAATACTTTTTATTAATAAATGAATAAGATTGTTTACAAAGTATATGCTTTATCATCAAACATGATTGGCTTGTGTGCATAATACTTTCAATCTCCCACTTGCACTAAAGCCAATCGTCATGGTATCTCATACTCTTCTTCTCTAAGTGACGATTATCCTGCTGTTGGATAAGCTTCAGTAAATGGATATGTAATGTTGTTCTTGAGAGTCCACTATCTCTTTAGTGATTTCCCATCTTTCAATGATTCATTTAATCAAATGAAAGTGCCACAACACATGTTTAGATCTAAGATGAGACTTAGGAACTATTCCTAGTTCTGTAATGAACTTATCATCCAAACAATCAACTTGTAGCTTCATTTATAGCAATATACTTTGTCTTTATCACTAAACCAACAACTCTTTGTTGTTTAGAACCTTTCCAATTCACTGCACCACCGTTCAAGGTAACCCTTTACCTTAAAGTGGATTTTCTGTCGTCTTGATCTGTCTGAAAAAACTTGAGTCTGTTAAGCCCTCTAGTTTTAATTCAGACCCGCCATGAATTATATTACATCCTTAGTGCTAGTTAAGTACTTTAAGATGTTTTTCACTGTCTTACAGTGAACTTCTCTAGAATATGACTGATCAACATCAGGTCGCGTATATTTCATTGCATACATGATTGTCACTCATGTGATCTCTCTTTTAGGAGTCTATGGGGACTATTAAGAGAGATACACTCCATGGCTCATCAACATGAGACATCCCATAGAGTTTGTCATGCTAAACGACTTTAGCATCAAATGAATATACGTTACTTGGGTTAAGCCGAGCATTCTTTTAAATCTATCTATATAGATTTGCATCCCCAATTAAGATACTCTTCCCAAATCATTCATGGAGGAATGTTTAGACAACTTTATCTTTACTGATTATAGCATTAGTATGTCATTCCTTATCCGTAATATATCAACATATAATACTAGAAATTTCATGACGCTCCCACTGACCCTTTTGTACACACTTGGCTCATTCTTGTTTTTGATAAAATCAAACTCTTTTGATTGTCTCATCAAAACGAATGTTCCATATTTGAGAGTGTCTACAACTCTTACCTCATCGTATGTAACTGGATCATCATCTTCTATGATACGTACCTCATCATCATCATCATCCATGATGAATCCATACCTCCCAGGTATCTTCGGTAATATTCCAGATTTACGATTCGGTTGTGGTACAATAGGTCTATCTATAGGTTCCTCTTATTTAACTTGTAGTGTTTTGTGGTTCTTGAACTTTTCAAGATCTATTATCCTCCCACTAGCCCTTTCAATGATAAACACCTTTATCTTAGAAGGCAGCATGTTTCGCAACAAACACCTTTTGCTAAGTAGGATTATAGAACATATGCCCTAAACTTACTTTAGGATGTCCCACAAATCTGTACTTGTCAAATTTTGTCCCAAGCTTATCCTTTGAAACCGTTTCACATAAGTTGGACAACCCCTTATCTTAACATACTTAAGATTAGGAATCCTCCCTGTCCATAACTTTTATGGAGTCTTGGGGCCGGATTTTGAGGTTACCTTTTCCGTAGATATGCAGCCATTTCTAGGACATGATCCTAGAAGGATATTGGAATGTCGGTAAAATCATTATGGACCGCACCACGTCCAACAAGGTACGATTTTTCCTTTTAGATACATCAATCAATTATTGCATATCAGGAGGCGTCCATTATGAAAAAACCATTTGAGATAATCTAGAAACTTATTGCACAAGTATTTATTCCTTGATCTAATCAAAGAATCTTAATACTTTGCCAATTTGTTTCATTTCTGAATTCTTTGAACCTTTCAAATAATTCACACTTGTATTTCAACAAATACATACATTCAACTCTTTGAATGATCATCTCCTTTTCTTATATTAGTTTGTTCAATTTGTAAAAAATATATTTTTCACGTAAGTCAAGTATATAAAATCCATTAAGTAATATTCAAGTTCTATACAAAACATTATTTTTATTATAAATAGAACAACAATTGTTCTTAAATATAATACCAAAGATTTCATTGTCTAACAATAAAATGGAAATAATATTTCTGACAAGAACTGGAATACAATAACAACTTATTGACTTAATAGACTTGCCCGTAGGCAATGCTAAACAATAAATTCCTATGGCTAATGCAGCAACCTTTGCTTCATTTCCCACACATAAGATTACTTATCTTTGTTTAGCTTTCTACTTCTGCTTGGTCCCTTTATAAATCTATATTTATGATAACCAAAGTCGGTATCCAATACCCAAGTAGAGCATTGACTTAAAGGAAAATTTATTTTAATCATGAACAAATTGTATTTGTAACCGAAACTTCACTAAACTTCTTTGGTTAGCCTCTGTAAGATGCTTCTTGCAGTTTCCTTCCAGTGTCCAGGCTTATTGCAGTGGAAGCAAACTCCTTTGCTACCCGTATCAGTTTTGTTCTTATTATCCTTTGTTTTTGCCTTTATATTTACCTTCTTAGAATCGTTCTTCTTTTCAGAAGATCCTTTGACCCCTACCAGTAAGACTTGGTCTTTCTTGGTTGGATAGTGACTCTCAACATTTTTCAACATGTTAAGCAAATCAGCGAGGCTGATATCTAGCTCGTTCATATGAAAAATTCACAACAATTGTGAAAGGAGTCCGGAAGTGAGTGCAAGATCAAATCTTGGCTCAACTCTCCATCCATGACAAAACCCGTTGTCCTAATTGTTCAATCAAATTGATCATGTTAAGGACTTTTATCTGTACTGTAGTGTCATCGGTCATTCTAGATCGGAAGAGCTCCTTAGATATCTGATATCTATCAGTCCTACTTTCCTCATCATCAACTACTTGATGTGCAGGAATATAGTAGGAGCATCCATAGTTTCATGCTGACGCTGAAGCTCGTTACTCATGGATGCGAGCATGATGCATTGAGCCAACTATGCATCATCTTGCCACTTTCTAAAAGTAGCAATCTCTTCCTCAGAGGCATTATCTGCAACCATTGCAGGGATAGGCATATTAAGGACATAAGATAGCTTTTCAGCCGTGAGAACTATTCTCAATTACCTTAACCAATCCGTTTAATTCGGTCCGGTTAATTTAGCATCTAATATGCTACGCATTGATAGTAATTTAGACATTGTAAAAATCTGTAAATGAATTTGAAATTAACAACATTTTAACATACATTCTTTTATTAATTACCAAAATAATTAGGTCTTGTTTTAAATTGGTATCTCTCACTATTTTCTTCAAACTATATTACCCTCACTTATATAGTTCGGCAAAATCTAATTAAAGATATGCTAGTGAGAATAAGGATCCCATTTCAAATGTATATAGCCTTGTGTGTGCACAACAAACTATATATAAATAAATAGGTAGATAACTCTTGTCAATTACATCAACTATGTAACTCCTTGTATTTTGCCTCTTAAATCATAATGGTCAAGTGTGTGCACATCCGAACTAAAACGATTTAAGTTAAGTCAGACCCAGCATTTCCATATAAGTAAAGAGAAAACTACAGCCCTTGTGTGTGCACAACAAAGCAGTAATGTTCAATTCCTTATAAACATCATATGTAATAAAAACAACATCTTAAATATTTAATACTCGCCTTGTGTGTGCACAACAAACTCATATTAAATATTCAATACTCTATTGTTTCTATCATGCTAGAAGGCGACGTTCAATATTCCAAATATCTTTGAACGTTACAACTTAATATAAAATATTTGAGGGGTTTGTTATTAATGTCTCATCTTGTTTAGCGCGCATGCACATATATATATAAAATACGCGTCATATTAATGAACATGCGAAGCATGTTTGCATAATATATAATATATATAGTATAAACATGCACATATAGAATACTATATTCTACCCGGATTGATTATGGACTTTATTCTAGTTTGGTTCACTAGAGCCACCAAGTGAACCAAAAGGTCAAACCCTAGGGGTGCAAGAATTACTATTTAAATATAACTATTACATTTAAACCCGGGCTCCATTACAAACGGGTCTTCATGCGCTCCTTGCTCCTTGATCTCTAATTCTTCAAAATAATTCTAACTATTCCTATTACAAAACTATTTAAAAAAAATATAAACCTTGATCAGCAGTCAAGGGGAAATACATAGGAGAGAGATAGAATTTACATTAAGAAAAATTAGAGAAGACGAGGTACGCAGACCCCATTTAATAAAACCCATACATTCAAGCATCCAACTAAAATAAATTCCAATCAAATTGGTCAATGGTCCATAATCAATCCCATTTATTATCATACACATCACCATATACATCAATAAATAACATTCATCTCATGAATAATAAGCATTCAATATATATATTGATATCATTTAATGGGCAAATTTTGTTAGTATAAAATCTAATTTGAATCAAAATAAACTCCTTTATTTTAATCCAAATATAAATCAAAATAAAACTATTTTATTTTAATTTATCCAATTTTGAATAAAATAAACTATTTTATTTTAATCAAAATCTTTAATCAAAATAAACTACTTTATTTTAATTAATTATGGAATCCAATTCCAAGTCAAAATAAACTCCTTTATTTTGGGTAATATGAAATCTTATTTCTTATCTTAAATAAACTCTTTTATTTTTGGGTAATATGAAATCTTATTTCATATCTAAATAAACTCCTTTATTTAAGGAAATTAGGATTCTCTTTCCTATTCATAAATAAACTCCTTTATTTTGAATAATATGAAATCTTATTTCATATCTAAATAAACTCCTTTATTTAAGGAAATTAGGATTCTATTTCCTATTCACAAATAAACTCATTTATTTTGAATAATATGAAATCTTATTTCATATCTAAATAAACTCCTTTATTTAAGGAAAGATGAATCCAATTTCAACTCTAATTAGTTATCATGGAATCCAATTCCAACTCTAATTAGTTAGCATGAAATTCTAATTTTAAAATTAAAATAAACCTTTTATTTTAAGATTAAAATAAACCTTTTATTTTAAAATTAGAATAAACATTTATTTTAATAATAAAATAATTAAGATTAATATATCATATATATAAACCGTAACATAATATATGTCAAACTGCAGACACAAGTATTTATTCCTTGCACGTGATTGCAGTAATGTAATATATTACATTTACAAGAATCCTGAATATCCCTTAATGATTGGCAACATGATCCTGCAAGAATTCTTTTAAAAGTGGCGAGAATCAAAAAGAAAAAGCAACAAAACCATATATATTTAATATATAGCCTGAAGCATATATTATATATTATGTATATAATATATACAAAGCACGTCACACTTGAATCAAGCAGGAAACTCTTGCAACAGTAGGCGATATAAGCGAACTCATGTATCGCAATTTTTTTTTTTAAAATTTTATACAATAAAATTATGCCCAATTAAATTGTTCTAAACACATCAATATATATATCAAATTAAAACAATTAATAATTCGCATAAAGGTTTGGCTCTGATGCCACTGTTAGGTTTGTAACATTCAAGATCGCAATCAAATTGCAAAAATATGCGGAAGCGTGTAAAATCAGAGTTTAAAATTTTTACAAACCATAAACCCGGATCACCCTTTATGCACAATTATTAATTAAACGAAAAGATAAAGAATAAAATCATACTCTTGAAGATCGAGCTTCCTCAGGTACAAGTTCACCTCCAATCCTTTTCGCGTTCATCTTGAATCCACCGGGTTAGGTTCCTTCCTTTGATCAACGTTAGCCACCCAAATGTTTGGCCTCTAGAGGTGATCCACCAAGGAAGAAGAAAAATTCAAGAAGATGGGTATTTGGCTCAAACCCTAGTTTTCTATCTCTATAGAAAAAGGGGCGTACTCTCCAACAATTGGAATAACGTATATTTGATATCTGATATAAGACTCCTCTTATAAAGATATCAAGTAACCCTATTAAAATAAGGTATTATTTATTTAATTAAACTCTTTTAATTAAATGGGCTCCCTAATCTTATTAGGGATAATTAATTAAACTCCTTTAACTAATTTTCCCTCCTAATCCTATTAGGAATAAATGAGAGTACTTATATTAATTAATTCCCAAACTCCTTTAGGAATTAAATAATAATAATAATAGTAATAATAATAATAATAAGACTCCTCTTATTAATTTATATTTAATATTTCCAAAATATTAAATAATAAATATTAAGCTATTTAATTTATTCTATCACCATAGATTAAATTAAATATGCTTAACTTATTATTACGATTATGCCATTAACTTCTTAAATAATTATTCTTCCTTTTATGGTGTGACCCTTTAGGTTCTCCATATTAAACCGGTTGTGAATAAATCAATTAGAACAATTCTAATCTTATTTAAATAAATAAATTAAACTAATAATTTATTTAAATAAATAATATTTATTCTACAATAGGGATAAGCCTCCCTAGCGATCAACGACTTTTCAGATAATATAGATTTCAACATTAATCATAAAAGAACCTTTGAGTAAATAGTTACCGTACAATTCAATCCTTCCACCATACAATGTCCCAATTAAATATAAGACATGGAATTTCTGTCAAGTCTTATTTTATTTAATTATATGTATTTCGACTCTTAAATGCACAACTCCAAATAATGCAAATTAGAAACTCCTTTCTAATTTCATTCTGCCTTGGCCAAGGACTACTGGGTTGTCATTTATCGAATCACATAGGACATTTCTCTTCTTTTACTAGAAGTGGTAGATTCTTTATTGATCATACATTATCTCCATGTACAACTTATTATACCCAAGCATACCCTTTGATATACCCTAAGGGTCTTAAGGAATAAGTCAAATTATAACTCATCATACACAAGATACTATGATGATCTCAAGTCCAAGGATCACTTGTACTACTATCACTACAGGAATTCCTATTGACAGACAAGTAAAACTCCATTAGGTATTCCTTAGCGAGTCACGTTCAGTGAACTTATTCTCTAATAAGCACCTACATACTTGCTTTAGTGTCTCCACACAAATGATCATGAGATCAATCATCCTCATCCAATGAGCAAGCAACGTATGTACCAATCTATCCGGATTCACTAATCCCCAATTTAGTAATCCAACGATTGGGAACTATTTTAGTTTTAAGCTTTCTAAGAATTTAGATCTCATTATAATGATCATCATCATTATTCTAAAAGCATTGCTTAAAACTATGGGTTTATCACATATTATAAAACAGCATCATGTAGATAATTAAAAGCCTTTAATAAATTAATACTTTTTATTAATAAATGAATAAGATTGTTTACAAAGTATATGCTTTATCATCAAACATGATTGGCTTGTGTGCATAATACTTTCAGGTAGACCCTCAGCCCGTACTTTTAATATAACTGTCCAAGATGCGGTTGCATCATCGGATGTTGTAGCAAGTATCATTCTAGTCAATGAAATAAATGATTATGTGTTATTTGACTCAGGTGCTACTTGTTCTTTTATAGCATGTAGATTTGTTAAGCAATTAGGTTTAATCCCTGAAAAGTTAGAAATACCTTTAGACGTTAAAGTAGCAAACAAAGAGATAATCCCCATTAAACATATTCATAGGGATTGTTTCGTAGATATTAGAGATAATAAGTTATCGGTAGATTTGGTATTGATAAGGTTAAAATAATTCGATGTAATTCTTGGTATAGATTGGTTAATTAACCATAAGGCTATAATAGATTGCCATAGGAAAAGTGTGAACCTTCGGCTTTCTGAGAAAACCAAGGTAGTGTTCTTCGGTAGTAAATCACCGAGACGCTTTTGTTCTCTAATGATGACACAAGTTAGGAAGATGTTGAGAAAAGGGTGCGTAGGTTATTTGTGCCATGTTGTGGATACCCAAAGAGTGGGAGCATCCTTGGACCAGATACCTATAGTTTAAGAGTTTGCTGATGTATTTCCGGAGGAATTACCGGGTATTCCGCCGGATAGAGAGGTCAAATTTGTGATTGATCTGTTACCGGGTACGGTACCAGTTTCAAGGGCACCATATAGGATGGCGCCAGTTGAGATGTAGGAGTTAATGGTTCAATTATAGGAACTATTAGACAGGAAGTACATTCAACCGAATGTGTCTCCTTGGGGACCACCAGTATTGTTTGTAAAGAAAAAGGATGGGTCGTTACGACTTTGTATCGACTATCGAAAGTTGAACAAGTTAACAATTCAGAATAAATACCCATTGCCCAGGATCGATGATCTATTTGATCAGTTGAAAGGGGCATAGTATTTTTCTAAGATAGATTTGTGTACGGGGTATCATCAGCTAAAAGTGAGGAAGGAGGATGTTCCTAAGACAACGTTCAGGACTCGTTATAGTCATTACGAGTTTCTGGTTATGTCGTTTAGGTTGACTAATGCGTTAACCGCATTCATGGATATGATGAACAGAGTGTTCAAATAGTATTTAGACAAGTTTGTTGTAGTGTTCATTGATGATATTCTAGTCTATTCTAAGACGCCAGAAGATCATGTTGAACATTTAAGGATAATATTGGAGACACTACGAAAGGAGAAGTTGTATGCAAAATTCACAAAGTGTGAATTTTGGCTTGAACGAGTGCAGTTTCTAGGACATTTTATTGATAAAGATGACATTTCTGTGGATCCAACAAAGGTAGAAACAGATAATGAGTGGGAACAACCAAAAATGCCAACTGAGGTTCGGAGTTTTCTGGGGTTAGCGGGATACTATAGAAGGTTCATTCAAGACTTTTATAAAATAGCTACTCCGCTGACAAATTTGACTAGGAATTTGGTGAAGTATGTTTGGACTAAAAAAATGTGAGAATAGTTTTCAGGAACTAAAGAAGAGATTAAGTGAGGCACCTGTATTGTCCTTACCAGATGATACGGGGAATTTTGTAGTGTATAGTGATGCTTCACATAGAGGACTAGGTTGCGTGCTCATGCAGCATGGAAAGGTCATTGCGTATGCATTACGCCAATTAAAGGATTATGAGAAGGCCTATCCTACTCATGACCTAGAATTGGCAGCTATAGTTTTTGCTTTAAAAATATGGAGGCATTATTTATACGGTGAGAAGTGTGAGATATACACGGACCATAAAAGTCTAAAATATATCTTCACACAGAAGGAGTTGAATACGAGGCAGAGAAGGTGGTTAAAATTAATAAAAGATTACGATTGTGATATTTTATATCATCCAGAGAAAGCAAATGTAGTAGCTGATGCGCTAAGTATGAAGGGTAGAGAAAAGTTGTCAATGTTAACGACTCAGAATGAGTTAGTAACAGAGATGGCAAGAATGAAGTTAGAAGTTAAATTACCGGATGAAGCAATGGAAATGTTATTTTCAATGGAGACTCAACCGACCATGGTGGAACGAGTTAAGGAAGTGTAATTAAGCAATGAGGAATGCGAACAGATGAAGAAGAGAATGGAAGATGAAGAAAAGACTAAATATAACCTCGATAAGGAGGGATTGCTTTGTTTTGAAGGAAGGATTTGGATTCCAAATAATTTTGAATTAAAAGAAGAGTTAATGAGTGAGGCCCATAGTTCGAGGTACTTGATACATCCCGGTAGTACAAAGATGTATCAATACCTTTGTCAGAACATTTGGTGGCAAAACATGAAAATGGAGATAGAAAAATATGTTAGTAGGTGTGACACCCCCAAATCCAGGTACTCCATTCCCACGGGATTTGGTGTTTACTATCCAAAACATTACATCTAACTACCCATAATCAAAGGATAAAGACGTAATTTAAATAACTTAAATAATCATCTTTCCCATTAAAGGGTTACATCATTTCAAAATATTCCCAGGTAATCTAACCTTAAATTTATTACATCATTTTGCAGAATACATCATATATTAAAACAAGTCTTTAACATAATTCATTAAAATAAAATTCTCATAAGTCTTCAACATTTGGACATCTTGCCCTTTTCTTTGCTAGTAGACGGCTCATCGACTTTCTCAACTTTAGCTGCAGTGTTAAATGCAAGAGTGAGCAAACAATTGCTCACTGATATAGGAAGTATTAATAATAACAACATGAGAATGAACAACGAATGCTAGCAATAATGAACTTGTTCTGTGAATTAAGAATAGAAAACAAGTTCGAAATCAATGTGTGAGGGTCTTAAGACCACGAACTATGTCTCCGATATATATGTATTATTATCTTAACTTTAACAGTCATTAGACTGTGCAGACCCTTCTTAGCGTACTTAAGGGGATCATCCCTTTGAACCATGTATTGTGCACAAACATCTAAACGTTACACGTATAAAAATCCCCTATATTAGGGTTGTTCGTCTCAGTTTGAATTTAGAATTTCCGCACTAAAGAAAGTTTAGTTTGGAACTAGCTTATCAGTGTCTCTAGAATTTTAAAACACTATTCAACTTCCATCAATAAAGGTTTAATACGAGAATGTATAACTGAACAAGGCTATTAAAGTCAAAGATCGGATATCAACAATATATATAACTAAATAACATGATATACATGCAAAGTGCTATATTCAAAGGAGTTTAGAACAATCTTCTATTAATCAATGTATTAGAATAATATATGCTTCGAATGATAATACGGAAAGTAAAGCTCGCTCGATGTAACGAGTTAGGTTACAAGAGCTTGCACAAATATACTCAAGATAAACTAGGTTTGCTCAACCTTACAAGAATTTTAGGAACTTGTACAATAACGATTTAGGAATGGGAACATGCATTCAATATGAAAAGAGTGAAGTTAGAAAGCTTACTCAATGTAAAGAGTTAAGGTTTATGAACTTGCCTTGTTTGTAAGCTACACAAGTGTAAAATAATCTCCAATTACCCTCCTCATATCATTACAATCGCAACAACAATTAATTGTATGAATATTAACACTATGGATATTAAACCATCATTTAGGTCATAACCCTAACCTAGCACCTAACCATTTAGGCTAACATACTTAATGAATTTGAAATCGCATTATGAGCCAACATAACTTACTCATTCATTTCTAACTTTCGAAAACATCACTTTTAGTTTAATTATATAACTCAATTAACAATCAGCTAAAATTCTTTTACACTTTGCATTACAACACCTTACAATCTGTTATTGTAGTCCACTTTATGTTTTAATATCCTTAACATGCATGCTAAACTAACCCAAGTTCATTACGCACGACCTGCAATTAAGCAGACTTTAATGTCTGTGACTGGCAACCCGCGCAGTCGCGCCAATAATACACTGGGTAACCACGTGCCCGCGCGATGCAGCGCGCCCGCATCCATATGTAGAGCGTCCACGCGCCAGACAGCACGCTCGTGCGATGCCTCAGTTCTAGTTTTTGCAGAAGCTCGAAATCAGACTTTGCTTTGGCCAAAAATCCCAATTTTACAGAAAATCTCTCAACTTCAACATCTAACACTTTGTCATATTATAGTTATACATGCGAAACACCATTCTATATACAAAAACATTATATAAACATCATTTTGAAGAATCAAAACTATATTTTTCCCAAACTTCCTTATTTTTATACTTTTAACGGATTTGATCGCCACAAACACATTTCTTGATCAATTGACATGATTTAAACTATGCCGCTTTCGTTTCTTAATATATTATCACAATTCACCAACAAATTACAGATTACATCACATATTGGACAAGAAATTTGGTACTTTCTAAGGCCATTTTATGTGAACATAAACACTGTGATTTTCCTTTTTCTTCCTACACCCAATTGTTACGAATTTGATAACAAATAACAAGTATACATGATAATTAACAGAGTTTTGCAAATCTATATGAACATATATACATACCATAATTCACGTGATTTCCAATCACATAGAATATATATATATATATATATACTGAACTAAAAGTTAGAATGAGGATAGTTTATACCTTGATTAGAAAGAACAATTAACAACCCTTCTCTTTCTCCAAATTCTCTGTGATTCTCTCTACCAAGCTCTCTCTCAACACTTTCTATTTCCTTCTCTCTGAACTTAGCCTTAGAACAATAGACGCGTAGGAATTATAAATTGATTCCCACTAATGTCAGGTAAAAACCCAACAGGTTTGCATCAATTGAATAAGCCAAAGGCCACAAGGCCTTGTTTGGCTAAACACATAAACCCCCAACTAGATTATTTAAATAATATTTATATCATATAGTTTCCAATTGTCACACTTTTAATTTAGTTAATGTAAATAACTTTAGTTTAGCTAATTTAAATAAATACTAATAAAATTCTTATTATCATTATATCTTATAATTAATAAATAACTATATATCTAATTTAATTAATAAATTAGAAATACCACTTTATTTAATTTATTTATTTCCATTAAATTAAACAATTCATTTAATTTAATTATCTTCTTAAATATTAAGCAATTGATTTAATTTAATTATTTCCTTAAATTAAATCCTTCCGATAAATTATCATTACTCAATTTAATTTACACTAATCAATTTAATTACTAAATTAATTCACCCCAATTCATCAATTATGTATTTTCCTCAATAAAAAAATTATTAAAAAATATTTATTTAATTCAATAAATATTTAAATTAAATTATAAATTTCTCGATCGTTACATCCTTCCCTCCTTAAAAGGATTCTGTCCCCAGAATCACAATTCGAAAAAAATATTTATTCATTACATTCTTCCCTTCTTAACAAGATTCTGTCCCTAGAATCGCTATACAAAATCAAGCAAACAACTGAGGATAATTCTTCATCATAATGCTTTTAAGTTCCCACGTAGCTTCTTCAGCATTGTGGTTCCTCCAAATTACCTTAACAGAAGGTATCACCTTATTCCTCAGTACTTGCTCTTTTCTGTCAAAAATTCTAACAGGAACTTCTGCATTTGATAAATCTTTCTCAAACTGTAAGGGCTCATATTCTATAACATGTTTATAATCAGGCTTATATGGCCTTAATACTGATACGTGGAAAATATTATGAATATGCTCCAACTTCGGAGGTATAGCTATCTCGTATGCCACTTTGCCAACTCGACGAAGCACTTCAAAAAGTTCTATAAATCTAGGGCTCAATTTCCCCTTCTTGCCAAATCAAATTTTCCCCTTCCAGGGAGACACTTTCAAGAAAACATAACTACCGACATCGAATTCTCTATTTCATCGATGCTGATCGGTATATTTATTCTATCCATCTTGTGTTGCTATTAATCTTGCTCGAATCACTTTAATGATCTCAACAGTCTGTTGTACCAATTCTGGACCCAATAGCTGGCGTTCACCTACCTCGTCCCAGCATAATGGAGTTTTTTATTTCCTGTCGTATAACGCTTCATAAGGCGGCATGCCAATACTCACGTGATAACTATTATTATAAGCAAATTCCACCAATGGTAGATGCTCATCCCAATTTCCCTTGAAATCCATAATACACACTCTGAGCATATCCTCTAGTGTTTGGATGGTTCTCTCACTTTGTCCATCGGTTTGAGGATGGTACGATGTGCTCATTATAAGCTGTGTTCCCAAACATTCTTGTAACCACTTCCAGAAATTAGATGTTAAATGTGGATCTCTATCTGATACAATGGACACAGGTACACCGTGTCTCGACACAATTTCCTTCATGTACAGTATTGCTAACCGATCTAGTGTAAATCGAATCTTAATTGGTAAAAAGTGTGCCGACTTCGTCAGTCGATCAAGAATCACCCAAATGGCATCGTAACCTTGTTGAGTCATTGGAAGACCTACCACAAAATCCATTGTGATATGCTCTCATTTACATTCTGGTATCTCCAACGGTTGTAACAATCTGCTTGGCCTTTGATGTTCAGCTTTGACTTTCTGATATGTTAAGCATTTTGCCACACACTCAGCCACATCCTCTTCATATTCGGCCACCAAAAATGATGTTTAAGATCTTTGTACATATTTTTACTCCCAGGGTGAATCAAATATCTTGAATTGTGAGCTTCACTCAGAATTTCCTCCTTAATTTTTGGTACTTGCGAAACCCAAATTCTCCCTTCGAATCAAAGTAACCCTTCCGAATCGATTTTGAATTTATTTTCCTCACCTTCAGATATTTTCTGTTTTATCTTTTCGTAGTCTTCATCCTGAATTTGCGCATTTTTCACTTTATCCACCAACATTGAACTATTTCCCATCTGGAATAACTTTTCATCGGATTCTATCGGACATTTAATTTCCAACTCCATCTTAGCCATTTCCGACACTAGCTTTTCCTGAGCAGTTAACATCATTAACTTCTCTCGTCCCTTCCTACATAAAGCATCAGGAACAACATTTGCCTTTCCGGGATGATAGAAAATCTCACAGTCATAGTCTTTGATCAGCTCCAACCATCTTCTTTATCGCATGTTCAAGTCTTTTTGTGTAAAGATATACTTCAGACTTTTATGGTCAGTATATATCTCACACCTCTCTTCATAAAGATAATGTCTCCAAATTTTCAGGGCAAATACCACCGCTGCCAACTCTTAGTCATAAGTCAGATACCCCTTCTTGTAATCTTTCAACTGACGTGATGCATACGCAATAACTCTGCCATTCTGCATAAGTACACATCCTAGTCCTTTATGCGATGCGTCACTATACACCACAAAATTTCCTGTATCATCGGGCAACGATAACACAGGTGCTAAACTCAACCTCATCTTTAATTCTCAAAAACATTCCTCTCACTTCTCTGTCCAAACAAACTTAACCGTTTTCCTAGTTAAATTTGTCAATGGAGTCGCAATCTTGGAAATGTCTTGAATAAAACGCCTGTAATAACCCGCCAATCCTAAGAAACTCCTTACCTCTGATGGTGTCTTCGGCTAATCCCAATTTATTACAGCTTCAACCTTTGATGGATCTACTGAAATTTCGTCCTTATCAATAACGTGTCCGAGAAACTGTACACATTCCAACCAAAATTCACATTTTAAGAACTTAGCATACAACTTTTCTTTTCTCAATGTCTCCAACGTCAATCTCAAGTGTTCCACATATTCCTCTTTGGTTTTGGAATACACCAGTATATCATCAATAAAAACCACTACAAATTTATCTAAGAATGGTTTAAACACCATGTTCATCAAATCCATGAACGCTGCAGGTGCATTGGTTAGACCAAAAGACATAACCATAAACTCGTAATGACCATACCGAGTTTTGAACGCTATTTTTGGTACATCGTTCGGCCTCACTTTCAACTGATGATAACCACTTCTCAAGTCTATCTTAGAGAAATACCTTTCTCCCTTCAACTGATCGAACAGGTCATCGATTCTAGGTAATGGATACTTATTTTTAATCGTGACCTTATTCAATTCTCTATAATCAATGCAGAGCCACATCAATCCATCTTTTTTCTTATCAAAGAACACCAGTGCTGTGAGACCCCAGATTTTATGAATAAAGATTTAAATTTCTCGAAATATTATTTTTGAATATTATGGTGTGGATTTGATATAATGTTATAGTTGTGGGTAATATTTACAAATTTTGCAAAGTAAGCAAGTGGTTATATAATATTCGATTGGTTGGGGAATATTCATTTTAACAGGGAATATACGTACGACAGCATAATCATTGGTGGATCCCACAACGGAAGTATTGTCGTAGTAAGGAAATGACAGAATTATCTTTTATTAAAAATAACAGCGAAAGTGTTACCGTTAAAACTGTTGAACTACCCGGTAGTAAAAGTACAGTAATACTCATGGTTGCATAGTAGCACACGGTATTGGTTATTGATGCTTACGTGAGAAGTCACTCAGTTATACTCAATTATTGCTATAGTACTTGTTGCATCATATCTCTTATATTATTGATTCAATTATTGTCATAGTATCATCTGTATAATATGTTATATTATTAAATCAATAACTGAGACGACAAAGTTATTCATATTATTATTTGGAATATTGACGATGTCTAGAAGTTTTGTCAAGGAGAGGTTTGGTCACCTAATTGCGCGCCAATAAGGAGAAATCCTTGTCGGAAAGCCCCCTCTTTCCTAGGAATGACATGGTTGTTAAATATTGTGAGTTATAATATTAATGATGAATAAGTTCGTGTTGATTAAATATGAAATTGATAGTTCCATTGTGTGGGAATTAATAGTGTTAGTGGAAATCGACATTTATTTTTATAATAATTAATGTCTAGAGGTTATATTGACCAATCGAGTGATTCACCAGATAAATGAGCAATTAATTGCTATTAATTCACATGCTTATAACTATGTGATCACATGTGTGTACTATTGATTCACATGATTTACTATTAGAGGAGTTGGTGCAAGATTGATAATACTTGCATATCTAAGTTAAAAATGGAGGTATAGATGGAGGTACTATACTGTAATTCATATTTTCACATGTCTAGAACTATTGATTCACATGATTTACTATTAGGGGAGGTAGTGCAAGTTTGATAATACTTGGATGACTAAATTAAAAATGAAGAAAAAGAGGAAGGTATTATACTGTAATATTTTGAGCCCCAAAATGCGCAATTATCGAAACTATATTTTCCTATAAATAGAAGTTCATTCTTCCTTCATTTCTGACCAATTCACCAAAGCTATAGAGCAATTATTATAGAGAGAAAGGAGAAGAGAAGTCTGCTACATCACTATTCCAGTTTCCTTCTAAGGTAAGGGGTATTATTCTTTCGTATTCATGAAGAGAGTTATTTTCTTTCAATACTCGTAAGGGTTATTATTTCATTCTTTATTATTATGTTGGAATAACCTATCTATGTGAAGTACCACATACATGGTGAAATTCTTCTATTATTCCATTCTTTATTATTATGTTGGAAAAACCTGTCTGTGCGGTCTATCGCATGCCTGGTGAATTCTGTTGTTATTCCATTCTTTATTATTTTGTTGGAATATCATGGCTGTGCGGATTACACATGACCTGGTTCCATTCTTCATTATTCTATTGGGAATAACTTGTCTGTGCGGTCTATCGCATGCATGGTGAATTCTTCTATTATTCCATTCTTTATTATTCTGTTGGAATAACCTGTCAATGTGGATTACCGCATGTATGGTGAATGATCCTTTGTATTCATTCCTTATTAAATTGTGGAAATGATCTGTCTACGTGGATTACCGCAAGGCGAATGAAAATCCATTTGTAGTTTCGTATATTCTATTATACTCGTTAGAGATATCATTTCTTTTATACTCGTCATGGAATATCATTTTCTTTGATATTTTTTTTACGAGTTACTATTAACGGGTTACTATTCACTCTAGTATTATTCACTCGGGTATTCAGGGCACTTTTCATGGCAGAGTACTATTCATAAGTTACTATTCATGGGTTACTATTCACCCGATTATTATTCACTCTAGTATCATTCATTCGGGTATTCAGGACATTTTTCGTGTCGGGGTACTATTCCCAAAGTACTATTCACGGGGTATTATTTACCCGGAAAATATATTTCTTTTCTGTCCAAATTATTTTTGGTGCATGAATATTATTCTTGAATTTTACTCTACAAAGTAATATCATGTTGACAACTTGGACGTTATTGATTTTTAGATAAATTAAATTATAAATCTTTAAAATTTATCCTTGAACTTGTTTTATTGAATTATTATGTCATTGTCATCATCCTCATGCTTATATTGTGATTAAAGTCATCTTTGGCTTACGTGCATAGATGGACTTGGTATGATTATGATCAGGGATTATTCGGTATAATCATGACTATAATGTGACGAATGATATGGTAAAAGTCCTCATTGGCCTGTAGTTCATTGATGGATAGTTGTTGGTATGATTATGACCAGAGATTATTCGGTATAATCATGACCATTAATGATTACATTAATATCCTTGGCCGTGGTGCAAGGATGATTCGATTATGTGGTTTATTTATTAAGCTGAGTCTCAGCGATAAGGTTGATGAAAAACTTTTTAAATCATAGAAGATAGTAGATTTTGTGCTCTACTTGACTCTTCTAATAGATTTCTTATTTTCACTGCAGCTGTTGATCTAAAACTTGTTGTATATTGTATTCTATCAGTTGTTATAATGTTGAAGGCTAACGATAATTTATTATGCATTATCTTAGTCATAATATTTCTTACTGGGCTAGTTGAGCTCACCCTTTCTTTCATTTTTCTCTTCATGAAATGAGAATATAGCTGGGACGAGTTGGGGAATAGAGTGATGGTCCAAATGATAACATTGGTAGTCCTCACTATTCTGTTAAATAGTGTGACAATAAATGTAATTAGGACTCTTTTGAGTGTGGATATTGTCTAGATGACAATATTCTTGTTTAAACTCTCAGTTTATGTTTTGTCGTATTTTACACGACAGTTGTATTATTAAGTTGTATTTGAATTTTGTACCATGTATTTGGCGACTCAAGATAGGTGATGTATACCTATTTTGGGGGCATCACAGTTGGTATCAAAGCATAGGGATATGATCTCTGGCTGAGAAGTGATACAAGAACTAGGAGGGGAGAGACGGGAAATTCCTTCGCTAGTATGACCTACCTAAGTTTATTTGGTATTTAATTGGTCGGTCAGAGTATAGGGATAATGTGTGATATGTCAATTAACCCTTGTTTTGTGACAGTGTTTTAGAATGATATCTGAAAATGTTGAGATAAGCAATGAAGCACATGAGACCGTTGAGTCAGCTCAACCAAAAGGTAACGACCAACAACACGATAATAATCATACCGAGGGCAACAGCCATCGGAACAATGATAACCATCGTGGGGGAAATTATCATGCCAAGAATGGTAACCACTTCGGTGGTAATCATTGCCAAGATAATAGTACCGAGGGCAACAGCCATCGGAACAATGATAACCATCGTGGGGGAAATTATCATGCCAAGAATGGTAACCACTTCGGTGGTAATCATTGCCAAGATAATAGAAGTAGAAATTTCAAGAAGAAAAGGTTCAATAATGATTGAAAGACAGCAGCACCAGCACCTGTTGTTAAGGAAGGAGAACGACCGCCAGTTAGATGATACAGATACGGAGAGGAGGGACAGATAAGTCCAAACTATCAACAACCTTCCAAGGTATGTTTTAGTTATGGAAAGGACGGTCACATAGCTCAATTTTATCTTGTAGCGAAATCAAGTCCAGTTGGGACGGTGGCACCAAAGGCGGATACGGACAAAATAAAGTTGGTGGTTTCAGGAAGAGCGTTTTTTGTGACTTCTCAAAAAGTGAGTAAACCAAACGAAGTTAGCACGGGTTAGTTAATTATAAATTCTTGTGAAGTCTATACCTTATTAGATACTGGTTCTACCCATTCTTTTATCTCTCTTGCTTGCGCTCAATGTTTAAATTTGACTCTAGAGAAATTAGACTTTGACTTATCTGTTGAAGCTCCGTTAGGAGAAACCTTAATTACATATGCTATCCAAGTCTTGGATGAGAGTCACAGTTTTGAATGATATTTCTATTGTTAATAAATTTCCTGACGTATTCTTGAAGAACTTCCTAGCCTACCCCTAGAGCGTGAAATCAAATTTTGTATTGACCTCAGTACAAAACCCATTTCTAAAACCCTTAATATTTTTTCACCAAGAACAAATGTATTATGCGCCAAAAACGTTGGCTCAAGCTATTGAAGATTACGACTATACCATTCAATATCATCGTGGAAGAGCGAATGTGGTAGCTGACGCGTTGAGTAGAAGATCATATGCGTTTACGAGTGCGACATTGTTAACACAAAAACCCATTTCTTATAACTTACAAATGATGAAGATAGAGTTAAAGACTCTAGAGACCCACGTGAAGATAACGAATATACGAGTAGAATCAACTTTAATCGATAAAGTTAAAGCCGCTCAAGCTACACACCCGAATCTGATGAATGTGAAGAAGAAGGTTCAAGAAGGCGTTATCTCAACCCTCAATTTAATTGGCCCATTTGAAATCCTTGATTGATTAGGAACTGTGGCCTATAGACTCGTTTTACCGCCATGTATGTCGCGTGTTCATAACGTTTTTCACGTATCGTTGTTAGTAAAAACTTAGTCTTGGGGGACTTTGGAGCCAAATTTCAGAATAATTAATAAATCTGAAAAATTATGAAATCATGGGGGTTTTATAAAGCATGTTAAAAGCTTTCCATAGCCTCGAAAATGGACTAATTCTGATAACGGATGAAGAAGTTATGAAGATTTGAAGTATGTGTGTCAAAAGTTGCAAAATCTGGAAAATTAGAGTTAAGTGCCGAAGGTCGAGCACCTAGGCACTAGGTTCGGCGCTTAGAATTAGTTCTTGGGCGCCTAGGCACTTGACCAAGGCCAAATTTGGGCGCCTAGGCACTGGTCAAGTGTTAAACCAAAATTTGTCCGGACGTCCTTTAGTAAATTGGGCATAACTTTTTCATACAAATTCCGAATGAGGTGATTCAGGATGATTCAGAAAGATAACGAGTAGACCTAAAACTTTCATTCTTTATATTTTGAGATTTGAGGTGGGTATCAAGGCGTAAAATGGCTATTTTAGGGACTAATGTGCATTCAGAAGCAATCGGAGGACATCGGGCATGTACGTATGCAACGTGTACTATTTTCGACGATAAAGGTATTCAAGGTATCCTTATCTCTTCAGCATACCAGGTACGTACATAAATTTCGAGGGCAAAATTTCATAAGGAGGGGAGATTGTGAGACCCTAGATTTTATGAATAAAAATTTAAATTTCTCAAAATATTTTTTTGAATATTATGGTGTGGATTTGATATAATGTTATAGTTGTGGGTAATATTTACAAATTTTGCAAAGTAAGCAAGTGGTTATATAATATTCGATTGGTCGGGGAATATTCGTTTTAACAAGGAATATTCGTATGACGGCACAATCATTGGTGGACCCCACAACGGAAGTATTGTCGTAGTAAGAAAATGACATAATTATCTTTTATTAAAAATAACGGCAAAAGTGTTACCGTTAAAACTGTTGAACCACCCAGTAGTAAAAGTACAGTAATACGCGTGGTTGCATAGTAGCACACGATATTGGTTATTGATGCTTACGTGAGAAGTCACTCAGTTATACTCAATTATTGCTATAGTAATTGTTGCATCATATCTCTTATATTA
Source organism: Panax japonicus (assembly GCA_020205505.1). Taxonomy (NCBI): domain Eukaryota; kingdom Viridiplantae; phylum Streptophyta; class Magnoliopsida; order Apiales; family Araliaceae; genus Panax; species Panax japonicus. Next base: position 54,510,867 of record CM035114.1, on the reverse strand, counting down.
TTGATTCAATTATTGTCACAGTATCATCTGTATAATATGTTATATTATTAAATCAATAACTGAGATGGAAAAGTTGTTCATATTATTATTTGCAATATTGACAATGTCTAGAAGTTCTGTCAAGGAGAGGTTTGGTCACCTAATTGCGCGCCAATAAGGAGAAATCCTTATCGAAAATCCCCCTCTTTCCTGAGAACGACATGGTTGTTAAATATATTAAGTTATAATATTAATGATGAATAAGTTTGTGTTGATTAAAGATGAAATTGATAGTTCCATTTTGCCGGAATTATTAGTGTTAGTGGAAATCGACATTTATTTTGATAATAATTAATGTCTGGAGGTTAAATTGAAAAATCGGGTAATTCACCGGATAAATGAGCAATTAATTATTATTAATTCACATGCTTATAACTATGTGATCCCATGTGTGTACTATTGATTCACTTGATTTACTATTAGGTGAGTTGGTGCAAGATTGATAATACTTCCATGACTAAGTTAAAAATGGAGGTATAGATGGAGGTAATATACTGTAATTCGTATTTTCACATGTCTAGAACTATTGATTCACATGATTTACTATTGATTCACATGATTTACTATTAGGGGAGGTGGTGCAAGTTTGATAATACTTAGATGACTAAATTAAAAGTAAAGAAAAAGAGGAAGGTATTATACTGTAATATTTCGAGCCCCAAAATGCGCAATTATTGAAACTATATTTTCCTATAAATAGAAGCTCATTCTTCCTTCATTTCTCACCAATTCACTAAAGCTATAGAGCAATTATTATATAGACAAATTATAGAGAGAAAGGAGAAGAGAAGTCTGCTACCTCACTATTCCAGTTTTCTTCTAAGGTAAGGGGTATTATTCTTTCGTATCCATGAAGAGAGTTATTTTCTTTCAATACTCGTAAGGGTTGTTATTCCATTCTTTATTATTATATTGGAATAACCTGTCTATGCGAAGTACCGCATACATGGTGAAATTCTTCTGTTATTCCATTCTTTATTATTCTGTCTGAATAACCTGTCTATGCGGTTTATCGCATGCCTGGTGAATTCTGTTGTTATTCCATTCTTTATTATTCTGTTGGAATATCCTATCTGTGCAGATTACGCGGGACCTGGTTCCATTCTTTATTATTCTGTTGGAATATCATATTTGTGCAGATTATGCATGACCTGGTTCCATTCTTTATTATTCTGTTGAAATATCCTGTCTGTGTGAATTACGCATGACCTGGTTCCATTCTTTATTATTCTGTTGGGAATAACCTGTCTGTGCGATCTATCGCATGCATGGTGAATTCTTCTGTTATTCCATTCTTTATTATTCTGTTGGAATAACCTATCTATGTGGATTACCTCATGCATGGTCAATGATCCTTTGTATTCAATCCTTATTAAATTGTGAAAATGATCTGTCTACGTGGATTACCGCATGACGGGTGAAAATCCATTTGCAGTTTTGTATATTCTATTACACTCGTTTGAGATATCACTTCTTTTGTACTCGTCAAGGAATATCATTTTCTTTGATTTTTTTACGAGTTACTATTCACAGGTTACTATTCACCTGGTTACTATTCACTCTAGTATTATTCACTCGGGTATTTGGGGCACTTTTCATGCCAGAGTTACTATTCATGAGTTACTATTCACCCGATTACTATTCACTCTAGTATTATTCACTCGAATATTCGGGACACTTTTCGTGTCGGGGTACTATTCACGGGGTACTATTCCCAAAGTACTATTCACGGTGTACTATTTACCCAGAAAATATATTTTTTTCTGTCCAAATTATTTTTGGTACATGAATATTATTCTTGAATTTTACACTACAAAGCAATATCATGTTGACAATTTGGACATTATTGATTTCTAGATAAATTAAATTATAAATCTTTAAAATTTATCCTTGAACATATTTTATTGAATTATTATGTCATTGTCATCATCCTCATGCTTATATTGTGATTAAAGTCATCTTTGGCTTACGAGCATTGATAGACTTGGTATGATTATCATCAGGGATTATTCGGTATAATCATGACCGTAATGTGACGAATGATGTGGTAAAAGTCTTCATTGGCCTGTAGTTCATTGATGGACAGTTGTTGGTATGATTATGACCAGGGATTATTCGGTATAATCATGACCATTGATGATTACATGAATATCCTTGGTAGTGGTGCAGGGATGATTCGATGATGTGGTTTATTTATTAAGCTGAGTCTCAGTGATAAAGTTGATGAAAAACTTTTTGAATCATAAAAGATAGTAGATTTTGTGATCTTCTTAACTCTTCTAATGGATTGTTTATTTCTGCTGCAGTTGTTGATCTAAAACTTGTTGTCTATTATATTCTATCAGTTGTTATACTGTTGAAGGCTAAAGATAATTTATTCTGCATTATCTTAGTCATAATATTTCTTACTCGGCTAGTTGAGCTCACCCTTTCTTTCATTGTTCTCTTCAGGAAATAAGAATATAGCTGGGACGAGTCGAGGAATGGAGTGACATTACAGATGATAGCATTAGTAGTCCTCACTATTCTGTTAAATAGTGTGACAATAAATGTAATGGGGACTCCTTTTGAGTGTGGATATTGTCTAGATGACAATATTCTTGTTTAAACTCTCAATTTATGTTTTGTCGTATTTTATACAACAGCCGTATTATTAAGTTGTATTTGAATTTTGTACCATGTATTTGGCGATTCAAGATAGGTGATGTATACTTGTTTTGGGGGCGTCACAGGTGCTCCCCATGGAGAGACACTCGGCTGAATATATTTCTTGTCAAGCAATTCTTGCAATTGCACCATCAACTCCTTCATTTTTACTAGGTCCATTCTGTATGGTGCCTTAGATATTGAGGTCGTTCCTGGTAGTAAGTCAATCACGAACTCGATTTGTCGATCCGGCGGAAGACCCGATAAATCGTCTGGAAATACATCTGCAAAATCTCTTATGATTGGTATCTCTTCCAACTTTGCACTCTTCTTCTGTGTATCGACGATGTAGGCTAAGTATCCTACACATTCTTGTCTCAACAACTTCTTGGCTTGCATCACTGTCAGACAAATTGCTTGTCGAGGTGACTTGCTGCCAAAGAACACAACCTTTGACGGAGTCATAAGGTTAACACACTTCCTTTGGCAATCAATTACTGCTCCGTAATTGAATAACCAATCCATTCCCAGTATAACATCAAATTCATCAAGTCTAATTGGTATCAAATCTACCATCATCTCGTGACCTTTTATAACCACCCTATAATTCCTATATACAAATCTAACAGGAATCACATCTCTATTCGCAATCTCTATACTTAAGGGAAATTCTAATTCTTCCTGAGGCAAATCTAAGTTATGAGCAAATTCATCGGATATAAATGAACAAGTAGCACCCGAATCGAATAGTACATAAGCATTAATACCATTAATCAGAATGATACCTGACACCACATCCTTAGACTGTACAACATCCTGCACGGTCATATTGAAAGTCCTCACAGTAGGTCGTGTGACGCCCCCGAATCCAGGTACTTGAAGCCCGAACTCGGTGCTTCACGATACCATTTCTATGAGCGGAATAATACTAATAATAATAACAATAATATAGATTTTCAAACTTAATTTACATATTATCAGAGTTTAGTTCCCAAGTACGAAACCTTTAAACATTCGTTACATGATAATAATAATAATATTTATTATCCTTATCATAAAGTCAGACTATTACATAGAATAGCATAAACATTTAGTCAGCAACTTTTCCTTTCCCCTTGTTCTTGGCAGATCCTTCGGATTGTTCACACTTAGCTAAAAACATTTAAAATTAAGCAAGAATGAGCATTCGAGTGCCCAGCAAGTAATAGCAACAATAATAATAAACTGAAAGGATTAAATGTTTTCTTTAAAAAAATACTTCTACAACGGATCAACAGTTGTGAAGTAAGCTGAACCAATAATCAACAACATGTCATTTCGATTTCAAATTTTTGAAACTACATATTGTCTATAAATAAGAATCAGTTGATAGATTATGAACATTGTTTTCTATTTTCGAAAAGGTTAAACAGAAATTCATCTGTAAACCGGCATTGCTTACGGGCACGGAGGGTGATCAGCCCCGGTGTACCCTGTATTGATCAATACTACATTGCTAGAACGATATTGTCGTTCATCCTTTGTTCGCCTTAGCGCATAAAAATTTCCCATATTTGGGATGTTCATAAAAGTCTTTAATCCAAACCAAAACAATTCGGTTGGATAACAGTAAAGTTTTATCTTGTTCAACAACAACTTTAAATTTATGTCTAGCCAGATCAAATAGCTTAAACGACTTTTAATTCAACATATACATATTAGACACCGATAAGTATGTATCAACATGTGATAAAATATAATGATTATCCAAGTGGAGACACTTGTATAATCATGTTATAGAAATTAACAAACAGAATAAATAACTTGATCAATAATAACAGAATAAAGGAACTTATACCGCAATTATTGTTTAATATCTTACTTATACAGATTCATTGCATAAGTATATACAAATGTTGAAATATTTGAACAATTGAAATGAACATTTCAGATATTATCTTAAGCATGTCCATTGCATAAAGTAAATGCAAAGGGTTAGATACTTGCCTTGTCTGCTGCTTACACAACTTAGATATATCTTTTCTATCAAGTCCTATCATTAAATAGATCATTGTCTGATTAGAATCATATATTATATCATATAATACTGCTTATTGCAGTCAGCACATTCTTAATCACATTGTCACATAACTTTAACACCATTGAATCATAAATAAACAGTTATACATTCAATCTAGCTAAGTCCAGATCAATTTCTAAAATATGTCGTTCTACCGACAACTTTATCGGGTAATATCGAGTCTAAGACTCTATACAGTAATTATATATCCATTTAGATATCGTAAACACCTGTCGCACTATTTTTCATGGTCTTATAATAATTTTTAAACAATTATTACCATTTATTGTAATTTTTAAAATATCAAAATCATTATTAAATGATTTAAATAATAAATAATTCTATTATCATTAATATTTAATTAATAATAAACTATTAATGAAACCATTATCAAATATTAAAGTCATTAATAATAACTTAAAATATTTTTAAAACATTTATATTACCCTTAAATGATTTTTAAAACATTTAAAAATCATTATAAAACAATTACCATTAATATTAAATTATTAATGAACTATTTATCTAAATATTAAAAGTTATTAATTATAACTTAAAATATTTTTAATTCATTTTTATCCCTTTTTAAATGATTTTTAAATTAATAAAACCATTTTTAAACTATTTATTTAATATAATTATTAAATAAACTTAATATCATTAGGGTTAAATTAATATCAAATTATTAATGAAATTTTCCTTTAAATATTAAAAGTTATATTTTATAACTTAAAATATCCTTAAACATTTTTTTTTCTTCATTTAAAATGATTTTTAAAAGATTAAAATCATTTTTAAACTAATTTATGTAATATAAATATTAAATATCTTTAATATCATTAATTAATAATTAATTAATGAATTTTACATTTAAATATTAAAAGTTATCTTTTATAACTTAAAATATTCTTAAATATCTTATTATTATTTAAAATGATTTTTAAAATAATAAAATCATTTTTAATTCATTTATTTAATTCATTTATTAAATAACTTAATTATCATTAATATTAATTTATTAATGAAAATTATCACAAAATATTAAAAGTCATTGTAAATAACTTAAAATATTTTCATATATCATAATATAATTCTTAATGATTTTTCATGTATTTAAATCATTTTTAAATAATTTATTTAATATTATAATTAAATAAATTAAATATCTTTAATATTCTAAAAATATTAAATATTTATGAAATATATCCAAAATAATTAAAATATAATTTTTAGAATTTAAAATAATTTTTATAATTTAGTTTGTAATTTTCCGAATTAAAAACCAATTAATAATAATTATTTAATAAAAATAATTAATTTTCGCAAAAATCGTAGCTAAAAGGGACCTATAGCGACGAAACTGTTGCTATAGGTGTTCTTGAGCCTGCCCAGACAGAAACCGAGTGGGCACATTTGACCAACTTTGCTGATCGGATCATGATGTTTGTGTGTATGTTTTTGGTCAGATCATGTAGTATAAATGCAACACTACACCATTTAACAAGAAATATGATCAAACAACATTACAATCAGAAGATATAAAGCCTCAAAGTGGCTGTCAGACCTGTTCTTCATTTGTGGGTTTTCCAGAAATGAAGAACAGTTCGTAATGCCTACTTTGGCCCTCCACAACTTGCAAGATATGATATGTTTTAGTGATTTCAAAGCTGCAGTATATACACCACATGTAACACTATAGATTCATCACAAAAGATCACTAAAACAACAATAGAACAGCTAGATTCGACTCGGTCAAACCATGTCAGAAATAAACCAAAAAATTTTCTGAAAATTTTCCAGAAACAGAAATCATGATTGGATGGTCTACTTTGACCATCCACTACATTCGATTCTTATACTTTTAAGGCATAAGATTAATGGTCATATACCCAACTATAATCTGGATGCAACAAAATAGTAAATCAACTAACAACATGCCAGATCTGAGCCATCCAACTTCTTGTCAGACAAATCTAGGCAAGTTCTTAACTGCCCAAAAAGTTCCGGTCAATGCCGGTCAACGATATTTGACCGTGAATAACTTGCAATATATTAGTCATTTAGGCCTGATTCTTGCTCCAGATTAAAGAGGACATATCATACTACAAGCACAAAGCTTTAAACAACTAAAACAGTTAACAGGTAACGATTAAAGAGGCCTGACATTCGGTTGTCAGACATATGACAAAAAAAATTCCAGATTTTTCAAATATTCAAATCCGAGCTTCTAAATGTTATGGATCCAACATCTAGCAACCCAGATCAGCATTAGACACTAAAATCAATATATTCTAACATTTAAACACAAGATCTAACAACAGATTATGGACAGAATTAAAGCTAAGGTTTTTATACCTTTCTTTGATTAATTTCTGATTTTGGCTTCTGATGTTGTTAGGATGTTAGTAGGGCTTGGTTTGGGGACTGATTTGCCTTAGGTTTTCGTTGGTTTAGAGAGAGAGGAACTTGGTTGAGCACAAAGAAGAAAATGAGCAATAAAGTACACCTTTTCTCTCTCTAATCCATATATATCAATGTTAGACGCATGAATTGGGTAATAAAGAGCTGAATGCTGTCAATTTTGGGCAGGTAAAGTTGTTAGGGTTGGCAACCAACTAACCCTAAATGTCAAAACCTATATATTAGCCAAAATAATTCACTAGGGGCAAAATGGTCTTTTGATAAATAATTTTAATGGCATTTTTGTAACTTGTCAAACCCTTAGGGTTTGACCCTTAGGGTTTAACCCTTAGAGTTTAGCATATAGAAAAATAAAATTTAGCAACTAGGGTTTGTAAAAAAATAAAATTATAAACTAAAATTTTAGTTTCTAAACATTCACAAATTAGAATTTCTAAATATCAGTTAGGGTTTCGATTTCGTAATTAGGGTTTTAATTCATTACGGTGATATAAAACACATTATACCTGTCATTAATCACTGTAACATAATTCTTGACAGATCAAACCTTCGGTTTAAATTTCCGAATTAGGGTTTAATAGACATTCAGATATAATTAGGGTTTTAATTTCAAATTAGGGTTTCCTAATTAGCATATCATGAAATAATACATAACATATAGCATACAACACAAATATTTAATAAATCTTAAATTTCCCATTTAAATTGATAAATAGGATTAAATCAATAAATGCTAGGGTTTGGTCAATATACCATAATTGACCAACCATCAACAGTATAATTTTTACAGTACATATTTATAGCACTGAAAAATCAAAATATTATAATATTATAATAATATTATCATTCCTTGATCAAAACCCAAAATTATGGTTTGGATTCCATATCTGATTTTATCTGCCATAATTAACCTTATAATTAAGTAGAAATAATTTACTTAATATCTTGAACAAAATTCATATAATAAAATAATCATTATTATTATTCTAAAATCATTTCATATATTATTTAAATAATATAAGATTATATTTTCATAGAAAATAATAAAAGCATTTCTAATAAGGAATTAATTAGTATAAAAATTATAAGTGATAATAATTAATAATTCTAAAAATAAATTTATTTGAAATACTTAATGTAATAAATAAATTTTATTTATCACATATAAAAATATATTGCACATTACCTTGACACATATCATTCATATTTATTTTAATAAATAAAAAAAAATTTATACGCAAAATTTATGATATATTTATATAGAAAATATCGAGTTGTTACAGGTCGGCTTGGCTGTGTTGGTCCAATGATAGTCAATGCACCACCACCGTTGTTGTTTCCTTTTCCACCACTTGCACTTCCCGCTGGCTTCTTAGGGCAATCACGAGCCATGTGATCTTTTGAACCGCAGGTAAAAAATGCTCCTTTCTTCGGACTAAAATAGTTCAGTGCAATGTGTCCCTCCTGACCACAGTTGAAACACCACCGTTTTCCCTTCAAATATACCCCAGTATGGTTCTTCCCGCACGTTGCGCAAGCCTTAAACTTTTTAGTCTGCTGATTTCCTTGATGTCCTCCAGCCGTTGAATTCTCGCTCCATTTCCTATTTTGATTGTTACTTCCAACATTATTACCACCAGCCTTATTCTCATTGTCATTCATCCTTTTCTTCTGCTCTTGGTTGTACTTGGTCAAGGCATAGCTTCAACTTTCCGCGATAATTTCCTTCTCCAGTACTGCCGCAAATGTATTTAACTGGAACATTGAAACCTTGCTGTAAAGCCAGGGCTTCAATCCTTGTTTGAACCTTCTCGCTTTACGCTCGTCAGTATTAACTTGATAAGTGGAAAACCTTGCCAACTTGTTAAATTTCGCAGCATATTCCGTCATCGTCATAGTTCCTTGCTTCAACTTCAGAAATTGCACTTCCAACTGATTCCGAGAACTCGCTGAAAAGTACATTTCAAAGAACATCTCCTTAAATCTATCCCACGCTATCACTCCTTGTCCTCCACGAACCTTATTTGCTTGCCACCAGTAGCTAGCTTCAGACTTCAGCATGAACATTGCGAATGCGGTCTTCTAATCCTCGTTAACTCTAGCAACGTCAAACACCTTCTCCATTTCTATGATCCAGGTTTGGGCTTCCACTAGATTCATAGACCCTTGAAACTATGGCGTTCCACCTGCTTTGAATTCCTTGAAAGTCGTGACTTGAGCTTGCGGTTGATTCGCAAGTGCACCCGTCAACAGAGCTACCAACTGATGAACCGGATTAGCATTGGCCTCGTTGTTATTATTAGTAGACCCCTCAGGAGGTGCTTGCTGACGTGGTTGTCTTCTTCTAGGAGGCATCTTCTGTTAAAATATGCGTTTATTAGCTCATTACTCAACTTCTTGGGTATTTAAATTTTAACTTAAACATTCCAAGATTAAAGCTTTAACACATAACATTTCAAATAAACTTTGATATTTTATTCATTCATAACGTTTTAAAACATGTTAAAGATAGCATAACCGCTATCAACATTCACTTTCCTGAACTAAACAAGTTCCAGGATTACATACCCATACTATCCCTTTATTTATCTCAAAATAAGGGATTCACAGCTTATTTATTCACATAATTGATCACATATTATTATTATTATTATTATTATTATTATTATTATTATTATTATTATTATTATTATTATTATTATTATTATTATTATTATTATTATTATTATTTCTATCTAGACATATTAAGATGTCGTAAGGCTTCCCGACGCTCTTCCTCCATGATACGATACGCCGTTCTACGATCCATCACGAACCACGACGAGTCTTCAAACTGAGGTGGGTAATAATAGACTCGATCTTGGGCCCTATCAATCGCCGAATTAAAAGCATAATCCATCTCCTTCATCTTGGCTTTCTTCACTTGGACCTTAGCTTCAACACGGTCTGCACATTGAGTCATCTTCATCCATGCATCCTCTACTCTTGTACGCTTAGCTGATTCCTCCTTGAAATCATCTTTCAATTTCTCCATGTCAGTCTTAATCTTCTCGTTTACCGCTAACAAGTCTTTATGCTGACCATTGGTATGAACTAGATCCCACTCCGCGTTTCCAAGTTTTGAGTCAAGTTCCTGAATCTCTACATCCTTCTGCTCCATCGAAGCATAATGCATCTCAACCATCCCCTTCAGCTCCTCAACTTCGTCTTACAATTCTATGTTACGGTCGTATAAAGCATCATACATCTCCGCTGATATGGAGTTTGGTGCAAACTCCTCAGGATCCTCTTCCTCATCATCCTCCTCTATATCTTAAGAACTATCCTCCTCGGGATCGATCACAGGCACATCCTCCTGGATCAATTATTCCCGCACTACATGAATATCTCGTGGCTCATCGTCTCTAGGTACCTGAGGTATCACTTCCCTAGCTGGACTGGATCCTCCTTCTTTAGACATCCTGACAACAAAATATTTTAAGTCTTACTTAACATTTTCAATACTTGCGAGCACATAAGTTATTAACACATAGTACATAATGTATTTTATTATTTAGCTTCAATGGATACCTTAATCCATTCCTTAAAACTCGTTAAGAGTTAAACACCTCTATGTTTTCTATTTCCTTAAAGGTTACTTCCAAAGGTTTCCCCACCTAAGGTTCATAACCTAAGGCTCTGATACCAACTTGTGACACCTCCAAATCCAGGTACTCCATTCCCACAGGATTTGGTGTTCACTATCCAAAACATTACATCTAACTACACATAATCAATGGATAAAGACGTAATTTAAATAACTTAAACAATCATCTTTCCCATTAAAGGGTTACATCATTTCAAAACAATCCCAGGTAATCTAACCTTAAATTTATTACATCAATTTGCGGAATACATCATATATTAAAATAAGTCTTTAACATAATTCATTAAAATAAAATTCTCATAAGTCTTCAACATTTGGACATCGTGCCCTTTCCTTTGCTAGTAGACGGCTCATCGACTTTCTCAACTTTAGCTGCAGTGTTAAATGCAAGAGTAAACAAACAATTGCTCACTGATATAGGAAGTAGTAATAATAACAACATGAGAATGAACAACAAATGCTAGCAATAATGAACTTGTTCTGTGAATTAAGAATAGAAAATAAGTTTGAAATCAATGTCTGAGGGTCTTAAGACCACGAACTATATCTCCAGTATATAGGTATTATTACCTTAACCTTAATAGTCATTAGACTGTACAGACCCTTCTTAGCGTACTTAGGAGGATCAGCCCTTTGTACCATGTATTGTGCACAAACATCTAAACGTTATACGTATAAAAATCCCCTATATTAGGGTTGTTCGTCTTAGTTTAAATTAAAAATTTCTGCACTAAAGAAAGTTTAGTTTGGAACTAGCTTATCAATGTCTCTAGAATTTTAGAACACTATTCAACTTCCATCAATAAAGCCTTAATATGAGAATGTATAACTGAACAAGGCTATTAAAGTCAAAGATCGGATATCAACAATATATATAACTAAATAACATGATATACGTGCAAAGTGCTATATTCAAAGGAGTTTAGAACAATCTTCTATGAATCAATGTATTAGAACAATATATGCTTCGAATGATAATAAGGAAAGTAAAACTCGCTCTATGTAACGAGTTAGGTTACAAGAGCTTTCACAAACATACTCAAGATAAACTAGGCTTGCTCAACCTTACAAGAATTTTAGGAACTTGTACAATAACGATTTAGGAATGGGAACATGCATTGAATATGAAAAGAATGAAGTTAGAAATCTTGCTCAATGTAAAGAGTTAAGGTTTAGGAACTTGCCTTGTTTGTAAGCTACACAAGTGTAAAATAATCTCCAATTACCCTACACATATCATTACAATTGCAACAACAATTAGTTGTATAAATATTAACACTATGGATATTAAACCATCATTTAGGTCATAACCCTAACCTAGCACCTAACCCTTTAGGTTAACATACTTAACGAATCTGAAATCGCATTACGAGTCAACATAACTTACTCGTACATTTCTAACTTTCAAAAACATCACTTTTAGTTTCATTATATAACTCAATTAACAATCACCTAAAACTCTTTTACACATTGTATTACAACACCTTATAATATGTTATTGTAGTCCACTTTATGTTTAAATATCCTTAACATGCATGCTAAACTAACCCAAGTCTGTTACGCATGACCTGCAATTAAGCAGACTTCACTGTCTGTGACTGGCTACTCGCACGGTCGTGCCAGTAATACACTAGGTAACCGTGCGCCCGCGTGATACAGCGTGCCCACGCCCATATGTAGTGCGCCTGCGTGACAACCGCGCGCCAGACAGCGCTCTCGCGCGATGCCTCAATTCTAGTTTTTGCAGAAGCTCAAAATCAGACTCTGCTTTGGCCAAAAATCCCAATTTTACAAAAAATCTCCCAACTTCAACATCTAACACTTTGTCATATTATAGTTATACATGCTAAACGCCATTCTATATATAAATACATTATATAAACATCATTTTGAAGAATCAAAACTATATTTTTTCCAAATTTCCTCATTTTTATACTTTTAATGGATTTGATCACCACGAACTCGTTTCTTGATCAATTGACATGATTTAAACTACGCCGCTTTCATTTCTTAATATATTATCACAATTCACTAACAAATTACAGATTACATAACATATTGGACAAGAAATTTGGTACTTTCTAAGGCCATTTATATGAACAAAGACATTGTGATTTTCCTTTTTCTTCCTACACCCAATTTTTACGAATTTGATAACAAATAACAAGTATACATGATAATTAACAGAGTTTTGCAAATCTATTTAACATATATACATACCACAATTCACGTGATTTCCAATCACATAGAATATATATATATATATATATATATATATATATATATATATATATATATATATATATATATATATATATATATATATACGGTCCGGATCAAGTGCAAACCCCTTATCTTACTCACCCGTGCTTACCCACCTTTAGGCGACGGTTTCGGTCATACAACTATCGTCTATACTTTTAGTGACGGACAAACATATAGCATCGCTAAAAGTATAGACGACGGTTGTATGACCGAAACCGTCGCCTAAAGGGGGGTAAGCACATATGAGTAAGATAAGGGGTATGCACTTGATCCTTGCTCTCTCTCTCTCTCTATATATATATATATATATATATATATACCGAACTAAAAGTTAGAATGGGGATAGTTTATACCTTGATTAGAAAGAACAATTAGCAACCCTTCTCTTTCTCCAAATTCTCTGTGATTCTCTCTTCCAAGCTCTCTCTCAACACTCTCTATTTCCTTCTCTATGAGCTTAGCCTTAGAACAATAGACGCGTAGGAATTATAAACTGACTCCCACTAACGTCAGGTAAAAACCCAACAAGTTTGCGTCAGTTGAATAAATTATCATTACTCAATTTAATTTACACTAATCAATTTAATTACTAAATTAATTCACCCCAATTCATCAATTATTTATTTTTCTCAATAAATAAATTATTAAAAAAATATTTATTTAATTCAATAAATATTTAAATTAAATTACAAATTTTTTTATAGTTACAGTAGGTGCTTAACTTGTCAAAAAGTTCAGGCTGAACATCAACGACCTAGGGGGTTGTTGCAATCATTAGAAATTTAAGAGTGGAAATGGGAGCACATCACAATAGATTTTGTGGTGGGACTTCCAACAACAAGGAAAGGATACAATGTTATTTTGGTGATAGTGGATCGATTGACAAAATTGGCTCACTTTCTACCAATAGGAGTAAGGTATAAACTAGAACAATTAGCTAAACTGTATGTCAAAGAAATTATTTCAAGACATGGAGTACCTGTTTAGATTGTGTCAGATCGTGATCCACGATTCACATCGAACTTTTGGAAGAGTTTGCAAGAGCAAATGGGAACGTAGTTGAGATTGAGTACAGCGTATCATCCTCAAACGGATGGACAAAGTGAGGAGACAATTCAAACGCTTGAAGATATATTAAAATCTTGCATTATAGATTTCAAAGGGAGTTGGGATGAACATCTACCGTTGGTAGAATTTGTGTACAACAATAGTTTTCACGCTAGTATAGGCATGCCGCCTTACGAAGCGTTGTATGGGAGGAAGTGTAGAACTCCACTATGTTGGGATGAAGTAGGTGAACGTCGAATGTTGGGACCTGAGATGGTATAACAGACGGCAGACATGGTAAAGCTAATACGTACTCGATTGGTAGCGGCTCAAGATAGGTAGAAGAAGTATGTTGATCCTCACCGAGAGAAGAGGAAATTTGAAGTAGGGTCTTATGTATTTCTGAAAGTATAAAGTGAATTCCGAGAAGGAAAATGAAATGCGTATAATGATTAAGATTATTATGCGTACAATATACGAGTGGGATACTATTTAGTATACTATTATAGTATAAAGATTTAACACGACGTACAATACGAATATCGTACGAGTACAATACAAAGGGAATACATGAGATATACGCGTAGAATATGATTAGTTCTTAATGGACTTATAGTTTAATGACTTTATATAATCCAATTGGATTTGGATTATATCAAGCCCAATGAATTATGTAATCAAGCCGAAGTTAAAGCCTGAAGTTAAGTTTAATTAAGCCTGATCCAAGAAATTGAACCGCGGATCTAATCGATGGGTCACCAGATGGGTAAAACCCATGGGGCAACCCATGGGGATAACCCATGGACCTTGTGGGAAGGCCACTTGGCCACCAAGTAAAGTGATTACTTGGTGGCTAAGACTTGAATAGTAAGGAGGTTGGGGAGGATGACCAATATGCCCTCCATTTGGTTTTTCTATATAAGCAAGCTTAGGTTGTTCATTAGTTGTTTTACAAAAATTTTCCAACTTATATTGAGAGAGAGAAAGAGCTAGAAACAAGTAATCATCCTACTTTGAAGCGAAACATAAGGAGTTTTACCAAAAACGTGAAGAACGAGGAGGTAAACTTTTGTAATAGTTAACTTTCCATCTTTTTGATTTCTTTGTCATAAAGAATCATAGATTGGTGGAGCATGCCTCTTATGGAGTAATAAGGATGGCTTTTATGGATTAAAACATTGATAAGTCATGTTTAAGTAGAAATCTTAAGGGTTTATGTAAATTTAAACCGTAGAAACCATTAAACATTAACTTGGTTGTTGATGGACAAATTGAAAACCATATTTGATAGGATATGTACATCTTGCTTGGTTAGGATGTAGATAAGGAATCAACAGAGTTATTCCATTTGATTTAGCCTATAGAACACGAGTAACAAAGTTATGGCGAATTTTACGGAATTAGAAGTTAAACGTTGAAAACGAAGAAATCCCGGATTAGTAGTCAAAAGTTGTCGTGTGACTTGGAAACATTGTTTTCAATGTCAACACGTGAGATAAGGTATTCAAGAGTTATGGACTCAAGAATCGTCGAATTCTGACATAGAATGAAGAAAACGAGTATTGAACGCTCATAAACGATAAACGAACGCTCAATAATGAACTTAGAAGTGAATTTTGAGTTAACGGATTTGGAAATGTAAAATTCTTGTATGAAAATTTAGAGTATGTAAAATGGGAGCTAAGGGCTTTTGAACGGACCAATTTGGACTTATAACGAAGACGTTATGAGTCCGGGAAGCACCGCAGCGCTAGACAGATTTAGACATGTCGCGCCGCTGGTCCATACATAGTACGAGTAGACATTGAAGAGTGGCACCGCAACACCATTCATACGATTAAGTTCTGCGCCGCAGTGCTGGGACGGGGGTTTGGCTACTGGAAACTAGTGCCGCAGCGCCAGTGTTGCAAGTAAGGGTCGCGCCGCAGCGCCGACTGTAGGAGTGAGTTGATCAAGTTGATTTTGTAATTCCAATTTAATGGTAACAAATAGTAGAATGTATGTGTACTTAATATATACGTAAACGCTCATTCTTAAATCACTTATAAAGTGATAACGTTAGGAAATTGAGTACGATTTAATAGAAACTAAGAACGCAAAGTGGAAGTAAGTAAACCATAAATGGTATTTGACGTTGGTATTTTACCAATAGTAATTGAGTCCTGGTTAATAACGTATGAATGTTAACAAGCCGAAATGAATGGGTAGTAAGTCAGATTGACATTATTAATGAAATAATTTCAACTACGACATAGAAGAGAAAGAAATTGGTAATAACAATGTGATAAGGTTGTTTAATAACTAATTGCAGTGTGCTATGTGAATATGTCATGTAGATACTGTAAAAACTGAGAACTGTTGAATATTTTATTCGAAGACACTTGAAGGCAAGTTTTCTTAACGCTTGTCTAACCTTCGGCCAAGTATTCTGTGGTTCATGCTAGGAAATGAGTGAATGGTTTTAAAGAAAGGGTCAATGCCAGTTTTAACTCGGCTAGACTATTCTTAAGAGTTAGGTTGACTTGTGTACCTGTCTTCTTATATAGAAATGATAACGATATCCTATGCCAAGTATTTGGTACGGATTCAAAGGTGAGTTTGTCTATGAACAAACAAAAGTATTTTTCATCGTTTATTCAATGGGCACGCGAGTTTTCCAAATCCTAAACGTAAATATGTTTAACGAATGAATGTTGATCAACATAGAGTACTATAGGCTGATCACCTAGAAGTGCTCGTAAGAAATGCCAGATGTACGACCTTAGTGCTGTGATGTCCTTTTCATGTATGAAAACGGAAAAAGAATGTTCATGGTCTTTTGACCGATTCAGAATTCCTAAGTTATTATATACTTTGGAATTGATGTTATGAATTGATAAGTACTAGTCAATGTTTCGTAAGTACTTCATGACTATTTGTTCGGTTATAGAAGATAATCCTCTACTTCACGAATGTGGTATTAATATTATCTTTTGTTAGACTTACTGAGCTAGTTATGCTCACTTCTTGCTTGAATTATATGATTGCAGCTAAAGTCGAACGTGCTGAAAATTCTAAGAGAGATAAAGGCAAGGCTAAGATGGATAGTTAAATATCTTGTAATAGACTAGTATAGTTGTATGTATTATACTTATAAACAACGAGTGATGTAATCGGTTTATGAACTTGGGAAAGGATTTTTACTATGATTGTAATAAGAAGATAGTTAATTCATTCATTGTGTTGTGGTTTCAATGGAATGATTGTATGATTATGTGTACTGTGTAGCACCATATGTCGGGTTGGAAGATACTCGAATTTTGGGGAGTCACAAATAAGTTTCTCGTATCGGTAAGAAATGAGCAGACTTGGTTAATCTATCAACAATGACCCAAATCGCGTCTATGCCTTGAGAAACCTTGGGAAGACCAGTAACGAAATCCATGGTAATGTGCTCCAACTTCCATTCTGGAATTTCAAGTAGTTGCAATGGACCTTTTGGCACTTGATGCTCCGTCTTGACTCATTGACAAGTTAGACACCTTGAGATAAACTCTGCTATCTCTCTCTTCATATTGCTCCACCAAAATATATGTCGAAGATCACGATACATTTTGGCACTCCCAGGATGGATTGCAAATGGTGTATTGTGCACCTCCGTCATGATTTTATACTTCAAGTCAGAATTGTTAGGAACACAAAGTCTCAGTTGACTCGAAGTATTTCTTCTTCGTCAATTTTTTCTTCCGGAATAGCACCTTCTTGCACTTTCTTCCTTATATGCATCAGCTTCAGGTCTGTAGCTTGAGCAGCTTTAACTTTATCGATTAAAGTCGGTTCTACTCATATATTCGCCATCATCATATGGGTCTCTGGAGTCTTTAACACTATCTCCATCCTTTGTAAGTCATACAAAATGTGTCTTTGCGTTGACAATATCGCACTCGTACCCGCATATGATCTTCTACTCAATGCGTCAGCTACTACGTTTACTTTTCCAAGATGGTATTAAATGGTATAATCGTAATCTTTCAATAGTTCAAGCCATGTTGCATGAGAACACATCCTAAACCTTTACCTGAAGCATAATTGTATATGACAAATCCCTCCGAACCAGATGGTATTGTCAGAACAGGTGCTGAAATGAGTCTCCTCTTGAGTTCTTGAAAACTCTTCTCACATTCATCGCTCCAACCGAATTTTGTATCTTTCTGAGTCAACTGAGTTAATGCAGTAGCTATTTGAGAAAACCCTTCTACGAATCTCCGATAATAACCAGCTAAGCCGAGAAAGCTACGTACTTCGGTCACTGACTTAGGCTGCTCCCAGCTTTAAATTGCTTCAATCTTTATCGGGTCAACAGATATTCCATGATTTGATATCACGTGCCCAAGGAATGCTACTTCCTCAAGCCAGAACTTGCATTTCTTCAACTTGGCATATAGTCTGTTTTCACGAAGCTTTTGAAGTATCAGCCTCAAGTGTTGTTCATGATCTTCACGACTTTTGGAATAAATGAGGATGTCATTAATAAAGACGACCACAAAGTGATCCAAATATTTCTTGAATACTCGGTTCATCATATCCATGAAGGATGCAGGAGCATTAGTCAATCCAAAAGACATGACTAGGAATTCGTAAAGCCCGTACTGAGTTCTAAAAGTAGTCTTTGGAATGTCATCAATTTTAATCTTTAATTGATGATATTCGAAATGAAGATCGATCTTTGAAAAGAATTTGGCGCCTTGCAACTGGTCAAACATATCATCA
The DNA here is from genome assembly GCA_020205505.1 of Panax japonicus. NCBI lineage: Eukaryota > Viridiplantae > Streptophyta > Magnoliopsida > Apiales > Araliaceae > Panax > Panax japonicus. The sequence continues at coordinate 54,491,995 of CM035114.1, read as the reverse complement.
ATACGAGGTAACGGGTACCTATTTTTGATGGTGACATGATTCAACTCCCGATAATCAATACAAAGTAGCATACTTCCATCCTTCTTCTTCGCGAATAGAACAGGAGCACCCCAAGGAGACGTACTAGGATGAATGAAATCGATGTCTAACAATTCCTGTAGTTGGATTTTTAACTCGTGAAGTTCAATATTAGTCTTTCAATATGGGGCTTTGGAAATGGGTTTTGTACTAGTTTCAAGGTCGATACAAAATTTAATTTCACGCTCTGGGGGTAGGCCAGGAAGTTCTTCAGGGAATACGTCGGGAAATTTATTAACAATAGAAATATCATTCAAATCTGACGTATTTTTATTTAAATCTGTGACATGGGCTAAGAAAACTTGACATCTATTTTTCAATAAACGAATAACTTTATGGCTTGATATGACAGTGATTAACTTTAGTTGTTTGGTTGCTTAAATTCGCATAATAGGTTGGTTAGGAATATGAAAGCTAACAACCTTACGAAAATAATTGATTTTAGCATGATGAGTAGTTAACTAATCAATCCCTAAAATCACATCAAATGCAAGTATTTTCAAAGAGATAAGATCGACAGGTAACATGTTGTTATCGATTTGAAGCAAACAAGACTTATAAATAGTGGATGTAATGAAGGTTTCTCCCAATGGAGTTTCAATAGATAAATCAAAGTCTAATTTCTTTGGAGTTAAATTTAAACGTTGAGCGCAAGTAGGAGAAATAAAAGAATGGGTAGAACCGGTATCAAATAAGGTATAGACTTTGCTAGAGTTTATGATTAGCTTACCCGTGATCACCTCGTTCGGATTCCTCGCTTTTTAGGAGGTTACAACAAATGTTCTCCCTTGAAATACCAGTTTTGTCTTATTTGGGACAGCCTTTGATGCCTCCATCCCAGCTGGACTTAACTTTGGTGCATGACAAAATCAGGCTAGGTGACCTTCTCTTCCATAATTGTAACATGCTTTGGACTGCTGCGTACAGTTTGGACTAATGTGTCCCTCCCCTCCGTATTTGTAATATACGACCGGCAGTCGTTCTCCTTCCTTAACAACAGGTGCTGGTGCTGAGGTCTTTCCATCATTATTGAATCTCCTCTTCTTGAAATTTCCACTTCTATTATCTTGGCCATGATTACCACCAAAGTGGTGACCATTTCTGGCATGTTGATTCCCTCCACGTTTGTTGTCACTATTTCGATGACTGCTACCACAGGTATTATCGACTTGCCAGCTGCTCTCTCTTGGTTGGGTTGACTCATTATCACGCTCCAATAACTGAGCCCTATTTACAACATTTGAATACAAACACTGTTTGTGAGAGATAAGGTATTGACGTATCGCGGATTTTAAACCTCTTAGAAACATCCGTGTCATTCTCTCCTCATTATCAACCAAGTGTGACGCAAATCGGGACAACTCAGCAAACTTAGCTTCGTACTGCGACACGGTCATATTGATTTGCTCTAGTTTGATGAACTTTACCTCCTTCATGTGACGAATACTTTCTGGAAAGTACTTGTCGTTGAACAGTTCTTGGAACTTCTCCCAAGACATCTTTAGTGTGGTAGGCTGAGTACACTTTACAGATTCCCACCAGTAATCTGCCTCTCCTCGCAACATGAAGGTGGAAAAAAGAACCTTTTAATCCTCGAAGCATCCTAAGACATTAAATATCTTGGTGATCTGTTTTATCCATGTCTCCGCCTTAAGTGGTTTTGGCTCTCCCAAAAACTCCGGTGGTCCCAGCTCCTTGAACTGCTTAGCGGTGACACCTGCATTTTGAACAGGAGCCGCTCTCACCTGATGTTGCATGAATTGCATAAAGCCTCTGAACATCCCATCGTTCATCATTTGATCGGTGTTGTTGTTTACAAGAGGATTATTGTCTTCCTGTTGCACATTCTCTTGGGTATTGATCGTTGGTGACTCAACGGTCTCATGTGCTTCATTGCTGATCTCAACATTTTCAGATGCCATTTTCAAACACTGCCATAAAATAAGTGTTAATTGACATGTCACATATTATCTCTATACTCTCACCGACCAATTAAATACCAAATAACTTAGGTAGGTCATACTAGCGAAGGAATTCCCCGTCTCTCCCCTCCTATTTCTTGTCTCATATCTCAGCCAAGGATCATATCCCTAAGCTTTGATACCAAATGTGACATCCCCAAAATAGGTATACATCACCCATCTTGAGTCGCCAAATACATGGTATAGAAATCAAATACAAACTTCTTTAATACAACTGTCGTGTAAAAATACGATAAAACATAGCTGAGTTTTTACATGAATATTGTCTTCTATACAATATCCAAACTAAAATTCAATCCTCATTAAATTTATTATCACACTAAGTAGTGAGGGCTGCTAAAACAACCATCTCGGGCCATCACTCCATTCCCCGACTAGTCCCGGCTACATTCACATTTCCTGAAGAGAACAATGAAAGCAAAAGGGTGAGCTCAACTAGCCCAATAAGAAATATTATGACTAAGATAATGCAGAATAAATTATTATTAGCCTTCAACAGTGTTAAACTGATAAAATACAATAAACATCAAGTTTAACTACAGCGGGACAAGCAATTCATTAAAAGAGTCAAGTAGAGTATGATATCTACTATCTTCTATGATTTAAAAAGTTTTTCATCAACTTTATCGCTGAGACTTAGCTTAATAAATAAACCACATCATCGAATCATTGCTGCATTAGGGGCCAAGAATATTCATGTAATCATCAATGGTCATGATTATACCGAATAATCCTTGGTCATAATCATACCAATAATTGTCCATCAATGCACTACAGGCCAATGAGGACTTTTACCACATCATTTATTTATACCAAATGATCCCTGGTCATAATCATACCAATCAACAGTCCATTTATGCACGTAATCCAAGGATGACTTTCATCACAATATAAGCATGAGGATGATGACAATGATATAAGAATTCAATTAAAAGAAAGCAAAGGATAAATTTTTAAAGATGTATAATTTAATTTATCCAGAATTCAATAATAATCAAATTGCCAACATGATACTGCTTTGTGGAGTAAAATTCAAGAATGATATTTAATCAAAAATGATTTGGACCGAAAAGAAATTAATTTTTATCATGAATAGTACTCCGGATGAATAGTACCCGAGTAAATAGTACCCCGTGAATAGTACTTTATGAATAGTACTTTGTGAATAGTACCCGTGAATAGTACCCGTGAATAGTACCATATAAATGAATAGTACTCATGGACAGTACTCAAGCATGAAAAGCTTAAAATTTAACAAGAATGTGCAGAAAATATCCTTGTGAAACGATACTAGATGAAGCAAAAATTTCAAAGATATTCTACTAATTTCACAGAGTATAGAAGCAATATTTTAACAGAATGAGGGTATAATCAGGAATATGAGACGAAATAATATTACTCACATACTACAGAGTATGGAAGAAAATATTATTCCTTAGGAATAATGAAAAAAATAATATCCCTTACCTCAGAAGAAGACTCTATACTGGAATAGTGAGGTAGAAGACTTCTCTTCTTCTTTCTCTCTATAGCTTCTCTCTCTATAGCTTCTCTTTCTATAATTGCTCTTGTGAGTATTAGTGAATTGGTGAGAATAAAAGAAGAATGAGCTTATATTTATAGGAAAATATAGTTTCGATAATTGCACGTTTTGGGGCTCGAAATATTACAGTATAATACCTTCATATTTTCTTTTATTTTTACTTTAGTCCTGCAAGTATTATCAAACTTGCACCACCTCCCCTAATAGTACATCATGTGAATCAATAGTACATTCATGTGAATCAATAGTTTTATACTGTGACAATAATTGAATCAATAATATGAGAGATATTATGCAGTAATTACTGTAGCAATAATTGAGTATAACTGAGTGACTTCTCACGTAAGCATCAATAATCAATACCGTGTGCTACTATGCAACCACGCGTATTACTGTACTTTAACCACCGGGTAGTTTAACAGTTTAACGGTAAAACTTTCGTCGTTATTTTTATAAAAAGATAATTCTATTTTTTTCTAACTAAGACAATACTTCTTTTGTGGGGTCCACTAATGATTGTGTCGTCGTACAAATATTCCCTATTAAAATGAATATTCCCCGACCAATCGAATATTATATAACCACTTGCTTACTTTGTAAAATTTATAAATATTACCCACAACTATAACATTATATCAAATCCACACTATAATATTTAAAAATATATTTTGAAAAAAATTAATCTTTATTCATAAAAGTTGGGGTCTTACAGTATATGTGTTGTCGTATTTTGTACGACAATTGTATTAATGAAGTTGTAGTTGTTTTCTGTACCATGTATTTGGCGACTCAGAAGGGGTTGTGTGGACCTATTTTGGGGGCGTCACATCAAGATTCAAAATTTTAATCATTTCAAATTCAAGAAGAATGAACACTGAGTAGTCACTATGGACTAAGAACTCCTGCTAGAATTAACAATGTTATACTGAAAATCCAATATAAACAAGTACAATAGGTGATCAGCCTAAAGTACCCTACATTATGCATAACATTTAAACATGCTTGTATGTGCGCACGTCGGTTCCCCGGTAGTTATATAATTTCTCCTTCAATGGGTGTTGTTCATCTCAATAGATTTATAAGAGTCCGCACCAAGACAATTGGTTTGGATAGCTTTCTAACGCATGATATTAATCTAGCCGAGTCAAATGGTTTAAACAACTTTTATAAAGGATTTAGGAATAATAAGTTCAATACTTGCAAAAAAATCAAGATATAAAATCGACTATCGAATAGTAATAAATATCTGTTCGATGTAAATATAGTCGATATTACAACAATTCAGATTTACACAATATGTAAACTTAAGAGAGTTAGGGAACCTACCTAATATGTTGTTTACTTAACTCTACGATTCTGCTATTTGGGTAACCTACATTAACCATACACCATCCTAACAATTAATCCCTGTTGAATTTATAACATTCCATCATACTTGAATTATTTATGTAATTATCTATTATCGTCAAGGTGACTCTTTTGTCAAGTTTTCCTTTGTTCGCTTAATACACCTGAATTACTTACGCCATGCTAGTACCTAGTAGTGTATGATAGTCATTGGATCCTACCATGATTATTTTATTTAATTATCTCAATTCATTATTAACATTTCCATGGATCAATCATACTACGGAAAGACTTTAATAAGTTTATGTAAGGATTTAAAATTGATTAACAAGTCTGGTGTAGGAATTTCAGTGTTTAGTCGTTCTGCAGAAATGACCTATGATTCACAATCACTCTACGAATTGCATATGCTATAATATGGTCAGAGAGGTTAATCTACGATTGATAAAGTCACTCTATGATTGATGGAGTGGCTCTACGAATTGACTGTGTGAAGCACTACGATCAGTAGAGCTATTCCACAATTTGAGTGTGACTGGTTTAGTCTACTCTGCGATCTGCAAGAGCGTTCAAAGATTGAAGTGAAGCCACACTACCATCGTGGGGTGCGCTCCGCGATTTCAAAACTAGTTCAGTTCAACTATAAAGTCTTGGTTTGGGATAAATCTCCACGATCAACAAAGTCTGTATATGATCGTAGAGTTCATTCCATGATTTACTCAAAGAAGCTTTACGATCTTCGGAGGTAGACTATGATCGTAGTGTTAATGTTACGATTTAAGGCTAAGGTATACTTTGGCATTCCATTTCAAGATAATCTATGGCTGACTGAGCTGAGTTTATGCTTTTATATTCAAACCAATTTACCACCTAGACTGAGTTTGATACATTCGAGGGTTGGAGTGTGGCTTAACATTAGTTCTTTTAACAAGGTCTTGGTCATTTTGACAGATGTCTAGAACTGTTTCTGACAAAGAATCACTATGGAAGATGAAGTTACACATTACGTTGGTTTTATTCAATTTTTTAAGTATAATATTTCCTCTACCAATACTTATAACCTGCACATGATGTAAACACAACACTCTGGGCTCTTTTTGTTTACTGTTCTGACTCTTGATACCATCTGAGCAAGGTGACTAAGTTCATTATTTCTAAGTCTTCTTCAAGTTATTACTCTGTTAGACACATGTCATGCATTATTACATTATACCAGACTTTAGTTTAAGGATTTTAATGTTAAGGGGTCTGCGTACCTTCTTGAAGTAAGGAAATGATGCAAGCTTCTTGTTGCCTTCTTCCTTCCTAATCTCCTCTAAGTTACCGAACTGCAGAGTTCTTCGTGGGCTCTCCTTTTTATCTCTCAACTCACTATATCTCTCTTTCTAAAGTAGATTTTTAGATTTTAGCAAGCCTTATGAGAAGAATAAGGGTTTCTATTTATAAGAAAACTTTTGTTCAATCATTGGACATTACTCAGATTTTTGGACTGGCTCTAACTGAATCATTTGTTGGTTAATAGGGGTTTGGTGAAAGGTTTATTACCGACTCACTACTAGCTATACTACATAAAATCATTGCAGCCCACATGTGATTAATTTTAATCTAGAGTAACATAGGGTGGCTATAGACCATTGGTCTAGCTCGGCTGAGAACAAGCAGCCTTTTGAAATCTGTAATTAAAATTCTAACATCACAAGTGAGCAATCTGATTTTCCTTCTTTAAACTTACTAACCCAGACCCTACTAACTTAATTTGCAAGTCCATCAATTTGGGCTAGAAATATCAATTGGTTGGACTTAACTAAATTAATTACCCACTTCAGTCCACCACTTCTATTCCACCAGATTTATTAATTCTTCTATAATTCAGTATTAAGTCTAGAGAATCACATTAAATCTCTAATCACTTAACTTGGGCAATATTAATTCTTTTTATTTCTTACTTTTAATTGATTCACCAAGAATGCTTTGGCCACACTAGATTTCCTCTCGAAATCCCTTCAGAATCCAATTTCATTGCATTAATTAATTCTAGGATCACATATTACACACAAATTCACATAATAAATAAATAATTAATAATAATAATTAGTCTATCACATTATTTAATCATCCTCTTATTAATTTAATTAATGAATTATTTATTTAATCACTTTGCCACACTAGGCATATCACATAAGCTTAATTAAGCTCATTATTATTTCCAACACATTCCTCAATTATCATATACTTAATTTAATTTAAATTGAACTACCACATTTCATGACACATAAATATATATGTATTTAATATAAATATGCAGATATTTCCATTTTCAATGCTAATATTATTTATAAAATTTACGGGTATTACACTTATGAGTAGTTTTTTTACCATTGAGCCATGAGGGACTTGGTCATGTATAAATTTAATTGCTTATGTTAAATAATTTTTGGATTTGAGATTTTATGTAATTTTAGAAAATAAGAGTTTGTTTTCTTATGTGGGGGTGTTCTAAAAGATTCTTATGTTGAAACAATTTTTATATAAATAAATAATATATAAAAATGTATAAGAACTTATTTTTTGTTCTGAGAAGTGTTCCTTAATATTTTTTGTGGAAGTAATATTTATAGGAATATTACATAAAATGTTGATTAATCTAAAATTTATTTTAAGTAGTGACCATAATATTGTGAAGTGAAAATATTCAATGAGATTTCAATTATTTAAAAGTGTGGGGGTGATTTTTGTTTTGTTTTATGGACTAAATTTGGCATGTGAACTATTTGGAGCATAATTTTATTTATGTAAGAAATAGTAAGGCTTATAGATTTCTTATTGCGAAATTCAATTTTATTGTATAGTCCTATGAAATGAAAGTATTTGAAACACAAACTTTTGAATAATATTGAAATGTGACTTTATTTCACTTAATTAATGCTCTAAGGTCCTACAAAGTTATAAGTTGTACATAGAAAGAACAATATTGATTTGGCGATGGAAATCAATATAATAATTTGGTAAATAAAATAACTATTTTATTAGCCTAAATATGATCCAAAATATTTATAGTGATTGAGTTCAATAGTGAGATTGAAAATAAGATATAGAAATTAAGGTGGATACATATTAGGTAATAATATATAGGTTTATGCAAATTTACCTTGAGATTTTAAATTTGTTGTATTGGAATAAGTGATTTGATACCGATGACTATTTTATTTTTGAAGTAAAAATAATTTTTAAGGTCTTAAACAAGAATGTATAAACTATTTTAACATTTTAGCACCGATTATGATATTACTCCAACTCAAGTTTTTAATAAATTTGATTGAGGGAGTACATTGCGAATGAACAAGATGGTTTGTTCTTTTCGATTGAGAGGTTAATATGACGACCCCAAAATAAGTATACACAATCCCTCTTGGGTCGCCAAAAACAACACTACTAACAACTCCATTTATACAACTGTCGTGCAAAATACAATGACACATATACTGTGAGTTTCAATACAAATATTTTAACATATATAATACGACAATATTCATACTCAAATTATTACAATGCCATATAGAGTACAACAACAAATATTTCAAGTCCCCAAAGGAACACGAGAAAATTTTGTCCTCCTTATTCTAATGGAGTGCATTTTTGACGCTTCCAAATTCGAGTTTGCCTCACCCTATTATTGTTTACCAAAATTAAATATTAAATGATGTATAAAATATGTCACACAAATTTTAAGTTCTCAGTACAATTATTATGACACACCATTTCATAATTTGATTAGGATTGTGACTAAGTCGTAACACCACTTTATACCCATGTTCTCTCTGCTAGTCCCAGCTACACTTTTATTACCTGAAAGGAGTGGTGAAGTAAAAGGGGTGAGCACAAATAGCCCAGTAAAGAATATCATGACTGAAGATAATTACATTATCAATAGCCTTCATCAATAATAAATCAGAGATTTAGAACATATGGAAGATGATAAAAGTTTTCAACCATAATTGCAGCGGAATCAACAATCCATTAGAAGAGTCAAGTAGAACGTAATGTCTACTATCTTCTCTAAATTAAAAGTCCATCATTAATATTTTATTACTGTAATACCCATCAACAGTTCTTTGTCGTACCCAAGACAAAGAGAACTTTAATCACGTGTCTTCACCTAAACCACCAAAGATTATAGTTAAATTCACAATTCATATTTATAATCATGTAAATCAATAGTTTCTCCTTGCCACAAAGGCTTAATAGAACGTTTACTCAATATCCTTACCCAAAAGGCTAAAGATATTCAAATATAATAACAATGATCATACCAATCAGTAGTCTATCTTTGCACTACAGGTCAAAGATATTCAACTATAAAACCAATGGTCGTGATTATACCAATCAATTATCTGTTAGTGCACTACGGGCAAAGATATTAAAATTTTAACTAATGGTCATGATCCTGCTAATCACAGCATCGAATTATCCATGTACTACGGGACAAGGATATTCGTTAGTATCACCAGTGGTCATACACATGTCCATCTTTGCGCTACGAGCCAAAGCTATCAATCAACAGTTCGTCTTTGCACGTAAGCCAAAGATATACAACTGTAAAACTAATAATCAACAGTCTAACTTTGCACATAAGCCAAAGATATACAACTGTAAAACCAATAATCAACAGTCCATCTTTGCACTACAGGCCAAAGATGACTTTCAACACAATATAAGCATGAGAATGATGACAATGATATATATAATGAATGGACATAAATAATCAGAACAATAAGATAAAATAGATCTTAGTGATTTTCAACTTAATTATCCAGGGTTCAAATTGCCCACATGATATTAGATGAAACACAAACTATTAAGGATATTCTAATCATTTCAGGACTTTTCAGCATTTAATGATAAGATGAAGAAACGAATAACAGTATCTTACCATAATATGGAGTATGAAAGAAAATGACATCCTTTTACCATAAAAATGATACCCCTTACCATAATAAAGACATCCCTTACCTTAGAATGTGATTTGATTCTGCTTTCTGTGAAATTGATCTACTTAAACAATGTTTGCATTCCTTATCTACACTTGGAGTAACATTACACTCAATAGAAATACTCACAATATTGTAGTAAAAGAATTCTATATTTTTAGTGTAGTGATGGTGTGTGTTTAGTTACTCAACCGAGCAACCTATTTATACTAACAATTTAGTAAACAACTAGCACACCCGCTTTGACAAAATAACCAAATGAGGTATATAATAATGGTAGTGGAATTTATGGTCCCACAGAGAGAATTAAACCAACTTGTACACGTTTTAAAAATAATTGAGTTGTGGTCCAGACTACTTTAGAAAAAGTAGAGTGTCGACAAGTTCTACCAAACTTACTTTCGTAAAAAGAAAATAATTGAACAAACATTTGTATATCATACTTATCTTTAATCAACACCTTTTATTCATTAATTATTTACACATCTTCAATCTTTCAACAATTATTCACAATTATTAACATAGACTCACAATACTTCCAACTAGTATAATTATATCATATCAATTAATATGAGTTACTGTGCAATAACTACTGTGACAATTATTGAATGAAAAACTGAGTGACTTCTTATGTAAGAATAAATAATATGAATCATTGTGCAATACCGTGTACTACTATAGAATCACGCATATCACTGTATTTTTATAACCGGGTATTTCAACAGTTTAACGGTAAAAGTTTTGTCGTTATTTTTATAAAAAAAAGTTATTTCTGTTGCTTTCTATATTCGATAATTTTCTATAATTATTTCTTTTTATAAAAACTATCATTTAATAGCTTTAAAATAGAAATAATAACTTCACATACTTTTATATCTTTAAAACATCATCAATATTAATCTTATATTATTATAATATTTTTAACAAATTTCATAATTTTTCACCATTCATAGAATTTCCTGAATTTTTTAACTAACCATAAATATCTTAAAAATACAATAAATATTTCTATTATTCAGTAATTTTTTCAAAATTGCCCAGAAATTATAAAATAATATTATAAGATTTTTCACCAAGTTTCATAATTTTTCATCATTCATAGAATATTCTATGAATTTCTTCTATTTTCAAACTAAATATAAATAGTTTAAAAATACAATAATTACTTTTGCTTTTCAATAAGTCATCAAAATTTATAGAAATTCTAAGATGATATTATAAGCATTCTGTAAAAATATTTCAGCCCAAATAATTTTCTAATAAATTAATTATAAACTCTAATATTCAGAAATTTCAATAATTCATAATAATTAGCACTTTATTAGAAAAATACAGATCTTATGTCATTTCCATGTATAAATTAATTTTTTACAACTTTGTAGAAGAAAATTTTTCTAAATTCTAACTCTAACATAGAGAGAAAGGCTTACCGAAAAAAATTTCTTGATAATTTCCGAACCAGCCACCTTACGAAATTCACAACAGATTATATGTTAATCTTTAACGGTTAAAAATTTGTGGACATATACTTAATTTATATATGTATAACATATCCAAAAATTACAACGATCCAACGGTCGGATTAAAAATTATAACTCACACAATAAAGCTGAAGAACACTGATTTTTCGGACTATGAGTCCTTCGGACCAGTTTCACTCAAACAGTCACCATAAAAAATCCACAAAGAATATTTGGGTGATTCAAATTTCTACATTTAGCTTACTTCCAGGGCTTTCTTTTGATATATGGCTCATCTCCTAACTCATTATACACAAAGAGTTTGGATTTTACAAAATCAAGTAGTAAACTAATTTTTCTGAAAATTTCCATATTTAATTTTTCATTTAATTTCTAGATTTCTCTCATTTAATTCATGTTTTTACAAGTTTAAATCATCCACTACATACATAAATATGTACTCTTTACATAAAATCCATAAAACTAAAATAATTAAGATTTTGAAAATACCTTTCTTGATTTCTTTTTCATTTCTTCTTTATTTTCATTTCCTTCTTCTTCTTCTCTCTCTCTGTCTTCTCTATTATGTTTTTGCTGAAGTTTTTCCGTAGGAAGAAATAAGGTGGGAGGGAGTATCTTTATTCCTTTCTCCTTCTTTCCTTTTTCTTTTCTCCCTTTTCCCTTTTCTCTTCATTCCTTCCCCTTTTTTCTTCCTTCCTTCCCTCTTTTTCTTCCTTTCTTTTTTTCTTTGTTCCCCACTTTGTCTCCCCCTTTTCCACTCTTTCTTTCCCTTCTCTTTTATTAGATTCAGCCGCCCACATGGGCTGCTATTCCCAAAAATTATTTCCTTTCCTCTTTTATTAACTCACTTATTCAATTTATTGTCCGTTTGATCATTTATCAATTTAACATTTTTTAATTTTTATGACGCCCCCAAAATAGGTATATATCACCCATTCGGAGTCGTCAAATACATGGTACAAAATTCAAATAAAACTTAATTAATAAAGCTGTTGAGTAATATGACGAAACATAAACTGCGAATTTTAATATGAATATTGTCTTCTAGATAATATCCACACTCAAATTCAATCTTATTACAATTATTATCACATTATTTCGTAAAATAGCGAGGACTTCTAAAACAACCATCTGGATTGTCACTCCGTTCCCCGACTAGTCCCAGCTATATTCTAATTTCCTGAAGAGAACGATAAAAGCAAAGGGTGAGCTCAACTAGCCCAGTAAACAATATTATAACTAAAATAATGCAGATTAAATTATCGTTAGCTTTCAACAGTGTTAAACTGATAGAATATAATAGACAACAAGTTTAACTACAGCGAAACAAACAATCCATTAGAAGAGTCAAGTAGATCATGATATCTACTATCTTCTATGATTTAAAGTTATCACCAATTTTATCGCTGAGACTCAGCGTAATAAATAATCAACATCACTGAATTATCCATGCACTACAGGCCAAGGATATTCATTATTATCACTAATAGTCATGTTCATCTCAACAACTGTCCATCAATGCACTACGGGCAAATGAGGACTTTTACCACATCATTTGTAACATTACAGGTCATGATTATACCGAATGATTCCTAGTCATAATCATACCAATCAACAGTTCATCAATGCACTACGGGCCAAAGATAACTTTCGTAACAATATAAACATGAGGATGATGACAATGATATAAGAATTCAATTAAATGCAAACAAAGAATAAATTCTAAAGATTTATAATTAATTTATCCAGAATTCAATAATGTCCAAATTATCAACATGATACTGCTTTGTGGAGTAAAATTCAAGAGTAATATTGTATCAAAAATGATTTGAACCGAAAAGAAATATATTTTTATCATGGATAGTACCCCGGGTGAATAGTACCCGAGTGAATAGTACCCCGTGAATAGTACTCTGGCATGAAAAGGTTAAAACTTATCAAGAACGCTCAGAATAATATTTTTATGAAAAACACTGGATGAAGCACAAATATCAAGGATATTCTACTAATTTTAGGAATTATAGAAGCAATACTTACCGTACTAAGTTTAAATTTAGGAATATGAAATGAAATAATATCCCTTCCATACTATGGAGTATGAAAGAAAATAATATTTCTTACGAGTATTGAAAAAAAATAATATCCTTTACCTTAGTAGAAACTGGATTTGACTGGAATATCGGATATTATTCTGAGAAAATCTTGCAGAAAACTACGCTCAAAGTATTCTTATAATCAAAAGAAATACTCACAATACTGTAGTAAAAATGCTTGAGATTTTTTGGTGTGATTTTAGGATGAAGGGTTGCTCTCCTTTTATAATGCAATTCGGAGGAATGAAATGAGAAACATGCCAAACTTCCTGCCAAACTATTCTCATTTCAAAGCCTAACTCTTCTCATTTTTCATATGGGTGGGGGGAACCTTTTGAAATAATCTTTGCAGGCAACATGTTCTACAAAACAAATAGCCTAACAACTCATTTTCCACTCATTTCTTCCTTATTTGAGGGCCCACAAAATTAGGCAACACCATTTTGCTGACATTTTTTTCAAGCCACCAAAAAAGAAATACAAGCATTCACATAACCGTCCTTTTATCACATGTACATATATTTATATAATATTATTATTTAAACAATTAAATGAATATTTTATCGGAGAGATAATTATAATTCCATAGAAAATATGCCAAACTTTCAACAATTATTTCATGCTAAAATTCCTTCATTTAAATTAAAATTGAACCAATATCCACCACATAATAATTTATATTATAAGCTCACAATATCAACAACCAATCATTCCCAGGAAAGAGGGGGCTTTTTGATAAGGATTTATCCTTATTGGCGCGCAATTAGATGACCAAACCCTTTTCCTCGACAGAATTTTCTAGACATTGTTGTAAGACCCCAACTTTTATGAATAAAGATGAATTTTCTATAATTATCATTTTTTTAATATTATGGAATGAATTTGATATAATATTATAGTTGTGGGTAATAGTTATAAATTTTGTAAAGTACGCAAGTTGTTATATAATATTCGATTGGTCGGGGAATATTCGTTTTAACAGGGAATATTCGTACGACGACACAATCATTGGTGGACCCCATAACGGAATTATTTTTGGATTTAGAAAATGACAAAAATATTTTATGAAAATAACGACGGAAGTTTTATCGTTAACTATTGAAACACCCGGTGTTAAAAGTACAGGAATACGCATGGTTGCATAGTAGCACACGGTATTGATTATTGATGCTTTCGTGAGAAGTCACCCAGTTTTGTTCAATTATTGCTTCAGTAATTGTTGCTTAGTATCTCACGTTAATTGATTCAATTATTGTCGATATTTTATATATTATTAACTCAACAATTGAGACGATGAAGTTATTAATATTATTATTTACAATATTAACGATGTCTAGAAGTTCTGCCAATGAGAGGTTTGGTCACCTAATTGCGCGCTAATAGGGAGAAATCATTATTGGAAAGCCCCATATTTTCTGGGAACGACCTGGTCGATTAATAGTGTGAATTATAATAATGATGATGAAGTTTTGTTTTATTAGTATTATTAATGTAATAAAACAGAAAAGCTTTTTATATAACATATAATACTTTTATAAAGTTATTCATTTTATTAGACTATAAATAGAATATATTATATTCTATTATGCATAGTATTTTGTATAGTAAATTTTTTTTATATAAAATAGAATAATTTTATAAAGTTATTCGTTTTATTAGACTATAAATATAATATATTATATTTTATTATGCATAGTGTTTACATAGTAAAATCTTTTTATATAAAACAGAATATTTTTATAAAGTTATTCGTTTTATTAGATTATAAATAGAATATATTATATTTTTATTTAAAAGATTTTGTTTTATTAGAATATTTTATAGTAAACCAATCTGGCGTATTATTAGATTATAAATAGAATATATTATATTTTATTTAAAAGATTTTGTTTTATTAGAATATTTTATAGTAAACCAATCTGGACCGTCCGTTTAAAAGTAAATCAATCTGAACCGTTCAGGAATTAGTTACTATTTAGTCCATTCTCCTATAAATAGAAGCTAATTCCTTCATTATTTCTTACGAATTCACTGAAACTCTAGAAAGAGAAACTATAGAGAGAAAGAAGAAAAGTATTCTGCTACTTCACTACTCCTATATCCAGTTTGTTCTAAAGTAAGGGGTATTATTTCTTTCGTATTCATGAAGAGAACTTCTGTTATTCCATTTTTTTATTCTGCTGGAATAACCTATATACGTGGTCTACCCTATACTTGGTGAAATTCTTCTGTTATTCCATTCTTTATCATTATGTTGGAATAACCTGTCTATGCGAAGTACCACATACATGGTGAAATTCTTCTATTATTTCATTCTTTATTATTCTGTTGGAACATCCTGTCTGTGCTTTTACGTGTGACCTGGTTCCGTTATTTATTATTCTGTTGGAACATCCTGTCGGTGCGAATTTCACCTTACCTGGTTCCGTTATTTATTATTCTATTGAAATATCATATCTGTACGTTTACGCATGACCTGGTTCCGTTATTTATTATTCTATTAGAATAACCTGTCTGTGCGGTCTATCGCATGCCTGGTGATTTCTTTTGTTATTCCATTCTTTATTATACTCAGTTGGTTAAAGTTTTGACTTCTATACTCCATAAAATTAGTGGAATATCCTTTATATTTGTGCTTCATCCAGTATCTTTTCATAGAAATATTCTTCTGAGCATTCTTGAATTTTACTCTACAAAGTAGTATCATGTTGACAATTTGGACGTTATTGAATTCTGGATAAATTAATTCTTGAACTTGTTTTATTGGATTCTTATATCATTGTCATCATCATCATGCTTATATTATGTTGAAAGTCATCTGTGGCCTATTGTGCATAGATGGACTTGGTATGATTATGATCAGGGATTATTCGGTATAATCGTGACCGTAATGTTACAAATGATGTGGTAAAAGTCCTCATTGGCCCGTAGTGCATTGATGGACAGTTGTTGGCATGATCATGACCATTGATGAATACACGAATATCCTTGGCCCGTAGTGCATGGATAATTTGTGGTTGTGATACTAATGAATATCATTGGCCGTAGTGTAGGGATGATGTGGTTTATTTGTTAAGCTGAGTACCAGCGATAAAAGTGGTGGAAAAACCTTTTAAATCATAAAAGATAGTAGATTTTATTCTCTACTTGACTCTTTTAATGGATTGCTTGTTCCGCTGCAGTTAAACTTGATGTTTGTTATATTATATCAGTTTAACACTGTTGAAGGCTAACGATAATTTATTATGTATTATCTTAGTCATAATATTTCTTACTGGGCTAGTTGAGCTCACCCTTTTACTTTCATTGTTCTCTTCAGAAAATGAGAACGTAGCAGGGACTAGTCGAGGAACGGAGTGACGATCCAGATAATAGCATTAGTAGTCCTCACTATTCTGTTAAATAGTGTGATAATAAATGTAATGAGGACTCAATTGAGTGTGGATATTGTCTAGATGATAATATTTGTATTAAAACTCACAGCATATGTTTTGTCGTATTTTACACAACTGTTATATAATTAAGTTGTATTTGAATTTTGTACCATGTATTTGGCGACTCAAGATGGGTGATGTATACCTATTTTGGGGGCGTCACAGTTGGTATCAAAGCTTATGGATATGATCCATGGCTGAGATATGAGACAAGAACTAGGAAGGGAGAGATAAGGAATTCCTTCGCTAGTATGACCTACCTTAATTTATTTAGTATTTAATTGGTCGGTTAGAGTATATGGATAATATGTGATATGTTAATTAACCCTTGTTTTGTGACAGTATTTGAAAATGGCATCTGAGAATGTTGAGATTAGAAATGGAGCGCAGGAGACCATTAAGTCTCCACATATCAATAATCAGGATAATGTGAATCAGGAAGGCGACAATCCTCAGGCAAACAACAACACTAACCAGATGATGAATGATGGAATGTTCAGAGGCTTTTTGCAATTCATGCAACATCAGGCAATAGCGACTCCTGTACAAAATGCAGGTGGAAACACTGGCAACTCTCGGACGGTCACCGCTAAGCAGTTTAAGGAACTGGGACCACCGGAGTTTTTTAGAGAGCCAAAACCACTTAAGGAGGAGACGTGGATAAAGCAGATCTGCAAGATATTTGATGTTTTGGGATGCTCCGAGGAGCAAAAGGTTCCCTTTGCCACCTTCATGTTGCGTGCAGAGGCAGATTACTGGTGGGAATCTGTAAAACGTACTCAACCTGCCGCACTAAAGATGACTTGGGAGAAGTTCCAAGAATTGTTCAACGACAAGTACTTTCCCGAAAGAATTCGTCACATGAAAAAAGTAGAGTTCATAAAGCTGGAGCAAAACAACGTGACTGTGTCGCGGTACGAAGTCAAGTTTGCCGAGTTATCCCGGTTTACGTCCCATTTGGTTGATAATAAGGAGAGAGAATGACGCGAATGTTTCTAAGAGGTTTAAAACCCGAGATACGTCAATATCTTATCTCTCATAAATTGTGTTTGTATTCAGATGTTGTTAATAGGGCTCAGTTATTGGAGTGCGATAATGAGTCAACCCAACCAAAAGAGAGCAGCCGGTAAAATGATAATACTAGTGATAGCAGTCATCGAAGCGGTGACAATAAGTGTAGAGGGAATCAACATGCCAGAAATGGTAACCACTTCGGTGGTAATCATGGCCAAAATAATAAGAATGGACATTTCAAGAAGAGGAAATTCAACAATGATGGAAAGACGTCAGCACCAGCACCCGTTGTTAAGGACGGAGAACGACCACCTATCATATACTTCAAATGCAGAGGGGAGGGACACATCTGTCCAAACTGCGCGATGTCTTCCAAAGCATGTTATAATTGTCGAAGAGAAGGTCACCTACACCAATTTTGTCGTTCACCGAAGACAAGTTCAGCTAGGATGGAGGCACTAAAGGACGTTCCATAAAAGTCAAAGCCAGTAGTGCAAGGGAGAGCGTTTGTCGTGACCTCCCAGAAAGCAAAGAACCCGAACAAGGTCATCACAGGTAAGCTTATCATAAACTTTAGTGAAGTTTATACCTTATTTGATACTAGTTCTACCCATTCTTTTATTTCTCCTACTTGCGCTCAACGTTTAAATTTAACTCCAGATAAATTAGACTTTGACTTATCTGTTGAAACTCCATTGGGAGAAACCTTCATTACATCCACTGTTTATAAGTCTTGTTTGGTTCAAATCGGTACCTTCACATTACCTATCGATCTTATTTCATTGAAAATACTTGCATTTGACGTAATTCTAGGGATTGATTGGTTAACTTCTGATCATGCAAAAATTGATTATTTTTTTAAGGTTGTTAACTATCATATTCCTAACCAACCTATTATGCGAATTCAAGCAACCAAACCATTAAAATCAATCACTGTCATCTCAAGCCATAAAGCTATTCGTTTATTGAAAAACGGATGTCAAGCTTCCTTAGCTCATGTCACAGATTTAAACAAAAATACGTCAGTTTTGAATGATATTTCTATTGTTAATGAATTTCCTGACGTATTCCCTAAAGAACTTCTTGGCCTACCCCAAGAACTTGAAATTGAATTTTGTATCGACCCTGAACCCGGTACAAAACCCATTTCCAAAGCCCCACATCGAATGGCTCCTATTGAACTTCAGGAGTTAAAGACCCAACTACAGGAATTGTTAGACATCGGTTTCATTCAGCCTAGTACGTCTCCTTGGGGTTCTCCTGTTCTATTCGTGAAGAAGAAAGATGGGAGTATACGACTTTGTATTGATTATCGGGAGTTGAACCATGTCACTATCAAAAATAAATATCCATTGCCTCCCATTGATGACCTGTTTGACCAGCTGCAAGGCGCCAAATTTTTTTCAAAGATTGATCTTCATTCCGGATATCACCAATTGAAGATTAGAACCGATGACATTCCAAAGACGGCTTTCAGAACTCAGTACGGGCATTATGAATTCGTAGTCATGTCTTTTGGATTAACTAATGCTCCTGCTGCCTTCATGGATATGATGAACCGAGTATTCAAGAAATATTAGGATCACTTTGTGGTCGTGTTTATTGATGACATCCTTATTTATTCCAAAAGTCGTGAAGATCATGAGCAACACTTGAGGCTGATACTTCAAAAGCTTCATGAATATAAGATTTATGCTAAGTTGAAGAAATTGGAGTTCTGGCTTGAGGAAGTAACATTCCTTGGGCACATGGTATCAAGTCATGGAATATTTGTTGACCCAGCAAAGATTGAAGTTATTCAACGCTGGGAGAAACCTAAATCAGTGACCGAAGTACGTAGCTTTCTTAGCTTAGCTGGTTATTATCGGAGATTCGTAGAAGAGTTTTCTCGAATTGCTACTCCCTTAAATCAGCTGACTCAGAAAGATACAAAATTCGGTTGGAACGAGGAATGTGAGAAGAGTTTTCAAGAACTCAAGAGAAGACTCATTTTAGCACCTGTTCTGATAATACCATCTGGCTCGGAGGGATTTGTCATCTACAGTGATGCTTCAAGCAAAGGGTTAGGATGTGTTCTCATGCAACATGGGAAAGTCATAGCCTAAGCCTCTCGACAACTCAAAGAATATGAGAGGAATTATCCTACTCATGATCTAGAGTTGGCAACTGTTGTCTTCGCACTTAAAATTTGGAGGCATTACTTGTATGGGAAGAAAGTGGAGATCTTTACGGATCATAAAAGCCTCAAATATTTCTTCACTCAAAAGGAACTCAACATGCGACAGCGACGTTGGCTTGAACTATTGAAAGATTATGATCATACCATCCAATACCATCCTGAAAAAGCAAACGTGATAGCTGACGCATTGAGTAGAAGATCATATGTGGGTACGAGTGAGATACTATCAACGCAGAGGCCCATTTTGTATGACTTGCAAAGGATGGAGATAGAGATAAAGACTCCACACAAGACTTATAAACAGTGGATGTAATGAAGGTTTCTCCCAATGGAGTTTCAATAGATAAGTCAAAATCTACTTTCTCTGGAGTTAAATTTAAACGTTGAGCGCAAGTAGGATAAATAAAAGAATGGGTAGAATCGGTATCAAATAAGGTATAAATTCGCGAAAGTTTATGATTAGCTTACTCGTGATCACCAAATTCGGATTCCTCACTTTTTGGGAGGTTAAGACAAACGCTCTCCCTTGAACTACCAGTTTTGTCTTGTCTGGAATGGCCTTTGATGACTCCATCCCAATTGGACTTGACTTCAGTGCACGAAAAAATTGGGCTAGGTAATCATCTCTTCCACAATTGTAACATGCTTTGGACTGCTGCGTACAGTTTGGACTGTTGTGTCCCTGTCCTCCTTATTTGTAACATACGACCGGTGGTCGTTCTCCTTCCTTAACAACAGGTGCTGGTGATGACGTCTTTCCATCGCTATTAAATCTCCTCTTCTTGAAATTTCTACTTCTATTATCTTGGTCATGATTACCACTGAAGTGGTTACCATTTTTGGCATGTTGATTCCCTCCACGTTTGTTGTCACCGCTTCGATGACTGCTACCACTGGTATTATCGACTTGCCGGCTGATCTCCCTTGGTTGGGTTGACTCATTATCGCTCTCCAATAACCGAGCCCTATTTACAACATCTGAATACAAACACAATTTGTGAGAAATAAGGTATTGACGTATTTCAGGTCTCAAACCTTGCAGAAACATTCGCATCATTCATTCATCATTATAAACCAAATGGGATGCAAACCATGACAACTCGGCAAACTTAGCCTCGTACTGCGACACGGTCATGTTGTTTTGCTCTAGCTTGATGAACTTCACCTCCTTCATGTGTCGAATACTTTTTGGAAAGTACTTGTCGTTGAATAATTCTTGGAACTTCTCCCAAGACATCTTTAGTGTAGCAGGCTGAGTACGCTTTACAGATTCCCACTAGTAATCTTCCTCTTCTCGCAACATGAAGGTGGTAAAGGGAACCTTTTGCTCCTCGGAGCATCCCAAGACATCAAATATCTTGGTGATCTGTTTTATCCACGTCTCCGCCTTAAGTGGTTTTGGGTCTCCCAAAAACTCTGGTGGACCCAACTCCTTTAATTGCTTAGCGGTGACCGTTCGAGAGTTCCCAGTGCTTCCACCTGCATTTTGAATAGGA
Organism: Panax japonicus; assembly: GCA_020205505.1. Taxonomy (NCBI): domain Eukaryota; kingdom Viridiplantae; phylum Streptophyta; class Magnoliopsida; order Apiales; family Araliaceae; genus Panax; species Panax japonicus. The sequence continues at coordinate 54,470,360 of CM035114.1, read as the reverse complement.
GCCGCTCTCGCCTGATGTTGCATGAATTGCATAAAGCCTCTGAACATCCCATCGTTCATCATTTGATCGGTGTTGTTGTTTACCTGAGGATTATTGTCTTCCTGTTGCAAATTCTCTTGGGTATTGATAGTTGTAACTCAATGGTCTCATGTGCTCCATTGCTTATCTCAACATTCTCGGATGTCATTTTTGAACACTGCCACAAAATAAGGATTAATTGACATGCCACATATTATCTCTATACTTTGACTGACCAATTAAGTAACAAATAAACTTAGGTAGGTCATACTAGCAAATGAATTACCCGGCTCTCCCATCCTAGTTCTAGTCTCACGTCTCAGCTAGGGATTATATCCCTATGCTTTGATACCAACTGTGATGCCCTCAAAATAGATATACATCACTCATTCTGAGTCGCCAAATACATGGTACAAAATTCAAATACAACTTAATTAATACAGCTGTCGGGTAATACGACGAAACATAAGCTGGGAGTTTTAATGCGAATATTGTCTTCTAGACAATATTCACACTCAAATTCAATCTTATTACAATTATTATCACACTATTTCATAGAATAGTGAGGACTTCTAAAACAACCATCTGGACTGTCACTCCGTTGCCCGACTAGTCCCAGCTATATTCTCATTTCCTGAAGAGAACGATAAAAACAAAGGGTGAGCTCAACTAACCCAGTAAAGAATATTATAACAAAGATAATGCAGAATAAATTATCATTAGCATTCAACAGTGTTAAACTGATAGAATATAATAGACAACAAATTTAACTACAGCAGAATAAATAATCCATTAGAAGAGTCAAGTAGAGCATGATATCTACTATCTTCTATCATTTAAAGTTATCACCAATTTTATCACTGAGACTCACCGTAATAAATAATCTAAATCACTGAATTATCCATGCACTACAGGCCAAGGATATTCATTATTATCACCAATGGTCATGTTCATCTCAACAACTGTCCATCAATGCACTACGGGCCAATGAGGACTTTTACCACATCATTTGTAACATTATAGGTCATGATTATACCAAATAATTCATGATCATAATCATATCAATCAACAGTCCATCTATGCACTACGGGCCAAAGATGACTTTCATTACAATATAAACATGAGGATGATGACAATGATATAAGAATTCAATTAAATGCAAACAAAGGATAAATTCTAAAGATTTATAATTTAATTTATCCAGAATTCAATAATGTCTAAATCGTCAACATGATACTGCTTTGTGGAGTAAAATTCATGAGTAATATTGTATCAAAAATTATTTGGACCGAAAAGTAATAATTTTTTGTCATGAATAGTATACCGGGTGAATAGTACCTGAGTGAATAGTACCCCGGGTGAATAGTACTTCAGGAATAGTACCTCGTAAATAGTACTCCGGCATAAAAAAGTTAAAACTTATCAAGAACGCTCAGAATAATATTTTTATGAAAAGATACTGGATGAAGCACAAATATCAAGGATATTCTACTAATTTTAGGAATTATAGAAGCAATACTTACCGTACTAAGTTTAAATTTAGGAATATGAAATGAAATAATATCTCTTCCCTACTATGGAGTATGAAAGAAAATAATATTTCTTACGAGTATTGAAATAAAATAATATCCTTTACCTTAGTAGAAACTGGATTTGACTGGAATATCAGATATTATTATGATAAAATCTTGCAGAAAACTACGCTCAAAGTATTTTTATACTCAAAAGAAATACTCACAATACTATAGTAAAAATGGTCGAGATTTTTTTGTGTGATTTTAGGATGAAGGGTTGCTCTCCTTTTATAGTGCAATTCAGAGGAATGAAATGAGAAACATGCCAAACTTCCTGACAAATTATTCTCATTTTAAAGCCTAACTCTTCTCATTTTTCATATGGGTTGGGGCACCTTTGAAATAATCTTTGCAGGCAACATGTTCTACAAAACAAATAGCCTAACAACTCATTTTCCACTCATTTCTTCCTTATTTGAAGGCCCACAAAATTAGGCAACACCATTTTGCTGACATTTTGGTCAAGCCACTAAAAAAGAAATACAATGTAAGACCCCAACTTATTATAAATAAAATTAAATTTCCTATATTCATTATATTGAAATAATAAGGAATTAATTTGATATAATGCTTTTGTTATGGGTGAAATGTGCAAATTTTACAAAATAATCAAGTGGTTATAAAATATTTATTTTTGTCAGGGAATTTTCATTTGGTCGTGGAATATTATTGTTGTCGGGGAATATTCGTACGAAGGCGCAGCCATTTGTGGGCCCCATAACAAAATACTTGTCGGATGAAGAAAACGACAAGTTTGAGTTTTTATAAATAACGGCGTAGTTGTTACCGTTAACACTGTTGGAATATCCGGTGGTTAAAATACAGTAATACACATGGTTGCACAGTAGCACGCGGTATTACACAGTATTTTTGAATTATTGATTCTTACGTAAGAAGGCAATACTCAATAATTGTTATAGTAATTACTATTCAATATTTTATTTTATTGATTCAATAATTGTTGCGTTGATATTTTATATTATTGTTGTTTCATTAATTGTCACTGCACAATATTTTCCATTATCTGATCAATAATTCATATTATTTGAATAATATTATTAGATAGCATTATTGGCAATGTCTAGAAAGTTCTGTCAAGGAGAGGTTTGGTCATTTAATTGCGCGCTAGTAAGGAGAAATCCTTATCGGAAAGCCCCGTCTTTCCTGGGAACGGCCTGGTTGTCATTATTATGATTATGTAATATTATTTGTGAATAATTATTTATTGATTTATATGATAAGGAAATATTTATTTTATGTGGATATAAATGAAGGAAATATTTATTTTTATGTGGATATAATTGAAGGAATTAATGTTGAGGTGTTTTATCCGTATTTTTATCGGAATGGAGATATTAAAAATTAAATCAGTGTTCTTAAAGCTCTATTGCGTGAGTTATAATTATAATTCGACCGTTGGATCGTTGTGATTTTTGGATATGTTATACATATATAAGTTGAGTATATGTCCACAAATTTTGAACCGTTAAAAATTAACATATGATTTGTTATGAATTTTATGAGGTACTGAAAATCATCCGTTTATGGATTTTGGGTATTTTTTGTGTGGAATTTGGAAAATATTTCTTCTGCAAAGTTGTAGAGAATTCGATTTCGTTTGGAATGGGCATAAAATTCATATTTTTCTTATAAAATGGCTATTTTTTTAAGAATTATTGAAGTTTTAGAAATTAAAATATTTTTATTAAAATTGGGTAAGACCCACTTTTGTTTTTAAAACATGTGGGCTGCTATTTTTGTTCCAAGATGGCTGGCTTAGGAAGAAAGAAAAAAAATAATATTTTATTAATTTAGTCTCCTTTAGCGTTCTAGCATTTTTCTATAAATAGGCGCTTAAGTTAGAATTGAAAATCACACCAGAAACATAAGTTTTCTCTCTATATATTGTCAAGCGTATTTTTGTGAGTATTTAGATACTTTGAGAGTTGTTATTCAGTGCTAGTTTCCTTCGACTTTACATCCGATATTCCGATCAGAAATATTATTATTTTGAGGTAAGGGATGTTATTTTCTTCTTAAATGATATTATTTTCTTCAATATCATTATGCCGAATTATTGATATGAGATTTATTGTGGAATTTCTACCTTTTTGCGTCGGGGTTACTATTCACGTATACGATACTATTCACGTCTACGGCACTATTCATAAATACGGCACTATTCACCGAAAAATGAAATTTTCTCTTCTTTGTCCCAGATGTCTATTATGGTTACTATCTTTAATTGTATCCATGTTTTTGATCTTTATTCTTGAATTTTACTCCATTATGGTTTATTATGGAGTATTTTTAAACTTGAGTTATCTAAAGTACGAATCTCTAAACTTTATCCTTTTATCTCACTCGATTCGTTCTCTAAAATGTTTTTCATCATCCCCAGTCCTTAATGGTGATACTTGATGAATATCTTTGGCCTGTAGTGCAAAGATATATAATTACCTAATGAATATCTTTGGCCCGTAGTGCAATGATGAACAGGTGTTGAGATGAACATGACCAACTAGTGATACAAATGAATATCTTTGGCCCGTAGTGCAAAGATGAATATTTGATTCAAGATGTATATTGATTGATGTTACAGGGATAAAATATTGATGATGGACTTTTAAATTCATAGATGATAGTAGATTTCATTCTCTACTTAACTCTTCTAATGAATTGTTGTTTTCGCTGCAGTTGTTGATCTAAAACTTGTTGTCTATTATATTCTATCAGATTTTTTCCTGTTGAAGACTAAGGATAATTTGTTGTATATTATCTTAGTCATAATAGGAACCAGTCGGAGTATAGAGTGATGGTCTTAGACAGTTGTTTTAGCAGTTCTCACTATTTTTGTAAAATAGTGCATCAATAATTATAATGAGGACTTTATTTGAGTGTGGATATTGTCTAGAAGATAATATTTGTATTCAAACTCACATTATGTGTTGTCGTATTTTACACTTCAATTGTAATAATAAAGTTATAGTTGTTTTATGTACCATGTATTTGGCGACTCAGAATGGGTATTGTATACCTATTTTGGGGGCGTCACAGTTGGTATCAGAGCTTAGGGATATAGTCTTTGGCGGAGATCGGGGAATTAAACTAGGAGGGGAGAGACGAGTAAATCCTTCACTAGTGTGTCCTACCTAAGCTTATTTGTTGGTCGGTCATAATATAGGGATATTATGTGATATGTTAATTTGTGTAATTAACCCTTGTTTTATGGTAGTTTTTAAGAATGGCAGCTGAGAACGTTAACAAGGGAGTGTATGAGACTGTGGAACAACCTTCAATCACCAACCAAGAAAACGTGCAATAGGAAGGCAATATTCCTCTTGTAAACAACACTATGGAGCAAACGATGAATGATGGAATGTTTAGAAGCTTTTGCAGTTCATGCAAATTCAGACGAGGGAGACTCGTGTACAAAATACTGGTGGAAATGATAGCAACGTGCGGTTTGTCATGGCCAAGTAGTTCAAGGAGTTGGGACCACCAGATTTTTGGGAAAAGTCGGATCTGATTAAGGTAGAAATATGGGTCAAGAAAATTACCAAGATATTCGATCTCTTGCGATGCACGGAAGAACAAAAGGTTCCATTCGCTACCTTTATGTTCCGTGGTGAGGCAGATTACTGGTGGGAATCTGTGAAGCGTACCCAGCCAGCCGCACTCAACATGTCTTGGGAAAGATTTCAGAAACTGTTCAATGACAAGTACTTTCCTGAAAGTAATCATCATATAAAGGAGGTAGAGTTTATTAGATTCGAATAGAACAACATGACGGTGTCCCAGTATGAGGCGAAGTTTACAGAATTATCTAGGTTTGCACCTCATTTGGTAGAGAATGAAGAACGTATGACGCGGATGTTTTTGAGAGGTCTAAAACCCAAGATTCGTCAATACCTTATCTCTCATAAATTTTCTTTGTATTCAGATGTTGTCAACAGGGCTCATTTATTAAAGCGAGATAATGAGTATGTTCAACCAAGGGACCACAACCAGGGTCATACCGGTGACAGCAGTCATCAGAGCGATGATAACCATCGAGGAGGGAAAAATACGGACAAAAGCTGTAACCACTCGGGTGGTAATCGTGACCATGATAATAGGAGAGGTGAGTCAAGTGGAAATTTCAAAAAGAGGAGATTCAACAATGACGGGAAGACATCAGCACTAGCACCAATAACAAATTCTAAAGGAGGAGAACGACCACCAGTTAGATGCTACAAATGCGGAGAGGAGGGACACATAAGTCCAAATTGTTCACAGCCTTCCAAGGTGTGTTTCAATTATGGAAAAGATAGTCATATAGCATGATTTTATCCAGTACCGAAGTCAAGTCCAACTGGGACGGCGGCACCAAAGGCGAATACGGACAAAATAAAGTCGGTGGTTCAAGGGAGAGCGTTTGTCGTGCCTGGCCAAAACGTGAGAAACCCGAACGAGGTGATCACGGGTAAGATAATCTTGAACTTTTACAAAGTTTATACCTTACTATATACCGGTTCTACCCATTCTTTTATCTCTCCTGCTTGTGCTCAACGTTTAAACTTGACTCCGAAAAAATTAGACTTTGACTTATCTGTGGAGACTCTATTAGGAGAAACCTTTATCACATCCACTGTTTATAAATCTTTCTTGATCCAAGTTGGTATAATCACATTACCTGTTGATCTTATCTCTTTAAAGATACTTGCATTTGATGTGATTTTAGGGATTGATTGGTTAACCACTCATCATGCCAAAATTGATTATTTTCGTAAGGTTTTTAGTTTTCATATTCCTAACCAACCTGTTATACGAATTCAAGCAACTAAACCACTAAAACCAGTCACTGTCATATCAAGCCATAAAGCTATTCGTTTATTGAAAAATGGATGTCAAGCTTTCTTAGACCATATTATGGACTTGAATAAAAACATGTCAGATTTAAATAATATTTCTATTGTTAGTGAATTTCTTGACGTATTTTCTGAAGAACTTCATGGTCTACCTCCAGAACGTGAAGTTGAATTCTTTATTGATCTTGAACCGGGTACAAAGCCCATTTCTAAAACCCCATATCGAATGGCTCCTATTGAACTTCAGGAGTTAAAAGACAAGCTACAGGAATTCTTAGACATCGGTTTCATTCGTCCTAGTACATCTCCTTGGGGTGCTCCTGTTTTATTTGTAAAGAATAAATACAGGAGTATGCGACTTTGTATTGACTACCGAGAATTAAACCATGTCACTATCAAGAATATGTATCCCCTACCTCGCATTGATGACCTGTTTGACCAGTTGGAAGGAGCACAATTCTTTTCAAAGATCGATATTCCTTCTGGATATCATCAGCTGAAGATTAAAACTGAGGATATTCCAAAAACTGCCTTTAGAACTAGGTACGGGCATTATGAATTCTTAGTCATGTCTTTTGGATTGACTAATGCTCCTTCTGCTTTCATGGATATGATGAACTGTGTATTCAAGAAATATTTGGATCAGTTCGCTGTTGTCTTTATTGATGACATCCTCATCTATTCCAAAAGCCGTGAAGATCATGAGCACCATTTGAAGCTGGTATTTCAACGACTTCGTGACAACAAGCTATATGCTAAGCTAAAGAAATGCGAGTTCTAGCTTAAGGAAGTAGCATTCCTTGGGCACGTGGTGTCAAAACATGGAGTATCTGTTGACCCGGCAAAGATTGAAGCAATACAAAGTTGGGAGCAACCGAAGTCGGTGACCGAAGTGCGTAGCTTTTTGGGCTTAGCTAGTTATTATCGGAGATTCGTGGAAGGATTTTCTCGAATCGCTACTCCATTAACTCAGCTGACTCGGAAAGATACAAAATTCGTATGGAGCGAGGAATTCGAGAAGAGTTTCCAAGATCATAAAAGGAGACTCATTTCGGCACCTGTTCTAACAATACCACTTGGTTCGAATGGATTTGTTATCTACAGTGATGCTTCAGGCAAAGGGTTAGGATGTGTTCTCATGCAATATGGAAAAGTCATAGCCTATGCCTCGCGATAACTCAAAGAATATGAGAGGAATTATCCTACTCATGATTTGGAGTTGGCAGCAGTTGTTTTTGCGTTGAAAATCTGGAGACACTACCTGTATGGGGAGAAAGTTGAGATTTATACGGATCATAAAAGCCTCATATATTTCTTCACCCAAAAGGAACTCAACATGCGGCAACGACGTTGGCTCGAGCTGTTGAAAGATTACGACCATAGCATTCAATATCATCCTGGAAAAGCAAACGTTGTAGCTGACGCATTGAGTAGAAGATCGTATGCGGGTACGAGTGCGATGTTGTTAACACAAAGACCCATTTTGTATGACTTACAAAGGATGGAGATAGAATTAAACACTCTAGGGACCCATGTGATGATGGCAAATATATGAGTAGAACTGACTTTAATTAATAAAGTTAAAGCTGCTCAAACTACAAACATGGAGCTGATGCGTATGAAGAAGAAAGTGAAAGAAGGTGTTATTCTAGAAGTAAGAATTGATGAAGAAGGAATACTTCGAGTCAACTCCAGAATTTACGTTCCTAACGATTCTGACTTGAAGCACAGAATCATGATGGAGGCACACAACACACCATTTGCAATCCATCCTAGGAGTACCAAAATGTATCACGATCTTCGACATACATTTTGGTGGAGTAATATGAAGAGAGAGATCGCGGAGTTTTTCTCGAGGTATTTAACCTGTCAACATGTTAAGGCGGAGCATCAAGTGCCAAAGGGTCCATTACAACCACTTAAGATTCTGAAATGGAAGTGGGAACACATTAATATGGATTTCATTACAGGTCTTCCCAAAGTTTCTCAAGGCATAGATGCGATTTGGGTTATTGTTGATAGATTAACCAAGTCTGCTCATTTCTTGCCTATACGTAAGACTTATTCCCTAGAACGTCTTGCTCGTATATACGTGAATGAGATTGTGAGATTGCATGGCATGCTAGTATCCATAGTTTAGGATTGTGACCCAAGATTCAGTTCACGATTTTGCGTTAGCTTGCAGAAAGCTATGGGTATGGGCACGAATTTATGATTCAGTTCGGCATACCATCCTCAAACGGATGGGCAATCGGAAAGGACTATTCAAAACCTTGAAGATCTATTAAGACTCTTTGTCCTAGATTTCAAAGGCAATTGGGATAAGTACTTGCCACTAGTGGAATTCTCCTACAACAACAGTTATCAAGCAAGTATAGGCATGGCTCCATTCGAGGCGTTGTATAGACGAAAGTGTCATTCTCTAGTATGCTGGGACGAGGTGGGTGAAGCAACGTTGTTGGGACCAGAATTTGTACGCATGACTACAGAAAAGATTCAAATGATTCGGCAACGTATAAAGACCTCACAAGATCGACAAAAGAGTTATGTTGATCTTCATCGAAAGGGCGTGGAGTTTAATATTGGAGATCATGTACTGTTACGTATTGCTCCATGGAAGGGAGTTACGAGATTTGGGAAGAGAGGAAAGCTCAATCCACGATTTGTTGGTCCATTTGAGATTCTTGACCGAATAGGAAATGTGGCCTATAGACTCGCATTACCTCCAAGCATATCTCGTGTTCATAATGTTTTTCATATATCTATGCTTCGTAAATATGTGAAAGACCCGAACCACATTATTGCGTTAAAACCAGACGAGATAGCCGAAGATTTAATGTACGAGGAGGTACCTGTCAAGATATTGGATAGGAAAGAGCATGTCCTACGAACAAAGGTTATACCACAAGTCAAGGTTTTGTGGAGGAACCATGCTATTGAAGAAATGACCTGGGAGTTGGAATCGGAAATGAAAGCGAGGTACCCTCACCTTTTCGAAACACCAGGTACGTACGTCAATTTCGAGGACCAAATTTCATAAGGAGGGGAGGTTGTAAGACCCCAACTTATTATAAATAAAATTAAATTTCCTATATTCATTATCTTGAAATAAAAAGGAATTTATTTGATATAATGCTTTGGTTATGGATGAAATATGTAAATTTTGTAAAATAAGCAAGTGGTTATAAAATATTGATTTTGTCGGGGAATATTCGTTTGGTCGTGAAATATTCTTATTGTCTAGAAATTTTTGTAAGACGGTGCAGCCATTTGTGGGCCCCATAACAGAATAAATGTCGAATGAATAAAACGACAAGTTTGAGTTTTTATAAATAACGGCGTAGTTGTTACCATTAACACTGTTGGAATACCCGGTGGTTAAAATACAGTAATACGCGTGATTGCACAGTAGCACACGGTATTACACAGTATTTTTGAATTATTTATTCTTATGTAAGAAGGCAATACTCAATAATTGTTATAGTAATTATTGTTCAATATTTTATTTTATTGATTCGATAATTGCTACGTTGATATTTTATATTATTGTTGTTTCAATAATTGTCACTGCACAATATTTCCCATTATTAGATCAATAATTCATATTATTTGAATAATATTATTAGATAACCTTAATGGCAATGTCTAGAAAGTTCTGTCAAGGAGAGGATTGGTCACCTAATTGTGCGCCAGTAAGGAGAAATCCTTATCGGAAAGCCCCCTCTTTCCTGAAAACGGCCTGGTTGTCATTATTGTGATTCTGTAATATTATTTGTGAATAATTATTTATTGATTTATATGATAAGGAAATATTTATTTTATGTGGATATAAATGAATGAAATATTTATTTTTATGTGGATATAATTGAAGGAATTAATGTTGAGGTGTTTTATCATTATTTTTGTCGGAATGGAGGTATTAAAAATTAAATTAGTGTTCTTAAAGCTCTATTGTGTGAGTTATAATTTTAATCCGACCGCTGGATCGTTGTGATTTTTGGATATGTTATACATATATAAGTTGAGTATATGTCCACAAATTTTGAACCGTTAAAAATTAACGTATGATTTGTTATGAATTTTATGAGGTATTGAAAATCATCCGTTTGTGGATTTAGGATATTTTCTGTTTGGAATTTGGAAAACCTTTCTTCTGCAAAGTTGTAGAGAATTCGATTTCGTTTGGAATGAACATAAAATTCATATTTTTCTGATAAAAGGGCTATTTTTTATGAATTATTGAAGTTTCAAAAATTAAAATATTTTTATTAAAATTGGGTGGGACCCACTTTTGTTTTTAAAATATGTGGGCTGCTATTTTTGTTCCAAGATGGCTGGCTTGAAAAGGAGGAGGCGTAGGAAGAAAAAAAATAATATTTTATTAATTTAGTCTCCTTTGGCGTTTTAGAATTTTCCTATAAATAGGCTCTAAAGTTAGAATTGAAAATCACATCAGAAACATAAATTTTCTCTCTCTATATTGTCGAGCGTATTTTTGTGAGTATTTAAATACTTTGAGAGTTGATATTCAGTGCAAGTTTCCTTCGGCTTTATATCCGATATTCCGATCAGAAATATTATTATTTTGAGGTAAGGGATGTTATTTTCTTCTTAAATGATACTATTTTCTTCAATATCATTATGTCGAATTATTGATATGAGATTTATTGTGGAATTTCTACCTTTTTGTGTCGAGGTTACTATTCACGTATACGATACTATTCACGTATACGTCACTATTCACAAATACGGCACTATTCACCGAAAAATTAAATTTTCTCTTCTTTATCCCAGATGTCTATTATGGTTACTATCTTTAATTGTATCCATGTTTTTGATCTTTATTCTTGAATTTTACTCCATTATGGTCTATTATGGAGTATTTTTAAACTTGAGTTATCTAAAGTACGAATCTCTAAACTTTATCCTTTTATCTCACTCGATTCGTTCTCTAAAATGTTTTTCATCATCCTCAGTCCTTAATGGTGATACTTGATGAATATCTTTGGCCTGTAGTGCAAATATGTATTATTACCTAATGAATATCTTTGGCTCGTAGTGCAATGATGAACAGGTGTTGAGATGAACATGACCAACTAGTGATACAAATGAATATCTTTGGCCCGTAGTGCAAAGATGAATATTTGATTCAAGATGTATATTGATTGATGTTACAGAGATAAAATATTGATGATGGACTTTTAAATTCATAGATGATAGTAGATTTCATTCTCTACTTAACTCTTCTAATGAATTGTTGTTTTCGCTGCAGTTGTTGATCTAAAACTTGTTGTCTATTATATTCTATCAGATTTTTCCCTGTTGAAGACTAAGGATAATTTGTTGTATATTATCTTAGTCGTAATATTCTTTATTGGGCTAGTTGAGCTCACCCTTTTCCTTTTTGTTCCATTTTTCTTCTCAGGAAGCGAAAACATAGCAGGAACCAGTCGGAGTATAGAGTGATGGTCCTAGACAGTTGTTTTAGTAGTTCTCACTATTTTTGTAAAATAGTGTTTGAATAATTATAATGAGGACTTTATTTGAGTGTGGATATTGTCTAGAAGACGATATTTGTATTTAAACTCACAGTATGTGTTGTCGAATTTTAAAATTGGTTTATGTTATATTTCTCTATGTTTTATAAGATCACATAAAGTAAGTGAAATGTTATCCAACTTAGGGTATTGTTTCATGATGAGTAAGAAACAAATGAGTATTTTCCAATCTATTGTATGAGTCTAATGTTATTATATTGTTAGGTAAACTAAATGGATTTGAGTGTTGTGTTGATTGTCACCTAATTTAATGCCTCCTATTTTACTGGCGCACAATTATATAAAATAACCCTTTTTCTCGACAGAATTTTTTAGACATTGCCAATAATGCTAACTAATAATATGAATAATTGTGTCATGTCAATTATTGATTTAATAATATAAATATTGTGCAGATGATATTGTGACAATAATTGAATCAATAATATGAGATACTATGTAACAATTACTGTGGAAATTATTGAATGAAACTGATTGACTTTTTATATAAGAATAAATAATCAGAGATATTGTGCAATACCGTGTATTACTGTGCAACCACGCGTATTACTGTACTTTTATCATCGGGTATTTTAATAGTTAACGGTAAAAGTTTTGTCGTTATTTTTATAAAAAGGTTATTTATGTCGCTTTCTATATCCAACAGTTATTCTGTTATGTGGTCCACCAATGATTGCGCCGTCGTACGAATATTTCCCGACAAAAAGAATATTCTCCGACCAAACAAATATTTTATGACAACTTGCTTACTTTGCAAAATTTGCACATATCACCCATAACTATAGCATAATATCAAATTAACACCTTATTATTCAAAATAATATTTAGAAAAAATTAAATCTTTATTCATAAAAGTTGAGGTATTACATACATATATATCTATAGGGTAAAATGAAAATGTTGCCCCTATTCGAACTCAAAACCTCTGATTTGAAATATTGGTCTTAAGACCACCCGAGCACCACAGGCCTAACTGTTAATTTTGCTCAAGAATTAACCTTTATAATAAAACAATTCATTTCTCCATATTATTAAAACTATTTATTTATAACTTCTCACCAAAAAAATTCATAAATTTTGACTCTTCATTTAACTTGAGCAAATTTACATAAACACAAATCACAAAATAGAACATCTAGATAACCTTCTAAATTCTAGAGACGAAAATTATAAAAACTAATAATATGTCTACTACAACGTAAAATAAAAAACAGATCTAACATGTAATACCCCAAAATTTTTATAAATAAAATTGAATTTTCTCTATTCATTATTTTGAAATATTTAGGTATTAATTTGATATAATGCTTTGGTTGTGAGTGAAATGTGCAAATTTTACAAAATAAGCAAGTGGTTATAAAATATTCATTATTGTCGAAGAATATTCGTTTGGTTATAAAATTTTACATGTAATACCGTCATACGGCGCATCCATTTGTGGGCCCCATAACGAAAAATGGTCAGATAAAAAAAAGTTAGTTTTTATAAATAACGGCATAGTTTCTACCATTAACACTGTTGGAATATCCGGTAGTCAAAATACAGTAATATGCGTGGTTGCACAGCAGCACAAGGTATTGCACATTATTTTTGGATTATTGATTTTTACGTAAAAAGGCACTACTCAATAATTGTTACAGTAATTATTGTTCAATATTTTATTTTATTAATTCAATAATTGCTACGTTGATATTTTATATTATTGTTGTTTCAATAATTGTCACTGCACAGTATTTCTCATTATCAAATCAATAATTCATATTATTTGAATAATATTATTAGATAACATTATTAGAAATGTCTAAGGAAGTTCTATCTTGGAAAGGGGTTTGGTCATCTAATTGTGCGCTAGTAACGAGAAATCTTTATCGGAAAGCCCTCTTTTTCTTGGGAACGACCTGGTTGTCAATATTGTGATTCTTTAATATTATTTGTGAATAATTAATTATTGATTTATATGATAAAAAAATATTTATTTTTATGTGGATTTAAATGAAGGAATTAATGCTAAGGTATTTTATCAGTATTTTGTCGAAATGGAGGTATTAAAAATCATCCATATGTGGATTTCGGGTATTTTCTGTTTGGAATTTGGAAAAACTTTCTTCTACAAAGTTGTAGAGAATTAAATTTCCTATAGAATAAACATGAGAATCTAATTTTTCTCATAAAAGGTATATTTATTATGAATTATTAAAATTTCAAAAATAAATGTTTTTTTATTAAAAACATGGTGGGTCCCACTTTTGGTTGGTATGGAATTAGCTGATTTTGGTGGGCACCACTTAAGATGTGCTGAAATTGGTTTCAAAAGTGACGTGCTTGAAAATTTTTAAATTAATATTTTATTAATTTAGTCTACTTTGGCGTTCTAGCATTTTCCTATAAATAGGGTGCTTAGTTAGAATTAAAAATCACACTAGAATCATAAGTTTTCTCTCTATATATTATCAAGCATATTTTTGTAAGTATTTAGATACTTTGAGAGTTGTTATTCAGTGCAAGTTTCCTTCAGCATCATATCTGTTATTCCAATCAAAAGTACTGTTCTTTTGAGGTAAAGGTTATTATTTTCTTCGTAAATGATGTTATTTCTTCAATATCATTATACCAAAATATTGGTATGAATTTTATTGTGAAATTTTTACCTTTTCATGTTGAGGTTACTATTCACATATATGGCACTATTCACGAATACGACGTTATTCACGAATACGGTACTATTCATGAGTACTATTCACGAAGTATGATTTTTCTTGTGGAATTTCTACCTTTAAGTGTCAGGGTTACTATTCATGTATATAGCACTATTCACATATACGACACTATTCACCGAAAAATGAAATTTTCTCTTCTTTGTTCAAGATGGATATTATGGTTACTATCTTTGATTGTATCCATATTTTGAACTTTATTTTTGAATTTTACTCCACTATAGTTTATTATGGAGTGTTTTTGAACTTGGATAAACCGAAGAACAAATCCCTAATATTTGTTCTTTTGTCTCACTAGATTTGTTTCTTTAAAATATTTTTCATCATCCTCAGTCCTAAATGATGATATAACTGAATATCTTCGGCCTGTAGTGTAAAGATGAATGATTACCTGATGAATATCTTTAGCCCGTAGTGCATAGATGGAACAAGTGTTGAGATGAACATGACCAACTGGTGACACAGATGAATATCTTTGGCCCGTTGTGCAATTATGAATATTTGATTCAAGATGTATATTGATTGATGTTACAGGGATAAAATATTGATGATGGACTTTTAAATTCATAGATGATAGTAGATTTCATTCTCTACTTAACTATTCTAATGAATTGTTATTTCCGCTACGAATATTGATCTAAACTGATTGTCCATTATATTTTATCTGATTTATTTAAGACTAACGATAATTTATTCTACATTATCATAGTCATAATATTCTTTACTGGGCTAGTTAAGCTCACCCTTTTCTTTTTTGTTCCATTTTTCTTCTCAGGAAGCGAGAATATAGCGGGAAGTAGTCGAGGTGTGCAGTGATGTTCAGGGCAGTTGTTATAGTAGTCCTCACTATTTTGTAAAATAGTGTATTAATAATTGTAATGAGGACTTATTTGAGTGTGGATATTATCTAGAAGATAATATTTGTATTTAAATTCACAGTTTATGTGTTCTCGTATTTTGCACGACAATTGTATTACTGAAGTTGTAGTTGTTTCTGTACCATGTATTTGGCGACTCAGAATAGGTGATGTATACCTATTTTGGGAGCGTCACAGTTAGTATCAGAGCTTAGGGATATGGTCTCTGACAGAGATCGAGGAATAGAACTAGGAGGGGAGAGACGAGTAAATCATTCGCTAGTGTGTCCTATCTAAGCTTATTTGTTGGTTGGTCAGAATATAGGGGTATTATGTGGTATGTCATTATCTTTAATTAACCCTTGTTTTATGGAAGTATTTGAGAATGGCAGCTGAAAATATTAACAATGGAGTGAATGAGACCGTGGAAACACCTCTAATCACCATCCAGGATAATATGATGTCAGGCGAAGAAGAAATTAGAGATATCCATGTGGTGAGTGAAGAATTAATAGTTGCACCAGAGCTAGTTGCAGAGGTAGCAGCTGAGAGTGGTGAAGAAGAGAAACCTGAGGAGGATTTATTAGGTTAACTTTATGATCGAAATGTAGAATTGCAAAATCGTATTTGTGAGTTAAAAGAGCAGACTGAAGAACGACAGACGGTCGTGGAGCAAAAGGATGCAACAATTCAAGCTTCTGTTACGCGATATGTGATGCTTGAACAGAAGCACTCTTTGGCAGAGTAAAGATGATAAATCTAGAATCTGAGAATTTAAATGTTAAGGATCAGCTGAAAGAAGAAACAACTGAACGAGTGAGAATGAAGGATGCATGGGTAAAAGTCGCACGACGCGTTGATATTGTGGAAAGAGAAGTCCAATCCAAGAAGGCTAAAATAGATGATATGTATTTCTCTTTTTGGATAGCAATTGGGAGAACCTAACATCGAGTTTTGAATTACCCTGTACATTGCGGTTAACCCTAATTCGATATGGATCAAAGATTAATGATTTAGATCATGAAATAGGAGTACGACGAAGCAGTTGAGGGTGGAATATGCCCTATAGCAAAAGTAAATTCTAGCAGTATTAAGGACACCAAAGGCTGTCCCAGAAAAGTAAAAATAGGTGGTTCAAGTGAGAGCGCTTTTCATAACTTCCCAAAAAGTGAGGAACCAAACGAAGTTATCACGAGTTAGTTAATCATAAATTCTTGCAAAATTTATACCTTACTAGATACCGGTTCTACCCATTCTTTTATCTCTCTTGCTTGTGTTCAACGTTTGAACTTGACTACGGAGAAATTAGACTTTGACTTATCTTTTGAGACTCCGTTAAGAGAAACTTTCATTACATCCACTATTTATAAATCTTGTTTGATCCAAGTTGGAACCATCACATTATCTGTTGATCTTATCTCTTTAAAGATACTTGTGTTTGATGTGATTTTAGGGATTGATTGGTTAACCACTCATCATGCTAAAATTGATTATTTTCGTAAGGTTGTTAGTTTTCATTTTCCTAACCAACTTGTTATGCGAATTCAAGTAACCAAACCACTAAAGTCAATCACTTTTATATCAAGCCATAAAGCCATTCATATATTGAAAAATGAATATCAAGCTTTCTTAGCCCATGTCATGGACTTGAACAAAAACACGTCAGATTTGAATAATATTTCTATTGTTAGTGAATTTCTTGTCGTATTTCCTGAAGAACTTCCCGCTCTACCCTCAGAATGTAAAGTTGAATTCTTTATTGACCTTGAACGTGGTACAAAACCCATTTCTAAAACCCCATATCGAATGGATCCTATTAAACTTCAAGAGTTAAAGGTCCAATTATAGGAGTTATTGGACATCGGTTTCATTCGTCCTAGTACATCTCCTTGGGGTGCTCCTGTTTTATTCGTAAAGAAGAAAGATGGGAGTAAGCGACTTTGTATTGACTACCGAGAATTGAACCATGTCACCATTAAGAATAGATATCCGCTACCTTGTATTAATGACATATTTGACCAGTTGCAAGGAGCACAATTCTTTTCAAAGATTGATCTTCGTTCTGGATATCATTAGCTGAAGATTAAAATTGATGAAATTCTGAAGACTTCCTTCAGAACTCGGTATGGGCATTATGAATTCTTAGTCGTGTCTTTTGGATTGACTATTGTTCCTGCGGCTTTTATGGATATGATGAACTGAGTATTCAAGGAATATTTGGATCATTTTGTGGTTGTCTTTATTGATGACATCCTCATCTATTTCAAAAGTCGTGAAGATCATGAGCACCATTTGAAGCTAGTACTTTAAAGGCTTTGTGATAACAAGTTGTTTGCCAAGCTGAAGAAATGCGAGTTCTGACTTGAGAAAGTAGCATTCCTTGGGCACGTGTTGTCAAAACATGGAGTATCTATTGACCCGGCGAAGATTGAAGCAATACAAAGTTGGGAGAAACCGAAGTTGGTGACTGAAGTACTTAGCTTTCTGGGCTTAGCTGGTTATTATCGAAGATTCATGGAAGGATTTTCTCAAATCGTTACTCCATTAACTCAGCTGACTCGGAAAGATACCAAATTCGTATAGAGCGAGGAATGTGAGAAGATTTTCCAAGAGCTCAAGAGGAGACTCATTTCGGCACCTGTTCTAACAATACCATCTGGTTCGGAAGGATTTATTGTGACGCCCCCAAAATAGATATACATCACCCATCTTGGGTCGCTAAATACATGGTACAAAATACAAATACAAACTTAATTATACAACATGAGCTGAAAGTTTTTACACGAATATTGTCTTCTAGACAATATCCAAACTCAAATGGAGTCCTCGTTACATTTATTGGCACAATATTTTATAGAATAGTGAGGACTACTATAACATCATCTCGAGCCATCACTTCGTTCCTCGACTAGTTCCGGCTACATTCTCTTTTCCTGAAGAGAACAATGCAATTAAAAGGGTGAGCACAACTAGCCCAGTAAGAAATAATATGACTAAGATAATACAGAATAAGTTATCATTAGCCTTCAACAATGTTAAACTGATAGAATATAATAGACAACAAGTTTAACTGCAGCGGAACAAGCAATCCATTAGAAGAGTCAAGTAGAGCATGATATCTACTATCTTCTATGATTTAAAAAGTTTATCATTAACTTTATTTTTGGGACTCAGCTTAATAAATAGATCACATCATTGAATCATCCCTGCACTACGGGTCAATGATATTCATTAGCATCACATCCACAAATTATTCTTACACTACGGGCCAAGAATTATTCGTGTAATCATCAATGGTCATGATCATACCGAATTATCCTTGGTCATAATCATACCAATCAACAGTCCATCTATGCACGTAATCCAAAGATGACTTTCATCATAATATAAGCATGAGGATGATGACAATGATATAAGATTTCAATTAAAAGAAAGCAAAAGATAAATTTTTAAAGATTTATAATTTAATTTATCCAGAATTCAATAATGTCCACATTTTCAACATGATACTGCTTTGTGGAGTAAAACTCAAGAATAATATCCATGTATCAAAAATAATTTATACAGAAAAGAAATAAATTTTTCGGTGAATAGTATCCCGTGAATAGTACCCTGTGAATAGTACTTCGGGAATAGTACTCTGTGAATAGTACCCCGACATAAAAAATTCTCCAAATAACTGAGTGAAAAATATTTTAGTGAATAGTAATCGGGTGAATAGTAACCCATGAATAGTAACTTGTGAATAGTACCCTGGCATGAAAAGTGCCCCGAATATCCAAGTGAATAATATTATAGTGAATAGTAACCGGGTGAATAGTAACCCTTGAATAGTACCCTGTGAATAGTACTTCGGGTGAAAATATTGATATTTAATAAGAAAGTTCATATCAATATTCTAATAAAATAATACTGGATGAAGCGCAAAACTCAAGGATATTCCACTAATTTCAAGGATTATAGAAGAAATACTTAGCATAGTAAGTTTAGATTTAAGAATATGAAAAGAATTAACATATGAAAACTGTAAATGGATTTTCACCTTTCATACGGTACGTAATCCGCGTAGACAAGTTATTCCAACATACTAAAGGATGAATACAAAAAATAGTATTCCTTATGAATACGAAAGAAATAATACCCCTTACCTTAATAGAAAGCTGGATACTGCAAAAGTGTAGTAGCAGAATACTCTTCTTCTTGTTCTCTATAGTTTCTCTCTCTATAGTGTCTCTTGTGAACCTCAGTGAATTGATGAGAATGAAAGAAGAATTAAGCTTCTATTTATAGGAGAATGGACTAAATAGTAACTAATTCACGAACATCCCAGATTGATTCACTATTAGAATGGACGGTCCATATTTATTACTATTAAAATCACAACCGATGGTCCAGATTGATTTACTTTTAAAACCACCATCGACGGTCCAGATTGATTTACTTTTAAAACCACCACCGACAGTCCAGATTGATTTACTTTTAAAACCACCACCGACGGTCCAGATTGATTTACTTTTAAAACCACCATCAATGGTTCAAATTGATTTACTATTAAAACCACCATCAATGGTCCAGATTGATTTACTATTAAAACCACCACCAATGGTCTAGATTTATTTAACTTATTACACTTTAGTACCCCTAAAGTTTTCTAAGTTTATATTATTTCCCTCTAACTTTTGTAATTAACTTATCTTCAATAAGCACATTCTTAATACTTCAACAATTATTCATCATTAATATTATAACTCGCAATATTTAACAACAAGATCGTTCCCAAGAAAGAGGGGACTTTCCATGTAAGACCCCAACTTATTATAAATAAAATTGAATTTTCCTTAATTTTTTATTCTAAATTAATAAGGGTTAATTTGATATAATGCTTTGGTTATGGGTGAAATGTGAAAATTTTGCAAAATAAACAAGTGGTTATTAAAATATTCATTTTTATCGAGGAATATTCGTTTGGTCGTGGAATATTCTTGCTGTAGGGGAATATTCATACGACAGTGCATCCATTTATGGGCCCCATACCGAAAAACGGTTGGATGAAAGAAAATGACAAATATTGAGTTTTATAAATAACGACGTAAATTGTTACTGTTAACACTGTTGGGTTACCTAGTGGCTAAAATACAGTAATACGCGTGACGACCGTCGCTATAGATACCCTATAGCGACGGTTCCGTGCCGACTGTCGCTATTGCTCGTCGCTATATGTCGAATTTCTAGTAGTGTGCACAGTAGCACACGATATTGCACAATATTGTTGAATAATTGATTCGTACGTAAGAAGGCACTACTCAATAATTATTACAGTAGTTACTGTTCATTATTTTATTATATTGATTCAATAATTGTTGCATTGTTAGTTTATATTATTATTGTTTCAATAATTGTCACTGCACAGTATTTCTCATTATCAGATCAATATTTCATATTATTTGAATAATATTATTAGATAGCATTATTGGCAATGTCTAGAAAGTTCTGTCAAGGAGGGGTTTGGTCATCTAATTGCGCGGCAGTAAGGAGAAATCCTTATTGAAAAGCCCCCTCTTTCCTGAGAACGGCCTGGTTGTCATAATTGTGATTCTGTAATATTATTTAAGAATAATTAATTATTAATTCATATGATAAGGAAATATTTATTTTATGTGGATATAAATGATGGGTATATTTATTTTTATGTGGATAAAAATAAAGGAATTAATGTTGAGGTGTTTTATCAATATTTTGTCGGATTGGAAGAATTTAAAATCATCCGTTTATGGATTTTGGATATTTTCTGTTGAGAATTTGGAAAAACTTTCTTTTACAAAGTTGTAAAGAATTCGATTTCAGGCAGAATGGACATAAAATTCGTATTTTTCTGATAAACGGTCTATTTTCTATGAATTGTTGAAGTTTCAGAAAATAAAATGATTTTTATTAATTTATGAGTGGGACCCACTCTTGTTTGACAACATGTTGGCTGCTGAAAATTGTTCAAAGATGGCTGGTATTATTTGTCAACAAAGCATGCGTAGAGGTTGGTGTAAATAATAATATTATTTTATTATTTTAGTCTCCTTTGGCATTCTAGCATTTTCCTATAAATAGAGGGCCAAGTTAGAATTAAAAATCACACCTGAAACAAGTTTTCTCTCTTTCTCTCTCTATATTATCGAGTGTATTCTTGTGAGTATACTTTGACTGTTGCTATACGGTGCGAGTTTCTGTCAGCACTATACCGAAATTCAGTCAGAAGTACGGTTATTTTGAGGTAAGGGATGTTATTTTCTTCTTAAATGATATTATTTTCTTCAATATCATTATGCCAAATTATTGGTTAACTTTTTATCAAATTTGGAACTTGTTGTGTCGGGGTTACTATTCACGTATACGGCACTATTCACGTATACGGCACTATTCACAGATACGGCACTATTCACCGAAAAATAAAAAGTTTCCTTTTTGTCCAAAATATCTATTATGGTTACTAGCTTTGATTGTATCCATGTTTTGAACTTCATTCTTGAAGTTTGGCTCATAATTATTTATTATGGAGTATTTTTGAATTTGGACAAACTAAAGTACGAACCTTAATCCTTGTCATTTTGTTTCACTGGATTCGTTTCTTTAAAAAATATTTTTCATCATCCTTAGTCCTAAATGATGATGCTATTGAATATCTTTGGCCTGTAGTGCAAAGATAAATGATTACTGATGAATATCTTTGGCCGTAGTGCAAAGATGAACAGGTGTTGAGATGAACATGACCAACCGGTGATATAAATGAATATTTTTGGCCTGTAGTGCAAATATGATGAAAGATGTATATTTATTGTTGTTACAGGGATAAAATATTGATGATGGACTCTTAAATATTAGAAGATAGTATAATTCATCCTCTACGTGACTATTCTAATGGATTACTGTTTCCGCTGTAGTTATTGATCTAAAACTTGTTGTCTATTGTATTCTATCAGATTTTTCCCTGTTGAAGACTAACGATAATTTGTTGTATATTATCTTAGTCATAATATTTTTTACTGGGCTAGTTGAGCTCACCCTTTTCCTTTTTGTTCTATTTTTCTTCTCAGGAGGTGAGAACATAGCAGGATCGAGTCGGGGTATGGAGTGAGGTTTCTAGAAAGATGTTTTAGCAGTCCTCACTATTTCTGTAAAATAGTGTTTGAATAATTGTAATGAGAACTTATTTGCGTGTGGATATTGTCTAGAAGATAATATTTGTATTTAAACTCACAGTTTGTATTGTCGTATTTCACATGACATTTGTATTATGGAAGTTGTAGTTTGCTTTATGTACCATGTATTTGGCGACTCAGAATGGGTGTTGTATACTAGTTTTGGGGGCGTCACATTCCAATAAAGATTTCTCCCTATTGGCGCGTAATTAGGTGACCAAACCTCTCCTCGACAGAATATTCTAGACATTGTTAATATTGCAAATAATAATATGAATAACTTTGTTGTCTCAATTATTGATTTAATAATATAAAATATTATGTGAATGATAATATGACAATAATTGAATCAAATAACGTGAGATACTATGCAACAATTACTGTAGCAATAATTGAGTATAACTGAGTGACTTCTCACGTAAGCATCAAAAATCAATACCGTGTGCTACTATGCAACCACAAGTATTACTGTTGTAAGGTCCCAAATTATTAATAAATAAAATTTAAATTCCTCAATTTATTATTTTGAAATAGTAAGGGTTGATTTGATTAATGTGATTAGTTATGGGTAAAAATGCGTAAATATTTCAAATAAGCAAGTGGTTATAAAATATTCATTATTGTTGTGGAATATTCGTTTGGTCGTGGAACATTCTTGTTGTCGGGGAATATTCGTACGACGGCGCAGCCTTGTGTGGGCCCCATAACGAAAAGCGATTGGATGAAGAAAACGACAAGAATAAGTTAGTTATAAAAAACGGCGTAGTTGTTACCACTAATACTGTTGAAATACTCGGTGGTTAAAACACAGTAGCACACGGTATTGCACCAATTATTGATTCTTACGTAAGAAGACACTACTCAATAATTGTTACAGTAATTACTGTTCAGTATTTTATTTTATTGATTCAATAATTGTTGCATTGATATTTTATATTACTGTAGTTTCAATAATTGTCTTTACACAGTATTTTCCATTATCGGAGTAATAATTCATATTATCTGAATAATGTTATTGGATAACATTGTTGAAAATGTCTAGAAAGTTCTGTCTAAGGAGAGGTTAGGTCATCTAATTGCGCGCCAGTAAGGATAAATTCTTATTGGAAAGCCCCCTCTATCCTGGGAACTGCCTGGTTGTCAGTATTGTGATTCTGTAATATTATTTGTGAATAATTAATTATTGATTTATATGATGAGAAAAATATTAATTTTATGTGGATATAGATGGAGAAAATTTTTAATGTGACAATTGTTGAAAATAAATATTTAATCTTTTTCTGATACAATAATTTATTTAAATATATTATTATATTTTTAATAATATAATAATGGTGATATTTTTACAATGAATGTAGGATATATGAGTATATGAGGAGGAGTATTTTTGTTACTAA
This sequence comes from Panax japonicus, assembly GCA_020205505.1. Taxonomy (NCBI): domain Eukaryota; kingdom Viridiplantae; phylum Streptophyta; class Magnoliopsida; order Apiales; family Araliaceae; genus Panax; species Panax japonicus. Next base: position 54,446,202 of record CM035114.1, on the reverse strand, counting down.
AAATATTTAAAACATGTTTTTCATGTTTGTGGACCCCATTTCTTGACTGAAATTTGATTATAGCCTATAAAATCGCTCGTTTGTGGATTTCGGTCAATTTCTGTTTGAAATTTAGAAAAACTTAAACTTACAAAGTTGAAGAAAATAAAATTTCCTATAGAAAAGACATGTGGTTTGAATTTTTTTTGATAAAAGGGCTATTTATTATGAATTATTAAAGTTCTGAAATTCTGAAATAATTACACAAACATGTGCAAAGTGCTGAGTTCAATTAGTAAAAGTGGGAGTAGGAAAATTTTGTAATTATTATAATATTTTATTAAATTTTCTGCTTTGGTGTTCTAAGCATTTTCCTATAAATAGGGTGCTTAGGTTAGAATTAAAAATTACACCAGAAATTGAAGTTTTGTCTCTCTTTCTCTATCTATATATTGAGCGTATTCTTGTGAGTATTTTGACACTTTGAGTGTTGCTATACGGTGTAAGTTTCTTCAGCACTTTATTCAGTAGTCCAGCCAGAAGTACTATTCTTTCGAGGTAAGGTATATTATTTTTTTAAAATGATATTATTTTTTTCAATATCATTATGCCGAAATAATGGTTTGAACTTGTAATCAAATTTGGAACTTTTTGTGTCGGTGTTACTATTCACGTATACAACACTATTCATGTATACGACACTATTCATCGAAAAATAAAATTTTTCCTTTTCGTCCAAAATATCTATTATGGATACTAGCTTTGTTTGTATCCATGTTTTGATCATTCTTGAATTTTACTTCAGCTTGATTATTTATGAAGTATTTTTGAACTGGGATTGTTTAAAGTACGAATCCTTAATATTTATTCTTTTGTTTCACTGGATTCGTTTTTTTTAAAATAGTTTTCATCATCCTCAGTCCTAAATAATGATGTTACAGAATATCTTTGGCCTGTAGTGAAAAGATGGTTGATTTTATTATGAATATCTTTGGTTGTAGTGCAAAGATGAACAGGTGTTGAGATGAACATGACCAAATGATGAATATCTTTGGCCTGTAGTACAAAGATGAATATATGATTCAAGATGTGCATTGATTGATGTTACAGGGATAAAAATACTGTTGATGGACTATTAAATTCATAGATACTAGTAGATTTCATTCTCTACGTAACTCTTCTATTAATTATTATTTTTCGCTGCGAATATTGATCTAAAACTTGTTGTTTATTATATTCTCTCAGATTTTTCCCTGTTGAAGACTAACGATAATTTGTTTTATATTATCTTAGTCATAATGTTCTTTACTGGGCAAGTTGAGCTCGCCATTTTCCTTTTTGTTCCATTTTTCTCCTCAGGAGGCGAGAATGTAGCGAGTACGAGTCAGGGTATGGAATGATGGTTATAGAGAGAGTTGTTTAGTAGTCCTCACCATTTTTATAAAATAATATATAAATAATTGTGATGAGAATTTATTTGGGTATAGATATTATCTGAAAGATAATATTTGTATTTAAACTCACAGTTTTATTATTGTATTAATAAAGTTGTAATTTTTTCTGTACCATGTATTAAGACCCCAAATTATTAATAAATAAAATTTAAATTCCTTTATTTATTATTTTGAAATAGTAAGGGTTGATTTGATTAATGTGGTTAGTTATGGATAAAAATGCGTAAATATTTCAAATAAGCAAGTGGTTATTAAATATTACTATTGTTTCAATAATTATCTTTACACAGTATTTTCCATTATCGGAGCAATAATTCATATTATCTGAATAATATTATTGGATAACATTGTTGGAAATATCTAGAAAGTTCTGTCTAAGGAGATGTTAGGTCATCTAATTGCGCGCCAGTGAGGAGAAATCCTCATTGGAAAGCCCCCTCTATCCTGGGAACTGCCTGGTTGTCAGTATTGTGATTCTGTAATATTATTTGTGAATAATTAATTATTGATTTATATGATGAGAAAAATATTAATTTTATGTGGATATAGATGGAGAAAATTTTTAATGTGACAATTGTTGAAAATAAATATTTTATCTTTTTCTGATAAAATAATTCATTTAAATATATTATTATATTTTTAATAATATAATAATGGTGATATTTTTACAATGAATGTAGGATATATGAGTATATGAGGAGGAGGAGTATTTTTGTTACTAAAAATATTTAAAATATATTTTTCATGTTTGTGGACCCATTTCTTGACTGAAATTTGATTATAGCCTATAAAATCGCTTCTTTGTGAATTTCGGTCAATTTCTGTTTGGAATTTAGAAAAACTTAAACTTACAAAGTTGTAGAAAATGAAATTTCCTATGGAAATGACATGTGATTCGAATTTTTCTGATAAAAGGGCTATTTATTATGAATTATTGAAGTTCCAAAATTCCAAAATAATTGATTTTTAGAAGTTTAAAATAATTTAAATAAGAAAAATGTTTTTTGTGTTTGGTGGGCTACACAAACATGTGCAAAGTGCTGAGTTCAATTAGTAAAAGTGGGAGTAGGAAAATTTTGTAATTATTATAATATTTTATTAAATTTTCTGCTTTGGTGTTCTAAGTATTTTTCTATAAATAGGGTGCTTAGGTTAGAATTAAAAATTACACCAGAAACAGAAGTTTTCTTTCTCTTTCTCTATCTATATATTAGCATATTCTTGTGAGTATTTTAAAACTTTGAGTGTTGCTATACGGTGTAAGTTTCTTCAGCACTTTATTCAGTAGTCCAGCCAGAAGTACTATTCTTTCGAGGTAAGGTATATTATTTTTTTAAAATGATATTATTTTATTCAATATCATTATGCCGAAATATTGGTTTGAACTTTTAATCAAATTTGGAACTTTTTGTGTCGGTGTTACTATTCACGTATACGACACTATTCATGTATACGGCACTATTCATCGAAAAATAAAATTTTTCCTTTTCGTCCAAAATATCTATTATTGATACTAGCTTTGTTTGTATCCATGTTTTGATCATTCTTGAATTTTACTTCAGTATGATTATTTATGAAGTATTTTTGAACTCGGATTGTTTAAAGTACGAATCCTTAATATTTATTCTTTTGTTTCCCTGGATTCATTTTTTTTAAAAATATTTTTCATCATCCTCAGTCCTAAATGATGGTGTTACTGAATATCTTTGGCATGTAGTGCAAAGATGGTTGATTTTATTATGAATATCTTTGGCCGTAGTGCAAAGATGAACAGGTGTTGAGATGAACATGACCAACTGATGAATATCTTTAGCATGTAGTGCAAAGATGAATATATGATTCAAGATGTGCATTGATTGATGTTACAGGGATAAAAATACTGTTGATGGACTATTAAATTCATAGATACTAGTAGATTTCATTCTCTACGTAACTCTTCTATTAATTATTATTTTTTGCTGCGAATATTGATCTAAAACTTGTTGTTTATTATATTCTCTCAGATTTTTCCCTGTTGAAGACTAACGATAATTTTTTTTTTATTATCTTAGTCATAATGTTCTTTACTGGGCTAGTTGAGCTCACCCTTTTCCTTTTTGTTCCATTTTTCTTCTCAGGAGGCGAGAATGTAGCGAGTGCGAGTTGGGGTATGGAATGATGGTTATAGAGAGAGTTGTTTAGTAGTCCTCACCATTTTTGTAAAATAATGTATAAATAATTGTGATGAGGATTTATTTGGGTATAGATATTGTCTAGAAGATAATATTTGTATTTAAACTCACAGTTTTTTTGTTGTATTAATAAAGTTGTAATTGTTTCTGTATCATGTATTGACAACTCAGAATGGGTGATGTATACCTATTTTGGGGCGTCACAACTGTACTTTTGTGACGCCCCCAAAACAGGTATACAACACCCATTCTGAGTCGCCAAATACATGGTACATAAATCAAACTACAACTTCCATAATACAAATGTCGTGTGAAATATGACAATACATACTGTGAGTTTAAATACAAATATTGTCTTCTAGACAATATCCACACGCAAATTAGTCCTCATTACAATTATTCAAACACTATTTTACAGAAATAATGAGGTCTGCTAAAACATCTTTCTAGAAACCTCACTCCATACCCCGACTCGATCCTGCTATGTTCTCACCTCCTGAGAAGAAAAATGGAACAAAAAAGAAAAGGGTGAGATCAACTATCCCAGTAAAGAATATTATGACTAAGATAATATACAACAAATTATCGTTAGTCTTCAACAGGGAAAAATCTGATAGAATACAATAGACAACAAGTTTTAGATCAATAACTACAGCGGAAACAGTAATCCATTAGAATAGTCACGTAGAGGATGAATTATACTATCTTCTAATATTTAAGAGTCCATCATCAATATTTTATCCATGTAACAATAATTAATAAACATCTTTCATCATCTTTGCACTACAGGCCAAAAATATTCATTTATATCACCGGTTGGTCATGTTCATCTCAACACCTGTTCATCTTTGCACTACAGCCAAAGATATTCATCAGTAATCATTTATCTTTGCACTACAGGCCAAAAATATTCAATAGCATCATCATTTAGGACTAAGGATGATGAAAAATATTTTTTAAAGAAACGAATCCAATGAAACAAAATGACAAGGATTAAGGATTAAGGATTCGTACTTTAGTTTGTCCAAATTCAAAAATACTCCATAATAAACAATTATGAGCCAAACTTCAAGAATGAAGATCAAAACATGGATACAATCAAAGCTAGTAACCATAATAGACATTTTGGATAAAAAGGAAAATTTTTATTTTTGGTGAATAGTGCCGTATTCGTGAATAGTGCCGTATACGTGAATAGTAATCCCGACACAACAAGTTCCAAATTTGATAAAAAGTTCACCAATAATTCGGCATAATGATATTGAAGAAAATAATATCATTTAAGAAGAAAATAACATCCCTTACCTCAAAATAACCGTACTTCTGACTGAATTTCGGTATAGTGCTGACAAAAACTCGCACCGTATAGAAACACTCAAAGTATACTCACAAGAATACGCTCGATAATATAGAGAGAGAAAGAGAGAAAACTTGTTTTAGGTGTGATTTTCAATTCTAACTTAGTCCTCTATTTATAGGAAAATGCTAGAATGCCAAAGGAGACTAAAATAATAAAATAATATTATTATTTACACCAACCTCTACGCATGCTTTGTTGACAAATAATATCAACCATCTTTGAACAATTTTCAGCAGCCCACGTGTTGTCAAACAAGAGTGGGTCCCACCCATAAATTAATAAACATCATTTTATTTTCTGAAACTTCAACAATTCATAGAAAATAGACCGTTTATCATAAAAATACGAATTTTATGTCCATTCTGCCTGAAATCGAATTCTCTACAACTTTGTAAAAAAAGGTTTTTCCAAATTCTCAACAAAAAATATCTGAAATCCATAAACGGATGATTTTTAATTCTTTCAATCCGACAAAATATTGATAAAAACACATCAACATTAATTCCTTCATTTTTATCCACATAAAAATAAATATACTCATCATTTATATCCACATAAAATAAATATTTCCTTATCATATGAATCAATAATTAATTATTCTTAAATAATATTATAGAATCACAATTATGACAATCAGGCCGTTCCCAGGAAAGAGGGGGCTTTCCAATAAGGATTTCTCCTTACTAGCGCACAATTAGATGACCAAAACTCTCCTTGACAGAACTTTCTAGACATTGCCAATAATGCTATCTAATAATATTATTCAAATAATATGAATTATTGATCTGATAATGAGAAATATTGTGCAGTGACAATTATTGAAATAATAATAATATAAACTAATAATGCAACAATTATTGAATCAATATAATAAAATAATGAACAGTAACTACTGTAACAATTATTGAGTAGTGCCTTCTTACGTACGAATCAATAATTCAACAATATTGTGCAATACCATGTGCTACTGTGCAACCACGCGTATTACTGTATTTTAACCACCAGGTAACCCAACAGTGTTAACGGTAATAATTTACGCCGTTATTTATAAAACTCAATCTTTGTCGTTTTTTTTCATCCAACCGTTTTTCGGTATGGGGCCCACAAATGGTTGCGCCGTCGTACGAATATTCCCCGACAGCAAGAATATTCCACGACCAAACGAATATTCCCTGACAAAAATGAATATTTTAATAACCACTTGTTTATTTTGCAAAATTTTCACATTTCACCCATAACCAAATCATTATATCAAATTAACCCTTATTAATTTAGAATAACAAATAAAGGAAAATTCAATTTTATTTATAATAAGTTGGGGTCTTACAACTTTTACTACTGGGTAGTTCAACAGTTTAACGGTAAAACTTCCGCCGTTATTTTTATAAAAAAATATTTCTCTCATTTTCTAACTATGACAATACTTCCGTTCTAGGGTCCACCAATGATTGTGCCGTCGTACAAATATTCCTTGTTAAAACGAATATTACCCGACCAATCAAATATTCACTGACACGACGAATATTTTATATCAACTTGCTTACTTTGTAAAAATTTTAAATATTACCAACAACTATAACATTATATCATATCCACACCATAATATTCAAAAATATATTTCGAGAAAAATTATTCTTTATTCAAAAAAGTTGGGGTCTTACAACCTCCCTTTCTTATGAAATTTCGTCCTCAAAATTAGGGTACGTACCTGATATGTCGAAGAGGTGAGGATACCTTGATTTCATTTCAGATTCTAACTCCCAGGTCATTTCCTCCACATCGTGGTTTCTCCACAAAACTTTGACTTGAGGTATAACCTTGGAGCGTAGAATATGATCCTTCTTATACAAGATTTTAACAACTACCTCTTCATACGTTAAATCTTCTGCTATCTCATCCGGTTCTAATTCAATAATGTGGTTCGGGACTTTTATATATTTACGTAACATAGATATTTGAAAAACGTTATGAACACAAGACATACTTGGCGGTAAGGCGAGCTTATAGGCCACAGTTCCTACTCGATCAAGGATTACAAATGGGCCAATGAATCGAGGATTGAGCTTTCCTCTCTTTCCAAATCTCGTAACTCCTTTCCATGGAGCAACACGTAACAACACATGATCTCCAATATTGAATTCCATGACCTTTCGATGAAGATCAGCACAACTCTTTTGTCGATCATGTGAGGTTTTTATACGTTGTCGGATCGTTTGAATCTTTTCTGTAGTCTTACGTACCAACTCCGGTCCCAACAATGTTGCTTCACCTACTTCATCCCAGTATACTGGAGAACAACACTTTCTTCCATATAACGCCTCAAATGGATCCATGCCAATACTTGTTTGATAACTGTTGTTGTAGGAAAACTCTACCAATGGTAAGAACTTGTTCAAACTTCCTTTGATGTCAAGGACACAGAGTCTTAATAAATCCTTAAGAGCTTGAATGGTCCTCTCTGATTGTCCGTCAGTTTGAGGATGATACGCCGAACTAAATCGTAAATCCGTGACCATAGCTTTTTGCAAACTAACCCAAAATCTTGAAGTGAATCTTGGGTCTCGATCAAAAACTATGGATACTGGCATACCATGCAGTCTTACAATCTCGTTTATATACATACGAGCAAGACGTTCAAGTATATAATTTTCTCGAATCGGTAAGAATTGAACAGAATTGGTCAATCTATCAACAATGACCCAAATTTCATCTATGCCTTGAGAAACCTTGGGAAGACCAGTAATGAAATCCATGGTAATGTGCTCCCACTTTCATTCTGGAATTTTAAGTGGTTGTAATTGACCTTTTGGCACTTGATGCTCCGCCTTAACTCGTTGACAAGTTAGACACCTTGAGATAAACCCTGCTATCTCTCTCTTCATATTGCTCCACTGTCGAAGATCACGATACAATTTGGTACTCCCAGGATGGATTGCAAACGGTGTGTTGTGCGCCTCCATTATAATTTTATACTTCAAGTCAGAATCGTTAGGAACACAAAGTCTGGAGTTGACTCGAAGTATTCCTTCTTCATCGATTCTTGCTTCCAGAATGGCACATTCTTGCACTTTCTTCTTCATATGCATTAGCTCCAGGTCTGTTGCTTGAGCAGCTTTAACTTTATCGATTAAAATCGGTTCTACTCGTATATTCGCCATCATCACATGGGTCCCTGGAGTCTTTAACTCTATCTATATCTTTTATAAGTCATACAAAATGAGCCTTTACATTGACAATATCGCACTCGTACCAGCATATGATCCTCTACTCAATGCATCAGCTACTACGTTCACTTTTTCAGGATAGTATTGAATGGTATGATCATAATCTTTCAATAGCTCAAGCCATCGTCTTTGCCGCATGTTGAGTTCTTTTTGAGTGAAGAAATATTTGAGGCTTTTATGATCCGTATAAATCTCCACCTTCTATACATACAGGTAATGCCTCTAAATCTTAAGTGGAAAAACGATAACTGCCAACTCTAGATCATGAGTAGGATAATTTCTCTCATATTCTTTGAGTTGTCGTAAGGCATAGGCTATGACTTTCACATGTCGCATGAGAACACATCCTAAACCTTTGTTTGCAGTATCACTGTGGATGACAAATCCCTCTGAACCAGATGGTATTGTCAGAACAGGTGCTGAAATGGGTCTCCTCTTTAATTCTTGAAAACTCTTCTCACATTACTCGCTCCAACCGAATTTTGTATCTTTTCGAGTCAGCTGCGTTAATGGAGTAGCGATTCGAGAAAATCCTTCCACGAATCTCCGATAATAACCAGCTAAGCCCAGAAAGCTACGTACTTAGGTCACTAACTTGGGTTGCTCCCAGCTTTAAATTGCTTCAATCTTTGTTGGGTCAACAGATATTCCATGATTTGATATCATGTGCCCAAGGAATGCCACTTCCTCAAGCCAAAACTCCCACCTTTTCAACTTGGCATAAAGCTTGTTTTTATGAAGCTTTTGGAGTATCAGACTCAAGTGTTGCTCATGATCGTCACAACTTTTGGAATATATGAGGATGTCTTAAATAAAGACGACTACAAAATGATCCAAATATTCCTTTAATACTCAGCTCATCATATCCATGAAGGCAGCAGGAGCATTAGTCAATCCAAAAGACATGACTAGGAATTCGTAATGCCTGTACCAAGTTCTGAAAGCAGTCTTTGGGATGTCATCGGTTTTAATCTTTAACTGATGATTTCTGAAATGAAGATCGATCTATGAAAAGAATTTGGCGCCTTGCAACTGGTCAAACAGGTCATCAATACGAGGTAACGGGTACTTATTTTTGATGGTGACATGATTCAACTCTCGATAATCAATACAAAGTCCCATACTTCCATCTTTCTTCTTCACGAATAGAACAGGAGCACCCCAAGGAGACGTACTAGGACGAATGAAACCGATGTCTAACAATTCCTGTAGTTGGGTTTTTAACTCCTGAAGTTTAATAGGAGTCATTCGATATGGGGCTTTGGAAATGGGTTTGTACTGGATTCAAGGTCGATACAAAATTCAATTTCACGCTCTGGGGGTAGGCCAGGAAGTTCTTCAGGGAATACGTCAGGAAATTTATTAACAATAGCAATATCATTCAAGACTGACGTATTTTTGTTTAAATCTGTGACATGAGCTAAGAAAGCTTGACTGTAGCAGCCCCGAATCCGGGCCCCGAATCGTCGCGGATCCGGTATACTATTTCTATCACTATTTGCGAAAGATGTAAACATAAATTATTTATACATTACATTACACACTATTTCCCAAAATCGAGTAACCTTAACTTATAACACAATTCATAAGTTATCTAACTCATAACATTATTTTCAAACTATTCTATTACAAGATAGCCGCATATATTGCCCCAAGCTGAACTTGGCATTTTCTTTTCTATCGATGATTCATTTATTTAAGAATCATATCTATTCTCAATTCAAAATAAATCTTATTTATCTATACAACACTTCAAACTGTACATAGCTGCCAATTACATTTGATAAAACTATTAATCATAGATTTATACCATTTCTAAATCAAGAAAATGTATTCAATTTGTGCATTTCACAATCTTCATCATCCATATAGCAAGTAATATTACCTAACATCATTAACCTGCAAAAAGTTTATGTTTGCAAGATTGAGCTCGACAGCCCAGCAAATTTAACAGTCTATCATGTTTCACATAGCACACAATCTCACATGCACTACATTTTCTTTAATATACATATCTTCATGCAACATATATTCTTTATTATGCATATTCTACATGCAACAATAATTCTGTGCAATGCATATATTCTTGCATTATACATTTCCAATTATCATGTTATATCATACAACATATATTATCACATATCACATATAAATTGAGTTCCATACCCAATTAACTTAGTCATATTTTGACTTTAGCAATTCATAGAGCATAATATGTAATTTAGCACATAACAACATTCAATCCACAAACATAATAGAACTGAAAAACTTGTCTGCATCGTTGATTACCGCAACGCAATTTATAACGCTTTACCCGAAGACCTAATATTAATAATATAGATCCTCAATATTAGAATAATATCATCATAGTATATTACTGTTATATGTATATCCACAGAATAACCTAAACACATTACCACATAACCCTTTCAGTCTTCACAGTACATAAGACTAGGTATCAAGTCAAACTATTGCAGTCTGAGTTGAAACCAACACAATTATATCATCCCGACGGTCTAGTCGGATGAATATCGAGTTTAAGTTCAATTAAACTCTGACTTAACAGTTAACAATTACCACAGATAATTTCTAACCAGACAAAACATTTTTCCTAGGTTCGTAATAATTTTTGGATAATTATTACCATTTATCAACACTTTTCATTCCTTAACATCGTATTTAAATGAACCACAAAATTCCTTAATCATTAATATTTATTTAATATAAAATATTAATGAAAATCATTTCATAATATTATAATATAATTATAATATATCAAAGTATTTTTAATACTTAATATCATAATTATATGATTTTTAAACCATTAAATCCATTATCCAATAATTAATATTAATATTTTCATGTCAAAATATCAAAAGTTATATTTTATAACTTCAAATATTTTTATAACACTTAAATTATTTTTATATGATTTATAAAGCATTAATTCCATTTTTTCTTAATTTATTTAATATATCCATTAAATAAACTAATTATCATTAATATTGATTAATTAATGAATTTTCTCACAAAATATCAAAAGTTATCAAAAATAACTTAAAATATTTTCTTTTATCATAATATTATTTTTCATGATTTTTCATGAATTAAAAACTATTTTTAAATAATTTATTTAATATTGTAATTAAATAAATAATACCATTTACATTCCAAAAATACTAAATATTTTTGAAATATACTTAAAATAGTTAAAAACTATTTTTCAGACTTTAAAATAATTTTTCATAATTTATTTTGTATTTTTAATAATTAAAAACCATTTTTTTCTAATTTTTATTTAATTTCTGGAAATTATTAAATAAACCGTCGCTAAAGGCCTATAGCGACGCTTTCTGTCGCTATAGGTGTTCTTGAGTGTTCTTGACAGAGTTCGGGTTGGGTGGTTTGACCGGTGTTTAATGTAGGTTCTTAATGATTCTAGGTGTCTAAATTGAATTAATATTGTAGTATAAGTGTAGAACTACAACTAACAACCAAGATCCTGGCCAATTAACAACGTATAAAACAGATTCAAGCTTCAGAAAATGTTGTCAGACCCTTCCATCAAATTCTGGGTTTTCCAGAATTTGTCAACAGTCACGATTCCTATTTTGAGTCCTTAAATCCTTGTTTTCCAGAATTGTTTTGCTTGATCTAGTGATTCTATATTGTAGTCCTGATGTCAGGTTACAATTATATCATATAAAATCAACTTAAAAACATTACATACACCAGATCTGGGTCGGTCAAAGTAGAGGCCAGAACGCGTTCTTAAAAATCTGGGTTTTCCCAGAAACATTCATCAGCGTGATTGTCAACGCATGTTTGACCGATAATTACTAAGATCCTGATACCGATCTGGGTGATCTAAAACTTTTATAGTGTAGATATCATGTCAAGCTACAAGGATCAATTAACAACATAGCCAAATATTTAAACCACAGCAAGATCTAAGGTCTACAAAATCACTGTCCGAGTCTGGAAATTTTCTGGGTTTTCCAGATTTTCAGTTTTCGTGAGTGGTCAACGAGGTTTGACCGCTTGTAACTTTTAATCTAGACTTGATCTGGACTTGATTCAAGTCTCAGATCCAAGAGCTAACAACAAAGAACAGATCTATAACATTAAACACAAGATATCATTAACACACAAAGATCTATGGACCCTGACATTTGACTGTCAGGACATATTTTTCTATTTTTCCAGATTTTATAAATTGCTAGATTCGAGCATCTAGATGTTATGGATCCAAGATCCATCAACCCAGATCTCTAATGGACACCTTATAACACATATTTGCACAATCAATTGCAACAATTAATAAGGAATCGAAGGATTTCAAAATTTTGAGATTTTATACCTTTTATGCTTGATTTTCGATTTCTGACTTTTGATTCTGATTTTTGATTTGCTAATTCTTGATCATGGCTTAAATTCTCACTCCCTCTTACTCTAAAATTTCGAAAATGGAGAGAGAGGATGGCTTGGTTGATTTGAGAAAATAATGTAGCATTTTCTCTCTTTAATTATTTATATAATTCTTGATCCAATGTATTTGGCTTGCTAGATGGCTGATTTGCATTGAAGGAGTCACATGGCTAGGCTAGGTTAGACTAGGGTTGTTCAACAACCATGATCTTGGCAAGATTTCCAAGCTTCTTTAATTAATAAACAAAAGGGACATTTTTGTCATTTCCATTTTATTTCTAGATTTTCCATGTGTTGCTAACCCTTAGGGTTAGGTTTTGGAGTATTTAGGGTTTAGATTTTAACCCTTAACTTTGCAAATTCAATTTCCAACATTTCTGAATTTCGGTTATAAAAATTAAAAAATTAACATTTCAAAATTATAATTAGAATTTACTAATTATATTAAAATTCCTTAATAATGCTTTAATCTTGTTAATTAGGATTAATAATTCCTAATTAAAATTGCTAATTACGCAATTAGGGTCATAATCACAGATTAGGGTTTATAACCCACTAATTAGGGTTTCTATTAGAAAAAATAAATTTTCTAATTTTAGAAAATTAAATCTCGTAATTAGATTAGTGTTTTCTAATTACTCATAAATTGAAATAATTAGGATTAAGGTTTTCTAATTAACATTGTTAATTTTAGCCATTAATTTCCACCACTGAACAACTAGGGTTTCTGACGGAACAATTAGTGTTCCAAAAATTACAAATTAGGGTTTGTTAATTAATTAACCTTTTACCCTAATTAATACTTAATTAATACCTCATAAGCATTATAATTCTCCATTATATTCCCAGATTAGGGCTTCATTTTATCAGAATCTGAAATTAGGGTTTTCAGATCTGGTATTAGGGTTTTCTAATATACAACTAGAATTTCCAGTACTTCATTAGGGTTTTCCCTAATTAATTAAAATTATAGGCGTTTAACCTTGCATATACCTTGCATTCTCAATCTAGGGTTTTCAATATCCGATTTAGGATTTCAGATTTCCCGGAACTGAAACTAGGGTTTCCAGAACCGATTTCTAGGGTTTCTTATCAGACGTTAGGGTTTTCTAACTGAACGTTATCATTCTTAATATAAACTTAGGGTTTGTCACAGATGTAAATTATCTGATCATCCCATGACCCTTAACCACATTCTGAACACATCATAAACCATAAAAACCAAACATAATCACATAATTCCTTAATCCTGAATAATTCACCTATTTCCTTCACCGAATTTTGAAATCCTCAAAATTCAATCCCAATAACATCATACGCATACACTTATTTTCTGTCTAGGTCGATTATTTGACCTTAAATCAATCATTTAAGATTTTCATAAATTGTCTAAATTCTCGGGTTGTCACATTGACATCCGTTCTTCAATAAACGAATAGTTTTATGGCTTGAGATGACAGTGATTGACTTTAATGGTTTGGTTGCTTGAATTCGCATAATAGGTTGGTTAGGAATATAAAAGCTAACAACCTTACGAAAATAATAAATTTTAGCATGATGAGTAGTCAACCAATCAATTCCTAAAATTATATCGAATCCAAGTATTTTTAAAGAAATAAGATCGACAGGTAACGTGCGGTTACCGATTTGAATTAAATAAGACTTATAAACAGTGGATGTAATGAAGGTTTTTCCCAACAGAGTTTCAACGTATAAATCAAAGTTTAATTTCTCCGGAGTTAATTTTAAACGTTGAGCGCCAGTAGGAGAAATAAAAGAATGGGTAGAACTGGTATCAAATAAGGTATATACACTCCCGTGATCACCTCGTTCGGATTCCTTGCTTTTTGGGAGGTTAAGACAAACGCTCTCCCTGGAACTACCGGTTTTGTCTTGTCTGGGATGGCCTTTGATGCCTCCATCCCAGCTAGACTTGACTTTTGTGCACGACAAAATCGTGCTAGGTGACCTTCTCTTCCACAATTATAACATGTTTTGGACTGGTGCGTACAGTTTGGAATGATGTGTCCCTCCCCTCCGCATTTGTAACATACGACCGGCGGTCGTTCTCTTTCCTTAACAACAGGTGCCGGTGCTGACGTTTTTCCATCATTATTGAATCTCCTCTTCTTGAAATTTTCACTGCTATTATCTTGGCCATGATTACCACCGGAGTAGTTACCATTTCTGGCATGTTGATTTCCTCCACGTTTGTTGTCACCGCTTTGATGACTACTACCACCGATATTATCGACTTGTCGGCTGCTCTCTCTTGGTTGGGTTGACTCATTATCGCGCTCCAATAACTGAGCACTATTAACAACATCTGAATACAAACACAATTTGTGAGAAATAAGGTATTGACGTATTTCAGGTCTCAAACCTCGCAGAAACATTCGCGTCATTCTTTCCTCATTATCAACCAAATGGAATGCAAATCGGGACAACTCGGTAAACTTAGCCTCGTACTGTGACACGGTCATGTTGTTTTGCTCCAGCTTAATGAACTCCACCTCCTCCATGTGACGAATACTTTCAGGAAAGTATTTGTCGTTGAACAATTCTTGGAACTTCTCCCAAGACATCTTTAGTGCAGCAGGCTGAGTATGATTTACTGATTCCCACCAGTAATCTGCTTCTCATCTCAACATGAAGGTGGCAAAGGGAACCTTTTGCTCCTCGAAGCATCCCAAGACATCAAATATCTTGGTGATCTGCTTTATCCACGTCTCCACCTTAAGTGGTTTTGTCTCTCCCCAAAACTCCGATGGTCCCAGCTCCTTGAATTGTTTAGCGGTGATCGTCTGTGAGTTGCCAGTGTTTCCACCTGCATTTTGAACGCGAGTCACTCTCGCTTGATTTTGCATGAATTGTATAAAGCCTCTGAACATCCCATCGTTCATCATTTGATCGGTGTTTTTCTTCACCTGAGGATTATTGTCTTCATGTTGCACATTATCCTGGGTATTGATCGTTGGTGACTCAACGGTCTCATGTGCTTCATTGCTTATCTAAACATTTTTAGATGCCATTTTCAAACACTGCCACAAAATAAGAGTTAATTTACATGCCACATATTATCCCTATACTCAAACCAACCAATTAAATACCAAATAAACTTAGGTAGGTCTTACTAGCGAAGGAATTCCCCGTATCTCCCTTCCTAGTTCTTCTCTCACATCTCAGTCAGAGATCATATCCCTAAGCTTTGATACCAACTGTGACGCCCCCAAAATAGGTATACATCACTCATCTTGGGTCGCCAAATACATGGTACAAAATACAAATACAAACTTAATTATACAACATGAGCTGAGAGTTTTTACACGAATATTATCTTCTAGACAATATCTAAACTCAAATGGAGTCCTCGTTACATTTATTGGCACACTATTTTATAGAATAGTGAGGACTACTATAACACCATCTCGGGCCATCACTCTGTTCCCCGACTAGTTCCGGCTACGTTCTCATTTCCTGAAGAGAACAATGGAAGTAAAAGGGTGAGCTCAACTAGCCCAGTATGAAATATTATGACTAAAATAATGCATAATAAGTTATCATTAGCCTTCAACAATGTTAAACTGATAGAATATAATAGACAACAAGTTTAACTGCAGCGGAACAAGTAATCTATTAGAAGAGTCAAGTAGAGCATGATATCTACTATCTTCTATGATTTAAAAAGTTTATCATTAACTTTATTGATGGGACTCAGCTTAATAAATAGATCACATCATCGAATCATCCCTGCACTACGGGCTAAGGATATTCATTAGCATCACATCCACAAATTATTCTTACACTACGGGCCAAGAATTATTCGTGTAAACATCGATGGTCATGATCATACCGAATTATCCCTGATCATAATCATACCAATCAATAGTCCATCTATGCACGTAAGCCAAAGATGACTTTCATCACAATATAAGCATGAGGATGATGACAATGATATAGGAATTCAATTTAAAGAAAGCAAAGGATAAATTTTTAAAAATTTATAATTTAATTTATCCATAATTCAATAATGTCCACATTTTCAACATGATACTGCTTTATGGAGTAAAATTCAAGAATAATATCCATGTATCAAAAATAATTTGGACAGAAAAGAAATAAATTTTTTGGTGAATAGTACCCCGTGAATAGTACCTTGTGAATAGTACTTCATGAATAGTACCCCGTGAATAGTACCCCGACATGAAAAATACCCCAAATACCTGAGTGAACAATATTTGAGTGAATAGTAATTGGGTGAATAGTAACTTATGAATAGTACTCTGGCATAAAAAGTGCCCCGAATACCCGAGTGAATAATATTATAGTGAATAGTAACTAGGTGAATAGTAACTCATGAATAGTACCCTATGAATAGTACTTCGGGTGAAAATATTGATATTTAATAAGAAAGTTCATATCAATATTCCAATAAAATGATACTAGATGAAACGTAAAACTCAAGGATATTCCACTAATTTTAAGGATTATAAAAGCAATACTTACCATAGTAAGTTTAGATTTAAGAATATGAAAAGAATTAACATACGAAAACTGCAAATGGATTTTCACCTGTCATACGGTACGTAATCCGCGTAGACAAGTTATTTCGACATACTAAATGATGAATACAAAAAATAGTATTCCTTATGAATACGAAAGAAATAATACCCCTTACCTTAGTAGAAAGCTGGATACTGCAAAAGTGAAGTAGCAGAATACTCTTCTTCTTGCTCTCTATAGTTTCTCTCTTTATAGTATCCCTTGTGAATCTCAGTGAATTGGTGAGAATGAAAGAAGAATTAAGCTTCTATTTATAGGAGAATGGACTAAATAGTAACTAATTCACGAATGGTCCAGAATTATTCACTATTAAAAAGGACGGTCCATATTGATTACTATTAAAACCACAACCAACGGTCCAGAGTGATTTACTTTTAAAACCACCACCGACTGTCCAGATTGATTTACTTTTAAAACCACCACCGACGGTCCGGATTAATTTGCTTTTAAAACCACCACCGACGGTCCAGATTGATTTACTTTTAAAACCACCATCAATGGTCCAGATTGATTTACTATTAAAACCACCATCAATGGTCCAGATTGATTTATTATTAAAACCACCATCAATGGTCCAGATTGATTTAACTTATTACACTTTAGTACCCCTAAAGTTTTCCTAGTTTGCATTATTCCCCTTTAACTTTTGTAATTTACCTATCTTCAATAAACACATTCTTAATACTTCAACAATTATTCATCATTAATATTATAACTCACAATATTTAACAACCAGATCGTTTTCAGGAAAGAGGGGGTTTTCCAATAAGGATTTCTCCCTATTGGCGCGCAATTAGGTGACCAAACCTCTTCTCTATTAAACTTTCTAGACATTGTTAATATTACAAATAATAATATGAATAACTTTGTTGTCTCAATTATTAATTTAATAATAATATATATTATGCAGATGATGCTGTGACAATAATTGAATCAATAATATGAGAGATAAGATGCAGCAATTACTATAGCAATAATTGAGTATAACTGAGTGACTTCTCACGTAAGTATTAATAATCAATACCATGTGCTACTATGCAACTACGCGTATTACTGTATTTTTACCACCGGATAGTTTAACAGTTTAACGGTAAAACTTCTGTCGTTATTTCTATAAAAAGATATTTATGTCGTTTTCTAACTACGATAATACTTTCGTTGTGGGTTCCACCAATGATTGTATCGTCGTACGAATATTCCCTGACCAATCGAATATTCACTAACACAACGAATATTTTATATCAACTTACTTACTTTGCAAAAATTTTAAATATTACCCACAACTATAACATTATATCATATCCACACCATAATATTCAAAAATATATTTCGAGAAAAATTATTATTTATTCAAAAAAGTTGGGGTCTTACATTTGTTATCTACAGCGATGCTTCAGGCAAAGGGTTAGGATGTGTTCTCATGCAACATTGGAAAGTCATAGTCTATGCCTCGCGACAACTCAAAGAATATGAGAGGAATTATCCTACTCGTGATTGGAGTTGGCAGCAGTCGTTTTCGCATTGAAAATCTGGAGACACTACCTGTATGGGGAAAAAGTAGAGATCTATATGGATCATAAAGGCGGAGCATCAAGTGCCAAAGGGTCTATTGCAACCACTTGAGATTCCAAAATAGAAGTAGGAACACATTACCATGTATTTCGTTACGGGTCTTCCTAAGGTTTCTCAAGGCATAGATGCGATTTGGGTTATTGTTGATAGATTAACTAAGTCTGCTCATTTCTTGTCGATACGGGAGACTTATTCCTTTGAACGTCTTGCTCGTACGTATGTAAATGAGATTGTGAGATTGCATGGCATGTCAGTATCCATAGTTTTGGATCGTGACCCAAGATTCACTTCACGATTTTGGGTTAGCTTGCAGAAAGTTATGGCACGGATTTACGATTCAGTTCGGCATACCATCATCAAACGGATGGGCAATCAGAAAGGACTATTCAAACTCTTGAAGATCTATTAAGACTCTGTGTCTTAGCTTTCAAAGGAAGTTAGGATAAGTACTTGCCATTGGTGGAATTCTCCTTCAACAATAGTTATCAAGCAAGTATATGCATGGCTCCATTCGAGGTGTTGTATGGACAAAAGTGTCGTTCTCCAGTATGCTAGGATGAGGTGGGTGAAGCAACGTTGTTAGGATCAGAATTGGTATGCATGACTACAGAAAAGATCCAAATGATTCGACAACGTATACAAACGGCATAGGATCAACAAAAGAGTTATGCGGATCTTCATCAAAAGAACGTGGAATTTAATATTGGGGATCATGTATTATTACGTATTGCTCCATGGAAGGGAGTTACAAGATTCAGGAAGAGAGGAAAGCTCAATCCATGATTTGTTGGTCCATTTGAGATTCATGATCGAATAGGAAACGTGGTGTGACGCCCCCAAAATAGGTCCATTCCATCCAACCCATTCTGAGTCGCCATATACATGGTACAGAAAACAACTACAACTTTATTACAACAATTGTCGTGCAAAATACAACAACATATATACTATGAGTTTGGATACAAATATATACCAAATGTGACACATGTCCCAACCGTGGACAACACCTCACAGTGACACCTTACATAAAGGTATAGTCAAAAACTATTTTAGAAACTAAAATCTTTGGGAAGTGCTCAAGGAAACCTTCGTACATGGGAGGCCATGCGTCTAGGTTATGATAGATATCATATGTCCAGAGAATTATCCTTGGTTGACCTAATAGACCCCAAAGAAAAACGAGAAGATTACTATCATATTCTTCCCAATGGTGAGTCTTCTCTTGATTTATCATTATCTCACTGTCTCAAATTGAGAATTATACTCCAAACAAACACCAAGATTATATAGGTAGTGCTCATAAATATACTCAGCAAGTTGATGAGCACAACCATGTCTTATGATGACACGAGGTTGTATGTCATTAGACATCTTGTATGATAGTGGCAAAACACCCTTCCAACGTTGGGTTCGCCTCACCCTAGTTGATTCACCAAATATAACTACTAAATGATGACCACCGTTCTATTCCACTGTTACCCCCACTCGACCCAGCTACACTCTTATTACCTGAAAGGAATTGTAAAGCAAAAGGGTGAGCACAACTAGCTCAGTAAAGAATGTCATGACTAAAGATAAATAAATTATCAATAGCCTTCAACAATAATAAATCAGAATTTAGAACATATGGTAGATGATAAAAATTTCAACCATAGTTGCAGCGGAATGAGCAATCCATTAAAAGAGTCAAATAGACTATAAAGTCTATTATCTTCTCCACATTAAAAGTCCACCAACAACGTTTTATCCCTGTAACATCAATCAACAGTTCCTTTCCACAATCATATGAATAACTCATAACCATAAGTGTGTTTATAAATTCCTCTTCTCATTTAGGACGAAGATAATTTACATCACCTGTCTTTACCTGAAACATCAAAGATCATGGTTACACCAAATCACATTTCCTGTTCATAATCATACTAATAATTTCATCTTTACACTACGGCCAAAGATATTCATTTGTATCACCAGTTGGTCATGTTCATCTCAACACATGTTCATCTTTACACTACTGGCCAAAGATATTCAACAACATGTCATCTTTGCACTATGGGCCAAAGATATTCATCAACAATTCATCTTTGCACTACAGGCCAAAGATATTCATCAACAGTTCATATTTATATTCAAGACCAATAAAACTTTCATCACTTACTCTCACCTGAACCACCAAAGATGTTAGTTAAGTTCACAATTCATATTTATAATAACATGAATTAACAATTCCTTCTTGCCACACGGCTTAATAGATCGTTTACTCAATATCCTTACCCCAAAGGCTGAAGATATTCAAGTGTAATAACAATGATCATAACAATCAGTTGTCTACCTTTGCACTACGTGCCAAAGATATTCAACTATAAACCAATCGCTGAGACTCAGCTAAATAATCCACAACATCAAATCATCCCCGCACTACGTGCCAAGAATATTCGTTAGTATCACCAAAGGTCATGATCATGTAATACACCTGTCCATCTTCGCACTACGGGTCAAGGCTATCAAACAACAGATCAATAATACTTCATAACAACTGACTTTGAAGCAGAACTCAAAAATAACGATCAAAACATGGATACAATCAAAGATAGTAGCCAAAATAGATATTTTGGACAAAAAGAAGAAATTTCATTTTTCGATGAATAGTGCCGTATTCGTGAATAGTACCGTATACATGAATAGTGCCGTATACGTGAATAGTAACTCCGACACCAAAAGATAGAAATTTCACAAAAACATCATCACGCTTCGTGAATAGTACCCATGAATAGTAACTCGTGAATAGTAACTCATGAATAGTAACTCATGAATAGTAACTCGTGAATAGTAAACCCGACATGAAAAAGTTCCAAATTTGATTAAAAAGTTCAGAACAATATTTTGGCATAATGATATTGAAGAAGATAATATCATTTAAGAAAAAAAAAACAACATCCCTTACTATCCCTTACCTCGAAAGACAGTACTTCTGACCGGAATATCGGATATAGGCTATGACTTGAACTTGAACCGTATAGCAATACTCAAAGTATACTCAAAATACTCACAAGAATACGCTCGATAATATAGAGAGAGAAAACTTCAGTTTCTGGTGTGATTTTCAATTCTAACCTAAGCACCTATTTATACGAAAATTGCTTAGAACACCAAAGCAGAAAATTTAATAAAATATTATATATTTTTTAAAAATTCTACGCCCACTCTTTCAGATCTGATTTCAGCAACATAACATGTTTTTAATGAGGCTAACCAACACAAAAACGTTTTTGTTAATTAAAACAATTAAAACTTCCAAAAATCAATTATTTCAGAGCTTCGAAACTTCAATAATTCATAATAAATAGCCCTTTTATCAGAAAATTCAAATCTCGCGAGTTTTTATAGGAAATTCAATTCTCTACAACTTTGCAGAAGGAAGTTTTTCCAAATTCCAAACAAAAATTGGCCGAAATCCACAAACGAGCGATTTTACAGGCTATAATCAAATTTCAGTCAATAATTGTGTCCACCAACACACAAAATATGTGTTAAACATTTAATGCCACAAAAATACTCTTCCTCCTCATATACTCATATGTCTCACATTCATTATAAAAATATCACCGTTAATATATTATTAAAATAATATATTTAAATGAATTATTTTATCAGAAAAAGATAAAATATTAATTTTCAACAATTTTCACATTAAAAATTTTCTCCATCTATATCCACATAAAATCAATATTTTTCTCATCATATAAATCAATAATTTAATTATTCACAAATAATATTACAGACTCACAATACTAGCAACCAGGCCGTTCCCAGGAAAGAGGGGGCTTTCCAATAAGAATTTCTCCTTACTGGCGCGCAATTAGATGACCAAACCTCTCCTTGACAGAACTTTCTAGACATTGTCAGTAATGCTATCTAATAATATTATTCAAATAACACGAATTATTGATCTGATAATGAGAAATATTGTGCAGTGATAATTATTGAACAACAATAATATAAAATATCAACGCAGCAATTATTGAATCAATAAAATAAAATATTGAACAGTAATTACTGTAACAATTATTGAGTAGTGCCTTCTTACGTAAGAATCAATAATTCAAAAATATTGTGTAATACCGTGTGCTAATGTGCAACAACGCGTATTACTGTATTTTAACCACCGGGTATTCCAACAGTGTAAACGGTAACAACTACGCCGTTATTTTTAAACAACTTATATTTGTCGTTTTCTTCCTCCAATCGCTTTCCGTTATGGGGCCCACACATGGCTGCGCCGTCGTACGAATATTCCCCGACAGAAAGAATATTCCACGACCAAACGAATATTCCCCGACAACAATGAATATTTTATAACCACTTGCGTATTTTGAAAGATATTTCATATACCACCCTTAACTTTAACTTTTATCAATTTAACCATTTACTGAATAGAAAAATTGAATACTTTTATTTCATAAAATTCGGGGTCTTACAATCTCCCCTCCTTATGAAATTTCGTCCCCGAAATTTACGTACCTGGTATTTCGAAGAGTTGAGAATACCTTACTTCATTTCAGATTCCATCTTCCCTGTCCTCATGATTTCTCCATTGTTCATCTCCTGTATTTCAGATATCATTCTAGAATACAACTTCAAAACAAAGGTTAATTTAACAAATTAACATATCACATAATATCCCGATATTATGACTGACCAACAAATAAGCTTAGGTAGGACACACTAGCGAAGGATTTACTCATCTCTCCCCTCCTAGTTCTATTCCCCGATCTCCGACAGAGATCATATCCCTAAGCTCTGATACCAAATGTGATGCCCCCAAAATAGGTCCATTTCATCCAACCCATTCTGAGTCGCCAAATACATGGTACAGAAAACAACTACAACTTTATTACAACAATTGTCGTGCAAAATACAACAACATATATACTATGAGTTTGGATACAAATATATACCAAATGTGACACATGTCCCAACCGTGGACAACACCTCACAGTGACACCTTACATAAAGGTATAGTCAAAAACTATTTTAGAAACTAAAATCTTTGGGAAGTGCTCAAGGAAACCTTCGTACATGGGAGGCCATGCGTCTAGGTTATGATAGATATCATATGTCAAGAGAATTATCCTTGGTTGACCTAATAGACCCCAAAGAAAAACGAGAAGATTACTATCATATTCTTCCCAATGGTGAGTCTTCTCTTGATTTATCATTATCTCACTGTCTCAAATTGAGAATTATACTCCAAACAAACACCAAGATTATATAGGTAGTGCTCATAAATATACTCAGCAAGTGGATGAGCACAACTATGTCTTATGATGACACGAGGTTGTATGTCATTAGACATCTTGTATGATAGTGGCAAAACAACCTTCCAACGTTGGGTTCGCCTCACCCTAGTTGATTCACCAAATATAACTACTAAATGATGACCACCGTTCTATTCCACTGTTACCCCCGCTCGACCCAGCTACACTCTTATTACCTGAAAGGAATTGTAAAGCAAAAGGGTGAGCACAACTAGCTCAGTAAAGAATGTCATGACTAAAGATAAATAAATTATCAATAGCCTTCAACAATAATAAATCAGAGATTTAGAACATATGGTAGATGATAACGAGATGAGATATCCGAACCACATTATTGCGTTAGAACCAGATGAGATATCCGAAAATTTAACGTACGAGGAGGTACCTGTCAAGATCTTGGATAGGAAGGAGCATGTCCTACGCACAAAGGTTATACCACAAGTCAAAGTTTTGTAGAGGAACCATGTTATTGAGGAAATGACCTGGGAGTTGGAATCGAAAATGAAAGTGAGGTACCCTCGCCTTTTTGAAACACTAGGTACGTACGTCAATTTCGAGGATAAAATTTTATAAGGAGGGGAGGTTATAAGACCACAAAATTTTTATAAATAAAATTAAATTTTCTCTATTCATTATTTTGAAATAATAAGGTGTTAATTTGATATAATGCTTTAGTTATGGGTGAAATGTGTAAATTTTGTAAAATAAGCAAGTGGTTATAAAATATTCATTGTTGTCGGAGAATATTCATTTGGTCGTGGAATATTCTTGTAGTCGGGGAATATTCGTACAACAGCGCAGCCATTTGTGGGCCCCATAACGGAAAACGGTCGGATAAAGAAAACGAAAAGTTTGAATTTTTATAAATAACGGTGTAGTTGCTGCCGTTAACACTATTTAAATACCCTGTGGTTAAAATATATTAATACGTGTGGTTACACAGTACACACTGTATTGCACAATATTTTTGGATTATTGATTCTTATGTAAGAATGCACTACTTAATAATTGTTACAATAATTACTGTTCAATATTTTATTTTATTGATTCAATAATTGTTACGTTAATATTTTATATTATTGTTGTTTCAATAATTTTCACTGTACAGTATTTTCCATTATCAGATCAATAATTTATATTATTTGAATAATATTATTACATAACATTATTGGCAATGTTTAAGGAATTTCTGTCTAAAAAAGGGGTTTGGTCATCTAATTGTGCGCCAGTAAGGAGAAATCTTTATTGGAAAGCCCCCTTTTTCCTAGGAACGACCTAGTTGTCAGTATTGTGATTCTTTAATATTATTTATGAATAATTAATTATTAATTTATATGATAAGGAAATATTTATTTTTATGTGGATATAAATGAAGAAATTAATGTTGAAGTGTTTTATCAGTATTTTGTCAGAATGTAGGTATTAAAAATTGTTCGTATGTTGATTTCGGGCATTTTTTGTTTGGAATTTGGAAAAACTTTCTTCTACAAAGTTGTAGCGAATTAAATTTCCTATAGAATTGACATAGAACTCATATTTTTCTGATAAAATGGCTATTTATTATGAATTATTAAAATTTCGGAAATAAATGTTTTTTTAATAAAAACATGGTGGGTCCCACTTTTGGTTGGTGTGGAATTGGTTGATTTTGGTGGGCCCCACTTAAGGTGTGCTGAAATTGGTTTCAAAAGTGGCGTGCTTGAAAATTTTTAAATTAATATTTTATTAATTTAGTCTGCTTTGGCATTCTAGCATTTTCCTATAAATAAGGTGCTTACTTAGAATTGAAAATCATACTAGAATCATAAGTTTTGTATCTATATATTATCAAGCGTATTTTTGTGAGTATTTAGATAATTTGAGAGTTGTTATTCAGTGCAAGTTTTTTTCAGCATCATATCTGATATTCAAGTTAAAAGTACTGTTCTTTTGAGGTAAGGGATGTTATTTTGTTCGTAAATGATGTTATTTCTTCAATATCATTATATCGAAATATTGGTATAAATTTTATTATAAAATTTTTACCTTTTCATGTTGAGGTTACTATTCACATATACGGCATTATTCATATATACAGCACTATTGACGAATACGGTACTATTCACGAAGTATGATTTTTCTTATAGAATTTCTACCTTTATTGTGTCAGGGTTACTATTCATGTATACGACACTATTCATGTATACAACACTATTCACGAATATGACACTATTCACCAAAAATGAAATTTTCTCTTCTTTACCCAAAATGGCTATTATATTTACTATATTTCATTCTTGAATTGTACTCCACTATGGTTTATTATGGTGTATTTTTGAACTTGGATAAATCGAAGAACGAATCCCTAATATTTGTTCTTTTGTCTCACTAGATTCGTTTCTTTAAAATATTTTTTATCATCCTCAGTCCTAAATGATGATATAACTGAATATCTTTGGCCTGTAGTGCAAAGTTGAATGATTACCTGATGAATATTTTTTGGCCCGTAGTGCAAAGATGAACATGTGTTGAGATGAACATAACCAACTGGTGATACAGATGAATATCTTTGGCCCGTAGTGCAAGGAAGAATATTTGATTCAAGATGTATATTGATTGATGTTATAGGGATAAAATATTGATGATGAACTTTTAAATTCATAGATGATAGTAGATTTCATTATCTACTTAACTCTTCTAATGAATTGTTATTTTCGTTACGAATATTGATCTAAATTGATTGTCCATTATATTTTATCTGATTTATTGAAGGCTAACGATAATTTGTTCTACATTATCTTAGTCATAATATTCTTTATTGGGTTAGTTGAGTTCACCCTTTTCATTTTTGTTCCCTTTTTCTTCTTAGGAATCGAGAATATAGCGGGAAGAAGTCGAGGTGTGGAGTGATGTTCCATGACAGTTGTTATAGTAGTTTTCACTATTTTGTAAAATAGTATATCAATAATTGTAATGGAAACTTATTTGAGTGTGGATATTGTCTAGAAGACAATATTTTTATTTAAACTTACAATTTATGTGTTGTCGTATTTTACACAATAATTGTATTAATAAAGTTATAGTTATTTCTGTACCATGTATTTGACGACTCAGAATAAATAATGTATACCTATTTTGGGAGAGTCACATAACATTTCAATCACTACCTCCAAGCCCTCTCTCAATGAATCCGGTGAGCAAGCTGAATACTTTTCGGCATAATCATAACCTTTTTAGCGTGAATCACACAAAGATTAGTATCCTCAAACAGACCCACCAAATAAGCTTTCGCCGCCTCCTGAAGAGCAGCAATGATGGAGCTCTGGAACCGGAGATCCGTTTTGAAATCCTTAGCAATTTCTCTTACTAGCCTATGAAATGAAAGCTTACAGACCCACCAGTTGCTTCCTTGGAGCCTTGCCGTGGGTGGATTTTCGTGCTTTTTTCTTAATATGTGCCATTTCTAAATCACAAATAGACTCAAAATGGATTACCATCATCGCATCCTTTGAATATTAAGATCTTCACCATTATTGCAGCCTTTGGAGTCGGTAATCCCCCAAATTTTGAAACCCGTATACTCTCCATGTTCTATAGTAGGAAAACATGCCACCCACGACAGAGATTCCAACTACTAAACATATAAAAATCTTTTTTTTTTGAAATTCATCATCCTCTGGGAATTATGATCTGTGATGGTGAAAAAATTTCTTCCTAAACACCCAGATCTAATTTTGATGTTGAAATTTGGGGATTAGGGCTTATTTGAAAATTTGGGGATTGTGGATTTTTTGCATTTATATCTACATATGCTTACACCCAGTTCGGATCATCCCTGTTGTGTTTCAAATTTGTTATTATGTGTGCTTATTGGTCATCTAGTCCATAAATTAGATTTGAGTTGTTAGTTGGTGGTACCGTGCTCCTCTTTTGGAATGATAGGTTGCTGATGTTTGGCCGGAAGTTATGCCGGTGACGATTTGCTGCTGTGTTACTGATCTGATCTGCGCCATTTGCCGATTCACTTGGGCTAGTCCATATTGGATGCCGTTTTCCACGGTTGAATTTTCAGCTTATTCTTTTTTTCTGGCTAAATTTCAGCTTATTATTTCTTTGTATATAAATTTGTAATTGTCCATGTTGCAAATGGGCCCGATCAAATTTCAGTCAAAAATGGGGCCCACCAAAATATTTAACATGATTTTTATAACAAAAATACTCCGGACCCAATTTGCTCTCTTCCTCCTCATTTATTCATATATCGTGCATTCATTGTAAAAATATCACCGTTATTATATTATTATATTATTACATCATACACTTATAATGTAATATTACAATAATATATTTGAATGAATTATTTTATCGAAGAAGATAAAATATCAACTCTTAATAATTGTCTCTTTAAAAATTTCTCCATTAAATAAATATTTTCTTATCATTTTTATCAATAATTAATTATTTTCAAATATTATTACAGAATCACAATAATGACAACCAGGTCGTTCACAGGAAAGAGAGAGTTTTCTGATAAGGATTTATCCTTACTGGTGCGCAATAAGGTGGTTAAACCTCTTTCCTAGACAGAACATCTTTAGACATTGTTAATAATGTTATCTAATAAAATTATTCAAATAATATAAATTATTGATCTGATAATAGAAAATATTGTGCAGTGATAATTATTGAATTAACAATATAAAATATCAACGTAGCAATTATTGAATCAATAAAATAAAATATTGAACATTAATTACTGTAACAATTATTGAGTAGTGCCTTTTTACATAAGAATCAATAATTTGTACAATACTGTGTGCTACTGTACAACACCGCGTATTACTGTATTTTATCCACTGGGTATTCCAACAATATTAACGGTAACAACTACGTCGTTATTTATAAAAAACTGTGACACCCCCAAATCTAGGTACTTTATTCCCACAATATTTGGTGCTCACTATTCAAACATTCATACTTTCTACCCAAATAAATATTATTTAAACCATAAAATCCTCCCTTTAAATAGGGTTACATAATTAAACTCAAAACATCCCAGGTTATCTAACATTTAAACGTCATTCAAATGCGAAATTAAGTTATTACATAATGTCATTAAAATTAAGTCTAGAATCATCATAATAAAAGTACAAATCAGCATCAGTTGTACAATTTTTCATTTCCTTTGCTAGTTGAAGGTTCATCTACCTTCTCCACTTTAGCTGCAATGAGTTTATAAATATGCAAGAGTGAGCAAAACAATTGCCCACTGAATATAATAATGAATCAACAGTAGAATAACAATAATATCTGCCAACGAATAGGCTCATCAAAAATTGGATAGTACTCTAACAATGATAATCAGGAACTGAAATTCAAAATATGGAATATACATAACTGAGGGTCATAAGACCATGAACTATGTCCACAGTTGCGAGTAATCTTTCAACTCCAATTTTAACAGTCATAAGACTATAAGGACTCCTCGTACTTAGGGGGATCAGCCTTTCGTACCATATATTGTGCACAAAAATTTAACGCTACACGTAAGTTATCCCCTAATAATAATAGGGTTGTTCATCTCAGTATTTAGAGTACAAGTCCGCACCAAAGAGAGTTTGGTTTGGATAAGCTTTCAAGGGTAATTTGAAGTTCAACGAGCATCAACTAGAGGACTAGTTGAATTAATAGTGTTTGAGAATCATAACAGATGTTTAATAACAACATAACACAGAACAATTGAGAATCATAAATGAACTGACTATACATGTTAAACTCATGCTTGAAATAACTATAGAGAATAAGTATTTAACAAAATGAAGAAAATAGTAAACCTTTGCTTGAACAATAAATAAGCTAAGGTTAGAGTCTTTTAACATTTAGAAATGAAATTACAGATTGTACCATAACCAATAACAAGCTGAAACTAAAAACTTGCCCAACAAGGTATTAAATTCGTGCAAGGGTTAAAACAGTTCAATAATAGAGACGAGAGTTCAAACTGTGTTCATTATACAAGAATATAACTCAAGAAACTTGCTTAACCATAAACAAGTTAGAGTAAATCAACAAAATGAGAATTCAAATAGCATTAGAGTTAAAATTTGCTCGAATGAGCTCTAGGGACAAATGTCTTATTCAATCAACAGTTGAAATAGAAAGCTTGCTCAAACAAAGAATAAAGCTACATAATGTAATAATGGAACTAGCTCAACGAAATTAAAGAATTAGGAAACTTTCTTAATGTAAAAGATAGATTAGAAACTTGCCTTGAGCGTAAGCTATAAAATTAAACTCATGATCACCTACACATAATTTTAGAACCACAATACCTATTAGATATGCCAACATATCATAACATGCTCATTTCTAGCTAAACATATCATTTAAGCACAAGTCTTTCATTACCATTTACATATCAGAAATTCCAAGTGTTTTACTTCGCAACACTTGTCTAACGCTTATTATGAATACTAAATTACCACATAAAGCGTTCTCAATATACTACCCATTTTTGCAACTTTGAACTTACTAACCTCAATTCACTATGTTATGCTAACCTTAACATTACACATTTAACATGCTAACATAATTTCAGACCATGTTATGACGTTAACCCAAGACTGCAGCAACAGTAGAACATAAAAACACAAATTTCACCCACCAAACAGTGAAATTAACACGCAAAATAAATATACAACTATCATAAACATGATTGCTAACATATTCAACCACTTAGCACACTTTAACAACAACTAAAACCATTTTAATTTCTCAATTTTCATGTTTTTCATAAAAACTCAATTTTATTGATATTTATTCTAGAAATCATCACTGTGAATTCATTATTTGGCCAAATCATTCTATTTCAATTACGTTATGTTCGTATCTCAATGAACTAACATATACAAGCTTCAATTTATAATTTCACACACTAATTGACTGTGACATCCCCGAATCCGAGCCCCGAATTGCCGCGAACTCGGTTCACTAAAATTTCTATAACTGTTTGCGGAAGATATAAACATAAATTGTTTATACATTACATTACACGCTATTCCCCAAGGTCGAATAACCTTAACTTAATACACATTTCCTAAACTATCTATTACACAACAATATTTGTCAAAATATTTATTACAAACTAGTCGCACATATTATCCCAAGATGAGCTTGGCATTTTCCTTTTTCCTGTATATGAACGCATTCGTTTTTACCTGCAATGTTTTATCATGATATAGCAAGGGTGAGCATGAAAGTTGCCCAGCAAGTTTATATACAATAACATAACAATATATCATGATTGAAGATTATGAATAATTGGTTGGCTATAATTCAACAATATGATTGTGAACTAGCAGGAACAAAATTTTGACTGAATAAGTATTTTACATGAACAAACATTTCTGAATCAACTGGTAATGAAGGTGATCAGCCTTTCATACCTGACTTATACATGCAAGATGTACAGAGTACAAATTTCATGGCAATCAGTAATGATTAACCATAAGCTTGAATAAACTACTCTTATTAGAGTTAAGTACAAGAAAAACTTGCCTGAACCGTTGATTACCGCACGCAATTTAATAACGCTTAATCCGAAGACCTAATATTAATAATATAGATCTCCAATAATTAGAATAATATCATCACAGTAATATATTGTTATATTATGCACAAAATAACCTAAACACATTACCACATAAGCCTATCAGTCTATACAGCACATAAGACTTGGTATCAAGTCAAACTATTGCAGTCTGAGTTGAAACCGACACAATTCTATCATCCCGACGGTCTAGTCGGACTTTTATCGAGTTTAAATTCAATTAAACTCTGACTTAACACTTAACCGTTATCACAGATAATTTCTTATCAGACAAAATATTTTTCCTAGGCTCGTAATAATTTTCGGATAATTATTACCATTTATCAACATTTTTCAATTCTTAAAATGTATTTAATTGAATTAAATACCACAATTCTTTTATCATTAATATTTATTTATTATTAAATATTAATGAAATACATATCATAATATTATAATATAATTATAATATTTAAAAATATTTTTAATACCTTAGAACCGTATTTAAATGAATTAAATACCACATAATACTTTAATCATTAATATTTATTTAATATAAAATATTAATGAAAATCATTACATAATATTATAATATTACAAAGTATTTTTAATACTTTAAAATCATAATTATATGATTTTTAAACACTTAATTCCATTATCTGATAATTAATATTAATATTAAAATATTAATATTTTCATGCCAAAATATCAAAAGTTATATTTTATAGCTTAAAATATTTTTATAACACTTAAATCATTTGTATATGATTTATAAAGCATTAATTCCATTTTTCCTTAATTTATTTAATATATTTATTAAATAAATTAATTATCATTAATATTGATTAATTAATGAATTTCCTCACAAAATATCAAAAGTTATCAAAAACAACTTAAAATATTTTCTTATGCCAAAATATCATTTTTCATGATTTTTCATGAATTAAAAACTATTTTTAAATAATTTATTTAATATTGTAATTAAATAAATAAATACCATTTATATTCCAAAAATATTAATTATTTTCGAAATATACTCAAAATAGTTAAAAACTATTTTTCAGACTTTAATATAATTTTTCATAATTTATTATGCATTTTTAATAATTAAAAACTATTTTTTTCTAATTTTAAATCAATTTCCGGATTTTATTAAATAAACTGTCGCTAAAGGCCTATAGCGACACTTGTCTGTCGCTATAGGTGTTCTTGAGTGTTCTTGAGCATTCATGTCAGACGCGAAGGTAGGTGGTTTGACCGGATTTTAATCTACGTTCTGATCGATTTCTGGGCTGGAATTCGTGACAACATTATAGTACTAACGTAATACTACAACCACAAACTTGTTTCATGGCTATACAACATTACAACAGCAAGATCTCGGCCTCCAAAAAGTCTGACAAGTATGTTCTTCATTTTCTGGGTTTTCCAGAAAATGAAGAACAGCTGAGGTACTATATTTCGATCCTTATATCTTAGTTTCTGTACTTTTTTTGGGTGATCTATAAGTTCTAGCGTGTAGTCCATATGTCAAGGTACAATAAACGGTTATCAGATCAACCTAACAACAACAGATCTAAGCTACATAGACTGGTCAAAGTCTGATACAAAACTCGTATATGAAGATTTCTGGGTTTTCCAGAAATCCTCAAGAACAGCCGGTCAACGGTGGTTTGACCTCGATTTCCTGCCGTTTCAGTTATGATTTACGTGATATTATGACTTTAACATGTAGTATAAATACCAGACAATAACATAACAACAACATCCTAGCCAAATAAACAAGATACAGCAAGATCTAGACGTTCAAACATGCTGTCAGACCACTGAACATTTTCTGGGTTACCCAGATTTTAACTTTTCGTGAACGGTCAACGGTCTTTGACCGCTTATATCTTTCGATCTGGACATGATCTGGACTTGATTCAAGTCTCAGATTCAAGATCTAACAACAAAGAACAGATCTATAACATTAAACACAACTAAACATTAACAGACAAAGATCTAGAGGCCCTGACATATGACTGTCAGGCCATATTTTTTTCCCATTTTCCAGATTTCTAAAATCATCAAATCCGAGCACTTTGATGTTATTGGTTTGTATTTTAACAACCCAGAACATTAAAAGACACCCTATTACACATATTTGCACAATCAATTTCAACATTTAACATAAAAATCATAGATTTCAAAATTTGAAGGTTTTATACCTTTTCATGCTTGATTTTGATTTCTGATCCTTTAATCTGTTTATGATACACGTGGGGCTGCATTTTGGGACTGATCTAGCAACACGTTTCGTTGGTTTGAGAGAGAGTAGGAGTTGGTGAGAGCAAAACTTGATTTTGGCTAAGTTTTGTATATTTTCTCTCTCTAAATTCTATTTATAATTGGCTTGATTCATTGCATTTGTCTTGCTTGGATGGCTGAGTTGCTAAGATTGCTGGATTTGCACATGCTAGGCTATGTTTTTGGTGAGCAACTCCCCTAAAAGTCAAAACCTATATCACCAACTCATTAAAATAAATAAAAGGGCCATTTTTGTCATTTCCATTTTTTCTAGATTTTGCATAAGATGAAACCCTTAGGGTTAGGGTTTGGATCATTTAAGAGTTTAGGGTTTTAACCCTTAACTTTGCAAAAATTTAATTTCTAAAATTCCGAATTTCGGATATAAAAATAGAAAATTAACAATTTTTAACTTATAATTAGAATTTACTAATTATATTAAAATTCCTTAATCATACATTAAATCTTAATAATTAGGATTATTAATTCCTAATTATAATTGCCAATTATGCAATTAACGTCAAAATTACAGATTAGGGTTCAAAACCACATTTTAGGGTTTTAAATAGAAAAACTAAATTTTTCTTATTTATAAATTAAATCTCGTAATTAGATTAGGGTTTTCTAATTACTCAAAAATTAAAATAATTAGGATTAGGGTTTCCTAATTAGCATTGCTAATTTTAGCAATTAAATTTTACCATTGAACAATTAGGGTTTCTGATGGAACAATTAGGGTTCCAATAAATTGAAAATTAGGGTTTGTAAATTAATTAACATTTACCCTAATTATTACTTAATTAATACCTCATAAGCATTATAATTCTCCGTTATAATCCCAGATTAGGGCTTAACTTTAACAGAATCTGAAACTAGGGTTTTCAGATCTGACATTAGGGTTTCAAATTTAGAATTAGGGTTTTGTATTCAATTGTCAAGATTAACCCTACTTAATCTTTAAGTTCCCGATTAAGTTCCCGATTTAGGGTTTCATGTACCGAATTAAGGTTTCCGATTCCCGGAACTGAAACTAGGGTTTCCAGAACCGATTTCTAAGATTTCTTTTTAACCGTTAGGATTTTCTAACCGAACGTTGTCGTTCTTAATATATACTTAGGGTTTGTTACAGATATAATTTATCTGGTCAACCCTTGACCCTTAACCACATTCTGTACACATCATTTAACCATAAACACAGAACATAATCACATAAATTCTTAATCCTGAATAATTCACCTATTTCCTTTACAGAATTTTGAAATCCTAAAAATTGAATCCCAATGACATTAAACGCATACACTTATTTTCTATCTAGGTCTAATATTTGACCTTAAATCAATCATTTAAGATTTTACTAAATTGCCCAAATTTTCGGGTTGTCACATTGACCACTAAAATTGATAATTTTCATGAACATATAAAAAAATACATATACACATACACTGTCAAAATTTTCTTCTACTGTAAACTGAGATTAGCATGTAATTATTGTTTAAACACAACATATAATCATCATATACGCATGTACTCATCATAAATAAGTTACCTCACAGCAATTTGGAAAAACATCATTCACAGAGTATAGCAAACTTTACCGAGATACTCATAAATAATATCAAAATAGTAGAACATACCTTTTGTTGCTTGACAGAAATTCTTGCTAAACACACTGAATTTTCTGTGAAAATCCTAAGCTTTCTCTCAATTTCACTCAACTCTCAATTCTCTCTATTGCCTAGCACAACTAAAATGAAACTCTGATAGCTAGAATGTGTAACATAAAAAAAACACAAACTGGTATGGCCTTAATAGCCATCATCAGTTATCAAAATAACGTCTATAACATAAATACCTTATATTTATTATTTATTTTATTTTATTTATATTATTTATTTTAAATTTCAAAAAATAGAATTATCAAAGGCCCTAAGGCTTTTTTGGCAAACCAATTAAATTTTAAAGAATTAAAATACTTAAGCCTTATTTGACAAAAACTAATTTAAACCCTTTTTAATTTATTTTAATAAACACTTTAGTTTATAATTATAATCACATACTATATTTTAATTAAATATAGCCTTTTAGCAAAATCACAAAATTATAATTTTCATTATAACTTTATTTAATAATTTAATATACCATCTCAATTATTAAATCAACAATATAACATCTCATGTTATTTTACAGCTCTCTAAATTATAAATTAATTTAATTAGAAATTTATCTAATAAATTCAGATTTACA
Organism: Panax japonicus; assembly: GCA_020205505.1. Classification (NCBI taxonomy): domain Eukaryota; kingdom Viridiplantae; phylum Streptophyta; class Magnoliopsida; order Apiales; family Araliaceae; genus Panax; species Panax japonicus. The sequence continues at coordinate 54,410,033 of CM035114.1, read as the reverse complement.
AATATTTATTAACGACCACCACATCAATAATTATTTATTTAACAATAAACACCTCAAATAAATATTTATATATTTAAATAAATATTTAAAATTACACTTTAAAATTTCAGATCGTTACAAAAACTCAAACTTCTCATTTTCTTCATCCGACAGTTTTTCGTTATGGGGCCCACAAATGGCTACGCCGTCATACGAATATTCCCCGACAGCAAGAATATTCCATGATCAAACGAATATTCCCCGACAATAATAAGTATTTTATAACCACTTGCTTATTTAAATTATTTATGCATTTTACCCATAACTAACCACATTAATCAAATCAACCCCTTACTATTTCAAAATAATAAATAGAGAAAATTCAATTTTATATAAAAAAAAATTAGGGTCTTACAACCTCCCCTCCTTATGAAATTTCGTCCTTGAAATTGATGACGTACCTGGTGTTTCGAAAAGGTCAGGATACCTCACTTTCATTTTCGATTCCAACTCTGAGGTAATTTCCTCAATAGCATGGTTCCTCCACAAAACTCTGACTTGTGGTATAACCTTTGTGCTTAAGACATGCTCCTTCCTATCCAAGATCTTGACTGGTACCTCCTCGTACGTTAAATCTTCGGCTATCTCATCTGGTTCTAATTCAATAATGTGATTAGGGTCTTTCACATATTTACGTAGCCCGGATATATGGAAAATGTTATGAACATAAGACATACTTGGAGGTAACACGAGTCTATAGGCCACAGTTCCTACTCGATCGAGGATTTCAAATGGACCAATAAATCGAGGATTGAGATTTCCTCTCTTCATCGACTCTTGCTTCTAGAATAACACATTCTTGTACTTTCGTCTTCATATTCATCAGCTCTGTGTCTGTAGCTTGAGCAACCTTAACTTTATCGATTAAAGTCAGTTCTATGTGTATATTTGACATCATCACGTTGGTCCCAAGAGTCTTTAACTCTATCTCCATCATTTGTAAGTTATACGAAATGGGTCTTTGTATTCGACAATATTGCACTCGTACCCGCATACGATCTTCTTCTCAACGCGTCAGCTACCACGTTCGCTTTTCCAGGATGGTATTAAATGGTATGATCATAATCTTTCAACAGCTCGAGCAACCTTCTTTGGCGCATGATACGTTCATATTGGGTGAAAAAATATTTGAGGGTTTTGTATCAGGTTCAAGGTCGATACAAAATTCGATATCACGCTTTGGGGGTAGGCCATGAAGTTCTTGAAGAAATACGTCAGGAAATTCACTAACAACAGAAATATCATTCAAACTTGACGTATTTTTGTTTAAATCCATGACATGGGATAAGAAAGCTTGACATCCATTTTTCAATAAAAGAATGGCTTTAAGGCTTGATATGAAAGTGTTTGACTTTAGTGGTTTGGTTGCTTGAATTCGTATAATAGGTTGGTTAGGAATATGAAAACTAACAACCTTACGAAAATAATCAATTTTGGCATGATGAGTAGTTAACTAATCAATTCCTAAAATCACATCAAATGCAAATATCTTCAAAGATATAATATCAACAGGTATGGTGAGGGTGTGACGCCCCCAAAATAGGTATACATCACCCATTTTGAGTCGTCAAATACATGGTCTAGAATACAACTGTAACTTAATTATATAGCTTTCGTGTAAAATACAACAAAACATAGCTGAGAGTTTTAACACGGATATTGTCTCGTAGGCAATATCCACGCTCAAATAGAGTCTTCATTACAATTATTACCTCACTATTTTATAACTGTGACAGCCCCAAAATAGGTATACATCACCCATTTTGAGTCGCCAAATACATGATACAGAATATAACTACAAGTTAATTATATAACTGTCGTGCAGAATACGACAAAACATAAGTTATGAGTTTTAATACAACTAGTGTCTCCTAGACAATATCCAAACTCAAATTCAATCTTATTACAATTATTATCACACTATTTTACAGAATAGTGAGGACTACTACAGCCACCATCAGGACCGTCAATCCATTCCCCGACTAGTCCCAGGTCCCAGGTATATTCTCTTTTCCTGAAAAGAACAGTGAAAGAAAAGAGTGAGCTCAACTAGCCCAGTAAGAAATAGTATGACTAAGATAATGCAGAATAAATTATCATTATCCTTCAACAGTATAACAACTGATATAATATAATAGACAACCAGTTTTAGATCAACAACTGCAGCAGAATAAGCAATACATTAGAAATGACAAGTAGAACATGATATCTACTATTTTCTATGATTTAAAAGTTTATCATCAATTTTATCGCTGAGACTCAACTTAATAAATAATCCACATCACTGAATTATCCATACACTACGGGCTAAGGATATTCATTAGTATCACGACCACGAATTATCCATGCACTACGGGCCAAAGATATTCATTAGTATCACGACCACGAATTATCCATGCACTACGGGCCAAGGATATTCGTATTTTTACCAATGGTCATAAACATGCTAAACAACAATTCATCTTTACACCCTTGGCCGAAAAGAACGCATGGTCATGATTATACCAATAATTGTCGCTGATACTCATCTCAATAAATAATCCACATCACTTATAACATTACAGGTCATGATTATACTGAATAATCCCTGATCATAATCATACCGATCAACAGTCCATCTATGCACTATGGGCCAAAGATGAATTTCATCACAATATAAGTATGACGATGATGACAATGATATAAAAATTCAATCAAACGAGATCAAGGATAAATATTAAAGACTTTAAATTTATCCAAAGTTTAAAAATGTTCAAATAGTCAACATGATACTACTTTGTGGAGTAAAATTCAAGAATAATATTCACGTATCAAAAATAATTTTGAATAGAAAAGAATAAATTTTTTATCATAAATAGTACCCCGGGTGAATAGTACCCGAGAGAATAGTACTTCGTGAATAGTACTTCGGGAATATTACTCTGTGAATACTACCCCGTGAATAGTACTTCGTTTATAGTACCGTATTTATGAATAGTGCTCGTAAATATTACTTTGTTAATAGTACCATATTTATGAATAGTTCCGTATGCATGAATAATGTCGTATGTATGAATAGTGTTGTATAAATGAATAGTATCCATGAATAGTACTCTGGTATGAAAAGCTTAAAATTTTAACAAGAATGTTCAGAAAAATATCATTGTGAAACAATATTAGATGAAGCACAAATTTCAAGAATATTTTACTAATTTCACAGAGTATATAAGCAATACTTCAACAAAATGAGTGTAGAAATAGGGATACGAAACGAAATGATATTACTTACATACTACAGAGTATGGAAGAAAATATTATTTCATACGAATATTGAACAAAAATAATTTTTCTTACGAATACGAAAGAAATAATACCCCTTACCTTAGTAGAAGACTGGATACTACAATAGTGAAGTAGCAAAATACTCTACTTATTTCTCTCTATAGCTTCTCTCTCTATAATTGCTCTTGTGAGTCTTAGTGAATTAGTGAGAACGAAAGAAGAATGAGCTTCTATTTATAGGAAAACATAGTTTTGATAATTGTATGTTTTAGGGCTCGAATTATTATAGTATAGTACCTTCATCTTTTCCTTTATTTTTAATTTAGTCCTACAAGTATTATCAAACTTGCACCACCTTCCCTAATAGTACATGCATTTGAATTAATAGTACATGCATGTGAATCAATAGATCCATTCATGTGAACAAATAGTTATATGCATGTGAACTAATAGTAATTAATTGCTCATTTATCTGATTAATTATCTGATTGGTCAATTTAACCTCCAAAAAACAATTATTATCGAAATAAATGTCGATTTTCACTAACACTAATAATCTCAACACAATGGAAATATCAATTTCATCTTTAATCAACACGAACTTATTCATCATTAATATTATAACTCATAGTATTTAACAACCAGATCATTCCCAGGAAAGAGGGGGCTTTTCGATAAGGATTTCTCTCTATTGGCACGCAATTAGGTGACCAAACCCCTTTCCCCGATAGAACTTTCTAGACATCGTCAATATTGCAAATAATAATATGAATAACTTTTTCGTCTCAATTATTGATTTAAAAATATAAAATATTATGCAGATGATATTGTGACAATAATTGAATCAATAATATGAGAGATATTATGCAGTAATTACTATAACAATAATTGAGTATAACTGAGTGACTTCTCACGTAAGCATCAATAATCAATACCGTGTGCTACTATGCAACCACGGGTATTACTGTACTTTTACCACTTGGTATTTCAACAGTTAACGGTAAAACTTTCACCGTTATTTTTATATAAAGATATTTCTGTCATTTTTTAACTCCGACAGTCATTCCATTATGGGGTCCACCAATGATTATGCCGTTGTACGAATATTTCCTGTTAAAACGAATATTCCCCGACCAAACGAATATTTTATGACAACTTGCATACTTTGAAAAATTTATAAATACTACCCACAACTATAACATTATATCAAATCCACACCTTACTATTAAAAAAATATTTTGAGAAATTAAATCTTTATTCATAAAATTTGGGGTCTTACAACCTCCCCTTCTTATGAAATTTCGTCCTCAAAATTGATGTACATACCTGGTATATCGAAGTGGTGATGATACCTAGTCAGATTCTAACTCTTGAGGTATAACCTTTGAGCGTAGAATATGTTCCTTCTTATCCAAGATTTTAACAGGTATCTCCTCATACGTTAAATCTTATGCTATCTCGTCTAGTTCTAATTCAATAATGTAGTTTGAGTCGTCCACATATTTATGTAACATTGATACGTGAAAAACATTATGAACACGCGACATACTTTGCGGTAGAGCGAGTCTATAGGCCAAAGTTCCTACTCGATCAAGGATTTCAAATGTACCAATAAAATTGAGGGTTGAGATTTCCTCTCTTCGTCGATTCTTGCTTCTAGAATAACGCCTTCTTGCACCTTCTTATTCACATTCATTAGCTTTGAGTTTGTAGCATGAACGGATTTTAACTGTATTGATTAAAGTCGATTCTACTCGTACATTCGCTATCTTCACGTAGGTTTTTGGAGTATTTAACTCTATCTCCATCTTTTGTAAGTCGTACGAAATAGGGCTTTGTGTTAACAATATCGCACTCGTAAACGCATACGATCTTCCACTCAACGCGTCAGCTACCACGTTCACTTTTTTAGGATGGTATTGAATGGTATGGTCGTAATCTTCAACAGCTCGAGCCAACGTCTTTGGCGCATGTTACATTCGTTTTGGGTGAAGAAATATTTGATGGTTTTAGAAATGGGTTTTGTAATGGGGTCAATACAAAATTTAATTTCACGCTCTAGGGTAGGCCAGAAAGTCTTCAGGGAATACGTCAGGAAATTTATTAATGATAAAAATATCATTAAAAATTGTGGCTCTCATCCAAGACTTGGATAGCACCTCACATTGATACCTATCAACTTTCCACTGTTATTCAAGACGTCTCCTACGAAGAGTCTGGATTCGGTGCATTCCAAGATTTAGAAGTCACCAGCGAAAGGCTCGGGACACTTTACTTATGGTTTAATATGATAATGATTGAATTTAGTGGTTTGGTTACTTGAATTTACATAATAGGTTGGTTATGAAGGCTAACAACCTTACGAAAACAATCACTTTTAGCATGGTGAGTTGTGAGATCCCAAATTTTATGAAATAAAATTATTCAATTTTTCTATTTTGGTAAATAGTTAAATTGATAAAAGTTTAAACTTAAGGGTGATATTTGAAAATTTTGCAAAGTAAGCAAGTTGTTATAAAATATTCGTTTGGTCGGGGAATATTCTTTTGGTCGGGGAATATCCGTACGACGGCCCAATCATTGGTGGACCCCACAACAGAAGTATTGTCGTAGTTAGAAAACGACAGAATTATCATTTTATAAAAATAACGGCGAAAGTGTTACCGTTAAAACTGTTGAATTACCCGGTAGTAAAAGTACAATAATACGTGTGGTTGCATAGTAGTACACGGTATTAATTATTGATGCTTATGTAAGAAGTCACTCAGTTATACTCAATTATTGCTACAGTAATTGCTGCATCATATCTCTCATATTATTGATTCGATTATTGTCACAGTATCATCTGCATAATATGATATATTATTAAATCAATAATTGAGACGACAAAGTTATTAATATTATTAAATTACAATATTTACAATGTCTAGAAGTTCTGTCAAGAAGAGGTTTGGTCACCTAATTGCGCGTCAATAGGGAGAAATCCTTATTGGAAAGCCCCCTCTTTCCTGGGAACAACCTGGTTGTTAAATATTGTGAGTTATAATATTAATGATGAATAAGTTCGTGTTGATTAAAGATGAATTTGATAGTTCCATTGTGTTGGGATTATTAGTGTTAGTGGAAATCGACATCTATTTTGATGATAATTGATGTCTGGGGGTTATATTGATAAATCGGGTAATTAATCGGATAAATGAGCAATTAATTGCTACTGATTCACATGCGTATATAATTATTTGTTCATATGTGTGTACTATTGAATCACATTCATGTACTATTAGGGGGGTTGGTGCAAGATTGATAATACTTGCATGATTAAGTTAAAAATGGAGTTATAGATGGAGGTACTATACTGTAATTCGTATTTTCACATGATTATAACTATTGATTCACATGATTGAACAACTGATTCACATTGTGATAACCTGGGATTTCGAATAATCCAAATTTCACGAATAAATTTTTTTTATTAAATATTGACATTGACAGTTAATATTGTACTGTGTATCTGTGATACGAGTATCGAGAAGTAGTCAATTTATGTATTGACTGAGAAATTAGAGTAGAGTTGTGCTTAACGGAGAATAGGAACCCTAACCCTAAGTCCGGATAGCGATTCGATTGAAAATATAATTTAAATAATTATACTGATGAGTATGTGTTTGTACTGTATAGAATGTTGATCAATGATAGGTCGGGTAGGGTACAATATTTATAAACCATAATAAGGGATTGGAAACTCTAATCTCAAGATTTGAAACCCTAACGCGTAGTTAGGAACCCTAATCGAAAGCTAGGAAACCCTAATTTTTAATTTGGTAATCCTAAACCCTAATTAGGAAACCCTAATCCTAATTAGTAAGCTCTAAAGTGATTAGTATTCTTTAATGTGATTAGTAACCTTTAATATAATTAGGGAACACTAATTATATTTTTGAAAATCTTAATTTTCTATTTTGAAGATCCTAATTTCGAAAATCCTAGAAGCTAAAGTTGTAAAACATTAGGGTTAGAACCTTAGGGTTAAACCCTAAGAGTTTGGTAAATTCCTTATATGCCATTAAAATTTCATGTACAAAGTTCAAAATACCCCTTTACTTAGATATTTAGTTAGAATATTTGCAAATCTAGTGAGTCATCACTTTGGATAAGACCATGTGCTTAAATTATATATCAAATTTTATCCATATCTTGCCAACTTGCACACTTGAATTCATTACATCTAGGATATAAGAGATCTAGAGAGAGAAAGTTCATAAAACTTGCTCATTTTCAACTTCGCTCTCACCAACTCTTATTCTCTCTCATACCTCCGAAATTCTAAGGTAGACCAGTCCTAAATACAGGCCCTAAATCAACCAATAACAGATTGGAGAGTATAGATCAAGGATTGGAAAGCTAGAAGGTATAAACCTAAATTCATTTTTGATCTTTGTTGCTAAGAAAATAATTGTGTTTAAGTGTTTATATTTGTGTTATATGGTGTTTTTAGTCGATCTATGTTGATCCATCATGGATCTATAGCATTAAAGTGGGTAAAAATGGTGTTTTTCAAAATATGTTCTTGAGTCTAAAAAGTTTTTGACAAGCAAATGTCAGTTGCTTCAGATCTTACCTTGTTCATGTTTTGTTATGTTTTATGTGTTGAATCTATATCCTGATATGTGTGTCTTTAATTAGAAAGTGGAATCAGTGTCATTGGATAGCTAGATTACAAGTTATACTCGGTCAAAGTCCGTTGACCGACGTTGACCAAGCAACATTCTGGGTAACCCAGAACGTGATGAACTGTGTCTGACAACATGTTTCGTAGCCCAGATCTGTCAATAGTTTTAGTGTTTGATGTTGTTGTTGTATTAAACTTGTATTCTATTGTATGAGCTTGAGATCCATGGTTTTAATTTCCATAAACAGATTTTTGATCGAGCGGAATTAATGGTCAAAAGAGGCCACCTGGTCACGGATTGTGTTTCTGGGAAAACCCCAGAAACAGATGAACACTCGTTCTGACTTAGTTTGACCGCTAAATAAATAGTGATTAATTTGTTGTTGGTCAGATTTGTTGCTTTAATATTGTTCCTTGACGTATAGACAATAAGTTTGAACATTTATATCACATAAAACATGTTTGGAACTTGTATTAAATCAGCCTTGAAAGTGACTGGTCGAACTATCTGGGTTTCTGGAAACCCAGAAATGTTCTGACAACGAGTTCGATTGCACAGATCTCCTCGTATATTTGTTATTTGATCAAAGTGTTTATTGTATGTTATAGTACTACATGAGTACTACACGACTGAGGTTTAAGTTAACCCAGAATCCTTTTAATCAAAGAATTATTCACAGTCAAACAGGGGACCTTGAACACTGACTTTGTCAGTGTTCTTGAGCCAAGAACACCTAGGACAACAGTCAAGTGTCGCTAAAGGTCTTTAGCGACGGTTTTATTATTTTCTAATTTCTGATATTTCTGGAAAATGATTAAAAACATAAATAAATTCTAAAAATTACCAAAAATGGTTTTAAAAATTATTTTAAATTATGAAAAATAATTTTTGACTATTTGAGATGTTTTTCATTAATGTTTATAATTATTTGAATATTAATGATATTTAATTTATTTAATTAGTATATTAAATAAATTAGAGAAAAATTATTTAATATTATTAAAAACTATTTTAAATAAGAATAATGTGTTAGAAAATATTTTGAATTATAAAATATAATTTTTAATATTTTTAGAGAATTTTCATTAATAATTTAATATTAATGATATTAGATTTATTTAATTATTATATTAAATAAATGAATTAAAAATGATTTATTAATTTCAAAATCATTTAAAAATGAGAAAAATGATTTAAAAATATTTTAAGTTATAATTAATGACTTTTAATATTTTGATGATAATTTCATTAATATTTGATTATTAATGGTGATGATTTAAAAATGATTTTGATTACTTTAAAAATCATTTAAGTAGAATATTGATGATTTAAAAATATTTGAAGTTATTAAAAATAACTATAATATTTTGACAAGTATGTTATTAATATTTTTATATTATTAAATATTAATAATAATAAGATTATTTGATAATTAAGTCATTTAAAAATGATTCTGATGTTTGAAAAATTATTATAAATTATAATAATTACTTATGAATTAGTAAAGCCTTCTGAAAAATATTATAAATGATATTTGACTTATCTAAAATAATATTGAAGCTTAGAAACCGAGTTTAATTGACAATAGCTGTGGTAATTGTCGGATAGGATGACTAGATCACCGAGAATGGACCGAAGTCCAACCAGACCTAAATAGTTAGACTTGATAAGTGTTTATCTAGGTTATAAACACTGATGTGGCTATGTGGTAATGTGCCTAGGGGAAGTTTGACTGTGAATTACAGTGTTATGTGTTATAAAATGATTGTGTTAATTGTTAGACCGATATTATTGGTTATAGGTCTTTCGAAAGCAGATAAGTTTATTGTGTAGCTGTAATCAGCGGAAGAGGCAAGTTCCCTAACTCAACCTTGAGTTAATATTGTTTAATTATTATTGGTGGTTAATTATTGCTAATTAGACCACGTCCAAGGATTTATTGTTGATTATTCGCAGTTAGTGCATGTTTAATAATTCAAATTGAATTACTGATTTAGAATATATATACATTCGTAGAATAACTATTGTTGGATATACATATTCGTAGAAGCTAGAATTGACAGTACAGATACTTCCTGTTTATTGTCGAATTATGTTAAGAAATATCTTATCCAATTATTCTGGTTAGACAGACATTTGTTAGAACTTTATAGGTTCGAGAAGAGAATTAAATTATTATTGACAGATCGATGCCAATTATTTCGGCTAGATCGAGAAGTAAATAGAATTTGAAATCACAGTATTTCGTTGTAAAATCAAAATCTTGATTCTAAGACTGAGAAGAACAACCTTTTATATAAAGGGAATATTTTATCGGTCGAGTATTCGACCTTTGCGCGCAATTAAGTATAATGCATAATATAGGGTATACTAAAGCTGATCACTTTATATACTTGCAGAGGGGTATGATTTAATTTTTATGGTTATCTGATACACCTGGGTATATCAAAGTTTAACTTTGATAGTTACTCGAGAAGAGAAGTTTAAGATCCAATGGATCGCTTAGCATAAATCTGGAAAACATTCCACTTTGCTATTTCGTAGAATTAATTCTTGATTATTCATTTGAATATCGTAGAAAACCTTGAAAGCATTGTACTCTTTCATTATCGAATTATTGTTGCGTAGAATGTGAGAAGGTTTGATATTGATTTCTATATCTTTATTGTATCTCTTAACTTGCAGAGAAAACTTGTTGCCCACCCTTGCTATAAATAAAACTTTTCAGCTAGGAACGAAGTTGCAGAAGGTGTTGCGAAGAAGAACAAAGGAAAAGGAATAGTTATGAATTAGTTGTGATGAACAATATTATTATTATGTTGTATTGTATTATAAACCCTTTTTGTATATCTAAAGGGGTATATTTGTAATGTTAAGGTTAGTAGACCTGGACTTATGTATTAACAATTTATGTTAATGAGTTATGTATTCCTTTTATATTAAAATGGGTAGTTAGATGGTATTAAATTGTGGATCGTGAACACCAAATTCGGGGGGGTCAGGTAACCTAGATTTGGGGGTGTCACACACATTATTTACTATTAGGGGAGGTGGTGCAAGTTTGATAATACTTGCATGACTAAATTAAAAATAAAAGAAAAGTTGGAGGTATTGTACTGTAATATTTCGAGGCCCAAAACGTGCAATTATCGAAACTATATTTTCCTATAAATAGAAGCTCATTCTTCCTTCATTTCTCACCAATTCACTAAAGCTTTAGAGTAATTATTATAGAGAGAAATTATTGAGAGAAAAAAGAAGAGAAGTCTGCTACCTCTCTACTCCAGTATCCAGATTCTTTCTAATGTAAGGGATATTATTCTTTCGTATTTATGAAGAGAGTTATTTTTTTCAATACTCATAAGAGTTGTTATTCCATTCTTTATTATTATGTTGGAATAACCTGTCTATGCGAAGTACCGCATATATGGTAAAATTCTTCTGTTATTCCATTCTTTATTATTTTGTTGGAATAACATGTTTGTGCGGTCTATCGCATGCCTGGTGAATTCTGTTGTTATTCCATTCTTTATTATTCTGTTAGAACATCCTGTCTGTATGAATTACGCATGACCTGGTTCCATTCTTTATTATTCTATTGGAATAACCTGTCTGTGCGGTCTATCGTATGCCTGGTGATTTCTGTTGTTGTTTCATTTTTTATTATTCTGTTAGAATAACCTATCTATATGGATTACCACATGCATGGTGAATAATCCTTCTTATTCATTTCTTATTAAATTGTGGAAATGATATGTCTACGTGGATTATCGCATGGCAGGTAAAAATTCATTTGTAGTTTCGTAATTTTTTTGACCCTCAAAAATTCTAGAAAAATTTGGGAGGATATTATGATAAGTTTTCTAACATCTCCAAGTGGAATCACTGAAAGAGGAGTTGTAGATTTTTGTATAGACTATTTTTAACAAAGCACGAAAAAAGTGAAAAAGGAGAAAAAGCTACTGCCCAAAATTTTTTAAGGGCTGTTTCGGCTACTTAATTTGTGAGAAAAATTTTGGCCTTTTGAGACGTGGAAATATATGGTATAAAGTACCTCCAGTCCAAAAATGAGCTCATTCCGACTTAAAATGAGCAAGTTATAACTATTTCAATATTTAGTTTTTTCTGACGAAAAACGCTATAACCGGAGTTCTATAACTCCGATGACCATAAAATTTAAACTGGAAGTTCACGTTAACATGTGTAAGATCCTTCCAAGATTTGGAAATTTCTGGAGTTAAACTTGAGGTAGCTAATTTCTTAAGGAATTAATTAGAAATTAATTTTTTAAAAATACTTAAGGGAGTTGAAAAATTATAATTAAAAAAATACTTGTTGTGTATGAAATATATGTATATATGTTTGGACAAAGGATAGAAAAATAATAAGTTGATTTGGTAATTTTTCATGAAAATGGTTTAGTTACGAACAATGAGTTAAATATGTTATGTGAAGTAACAATATTAGAAAATAGGATTTTATGGCTTGGGAATCCTATATAGGGTATATGCAGATTTTTTATGAGGGATTTGATCATTGGTGATGAAATCTTATGAGTATGGCATTTTTGAATGATTAAATGCATTATTTGGTAAAGTATAAACAATTGAAATAAATTATTTATAAGTTTAAGAATTGATTAAAATATTGTTATAAAATTAATAATGTTAGATGATGAGTTTATTAAGTGATTGCTAATATTTGGATAAATTTGAAGTCTTTAAAATTTATCCTTGTTTTCATTTGATTAATGCGTATATCATTGTCATCATCATCATACTTATATTGTGATGAAAGTCATCTTTGGCTTACGTGCATAGATGGACTTGGTATGATTATGACCAGGGATCATTCGGTATAATCATGACCTGTAATGTTGTAAATGATGTGGTAAAAGTCCTAAGTGGCCTGTAGTGCATTGATGGACAATTTTTGGTATGATTATGACCAGAGATTATTCGGTATAGTCATGACCATTGATAATTTAATGAATATCCTTGGCCCGTAGTGTAGGGATGATTCGATGATGTGGTTTATTTATTAAGCTGAGTCTCAACGATAAAAATTGATGAAAATATTTTAAATCATAGAAGATAGTAAATATCATGCTCTACTTGACTTTTCTAATGGATTGCTTATTCCGCTGCAGTTAAACTTGATGTCTATTTTATTTTATCAGTTTAACATTGTTGAAGACTAATGATAATTTATTCTGCACTATCTTAGTCATAATATTTCTTATTGGGCTAGTTGAGTTCACCCTTTCTTTCACTATTCTTTTCAGGAAATGAGAATATAGATGGGACGAGTCGGGGAACAGAGTGACGGTCCAGATGATAGCATTAGTAGTCCTCATTATTCTGTTAAATAGTGTGACAATAAATGTAATGAGAACTCCATTGAGTGTGGATATTGTCTAGATGACAATATTCTTCTTAAAACTCTTAGATTATGTTTTGTTGTATTTTACACGACTGTTGTATAATTAAGTTGTATTTGAATTTTATACCATGTATTTGGCGACTCAAGATGGGTGATGTATACCTATTTTGGGGGCGTCACATGAGTAGTTAACCAGTCGATTCCTAAAATCACATCAAAGGCAAGTATTTTCAAAGAGATAAGATCGACGGGTAACGTAAGGGTATCGATTTGAATCAAACAAAATTTATAAATAATGGATGTAACGAAGGTTTCCCCCAATGGAGTTTCAATAGATAAGTCAAAGTCTAACTTATCCGGAGTTAAATTTAAACGTTAAGCGCAAGTAGGAGAAATAAAAGAGTGGGTAGAACTGGTATCTAACAAGGTATAGACTTTCTAAGAGTTTATGATTAACTTACCCGTGATAACTTCGTTCAGGTTCCTTAACAAACGCTCTCACATAAACTATCGGCTTTGACTTGTCTGGGACATCCTTTGGCGTCACCATCCCAGTTGTACTTGACTTCACTATACAACAAAATCGAGCTAGGTGACCTTCTCTCCGGCAATTAAAACACGCTTTGGGTTTCTGTGTACAGTTTAGACGGATGTGTCCCTCTTGTCTGCATTTGAAACATACGACCGGTGGTTGTTTTTCTTCCTTTAAAATGGGTGCTGGTGTTGTTGCCGACGTCTTTCCGTCATTGTTAAATCTTCTCTTCTTAAAACTGTTCTCACTTAGTTCACCTTTCTTATTATCTTGGCCATGATTACCACCGAAGTGGTTACCATTTCTTGCCTGATAATTTCCTTCACGATGGTTATCGTTGTTCTGATGTCCGTTGCCACCGGTACGATTATTATCGTGTTATTAGTCATTGCCTTTTGATTGGGATGGCTCATTATCGCGCTCTAATAACTGAGCTTTATTCACAACATATAAATATAAACAAAGTTTGTGAGAAATGAGGTATTGACGTATTTCGGTTTTCAAACCTCGCAGAAACATTCGCGTCATTCGATCCTCATTGTCAACCAAATGGGATGCAAACAGGGATAATTCTGCAAACTTAGCCTCGTACTGCGACACGGTCATGTTGTTTTTCTCCAACTTGATGAATTCAACCTCCTTCACGTGACGAATACTTTCGGGAAAGTACTTATCATTGAACAATTCTTGGAACTTCTCCCAAGATATCTTTAGTGCGTCAGGCTGGGTACGTTTTACAGATTTCCACCAGTAATCTGCCTCTTCCCGCAACATAAAGGTGTTGAAGGGAACCTTTTGTTCCTCTAAGTATTCCAAGACATCAAATATCTTGGTTGTAAGACCCCAACTTTTATGAATAAAGATTAATTTTTCTCAAAATATATTTTTGAAAATTATGGTGTGGATTTGATATAATGTTATAGTTGTGGGTATTATTTATAAATTTTGCAAAGTAAGCAAGTGGTTATATAATATTCTATTGGTCAGTGAATATTCGTTTTAACAGAAAATATTCGTACGACGGCACAATTATTGGTGGACCCCACAACAGAAGTATTGTCGTATTTAGAAAACGACAGAATTATCTTTTTATAAAAATAACGGCGAAAGTTTTACTGTTAAACTGTTGAACTATCCAGTAGTAAAAGTACAATAATACGCGTGGTTGCATAGTAGCACACGGTATTGATTATTGATGTTTACGTAAGAAGGCACTCAGTTATACTAAATTATTGCTACAGTAATTGATGCATCATATCTCTCATATTATTGATTCAATTATTGACACAGTATCATCTGCATAATATTTATTATTATTAAATCAATAATTGAGACGACAAAGTTATTCATATTATTATTTGCAATATTGACAATGTCTAGAAGTTCTGTCAAGGAGAGGTTTGGTCACCTAATTGCACGCCAATAAGGAGAAATCCTTATCGAAAAGCCCCTCTTTCCTGGGAACGACCTGGTTGTTAAATATTGTGAGTTATAATATTAATGATGAAGAAGTTCATGTTGATTAAAGATGAAATTGATAGTTCCATTGTGTTGGGATTATTAGTGTTAGTGGAAATCGACATTTATTTCGATAATAATTGATGTCTGGAAGTTATATTGACCAATCGGGTAATTAATCAGATAAATTAGCAATTAATTGCTATTAATTCACATGCTTATAATTATTTTTTCACATGTGTGTACTATTGACTCACATTCATGTACTATTAGAGGAGGTGGTGCAAGATTGATAATACTTGCATGACTAAGTTAAAAATGGAGGTATAGATGGAGGTACTATATTGTAATTCATATTTTCACATGTATAGAACTATTAATTCACATGATTGAACTATTGATTCAAATGATGTACTATTAGGGGAGGTGGTGCAAGTTTAATAATACTTGCAGGACTAAATTAAAAATGAAGGAAAAGTTGAAGTTATTGTACTGTAATATTTCGAGCCTCAAAACGTGCAATTATCAAAACTATATTTTCCTATAAATAGAAGTTCATTCTTCCTTCATTCTCACCAATTCAGTAAGTCTCACAAGAGCAATTACAGAGAGAGA
The DNA here is from genome assembly GCA_020205505.1 of Panax japonicus. Classification (NCBI taxonomy): domain Eukaryota; kingdom Viridiplantae; phylum Streptophyta; class Magnoliopsida; order Apiales; family Araliaceae; genus Panax; species Panax japonicus. The sequence continues at coordinate 54,394,076 of CM035114.1, read as the reverse complement.
ATCTATAGAGAGAAAGAAGAAGAGTAGTCTGCTACTTCACAACTCCAGTATCCAGTCTTCTTCTGAGGTAAGGGGTATTATTTATTTCATATTCTGAAGAGATATTATTTTTCGTATTCGTATGAATATTATTTTCATTCAATATTCATAAATAATATTATCTTCGTTCAATATTCGCAGGAATATTATCTTCGTTAAATATTCGTTGGAATATTAGTTTCGTTCAAGGGATGTTATTTTTGTTCAATATTCGTTTGAAATAATATTTTCTTTCATACTCTGTAGTATGTAAGTAATATTATTTCGTTTCAAATTTTGAATTTTATACTCATTTTGTTGAAGTTTTGGCTTCTATACTCCATGAAATTAGTAGAATATCCTTGATATTTGTGCTTCATCCAGTATCTTTTCATGGAAATATTTTTCTGAGATTTCTTGATAATTATTAATCTTTTCATGACGGAATACTATTCATGAGTTACTATTTACGGGTTACTATTCACTCAAATATTATTCACTCGGGTATTCGGGACACTTTTCATGCCAAAGTACTATTTACGAGTTACTATTCATGGATTACTATTCACCCGATTACTATTCACCTGAATATTATTCACTCGGGTATTTGGGGTACTTTTCATGTTAGGGTACTATTCACGAGATACTATTCACAGGATACTATTCATGGGATACTATTTACCCAAAAAATATATTTCTTTTCTGTCCAAATTATTTTTGGTACATGAATATTATTCTTGAATTTTACTCTACAAAGCAGTATCATGTTGACAATTTGGGTATTTTTAAACTCTGGATAAATTTAAAGTCTTTAATATTTATCCTTGAATTCGTTTGATTTGATTTTGTTTGATTAATGCTTATATCATTGTCATCATCCTCATGCTTATATTGTGATGAAAGTCATCTTTGGCTTACGTGCATAGATGAACTGTTGATTGGTATGATTATGACCAGGGATCATTCGGTATAATCATGACCCGTAATGTTACAGATGATGTGGTAAAAGCCCTCATTGGCCTGTAGTACATTGATGGACAATTGTTGGTATGATTATGACCAGAGATTATTCGGTATAATCATGACCATTGATGATTACATGAATATCCTTGGCCCTTAGTGCAGGGATGATTCGATGATGTGGTTTATTTATTAAGCTGAGTCTCAGCGATAAATTTGATGAAAACCTTTTTAAATCATAGAAGATAGTAGATATCATGCTCTACTTGACTCTTCTAATGGATTGCTTGTTTCGCTGCAGTTGTTGATCTAAAACTTGTTATCTATTATATTCTATCGGTTGTTATACTGTTGAAGGCTAAGGATAATTTATTCTGCATTATCTTAGTCATAATATTTCTTATTGGGCTAGTTGAGCTCACCCTTTTGCTTTCATTGTTCTCTTCAAAAAATGAGAATATAGCTGGGACAAGTCGGGGAATGGAGTGATGGTCCAGGATAAGTGCTTTAGTAGTCCTCACTATTATATGAAATAGTGTGATAATAATTGTAATGAGGACTTCATTGAATGTGGATATTATCTAGAAGACAATATTCTTATTTAAATTCCCAGCTATGTTTTATCGTATTCTTACACGACAGTTGTATTAAAGAAGTTTGTATTTGATTTCTGTACCATGTATTTGGCGACTCAAGATGGGTGATGTATACCTATTTTGGGGGTGTCATAATTGGTATCAAAACTTAGGGATATGATCCCTGGCTGAGATGTGAGACAAGAACTAGGAGGGGAGAGACGGGGAATTCATTCGCTAGTATGACCTACCTAAGTTTATTTGGTATTTAATTGGTCGGTCAGAGTATAGGGATAATATGTGATATGTCAATTAACCCTTGTTTTGTGATAGTATTTGAAAATGGCATCTGAAAATGTTGAGATTAGAAATGAAGCACATAAGACCGTTGAGTCACCAACGATTAATACCCAGGATAATGTGCAACAGGAAGACAATAATCATCAGGTAAATAATAACACTGATCAAATGATGAACGATGGAATGTTTAGAGCCTTTATGCAATTCATGCAACATCAGGCGAGAGAGACTCCTGTTCAAAATGCAGGTGGAAACACTGGCAACTCTCGGATGGTCATTGCTAAGCAGTTCAAGGAGCTGGGACCGCCGGAGTTTTTGGGAAAGCTAAAACCACTGAAGGCAAAGACGTGGATAAAGCAGATCACCAAGATATTTGATGTCTTAGAATGCTCAGAGAAGAAAAAGTTTCCCTTCGCCACCTTTATGTTGCGTGAAGAGGCAGATTATTGGTGGGAATCTGTGAAGCGTACCCAGCCTGACGCACTCAAGCTGTCTTGGGAGAAGTTGCAAGAGTTGTTCAATGACAAGTACTTTCCTGAAAGTATTCGTCACATGAAGGAGGTGGAATTCATCAAGTTGGAGCAAAACAATATGACCGTGTCGCAATACGAGGCTAAATTTGCAGAGTTATCTCGTTTTGCATCCCATTTGGTCGATAATGAGGAGTGAATGACGCAAATGTTTCTAAGAGGTTTGAAACCCGATATACGTCAACACCTCATTTCTCACAAACTTTGTTTATATTTAGATGTTGTGAATAGGGCTCAGTTATTGGAGCGGGATAATGAGTCAACACAACCAAAAGGCAACGACCAACAACACGATAATAATCTTACCGGTGGCAACGGCCATCGGAATAATGATAACCGTCGTGGGGGAAATTATCATGCCAAGAATGGTAACCACTTCGGTGGTAATCATGGCCAAGATAATAGAAGTGGAAAATTTAAGAAGATAAGATTTAATGATGATGGGAAGACATTGGCAGCAGCACCAACACCAGCAACAAATTCTAGGGAAGGAGAACGACCACCAGTTAGATTCTACAGATACGGAGAGGAGGGACACATAAGTCCAAACTATTCACAGCCTTCCAAGGTATGTTTTAGTTGAGGAAAAGACGGTCATATATCTTGATTTTGTCCTGTAGCGAAATCAAGTACAGCTAGGACAGTGGCACCAAAGGCGGATACGGACACAACAAAGTCGGTGTTTTCAAGAAGAGCATTTTTTGTGACTTCTCAAAAAGCGAGTAACCCGAATGAAGTTAGCACGGGTCAGTTAATTATAAATTCTTGCGAAGTCTATACCTTATTAGATACCGGTTCTACCCATTATTTTATCTCTCTTATTTGCTCTCAACGTTTAAATTTGACCCCAGAGAAGTTAGACTTTGACTTATTGGTTGAAACATCATTAGTAGAAACCTTCGTTATCTCCACTATTTATAAATCTTGTTGATTCAAATCGACACTTTCACGTTACCTGTCGATCTTATCTCTTTGAAAATACTTGCCCTTGATGTGATTTTAGGAATCGATTGGTTAACTACTCATCATGCCAAAATTGATTATTTTCGTAAGGTTGTTAGCTTTCATATTCCTAACCAACCTGTTATATGAATGCAAGCAACCAAACCACTAAAGTCAATCACTTTTATATTAAGCCATAAGTAAAGAGCCCTGAGCCTTTTGCTGGTGACTTCCTTGAGTGGAATGCACCGAAGCCAGACTTTCTGTAGGCGACGCCGTGAATGAAGATGGTAAGTTGATAGGTATCAATATGACGTGCTATCCAAGTCTTGGATGAGGGTCACAGTTTTGAATAATATTTCTATTGTTAATAAATTTCCTGATGTATTCCCTGAAGACTTCTTGACCTACCACAAAGCGTGAAATCAAATTTTGTATTGACCCTAGTACAAAAACCCATTTCTAAAACCCTCAAATATTTCTTCACCCAAAACGAACGTATAATACGCCAAAGACGTTGGCTCGAGCTGTTGAAAGTTACGACTATACCATTCAATATCATCGTGGAAGAGCGAACGTGGTAGCTGACGCGTTGAATAGAAGATCGTATACGTTTATGAGTGTGATGTTGTTAACACAAAACCCATTTCGTATAACTTACAAATGATGAAGATAGAGTTAAAGACTCTAAGGACCCATGTGGTGATATCAAATATATGAGTAAAATTGACTTTAATCGATAAAGTTAAAGTCACTCAAGATACATACTCAGAGCTGATGAATGTGAAGAAGAAGGTTCAAGAGGGCGTTATTCTAGAAGCAAGAATCGATGAAGAGAGTAAATCTCAACCCTCGATTTAATTGGCCCATTTGAAATACTCGATCAAGTAGGAACTGTGGCTTATAGACTCACTTTACCGCCAAGTATGTCGCGTGTTCATAAAGTTTTTCACGTATCAATGTTACGTAAATATGTGGATGACCCGAACTACAATATTGAATTAGAACTAGACGAGATAGCAAAAGATTTAACGTATGAGGAGATACATGTTAAAATCTTGGATAAGAAGGATCACATTCGACACTCAAAGGTTATACCTTAAAAGTTAGAATTTGACAAGGTATCCTCACCTCTTCGGCATACCAGGTATGCACCCTAATTTTGAGGATGAAATTTCACAAGAAGGGGAGGTTGTAAGACCACAACTTTTATGAATAAAGATTAATTTTTCTCGAAATATATTTTTGAATATTATGGTATGGATTTGATATATGTTATAGTTGTGGGTATTATTTACAAATTTTGCAAAGTAAGCAAGTGGTTATATAATATTCGATTGGTCGGTGAATATTCATTTTAACAAAAAATATTCGTACGACGGCACAATCATTGGTGGACCCCACAACGGAAGTATTGTTGTATTTAGAAAATGACAGAATTATCTTTTTATAAAAATAACGACGAAAATTTTACCGTTAAACAGTTAAACTACCCGGTAGTAAAAGTACAGTAATACGCGTGGTTGCATAGTAGCACACGGTATTGATTATTGATGCTTACGTAAGAAGTCATCAGTTATACTCAATTACTGCTAAAGTAATTAATGCATCATATCTCTCATATTATTGATTCAATTATTGTTACAGTATCATCTGCATAATATTTATTATTATTAAATCAATAATTGAGATGACAAAGTTATTCATATTATTATTTGCAATATTAACAATGTCTAGAAATTCTATCAAGGAGAGGTTTGGTCACCTAATTACGCACCAATAAGGAAAAATCCTTATCGAAAAGCCCCCTCTTTCCTGGGAATGACCAGGTTGTTAAATATTGTGATTTATAATATTAATGATGAATAAGTTCATGTTGATTAAAGATGAAATTGATAGTTCCATTGTGTTGGGATTATTAGTGTTAGAGGAAATCGACATTTATTTCAATAATAATTGATGTCTAGAAGTTATACTGACCAGTCGGGTAATTAATCAGATAAATTAGTAATTAATTACTATTAATTCACATGCTTATAATTATTTTTTCACATGTGTGTACTATTGATTCACATTCATGTACTATTAGGGGAGGTGGTGCAAGATTGATAATACTTGTATAACTAAGTTTAAAATAGAGGTATAGATGGAGGTACTATACTGTAATTCGTATTTTCACATGTATAGAACTATTAATTCACATGATTGAACTATTGATTCATATGATGTACTATTAGGGGAGGTGGTGCTAGTTTGATAATACTTGCAGGACTAAATTAAAAATGAAAGAAAAGATGAAGGTATTGTACTATAATATTTTGAGACCCAAAACGTGCAATTATCAAAACTATATTTTCCTATAAATAGAAGCTCATTCTTCCTTCATTCTCACCAATTCACTAAGTCTCACAAGAGCAATTACAGAGAGAGAATCTATAGGGAGAAAGAAGAAGTGTAGTCTGCTAATTCACTACTCCAGTATCTAGTCTTCTTCTGAGGTATGGGGTATTATTTATTTTATATTCTGAAGTGATATTATTTTTCTTATTCATATGAATATTATTTTCGTTCAATATTCATAAAGAATATTATCTTCGTTTAATATTCGTAGGGATATTATCTTCGTTAAATATTCGTTGGAATATTAGTTATGTTCAAGGGATGTTATTTTTGTTCAATATTCGCTTAAAATAATATTTTTTTTCATACTCTATAGTATGTAAGTAATATTATTTCGTTTCAGATTTTGAGTTCTATACTCATTTTCTTGAAGTTTTGGCTTCTATACTCCATGAAATTAGTAGAATATCCTTGATATTTGCTCTTCATCCAATATCTTTTCATGGAAATATTATTCTGAGATTTCTTGGTAATTATTGATCTTTTCATGACGGAATATTATTCATGAGTTACTATTTATGGGTTACTATTCACCCGATTACTATTCACTCAAATATTATTCACGAGTTACTATTCCCAATTACTATTCACCCAAATATTATTTACTCGGGTATTTGGGGTACTTTTTATGTCGGGGTACTATTCACAGAGTACTATTCCTGAAGTTCTATTTATAGGATACTATTCACGGGGTACTATTTACCCGAAAAATATATTTTTTTTCTATCCAAATTATTTTTGGTACATGAATATTATTCTTGAATTTTACTCTACAAAGCAGTATCATGTTGACAATTTGGATATTTTTAAACTCTGGATAAATTTAAAGTCTTTAATATTTATCCTTAAATTCGTTTGATTTGATTTCGTTTGATTAATGCTTATATCACTGTCATCATCCTCATGCTTATATTTTGATGAAAGTCATCGTTATCTTACGTGCATAAATGGATTGTTAATTGGTATGATTACGACCAGGGATCATTCAGTATAATCATGACCCATAATGTTATAGATGATGTGGTAAAAGTCCTCATTAGCCCGTAGTGCATTGATGGACAGTTGTTGGTATGATTATGACCAGGGATTATTCGGTATAATCATGAACATTGATGATTACATGAATATCATTGGCCCATAGTGCAGGGATGATTCTATGATATGGTTTATTTATTAAGCTGAGTCTCAGCGATAAATTTGATGAAAAACTTTTTAAATCATAGAAGATAGTAGATATCATGCTCTACTTGCCTCTTCTAATAGATTGCTTGTTCCGCTGCAGTTATTGATCTAAAACTTGTTGTCTATTATATTCTATCAGTTGTTATACTGTTGAAGGCTAAGGATAATTTTTTCTGCATTATCTTAGTCATAATATTTCTTACTGGGCTAGTTGAGCTCACCATTTTGCTTTCATTGTTCTCTTCATATGAGAATATAGCAAGGTCGAGTCGGGGAATGGAGTGATGGTCCAGGATAAGTGGCTTTAGTAGTCCTGACTATTCTATGAAATAGTGTGATAATAATTATAATGAGGACTTCATTGAATGTGGATATTATCTAGAAGACAATATTTTTGTTTAAATTCTCAGATATGTTTTGTCGTATTTTTACACGACAATTGTATTAAAGAAGTTTGTATTTAATTTCTGTACCATGTATTTGGCGACTCAAGATGGTTGATGTATACCTGTTTTGGGGGTGTCACATTGGTGATCTGATTTATCCACGTCTCCGCCTTCAGTGGTTCTGGCTTTCCCAAAAACTCTGGCGGTCCCAGCTCCTTGAACTGCTTAGCGGTGACCAGCCGTGAATTGCTAGTGTTTACACCTGCATTTTGAACAAGAGTCTCTCTCGTTTGGTTTTACATAAATTCTAAAAAGTTCCTAAACATACCATCGTTCGTCATTTGGTTGGTGTTGTTGTCTGCACGAGGATTATTGCCTTCCTGATGCACATTATCCTGGTTATTGATCGTCGGTGACTCAACGATCTCATATGCTTCATTACTTATCTCAATATTTTCAAATGTCATTCTCAAACACTGTCACAAAACAAGGGATAATTGGCATACCACATATTATCCCTATACTATGACCGACCAATTAAATAACAAATAATTTAGGTAGGTCATACTAGCTAAGGATTAACACGTTTCTCCCCTCATAGTTCTAGTCTCACATCTCAGTCAGGGATAATATCCCTAAGCTTTGATACCAACTGTGATACCCCCAAAATAGGTATACATCACCCATTCTAAGTCGCAAAATATATGGTACAGAATATAACTACAACTTAATTATATAACTGTCGTGCAGAATATGACAAAACATAAGTTATGAGTTTTAATACAAATATTATCTCCTAGACAATATCCAAACTCAAATTCAATCTTATTATAATTATTATCACACTATTTTACAGAATAGTGAGGACTACTATAGCCACCATCGGGACCGTCAATCCATTCCCTGACTAGTCCCAGCTATATTCTCATTTCCTGAAGAGAACAGTGAAAGAAAAGGGTGAGCTCAACTAGCCTAGTAAGAAATATTATGACTAAGATAATGCAGAATAAATTATCCTTAGCCTTCAACAGTATAACAACTGATAGAATATAATAGACAACCAGTTTTAGATCAACAACTGCAGCAGGATAAGCAATCTATTAGAAGTGTCAAGTAGAGTAAAATATCTACTATCTTCTATGATTTAAAAGTTTATCATCAATTTTATCGATGAGACTCAGCTTAATAAATAATCCACATCACTGAATTATCTATGCACTACGGGCCAAGGATATTCGTGTTTTCACTAATGGTCATGAACATGTCAAATAATAATTCATCTTTGCACCCTTGGCCGAAAAGAATGCATGGTAATGATCATACCAATAACTGTCGCTAAGACTCAGCTCAATAAATAATCCACATCACTTGTAACATTACAGGTCATGATTATACTGAATAATCCCTGGTCATAATCATACCAATCAACAGTCTATCTATGCACTACGGGCCAAAGATGACTTTCATCACAATATAAGCATGAGGATGATGACAATGATATAAATTTCAATCAAACGAGATCAAGGATAAATATTAAAGACTTTAAATTTATCCAAAGTTTAAAAATGTTCAAATGGTCAACATGATACTGCTTTTTGGAGTAAAATTCAAGAATAATATTCACGTATGAAAAAAAAATAATTTTGAACAGAAAAGAATCAATTTTTCATCATGAATAGTACCCCGGGTGAATAGTACTTTGTGAATAGTACTTCAGGAATAGTACTTTATGAATAGTACCCTATGAATAGTACTTCGTGAATAGTACCATATTTATGAATAGTGCCCATAAATAGTACTTTATGAATAGTACCATATTTATAAATAGTACCGTACGCATAAATAGTGTCGTACGTATGAATAGTGTCGTACCTATGAATAGTACTCTGACATGAAAAGCTTAAAATTTTAACAAGAATGTTCAGAAAAATATCCTTGTGAAATGATACTAGATGAAGCACAAATTTCAAGGATATTCTACTAATTTCACGGAGTATAGAAGTAATACTTCAACAAAATCAGTGTAGAATTAGGGATACGAAATGAAATAATATTACTTACATACTACAAAGTATGGAAGAGAATATTATTTCATACAAATATTGAATAAAACTAATATCCCTTACGAATACGAAATAAATAATACCCCTTACCTTAGTAGAAGACTGGATACTGCAATAGTGAAGTAGCAAAATACTCTTCTTCTTTCTCTCTATATCTTCTCTCTATAGTTTCTCTCTCTATAATTGCTTTTGTGAGTCTTAGTGAATTGTTGAGAATGAAAGAAGACTGAGCTTCTATTTATAGGAAAACATAGTTTCGATAATTGCACGTTTTGGGGCTCGAATTATTACAGTATAGTACCTTCATCTTTTCCTCTATTTTTAATTTAGTCCAACAAGTATTATCAAACTTGCACCACCTCCCCTAATAGTATATGTATGTGAATCAATAGTACATGCATGTGAATTAATAGTTCCATTCATGTGAATCAATAGTTCCATTCATGTGAACAAATAGTTATATGCATGTGAACTAATAGCAATTAATTGCTTATTTATCCGATTAATTACCTGAGTGGTCAATTTAACCTCAAAAAATCAATTATTATCGTAATAAATGTCGATTTCCACTAACACTAATAATCTCAACACAATGGAAATATCAATTTCATCTTTAATCAACACGAACTTATTCATCATTAATATTATAACTTACAGTATTTAACAATCAGATCATTCCCAGGAAAGAGGGGGCTTTTCGATAAGGATTTTTCCTTATTGGCGCGCAATTAGGAGACCAACCCCCTTTCCTCAACAGAACTTTTTTGACATCATCAATATTGCAAATAATAATATGAATAACTTTGTCGTCTTAATTATTAATTTAAAAATATAAAATATTATATACATGATACTGTGACAATAATTGAATCAATAATATGATAGATATTATGTAGCAATTATTGTAGCAATAATTGAGTATAACTAAGTGACTTCTTACGTAAGCATCAATAATCAATACAGTGTGTTACTAAGCAACCACGCGTATTACTGTACTTTTACCACCGGGTATTTCAATAGTTAACGGTAAAAATTTTGCCATTATTTTTATTAAAAGATATTTATGTCATTTTCTAACTCCGACAGTAATTTCGTTGTGGGGTCCACCAATGATTGTGTTGTTGTACGAATATTCCCTATTAAAATGAATATTCTCCGACCAAACGAATATTTTATGATAACTTGCATACTTTGCAAAATTTATAAATACTACCCACAACTATAACATTATATCAAATACACACCTTAATATTAAAAAATATATTTCGAGAAATCAAATCTTTATTCATAAAATTTGGGGTCTTATAGAGGGTACCAATTTGAATCAAGCTAGATTTATAAACTGTAGATGTAACAAAGGTTTCACCCAACGGAGTTTCAACAGATAAGTCAAAGTCTAATTTCTTAGAAGTCAAGTTCAAATGTTAAGCACAAGCAGATGAAATAAAAGAATGGGTAGAACTGGTATCTAATAAGGTATAGACTTCGCAAGAGTTTATAATTATATTACATGTGATAAATTCACTTGGGTTACTCGCTTTTTGAGAATTCACAAAAAACACTCTTTCTGAAACCACCGACTTTGTTTTGTTTGTATCCGCCTTTGGTGCCACAGTCCCAGATGGACTTGATTTCGCTATAGGACAAAATCGAGCTATGTGACCGTCTTTTTCACAACTAAAACATACCTTGAAAGGCTTTGAATAGTTTGAACTTATGTGTCCCTCCTCTCCCCATCTATAGCATCTATCTGGCGGTCGTTCTTCTCCCCTAGAATTAGTTGCTGGTATTGGTGCTGGTGTTGCTGCCGATGTCTTCCCGTCATCGTTAAATCTTCTCTTCTTGAAATTTCCACTTGAATCATTTCTTCTATTATCTTTGGCATGATTACCACCGAAGTGGTTACCATTTCTGGCATGATCCACGATGGTTATTATTGTTTTGATGACCGTTGCCACCGGTACGATTATTATCGTGTTGTTGGTCGTTATCTTTTGGTTGAGTTGACTCATAATTTCGCTCTAATAACTGAGCCCTATTCATTACATCTGAATACAAACACAGTTTGTGAGAAATGAGGTATTGACGTATTTCGTGTTTCAAACCTCGCAGAAACATTAGCGTCATTCTCTCCTCATTATCAACCAAATGGGATGCAAATCGGGACAACTCGACAAACTTAGCTTCGTACTGCGACACGATCATATTGTTTTGCTCCAACTTGATGAACTATACCTCTTTCATGTGGCGAATACTTTCGGAAAAGTACTTATCGTTGAACAATACTTGGAACTTCTCCCAAGACATCTTAAGTGCTGACGGATGGGTACATTTTATAGATTCCAACTAGTAATCTACCTCTTCTCACAACATGAAGGTGGAAAAGGGAACCTTTTTCTCCTCGGAGCATCCCAAGACATCAAATATCTTTGTGATTTACTTTATCCACATCTATGCCTTAAGTGGTTCTGGCTTTTCCAAAAACTCCGATAGTCCTAGCTCCTTGAACTACTTAGCGGTGACCATCCGTGAGTTGCCAGTGTTTCCACCTGAATTTTGCACAGGAATCTCTCTCTCCTGATGTTGCATGAATTGCAAAAATCCTCTGAACATCCCATCGTTCATCATTTGGTCGATGTTGTTGTTTACCTGAGGATTATTGCCTTCCTGATGCACGTTATCCTGGGTATTGATCAGCAGTGATTCAACGGTCTCATGTGCTCCACTACTTAACTCGACATTTTCAGATGTCATTTTCAAATACTGTCTCAAACAAGGGTTAATTAAAGAAATTGACATGCCACCTAATATCCGTATATTCTGACCAACCGAACAAATAAGCTTAGGTAGTACACACTAGCGAAGGATGTACTCGTCTCTCCCCTCCTAGTTCTATTCCCCGATCTCCGCTAGATACCATATCCCTAAGCTCTCATACCAACTGTGAATTCCCCAAAATAGGTCCACACAACCCATTCTGAGTTGCCAAATACATGGTATAGAAAGTAACTACAACTTCATTATTACAATTGTCGTGTAAAATACGACAACACATATACTGTGAGTTTTAATACAAATATTGTCTTCTAGACAATATCCAAACTCAAATAAATCCTCATTACAATTATTGATACACTATTTTACAAAATAGTGAGAACTGCTAAAACAATTGTCTCAAACCATCACTCCACACCCCGACTAGTTTCTGTTATATTCTCGTCTTTTGACAAGAAAAATAGAACAAAAAGGAAAAGGATGAGCTCAACTAGCCCAGTAAAGAATATTATAACTAAAATAATGAAAAATAAATTATCGTTAGCCTTCAATAAATCAAATAAAATATAATGGACAACAAGTTTAGATCAATATTCGCAGCAAAAATAACAATTCATTAGAAGAGTTAAGTAGAGAATGAAGTCTACTATCTTCTATGATTTAAAAGTCCATCATAAATATTTTATCCATGTAACATCAATCAATATACATCTTGAGTCAAATATTTATCTTTGCACTACGGGTCAAAGATATTCATTCGTATCCCCAGTTGGTCATGTTCATCTCAACACCTGTCCATCTTTGCACTATGGGCCAAAGATATTCATTAGGTAATCATTCATCTTTGCACTACATGCCAAAGATATTCAGTTATATCACCATTTAGGACTGAGGATGATAAAAATATCTTATAGAAAATGAACCCAGTGAGATAACAGATCAAAGATTAGGGATTCGTACTTTAGTTTATCCAAGTTCAAAAATACTCCATAATAAACAATTGTAGAGCAAAATTCAAGAATGAAAATCAAAACATAGATACAATCAAAGATAGTAACCATAATAGATAATTTGGACAAAAAAAGAAAATTTAATTTTTCTATAAATAGTGTCGTATTCGTGAATAGTGTCATATACGTGAATAGTGTAGTATACATGAATAGTAATCCTGACACGAAAATGTCAAAATTTCATAAGAAAAATCATGCTTTGTGAATAGTACTCATGAATAGTACCGTTGTAACATTCCAGAATTTTTAATTGTTATATTAAATATTTATTGAATTATTTAAGTATTTAATGGATGTGTTTATTGTTGAATAAATAATCGTTCAAATTTGATTCAATTTGGTTAACTATTTTTTAAATAAATAATTGAGGAAATTAATTATTTTATGCTAATTTAATTTAATTATTAAATTAGAGAGTTTTGATTAATTGAATTGTTATTCTTTTTATTTGAATTTGTACTTAAAAGGATGTGTTAGTTGATTAAATAAAGTTATAATTATATAGAAAATTATAATTTTGTGGTATTGATTTATGTGATGAAGTAATTTAATAAATTTTTATTAGAATTAATTTAATTTAATAAAAGTATGACAAATAATCTTTTATAAGTAGTTATTAAAATAACTTAAAGGAGTTTTAATTCAGTTTTGCCAAACAAGACCTAATGCCTATTAAGTCTTTAATCTAATTGTGTTTTACCAAACAATGCATAAGGATTAATTGATTATTTTTTTAGTGGTTAGCGAAACAAGCCTTATGGCTCTTGGTTTTCAAAATAAAAAAATAATTGATGTCAGTTAAGTTAGTATTATATTATATAATTAATATATATTATATCTTATATGTGTTATATTCTAAGACGTAAGAATAGAAAAGAGAGGTAAGAGAAGAAAAGAAAAACTCAGAGGAAGAAGAAGAAGAAGAAGAAGAAGAAGAAGAGAAGAAAAAAAGTGAGAGAATCCTAGAGAATTGGGAGTTAAGAGGGGAAAAGCTTGACAATCAAAGAGATAGTATCGTCATCTTCTTCAAGGTATCATCCTATTTTTTTTAGTTTTAAAAGTTTAGTTTTTCTCTTCTCTAATTCTCTGTAGAATCCTTGTGTAAGGATAAATTGTTGTTATGTGGCTTAATATGATATACTAATGATGTTAAAACTATTTTCATAAGTTATAGTTAATGAATTGATGATATGTATGTAATTTGTGAAGAAAAATATTTTTATAGAGAGTTTTTGTGAATATATATTGTTTGGTTTAAGGTAGAAATTAAAGGTTAATTAGTTGTTTAGTTGATAAATTGATTATTGAATGTGGTAGAGTATGTATAAACATTGATAAAGTGCTTTGAATTAACTATTTTGGTTGGAAAACAAAATCACAGTGTTTATTTTCATTAAAAACATAAAAAATGGAGTTTTTATCAAAAACAGTGAAATTGTATGATTTAAATTAGTTGTTTATATTGTTTTATGAGTAGAAACATGTTTACAATCTTTGAACTATGTTTATGTGAAGTCTCTATAGGAATTACATGCTAATTAGGCTGTTAGAAAGGAACTTGTAGGCCAAAATTGGCTTTTATTCATACTGTTGCCGAAGCTGTCAGTCGAAGACTGCAGTTTGGCGCCGCAGCGCAGCCCAGCAGTTCAATTATCTCGCCACAGCGCCGGCGCCATGCCGCAGCGCGGCTTCATAGCTTAACTCTCTCGTCGCAGCGCCATCACCGCGCTGCAGCACGAGTTAGCAGAATGGCCTGACAGTGTACTTTTTGTACTCGAAATTTGAAGGAATTGTTATGTGATAATAGTAGGACTGTAAAATGTTGATTTCAATATTTCTATACTATAAATGAGCCTGTTATTAACAATTAAATTGTTTTGTAACTTGATTATGTGATTAAAAATCCAATTTTTACATGATGAACGTACTTAGTTATGTTTGTAAGGTGGTAATGACTAATTAAGTCATGATGACATATGTTTATAGGATATTGTGATTTAAATAGTTCGGTTTAGCCCACGAGCAAGGCAAGTTCTCTAATCTATTTTCTTGTTGAAGCAATTATTGTTTCCAATTCGATTCCAATATAATGGTGCAAGATTTCTGAACTTTATTTTTATTGAGCAAGTTATTCTTGTATTTAACTTGTTGTTTAGCATGCACAATTATATATACTAATGTTGAACAGTTTTATCGTTCAAATTTCTACGCATGCTTAGTATTCGATTTTAAATAACCTTGGCTTAACATTGTTCAAGCAAGGTGTGTTATAGTTATTCAAGGTGTATGCTATTAGATTATTCCTAAAGCATGATTTTAATTTACCATGACGATTCAATTACGAGTATTCTATAGTATGATGTTATTAGTATTAATTCAACTAGTCATCTAGTTGATAATCGTTGAACTTCAAATTACCCTTGAAAGCTTATCCAAACCAAACTCTCTTTGGTGCGGACTTGTAGTCTAAATACTGAGATGAACAACCCTATTATTAGGGGATAACTTACGTGTAGCGTTAAATGTTTGTGCACAATACATGGTATGAAGGGCTGATCCCCCTAAGTACGAGGAGTCCTTATAGTCTTATGACTGTTAAAGTTGGAGTTGAAAGATTACTCACAATTGTGAACATAGTTCATGGTCTTATGACCCTCAGTTATGTTTATTCCATACTTTGGATTTCAGTTCCTGATTATCATTGTTAGAGTACTATCTAGTTTTGATGAGCTTATTCATTGGCAGTTATTATTGTTATACTTCTGTTGATTCATTATTTTATCCAGTGAGCAATTGTTTTGATCACTCTTGCATATTTATAAACTCATTGCAGCTAAAGTGGAGAAGGTAGATGAACCTTCAACTAGCAAAGGAAAAGGAAAATTGTACAAGTGATGCTGATTTGTACTTTTATTATTGTGATGATCTTAGACTTCTTAATAATGGTGTTATGTAATAATTTTAATTCCGCATTTGAATGATAGCATTTAAAGGTTAGACAACCTGGAGATTTTTATTATGTAACCCTTTAATGGGAAAGGTTTTTATTATTCAATTTGATTATGATTGGGTAGTTAGATATGAATGTTTGATTAAGTGAAGACCAAATCCTGTGGAAATGAAGTACCTTGGTTTGGGGGTGTCACAATTTGGTATCAATGCCTTAGGTTATGAACCTTAGGTGGGGAAAAGCCTTAGGAAGTAACCTTCGAAAAGATAGTGATGATAAACTCTTATCGAGTTTTAAGGAAGAAGTAATAAAACACTTATGTGCTTATATGTTTACAACTTATGTGCTCGTGAGCGTCGAGTAGTAATGATTAGTAATTAAAACTTAAACTTTGGTTGATAGGATGTCTAATATAGGAGGATCCAGTCAAGCTAGGGAGGAGGAGCCTCGAGATATTCAGGTAGTTTGGGAACAATTACTGTCACGAAAAACAGTTACGTTGGTCACAGTAGTTGAGCAGGAGAGAGTACCTGATGAGGATGATGAGATAGAGACGAATGAGGAAGATTCCTTGGAGCTGCCACAGATGGATGAAGAGGACGAGGAGGAAAGGATTCCACTTAACTCGATAGCTGGCCGTATATACGATGAGGTGCATGACCACAACGTGGAACTTCAAGATACTGTCAAGGAATTGCAAGAGATAGTAGCTGAACAACAGACCTCAATGGCACAGAAGGATGACGAGATCCAGGATCGAGAAGAACGACTGAACAATGTTGAAGAAAAGCTGGTTCACACTAAAGAAGAGAACGAGAAAATGAGAGCAGAGATTGTAGAGTTGAAGAGCAAGTTGAGAGAAGAATCTGCAAAAAGGGCAAGAGCCGAAGACGCGTACGAGGAAGCTAATCAACGGGCTGAAATAGCAGAGAGAGACGCACAAGCAAAGAGAATGAAGATGCAGGAAATGGATAACGTGTTCAACATCACGATCAATCAAGCTCAGGATCGGGTCATAGGTTACCCAATTCAGTTCGAGACGTTACCCTCGTATATACTAGATCGTCGAACAATGTTACGAATTATGGAAGAAGAGCGTCGTAAGGCTTTGCAGTATCTTAATAGGACATCGTAGGAAGTGTACTTGATTTATGATTTATGTTATGATAAATAATATATAAATCCCAAGTGTTATGCAACATATGGGATATGATGATGATGTCCTGAAACATTAGTAGTTCAGGAAAATAATGTAAATAGCAGTGATGATATTGTTATGATATTTTCAAAGAATTAAGTATGAATAAAAGTTATTATCTTCTTTTATCCAAAGTGTTATGTGTTATGTGGTGATTAATTTTATGGGGGCAAGTTAAGTAGAAATTACTTGAAAAGAGTTGAGTAATAATCTAATGGGTGTATGAATAAAAGTTATTATCTTCTTTTATCCAAAGTGTTATGTGTTATGTGGTGATTAATTTTATGGGGGCAAGTTAAGTAGAAATTACTTGAAAAGAGTTGAGTAATAATCTAATGGGTGTATTTCTAACAGAAAATGCCTCCAAGACGTCAACCACCCCGACAGAGAACCACTGAAGGAACCAACAACGATAATGCTGAAGCTTACCCTGTCCAGCAGCTGGTGACGTTACTGACAGGTGAACTAAAAAATCAACCACATAATCAACACAAAATCAAGCTACAACGTTTAAGGACTTTAAGGTGGTTGGACCACCAGAATTCCGTGGGTCCATGAACCCGATTGAGGCACAGACCTGGGTCATGGAGATAGAGAAAGTATTTGATGTTGCAGGAGTAGGGGAAGATCAGAAAACTGCTTTTGCAACATTCATGTTGAAAGCAGAGGCTAGTTATTGGTGGCAGGCCAATAAAAATCGAGGAAAACCAGGGGTTATGGCTTGGGATAGGTTCAAGGAGATGTTCTTCGAGACCTATTTCCCAAAGAGTTCGAAGAGTCAGCTAGAAGTGCAGTTTTTAGAACTAAAGCAGGGAACGATGACGGTGTCAGAGTATGTTGCAAAATTAAACGAGTTGGCGAGGTTTGCATCATACCAAGTCAGCACAGATGAACGCAAGGCGAGGAGGTTTGAACAAGGACTAAAGCCCTAGTTGTTTAGTAGGGTTTCCTTGTTCCAGTTGAAGATGTTTGCAGACGTGATGGAAAAGGCAATTCTCGCCGAAGGTGGAGGCGAGGCTGTAACCAAGTTCAATCAAGAACAGAAAAAGAAAAAGAATGAAGTGAAGGTGAAGAATGGAGGTGGTGGTAATAGAAATGGTAACAATAACTTGAAAAAAAAGTGGAATGGAAATGTGGATGCTGGGAATCAACAAGGTAACCAGCAGAATAAGAAGTTTGAAGCATGTGCTACATGCGGGAAGTTTCACAAGGGTGTATGCTTGATGGGGAAACGTGTATGCTTTAACTATGGCCAGGAGGGTCACATCGCCCCAAATTGCAATTAACCCAAGAAGAATTGTTGCTACACTTGTGGGTCCAAGGATCACTTTGCTCGTGAGTGCCCCAAGAAGAAAGCTGGCGAAACAACGGGAAGCAAGGGAGGAAGTAGTGGAGGTACTTGGGCCATTACCGGACCAACGGCATCAACCAAACCCACAACCAACACCTTTAACATGACTGTGCAAGATGTTGTGCAATCAAAGGATGTGGTGTCAGGTATTATCCCAATCAATGATATTGATGCTTATGTATTATTTGATTCGGGTGCTACTTGCTCATTTATATCTGATGAATTTGCTATGAGATTAGGATTGCCTAGTGAAGAATTGAATTTTCCTTTAAGCATAGAAATTGAGAATAAGGAAGTAATTCCTGTTAGGTTCGTATACAAGAACTGTAGGGTGAATATTAAAGGAAATATTTTAATGATAGATTTAACTCCGATTAGGCTTGGAGAGTTTGATGTTATTTTGGGAATGGATAGATTGTTCAATTGTGGAGCGATAATTGACTGCCAAAATAAATGTGTAAACCTTATGACTCCATCAAAGGTAGTTTTCAATGGTAGCAAATCGCCTAGACAAATGAAATGTCTGACAATTATGCAGGCCAAAAAGTTGTTGAGTCAAGGCTGTGTGGGTTATTTTGCTTACATAGTTGATACTCAGAAGAAGGGTGCGAAACTGGAAGAAATACCAGTAGTTAGGGAATTTGTGGACATGTTTCCAGAGGATTTGCCAGGACTTCCGCCTGACAGAGAAATTGAGTTTGTGATCGACTTAACGCCAGGAACCGCTCCGATATCGAAGGCCCCATACAGAATGGCTTTGGTAGAGATGAAGGAACTGATGGTACAACTGCAGGAGCCCACCAACATATTTAACATGTTTTTTGTAACAAAAATACTTCAGACCCAATTTGCTCTCTTCCTCCTCAATTATTCATATATCGTGCATTGATTGTAAAAATATCATCGTTATTATATTATTATATCATACAATTATAATGTAATATTACAATAATATATTTGAATGAATTATTTTATCGAAGAAGATAAAATATCAACTCTTAATAATTGTCTCTTTAAAAAATTCTCCATTAAATAAATATTTTCTTATCATTTTTATCAATAATTAATTATTCACAAATAATATTACAGAATCACAATAATGACAACCAGGTCATTCCCAGGAAAGAGAGGATTTTTCAATAAAGATTTATCCTTACTGACGCGCAATTAGGTGACCAAACCCCTTTCCTAGATAGAACATCCTTAGACATTGTGTAAGACCCCAAATTTTATGAATAAAGATAAGTTTTTCTATAAATATCATTTTTGAATATTATGGTGTTGATTTGTTATAATATTAAAGTTGTGGTAATATTTATAAATTTTATAAAGTAAGCAAGTTGTTATATAATATTCGATAGGTCGGCGAATATTCGTTTTAACGGGGAATATTCGTACGACGGCACAATCATTGATGGACCCCACAACGTAATTATTGTCAAAATTAGAAAACGACAGAAATATCTTTTTATAAAAATAACGGCGGAAGTTTATCGTTAAAATGTTGAAATAACTGTTGTTAAAATTACAGTAATACGCATGGTTGCATAGTAGCACACGGTATTGATTATTGATGCTTATGTGAGAAGTCACTCAGTTATACTCAATTATTGCTACAGTAATTGATGCATCATATCTCTCATATTGTTGATTCAATTATTGTCACAGTATCATCTGCATAATATTTTATATTATTAAATCAATAATTGAGACCACAAAGTTATTAATATTATTATTTGCAATATTGACGATATCTAGAAGTTCTGTCAAGGAGAGGTTTGGTCACCTAATTGCGCACCAATAGGGAGAAATCCTTATTAGAAAACCCCCTCTTTCCTGGGAACAATCTGGTTGTTAAATATTGTGAATAATAATAATGATGAATAAATATTGTTAAAAATATTGAAGGGATTTTTATGAAGTAGTTGTTGTAAATTTTGTTCATTCTTTGGACCCCCACTTACTCATTTTTTTCAAAATTATCGGTAGAAATTTATCTCAGTTTTGTTTTATATATATATATATAGAGAGAGAGAGTCTGAATCCAGTCCGCGATCCCGGACTCTATTAAAATCCGGACCTTTCTTTTTGCTTTTTTTTTGAAACAACTAAAAAAAATTATGGAACTAATATTTTTACATAATACAGTGTTTTTGGCATGATTTGGATGCCTATACCAAAACATTTCTGTACAGTCTGGGCGGACTGTATATACATTGGTTGGTGTAGGTATTAAAAACACACCCAAAACACTGTATTATGAAAAAAATTTAGTTCCATAATTTTATTTTATTTTAGTTGTTCTACAAAAAAATAGGGGTTCGGATTTTGATCAAGTCCGGGAGTCCGGATCTGATCAGTTTTCTATATATATATATATATATATATATATATATATATATATATATATATATATATATATGTGTGTGTGTGTGTGTGTGTGTGTGTGTGCGTGTGTGTGAGGACTAAGGAGTGCAGAACAAAGCATGAGCTTTCTTTATTCACGCTCTGTTTGCCCTTTATCTTTTCAATCAAGTTGAACGAGACATGTTATTTGATGTGTTAATTTTTTAAAGTTAATGGCTACATCATAATTAAAATTAGATTACACTAACGTTGTACATTGAATAAAGAAACACAAATGAGAATCCAGCTTTCAACATGAAAATGGTCATTTTTTTATGCTACTTATAAACCTATCAATATGCATGCATGGTGGCAAATAATGTGATTCTGGACAATTAATTTTTAATATAAATACTTAACATAATTGGTTACTTATTTATTCTTATTGGAGAACTAGCTAGTCTGATTTTGATAAGACAAGATGTTAGTACAAGACATATTTAATTAGGTAATGATATATTACTAAGAATTAAGATTGTCTTATAGAGCCATCAATTAATAGTTAACACATTTGTTTGTTTTTTTAAGGCAGATATCTCACCTCAAATACGTACTACTATTACTATATCTATTAATAGTCTTATAGACGATAGATATATATATATATATATATATAGCAAGAATCAAGAGCTTACCCCTTATCTAACTCACCCGAGCTCACCCCCTTTAACGACGGACCCGGCGACGGTTCGGTCATACAACCGTCGTCTATACTTTTAGCGACGAACAACATATAGCGTCGCTAAAAGTATAGACGACGGTTTTATGACCGAATCGTCGTCGGGTCCGTCGCTAAAAGGAGGGTGAGCTCGGGTGAGTTGGATAAAGGGTATGCTCTTGATCCGGACCGTATATATATATATATATAGTTAAGTAGCAACATCACATGTAAATCAGGATTAATACTTGAACACGACAATTTCTGCTAATAATTTTGTTCACCTCTAGAAAATACCCAACAAAGTTTTGATATATATATGTATACCCGTGATATATATATATAGGGTCTCCATCCACAGCAACCGGTTGTTGGGGAGCAACCCCTTTTATCCAGCCGTAACAGCTTGTACCGGCCTTAGAATTTTTTTTTTTATAAGCCAGTACAAGCTGTTACGGCTGGATAAAAGGGGTTGCTCCCCAACAACCGATTGCTGTGGATGGAGACCCGTATATATATATATATATATATATATATATATATATATATATATATATATATATATATATATATATATATATATATATATATATATATATATTATATAAAGTTTTGTTTTTATTATTATTATAATAGTAATAAAACAGAAAACTTTTTATATAAAACAGAATACTTTTTATAAAGTAATTCGTTTTATTAGATTATAAATAGAATATATTATATTTTATTTAAAGTTTTTGTTTTATTAGAATATTTTATTGCATAGTGAAAATTAAATTTTCAACGAAATCAGCCAGTGCGTCGCCCGTGAACCTCCCTACTGTGCACACGTGATTTTCTAAATTCAAATAGTATCCTTCCATTCTCCTATAAATAAGATGCTTAGTTATAATTGAAAATCACACCAGAATTAGAGAATTCTTCTTCTATAATATTGAGCGTATTTCTTTCGAGTTTTAGAAAGCTTTGAGCGTAGAAAATAGTGAATGTTTTCTTCAAGAATATCCCCACTATACCAGTTGGAATACTCTTCTTTTCAAGGCAAGGGTTATTATGTTTTTCATATTCTGAAGAGATATTATTTTCGTTCAATATTCGTAAGGGGTATTATTTCTTTCGTATTCATGAAGAGAGTTATTTTCTTTCAATACTCGTAAGGGTTATTATGTTTTTCATATTCTGAAGAGATATTATTTTCGTTCAATATTCGTAAGGGGTATTATTTATTTCATATTCGCTTACGATATTATTTTTCGTATTCGTAATAAATTTTACATCGTTCAATATTCGCAAGAAATATTATATTCGTTTAATATTCGTAAGGAATATTATATTCGTTTAATATTCGTAAGGAATATTATTTTCGTTCAACAGTTGTAAAGGATGTTATTTTTATTCAATAGTCATATGAAATAATATTTTCTTGCATACTCTGTAGTATGTAAGTAATATTATTTCGTTTCAGATTTCGAATTCTATACTCATTTTGTTAAAGTTTTGGCATCTATACTCTATGAAATTAGTAGAATATCCTTGATATTTGTGACTCATCCAGTATCTTTTCATGGAAATATTATTCTGAGCATTCTTAATAAGTTTTAAATTTTTCATGTCGGAGTACTATTCACAGAATACTATTCACTCGGGTACTATTCACCCGGGGTACTATTTATGATAAAAATTGATTCGTTTTTGGTCCAAATTATTTTTGGTACAATATTATTCTTAAATTTTACTCCACAAAGCAGTATCATGTTGACAATTTGGACATTATTAAATTCTAAAAAAATTAAATTATAAATCTTTAAAAATTTATCCTTTGCTTTCTTTTAATTGAATTCTTATATCATTGACATCATCCCCATGCTTATATTATGTTGAAAGTCATTTATGGCCTGTAGTGCATAGATGGACTTGGTATGATTATAACCAGGGATTATTCAGTATAATCATGACCGTAATGTTACAAATGATGTGATAAAAATCCTCATTGGCCCGTAGTGCATTGCTGGACAGTTGTTGGCATGATCATGACCATTGATGAAAACACGAATATCCTTGGTCCGTAGTGCATGGATAAATTATGGTCGTGATACTAATGAATATCCTTGGCCGTAGTGCAGGGGCGATTCAATGATGTGGATTATTTATTAAGCTGAGTCTCAGCGATAAAAGTGATGAAAACCTTTTAAATCATAGAAGATGGCAGATATCATGCTCTACTTGACTCTTCTAATGGATTGCTGGTTCCGTTGCAGTTAAACTTGATGTTTGTTATATTTTATCAGTTCAACACTGTTGAAGGCTAACGATAAATTATTCTGCATTATCTTAGTCATAATATTTTTTACTGGGCTAGTTGAGCTCACCCTTTTACTTTCTTTGTTCTCTTCAGGAAATGAGAACGTAGCCGGGACTAGTTGGGAAACGGAGTGATGGTCCAGATGTTTGCATTAGTAGTCCTCACTATTCTATGAAATAGTGTGATAATAAATGTATTGAGGACTCCATTTGAGTTTGAATACTGTCTAGAAGACAATATTCGTATTAAAACTCTCAGTTTATGTTTTGTCGTATTTTACACGACAGTTGTATTATTAAGTTGTATTTGAATTTTGTACCATGTATTTGGCGACTCAAAATGGGTGATGTATACCTATTTTGGGGGCGTCACACATTGTCAATAATACTATCTAATAATATTATTCAAATAAAATGAATTATTGAACTGATAATAAGAAATATTGTGCTGTGACAATTATTGAATCAACAATATAAAATATCAACGTAGCAATTATTGAATCAATAAAATAAAATATTGAACAGTAATTACTGTAAAAATTATTGAGTTGTGACTTTTTATGTAAGAATCAATAATTTGTGCAATACCGTATGCCACTGTGTAACACCACATATTACTGTATTTTAATTACCGGGTATTCCAACAGTGTTAACGGTAACAACTACGTCGTTATTTATAAAAAAACTCAAACTTGTCGTTTTCTTCATCAGATAGTTTTCTGTTATGGGGCCCACAAATGGCTGCGCCGTCATATGAATATTCCCCGACAACAAGAATATTTCACGACCAAACGAATATTCTCTTATAACAATGAATATTTTATAATCACTTGCTTATTTAAATTATTTGCGAATTTTACCCATAACTAACCACATTAATCAAATCAACCCCTTATTATTTCAAAATAATAAATAGAGGAAATTCAACTTTATATAAAAAAAATTGGGGTCTTACAATATATATATATATATATATATATATATATATATATATATATATATATATATATATAAATTCATTCCTTGGGATAATCTAACAGTTAGGCCTGTGGTGTGTGGGTGGTTTAATGGCCAAAATTTCAAACTTGAGATCTTGGGTTCAATTTTGAGGAGTAACATGTTTTTGGAAATTAATTTTGTAAAAGTACACATCAGCGGTGCCACGTCAGCATGTCAATGTCAATGTGATGCCTAAGACTCAATACCTAAAAACAGTTAAAATTTAGGGGCAACATTTGCATTTTACCCTATATCTGTGAATATATATGAAGAGATATATGAGAAATGGAGAATACTAACATTATAAGAAAAAATATGCACATTAAATTCTCTCTTCTCTCTTAGTTTTTTCTACAAACGTATAACTATCACAAAGAAATATTCGACTGGAACAGTTTGTGAATTGTTATCACAAAATTGTTCAATTCCAAAACTTGACATATATCCTAGAGGTACATCTCATTTAACTCATAGCAAACCATTCGCGGTGGGGGCAATAAATACCTTAAAGACATTGATTACCCGTATTATGTTTTCCGACTAATTTTCGATTATGAATCTACGATTCATATATATGATCACTTTGTTCCATTGTCAAAATCATATGAATTGTTTAACTTTAGAATTGACAATTATATTTATTCTCATAATGTTTTTCTTTTTATTAAATTAGTGCGATTGACGAAGACAATGCTAGGTTTAATAATACAAAAAAAAAAAAAAAAAAGTTTGCAATAGATATAACTTTGAAACTGAATAATGCATAAAAGGAAATTATTAAATTCACAACAGAAAATGTTATTTTTACAACAAAAATATCGCTATAGATCACCGTAGCTATACAACAACAACGATACTTTTGTTGTGGAAATAACAAAAAGTATTGTGGATTTAACAATTCCCTACATAAAACTATCGGTTTAATAGCCAAAGAATCATTAAACTTTATATTATTTTCAATACAAATAACCTTTTGAAGTCTAACAATTGACATATGATGCTGATAAAATACTTTTTAACACTTTTTTTTTACCAACTTCGTTTTAATCATTTAAAAAAATTATATACAAAGAAAGTGTCTTTTTACTGGATTTTTTTATAACGATATATGTATATACATATAAATATGTAAAAAGTGTATTGTGTCATTAAATTCAAAATAAAATATATAAAACTAGATTTATAAAAGAATAAAATCTATAAAAATAAAATTATACTTCATAAAAAAAACTTGATGAAAAAAACAGGAGATAAATACACATACATCCTCTGGGTAGGAGATAAATACACATACATGCTCTGGGTAGGTTTCTCTTTTTTCTATGACTTATTCTCTTTAAATTTATGCAACAATTATAAGAGTATCTTTCTACACTTTGCTAAAGTTTTAAAACACGTTATCAGCACGAAACTCTAATCAACTGAGACGGTAAAATTAAATTCTTGCAATTTATTATTATATTACCGGTTTGGCTATACCACCAATAATATAATTTTAATCTTATAATTGCCTTTAAATTCTTACAATTTATTATTATACTACCGGTTTGACTATGCCACCAATAGTATAATGTTATTCTTACAATTGGCCTGGCTTTGCCGCCTATTATATTCTTTAACTGTCAAATCATATTTATATTTTATTGTCCATCTTTAAATTTTGTTATTTATAATGGTATCATCTATCCTTGTTAATCTTACAAGACTTGGTGGGAACCTTTTTACCATTAAGTTATGTTATTTACAATGGTACCATCAATCCTTGTTAATCTTACAAGACTTGGTGGGAACCTTTTTACCACTTATTAAATTGTGGGAATAACCTGTATATGCGGAATACCGATACCTGGTGAAATTTTTCTGTTATTCCATTCTTTATTATTCTGTTGGAATAACATGTCTACGCGGACTACCGCATACATGTTGAAATTCTTTTGTTATTCCATTCTTTATTATTCTGTTGGAATAACCTATTTATGCGAACTACCGCATGCCGGGTGAAGATCCATTTGCATTTTTGTATATATATATATATATATATATATTTGTTGAATTATAATACTTATATATACATTAACGATTGCATATTCTTTTTACTAAAATAATATGCTAATAACGTAAATATAAAAATATTTATATTTGCATTTTATCACCACTTGATAGACCTAGAAAACGGGCCAAAAGCCTGCGGGCCGGGCCGAGCCGCCCGCCAAAAAGCGGGTTTTGGGCTGTAGTTTTTTGGCCCACAGAAACCCGGGCCTTTTTGGCCCGGTCGGGCCCGTTCAATTTTGGGCCCAAAAAAATATAAAAAATAGGCATAAAACACCTTCGGCCCGCGGGCCGGCCCAGCCCGCCCGCGAGCTTTGAGATTACACTTTTTGGCCCGTGAAAACCCGGGCCGTTTTAGCCCGGCCCGCTCCCGCCCGCCCGCCCGTTTGCCACCTCTACCACTTGAGGTTGTGGTATAGTTTATTTTTTTCTATATCATACATGCAATTATTTATTATTTTAATAAATAATAAAATTGTGTTTTAACCCAGAATAGATGGCAAACTTGGCAAAAATAGATTTTTCTGTTTTGAAAATATCTGGAGACAACTATTTGGCTTGGGCACTTGATGCAGAATTGCACCTTCGTGCAAATGAGTTAGAAAAGACCATTGAATCAGGAAATATAGCAACTTCGGCATAAAATGCAAAAGCCATAATTTTTCTTCGTCATCATATTGATGAAGGATTAAAGACTGAGTATTTAACAGTCAAAGATCCTTTGTCTTTATGGACACAACTCAAGAAAAGATTTGACCACCAAAAATTGGTTGTTCTCCCTAATGCCAAATTTGAGTTGCTTAATTTCATGCTAAAATATTACAAATCAATTACGGAATATGGTTCTAATGTTTATAGAATAACATCTACTTTAACTTTATGTGGAGATCCAGTTTCTGAAACTCAAATGATAGAGAAAATGCTCTCAACTTTTCATCATACCAACATGATTCTGTCACAACAATATAGACAGAGTAAGTTCACAAAATTCAGTGACTTATTATCTATCTTCCTTGTTGCAGAAAAGAATAATGAATTGATGTTGAAAAACCATCAAGTACGGCCAACGGGTGCTACCCCATTGCCGGATATTAACAGCACGTCATTCTAGCAAAATAAACGTGACAATAGATGGTCATATAATAAGAAGCCTTGGGGACGAAAAAATAAACGAGGCCATCATAACAACAAATTCCAAAACTGCGACAATTCAGGCCACCAGAAGTGAAAAGTGTCTGGGTCGGGTAAAAATAAAGAAAATGCAACACAGATAAAGAACAAACCAGATGTTTGTTCTAGGTGTGGGATGAAAGGGCATTGGTCACGTACCTGTTCTACGCCGAGGCATCTGGTTAATTTATTCTAGGAGTCTCAAAAGAACAAAGTAATGGAGGTAGAAACAAACTTTGTTAATCATCAATTGAATATTATTGACGTTCCACCAATGACCAACAATGAGGAAAATGTTGTTGATATTACTAGACCTTCTGAAAGTATCTTTTGGGATATCGTTTAATTATTATTTTAATTAAATATCATGCATGTATAATATTATTAGTTTTCATGCTATACGTGGTATGTGTTTATCATGAATAAAATTATATATGAAATGTAACTTTTCTTATTTATGTTTTTATATGTGTCAGACCATCTTTAATGAATATCTTCTCATCACTTCTACTATTTCTGAAAAATAGAATATCCTAGAAAAACTTCATTCAATTTCTTCTGGATTATATACTATGAAAATTAGAGCAATTGAATCTCATACTGTTATGATTCCAAAAATCCTAGATCCCAAATCCTTTATGCTTTGGCATGAAAGACTCGGTCATCTAGGCACTTCTATGATGCGTCGTATTATTGAAAATTCTACTGGTCAACCTCTCAAAAATAAGAAGGTTTTTCCTAGTAGTGAATTTCCTTGTAGGTGCGTGTTCTCAAGGAAAATTAATTATTCGACCATCACCAGCAAAAGTTTATAAAGAAGCCCCAAAATTCCTAGAGAGAATTCAAGGAGACATCACCCTTTGTCTGGTCAATTTTGATATTTCATGGGTTTAATAGATGTTTCAACTAGATGGTCTCATGTTTGTCTTCTCTTTTCTCAAAATTTTGCCTTCTCAAAACTTCTTGCTCAAATAATCAAGTTACGGGCTCAGTTCTCGGATCATCCAATCAAGTCAATTCGACTTGATAACACAACTAAATTTTCATCAATGACTTTTAATGATTTTTGTATGACTATTGGAATCTCCATTGAGCATTCTGTTCCTCATATTCATACAAAAAATGGTTTAGCTAAATCTTTAATAAAAAGACTTCAACTAATTGCACGACCATTAATGTTAAGGGCTAACTTACCTACCTCAGCTTGGGGTCATGCAATTCTTCATGCTGCAGCCATCATTCGAGTAAAACCAACGGCTCTTCATAAATTTTCTCCTCTACAGTTAGTTCTTGGACAGATACTGTGATGCCCCCAAAATAGGTATACATCACCTATCTTGAGTCGCCAAATACATGGTACAAAATTCAAATACAACTTAATTATACAACAGTCATGTAAAATACGACAAAACATATGCTGTGAGTTTTAATACAAATATTGTCATCTAGACAATATCCACACTCAATTGAGTCCTCATTACATTTATTATCAAACTATTTAACAGAATAGTGAGGACTACTAATACTATTATATTAATCGTCACTCCGTTCCCCGACTAGTCCCTACTACGTTCTCATTTCCTGAAGAGAAAAATGAAAGTAAAAGGGTGAGCTCAACTAGCCCAGTAAGAAATATTATGACTAAGATAATACAGAATAAATTATCATTAGCCTTCAACAGTGGTAAACTGATACAATATAACAAACATCAAGTTTAACTGCAGCAGAACAAGCAATCCATTAAAAGATTCAAGTAGAGAATAAAATCTACTATCTTTTATGATTTAAAAGGTTTTTCATCACTTTTATCGCTAGGACTCAGCTTAATAAATAATCCACATCATCCCTGCACTACGGCCAACGATATTCATTAGTGTCACGACCACAAATTATCCATGCACTACGGGCCAAGGATATTCGTGTATTCATCAATTGTCATGATCATGCCAACAACTGTCCATCAATGCACTACGGGCCAATGAGGATTTTTACCACATCATTTGTAACATTACGATCATTAATCCCTGGTCATAATCATACCAAGTCCATCTATGCGTTACAGGCCACAGATGACTTTCAACATAATATAAACATGAGGATGATGACAATGATATAAGAATTCAATAAAACAAGTTCAAGAATTAATTTATCCAGGAACTAATAACGTCCAAATTGTCAACATGATACTTCTTTGTAGAGTAAAATTCAAGAATGCTTAGAAGAATATTTCCATGAAAAGATACTGGATGAAGCGCAAGTATCAAGGATATTCCATTAATTTCATGGAGTATAGAAGTCAAAACTTTAACCAACTGAGTATAATAAAGAATGGAATAACAAAAGAAATCACCAGGCATGCGATAGACCGCACAGACAGGTTATTCCAACAGAATAATAAATAACAGAACCAGGTCATGCGTAAACGCACAGACAGGATATTCCAACAGAATAATAAATAACGGAACCAGGTCAGGCGAAATTCGCACCGACAGGATGTTCCAACAGAATAATTAATAGCAGAACCAGGTCATGCGTAAACGCACAGACAAGATGTTCCAACAGAATAATAAAGAATGGAATAACAGAAGAATTTTACCATGTATGTGGTACTTCGCATATACAGGTTATTCCAACATAATGATAAAGAATGGAATAACAAAATAATTTCACCAAGTATAGGGTAGACCGCGTATACAGGTTATTCCAACAGAATAAAAAATAGAATAACAGAAGTTCTCTTCATGAATACAAAAGAAATAATATCCCTTACCTTAGAACAAACTGGATATAGGAGTAGTGAAGTAGCAGAACTCTTTTCTTCTTTCTCTCTATAGTTTCTCTTTTTAGAGTTTCAGTGAATTCGTAAGAAATAATGAAGGAATGAGCTTCTATTTATAGGAGAATGGACTAAATAGTAACTAATTTCTGAACGGTCCAGATTGATTTACTTTTAAACGGACGGTCCAGATTAGTTTACTATAAAATATTCTAATAAAACAAAATTTTTTAAATAAAATATAATATATTCTATTTATAGTCTAATAAAACGAATAACTTTATAAAAGTATTCTACTTTATATAAAAAGATTTTACTATGCAAAATACTATGCATAATAGAATATAATATATTCTATTTATAGTCTAATAAAACGAATAACTTTATAAAAGTATTTTATTTTATATAAAAAGTTTTTCTGTTTTATTACATTAATAATAATAATAAAATAAAACTTCATCATCATTATTATAATTCACACTATTAATCGACCAGGTCGTTCCCAGAAAAGAGGGGGCTTTCCAATAAAGATTTCTCCCTATTGGCGCACAATTAGGTGACCAAACCTCTCCTTGGCAGAACTTTTAGACATCGTTAATATTGCAAATAATAATATTAATAACTTTGTCGTCTCAATTATTGATTTAATAATATATAAAATATCGATAATAATTGAATCAATTAACGTGAGATACTATGCAACAACTACTGAAGCAATAATTGAACAAAACTGAGTGACTTCTCACGTAAGCATCAATAATCAATATCATGTGCTACTATGCAACCACGCGTATTCCTGTACTTTTAACAATGGGTGTTTCAACAGTTAACAATAAAACTTTCGTCGTTATTTTCATAAAATATTTTTATCATTTTTTCAATTCGACAATAATTCTGTTGTGGGGTCCACCAATGATTGTGCCGTCGTACGAATATTTCCTGTTAAAACGAATATTCCCCGACCAATCGAATATTATATAAAAGTTTGCGTACTTTGCAAAATTTATAATTATTACCACAACTATAACATTATATCAAATTCATTCCATAGTATTCAAAAAATGATAATTATAGAAAATTTATCTTTATTCATAAAAGTTGGGGTCTTACAATCTCCCCTTCTTATGAAATTTTGCCCTCGAAATTAGGGTATGTACCTGGTATGTCGAAGAGGTAAGGATACCTTGATTTCATTTCAGATTCTAACTCCCAGGTCATTTCCTCAATATCGTGGTTCCTCCATAAAACTTTGACTTGAGGTACAACCTTGGAGCGTAAAATATGTTCCTTCTTATCCAAGATTTGAATAGGAACCTCTTTATACGTTAAATCTTCGGCTATTTCATCTGGTTCTAACTCAATAATATGGTTCGGGTCTTTCACATATTTACATAACATGGATATATGAAAAACGTTATGAACACGAGACAAACTTGGCGGAAAAAAGAGTCTATAGGCTACAGTCCCTACTCGATCGAGGATTAAAAATGGGTCAATGAATCGAAGATTGAGCTTTCCTCTCTTTCCAAATCTCGTAACTCCTTTCCATGAAGCAACACGTGTAAGACCCCAACTTATTATAAATAAAATTAAATTTCCTCTATTTATTATTTTGAAATAGTAAGGGTTGATTTGATTAATGTGGTTAGTTATGGGTAAATTTCACAAACATTTCAAATAAGCAAGTGGTTATAAAATATTCATTGTTGTCGGGGAATATTCGTTTGGTCGTGGAATATTCTTACTGTCGGGGAATATTCATACGACGCGCAGCCTTGTGTGGGCCCCATAACGGAAAGAGATTGGATGAAGAAAATGACAAGTATAAGTTGTTATAAATAACAGAATAGTTGTTACCGTTAATACTGTTAAAGTACCCGGTGGTTAAAACATAGTAGCACACGGTATTGCACCAATTTTTTATTCTTACGTAAGAAGGCACTACTCAATAATTGTTACAGTAATTACTGTTTAATATTTTATAGATTCAATAATTGTTGTGTTGATATTTTATTGTTGTTTCAATAATTGTTAGTACACAGTATTTTCATTATCAGATCAATAATTCATATTATTTGAATAATATTATTAGATAACATTATTGGCAATGTCTAGAAAGTTCTGTCTAAGGAGAGGTTTGGTCACCTAATTGCGCGCCAGTAAGGATAAATCCTTATTGAAAAGCCCACTCTTTCCTAGGAACAGCCTGGTTGCCAGTATTGTGATTCTATAATATTATTTGTGAATATTTAATTATTGATTTATATGATAAGGAAAATATTCATTTTATGTGGATATAGATGGAGAAAATTTTAAATGGACAATTGTTGAAAAATTGATATTTTATCTTTTCTAATAAAACAATTTTTTAAATATATTATTATATTTTAATAATATAATAATTGTGATATTTTTACAATGAATGTGAGATATATGAATATATGAGGATGAAGAGTATTTTTGTTGTAAATTTTTTTTAAAACATGTTAAACATGTTTGTGGGCCCATTTATTGACTGAAATTTGATTATAGCCTATAAAATCGCCCCGTTTGTGGATTTCGGTCAACTTTTATTTGGAATTTGGAAAAACTTTCTTCTACAAAGTTGTAGAGAATGGAATTTCCTATGGAAAGGATATAAGGTTTGAATTTTTCTGAAAAAATGGCTATTTATTATGAATTATTGAAGTATCGAAGTTCCAGAATAATTAATTTTTTGGAAGTTTTAATTATTTTTTTAAGAAAAACGTTTTTGTTATTATTGGTGGGCCCCACTAGTATTGAAAACATGATGAATTCAGATTCAAGAGGTGGGCATGAAGATTTATTAAAAATATTAATATTTTATTAAATTTTTTGCTTTAGTGTTCTAAACATTTTCCTATAAATAGGGTGCTTAGGTTAGAATTGAAAATCACACCAGAAACTGAAGTTTTCTCTCTCTATATTATCGAGCGTATTCTTGTGAGTATTTTGATACTTTGAGTGTTGTTATACGTTGCAAGTTCACTTCAACACTATATCCAGTATTCCGGTTAGAAGTACCGTCTTTTCAAGGTAAGGGATATTATTTTTTTTAAAATGATATTATTTCTTCTAATATCATTATGTCGGAATATTGGTAAGATTTTTCTTGTGAAATTCTTTTCTTTTAGTGTCGGGGTTACTATTTACGTATACGTCACTATTCACGTATACGACACTATTCACGAATACTGCACTATTCACAGAAAAATTAAATTTTTATTTTTTATCCAAAATATCTATTATGGATACTAGCTTTGATTGTATCCATGTTTTGATCATTCTTGAATTTTGCTCCACTATGATTATTCATGAAGTATTTTTGAACCCGGATTGTTTAAAGTACGAATCCTTAATATTTGTTCTTTTGTTTCACTAGATTCATTTTTTTAAATATTTTTCATCATCCTAAGTCTTAAATGATGATTTTACTGAATATATTTGGCCTGTAGTGCAAAGATTAATGATTTTCTGATGAATATCTTTGGCCCGTAGTGCAAAGATGAACAGGTGTTGACATGAACATGAATAACTGATGAATATCTTTGGCCTGTAGTGCAAAGATGAATATTTGATTCTAGTTGAATATTGATTGATGTTACAGGGATAAATTAATGATGATGGACTTTTAAATTCATAGATTATAGTAGATTTCATTCTCTACGTAACTCATCTATGAATTATTATTTCCGCTGCGAATATTGATCTGAAATTTGTTGTCTATTGTATTTTATCAGATATTTCCCTGTTGAAGACTAACGATAATTTGTTCTATATTATCTTAGTAATAATATTCTTTACTGGACTAGTTGAGCTCACCCTTTTCCTTTTTGTTCCATTTTTCTTCACAGAAGGCGAGAATGTAGCGAGTTCTAGTCGGGGTGTGGAATGATGGTTCTAGAAAGTTGTTTTAGTAGTCCTCACCATTTTTGTAAAATAATCTACCAATAATTGTAATTAGGACTTATTTGGGTGTGAATATTGTCTAGATGGCAATATTTGTATTTAAACTCACAGTTTTTATGTTGTATTAATAAAGTTGTAGTTGTTTCTGTACCATGTTATTGACGACTCAAAATGGGTGATGTATACCTATTTTGAGGGCGTCACAGTTGGTATCAGAGCTTAGGGATATGATCTCTGGCGGAGATCGGGGAATAGAACTAGGAGGGGACAGACGAGTAAATCCTTCGCTAGTGTGTCCTACCTAAGCCTATTTGTTGGTTGGTCAGTATATAGGTATATTATGTGATATGTTGATTTCTTTAATTAACCCTTGTTTTATAGCAATATTTGAGAATGTCGACTTAGAATGTTAACAGTAGAATAAATGAGACCATGGAGACACCTTTACTCATCAACGAGGAGAACGTGCAACAGGCTGGAAATGTTCCTCCTGTGAACAACACCACTGAGCAGATGATGAACGACGAGATGTTTAGAAGCTTTTTTTATTTCATGCAAAATCAGACGAGGGAGACTCGTGCACAAAATACAGGTGGAAATGGTAACAACGCACGGTTTGTCACAGCCAAGCAATTCAAAGAGTTAGGACCACCATAATTCTGGGGAAAGCCTTATCTGATTAAGGCAGAAACGTGGGTCAAAATAATTACCAAGATATTTGATGTCTTAGGATGCACGGAGGAACAGAAGGTTCCATTCGCCACCTTTATGTTCCGTAATGAGGCAGATTACTGGTGGGAATCTGGGAAGCGTACCCATCCAGCTGCATTCAGCATGTCTTGGGAGACGTTTCAGAAACTGTTCAATGATAAGTACTTTCCTGAAAGTATTCGTCATATGAAGGAAGTGGAGTTTATTATATTGGAACAAAACAACATGACGGTGTCCCGGTACGAGGCAAAGTTTGCAGAGTTATCCAGGTTTGCACCTCATTTGGTGGAGATTGAGGAACGTATGACGCAGATGTTTGTGAGAGGTTTGAAACCCGGCATACGTCAGTATCTCATTTCTCATAAATTTTCTCTCTATTCAGATGTTGTCAACAGGGCTCAATTGTTAGAGTGAGATAACGAGTACGTTCAACCAATGGACCATAACAAGGATCATACTGGTGACAGCAGTCATCAGAACAATGATAACCCGCAGAGAAAGAAGAATACGGACAAAGGCGGTAACCACTCTGGTGGTAATCATGGCCATGAGAATAGAAGAAGCGAGTCGGGAGGAGATTTTAAAAAGAGGAGATTCAACAATGACCATGTGAAGACGTCAACACCAGCAGCAACTGGTTCTAAGGGAGGAGAACGACCACCGGTCGTATGCTATAAATGTGGAAAAGAGGGACATATCAGCCCAAACTGCCTACAACAGTTCAAGGTATGTTATAATTGTGGAAAGGAAGGACATATCGTTTGAGATTGTACGGTAGCGAAACCAAGTCCAGCGAGGATGGTGACTCAAAAGGCTGTCCCAGAAAAGTCAAAGTCAACGATTCCTGGAAGAGCGTTTGTAGTGACTGGTCAAAATGCGAGGAACCCAAATGATGTGATCATGGGTAAGCTAATCATAAATTCTTGCAAAGTTTATACCTTACTAGATACCGGTGCTACCCATTCATTTATCTTTCCTGCTTGTGCTCAACGTTTAAACTTAACTCTAGAGAAATTAGACTTTGATTTATCTGTGGAGACTCCGTTAGGAGAAACTTTCATCACATCCACTGTTTATAAATCTTGTTTGATCCAAGTTGGCACCATCACATTACCTGTTGATCTTATCTCTTTAAAGATACTTGCTTTTGATGTGATTTTAGGGATTGATTGGTTAACTACTCATCATGCCAAAATTGATTATTTTCGTAAGTTTGTTAGTTTTCATATTCCTAACCAACCTGTTGTACGAATTCAAGTAACTAAACCATTAAAATCAATCACTGTCATATCTAGTCATAAAGCTATTCGTTTATTGAAAAACGGATGTCAAGATTTCTTAGCCCATGTTATGGATTTGAATAAAGACACGTCAGATTTGACTAATATTCTTGTTGTTAGTAAATTTCCTGATGTGTTTCCTAAAGAACTTCCCGGTCTACCCCCAGAACGTGAAGTTAAATTCTTTATTGATCTTGAACCTAGTACAAAGCCCATTTCTAAAACCCCATATAGAATGGCTCCTATTGAACTTCAGGAGTTAAAGTCCAACTATAGGAATTGTTGGACATTGGTTTCATTCGTCCTAGTACATCTCCTTGGGGTGCTCCTATTTTATTTGTAAAGAAGAAAGACGGAAGTATGCGACTTTGTATTGACTATCAAGAATTGAACCATGTCACCATCAAGAATAGGTATCCGCTACCTCGTATTGATGACATGTTTGACCAGTTGCAAGGAGCACAATTCTTTTCAAAGATCGATCTTCATTCTGGATATCATCAGCTGAAGATTAGAACTGAAGATATTCCAAAGACTGCCTTCAGAACTCGATACGGGCATTATAAATTTTTAGTCATGTCTTTTGGATTGACTAATGCTCCTGCGGCTTTCATGGATATGATGAACCGAGTATTCAAGGACTATTTGGATCAGTTCGTTGTTGTCTTTATTGATGACATTCTCATATATTCCAAAAGCCGTGAAGATCATGAGCACCATTTGAAGCTGGTACTCCAAAGGCTTCGTGAAAACAAGCTATATGCCAAGTTGAAGAAATGCAAATTCTAGCTTGTGGAAGTAGCATTCCTTGGGCACGTGGTGTCAAAACATGGAGTATCTATTGACCCGGCGAAGATTGAGGCAATACAAAGTTGGGAGAAACCGAAGTCGGTAACCGAAGTACGTAGCGTTTTGGGCTTAGCTGGTTATTATCGTATATTCATGGAAGGATTTTTTTGAATCGCTACTCCTTTAACTCGGCTAACTCGGAAGGATACAAAATTCGTATGGAACAAGGAATACGAGAAGAGTTTCCAAGAGCTCAAGAGGAGACTCATTTCGACACCTGTTCTGACAATACCATCTGGTTCGGATGGATTTGTTATCTACGCGATGCTTCAGGCAAAGAGTTAGGATGTGTTCTCATGCAACGTGGGAAAATCATAGCCAATGCCTCGTGACAACTTAAAGAATATGAGAGGAATTATCTTACTCATGATCTAGAGTTGGCAGCAGTCGTTTTCGCGCTAAAGATCTGGAGGCACTATCTATATGGAGAAAAAGTGGAGATATATTCAGACCTTAAAAGCCTCAAATATTTCTTCACCCAAAAGGAACTCAACATGCGACAACGACGTTGGCTCGAGCTGTTAAAAGACTATGACCACACCATTCAATACCATCCTGGAAAAGCAAACGTGGTAGCTGACGCGTTGAGTAGAAGATCATATACAGGAATGAGTTCGATGATGTCAAGTATACGCAGAGAACCAACTTTAATCGACGAAGTTAAAGTTGCTCAAGACACAGACCAGGAGCTGATGCGTATGAAGAAGAAAGTACAAGAGGGTGCTATTCCAGAAGCAAGAATTGATGAAGAAGGAATACTTCGAGTCTGCTCCAGACTTTGTGTTCCTAACGATTCTGATTTAAAGAACAAGATTATGATGGAGGCACACAATACACCATTTGCAATCTATCCTGGAAGTACCAAAATGTATCGTGATCTTCGACATACATTTTGGTGGAACAATATTAAGAGAGAGATTGCAAAGTTTATCTCGAGGTGTTTAACTTGTTAACGTGTAAAGGAGGAGCATCAAGTGTCAAAGGGTCCATTGTAACCACTTGAGATTCCGAAATGGAAGTGGGAACACATTACCATGGATTTCGTTATGGGTCTTCCCACGGTTTCTCAAGGCATAGATGCGATTTGGGTTATTATTGATAGATTAACTAAGTCTACTCACTTCTTGCCGATACGGGAGACTTATTCCCTTGAACGTCTTGCTCGTATGTACGTGAATGAGATTGTGAGATTGCATGGCATGCCAGTATCCATAGTTTCAGATCGTGACCCGAGATTCACTTCACGATTTTGGGTTTGTTTGCAAAAAGCTATGGGCACGGATTTACGATTCAGTTCGGCATACTATCCTCAAACGGACGGACAATCAGATAGGACTATTCAAACTTTTGAAGATCTATTAAGACTTTGTGTCCTAGATTTCAAAGGGAGTTAGGATAAGTATTTACCATTGGTGGAATTCTCCCACAACAACAGTTATCAGACAAGTATAGGTGTGGCTCCATTCGAAGCATTGTATGGACGAAAGTGTCGCTCTCCAATATGTTAGGATGAGGTGAGTGAAGCAACATTGTTGGGACCCAAGTTGGTACGTATGACTACGGAAAATATCCAAATGATTCGACAACGTATACAAACAGCTCAAGATCGACAAAAGAGTTATGCGGATCTTCATCAAAAGGACGTAGAATTTAGTATTGGGGATCATGTATTGTTGCGTTTTGCCCCATGGAAGGGAGTTACAAGATTCGGGAAAAGAGGAAAGATCAATCCATGATTTATTGGTCCATTTCAGATTCTTGACCGAGTAGGAAATGTAGCTTATAGACTCGCGTTACCTCCAAGTATGTCTCGTGTTCATAATGTTTTTCATATATTTGTGCTTCGTAAATATGTGAAAGACCCGAACCACGTTATTGAGTTAGAACCGAACGAGATAGCCAAAGACTTAACGTACAAGGAGGTAACTGCCAAGATCTTGGATAAGAAGGAGCATGTGTTACTTACATAGGTCATACCACAAGTCAAAGTTTTGTGGAGAAACCATGTTATTGAAGAAATCACCTGGGAGTTGGAAACGGAAATGAAATCGAGGTATCCTCACCTTTTCAAAATACTAGGTATGTACGTCAATTTCGAGGACGAAATTTCATAAGGAGGGGAGGTTGTAAGACCTCAACTTATTATAAATAAAATTGAATTTCCTCTATTTATTATTTTGAAATAGTAAGGGTTGATTTGATTAATGTGGTTAGTTATGGGTAAATTGCGCAAATATTTCAAATAAGCAAGTGGTTATAAAATATTCATTGTTGTCGGGAAATATTCGGTTGGTCGTGGAATATTCTTACTGTCGGGGAATATTCGTACGACGGCGCAGCCTTGTGTGGACGCCATAACGGAAAGCGATTGGATGAAGAAAATGACAAGTATAAGTTGTTATAAATAACGGCATAGTTGTTACAGTTAATACTGTTAAAGTACCCGGTGGTTAAAACACAATAGCACACGGTATTGCACCAATTATTGATTCTTACGTAAGAAGGCACTACTTAATAATTGTTACAATAATTACTGTTTAATATTTTATTGATTCAATAATTGTTGCGTTGATATTTTATTATTGTTTTAATAATTATCACTACACAGTATTTTCATTATCAGATCAATAATTCATATTATTTGAATAATATTATTAGATAACATTATTGGCAATATCTAGAAAGTTCTGTCTAAGGAGAGGTTTGGTCACCAAATTGCGCGCCAGTAAAGATAAATCCTTATTGGAAATCCCCCTCTTTCCTGGGAACGGCCTGGTTGCCAGTATTGTGATTCAATAATATTATATGTGAATAATTAATTATTGATTTATATGATAAGGAAAATATTAATTTTATATGGATATATATGGAGAAAATTTTAAAGTGACAATTGTTGAAAAAATTGATATTTTATCTTTCTAATAAAATAATTTATTTAAATATATTATTATATTTTAATAATATAATAATGGTGATATTTTTACAATGAATGTGGGATATATGAGTATATGAGGAGGAAGAATATTTTTGTTGCAAAATTTGTTTAAAACATGTTAAACATGTCTGTGGGACCATTTATTGACTGAAATTTGATTATAGCCTGTAAAATCGCTCGTTTGTGAATTTCGGTCAACTTTTATTTGGAATTTGGAAAACCTTTCTTCTGCAAAATTGTAGAGAATGGAATTTCCTATGGAAAGGACATAAGGTTTGAATTTTTCTGATAAAAGGGCTATTTATTATAAATTATTGAAGTTCCGAAGTTCCAGAATAATTGATTTTTTGGAAGTCTTAATTATTTTTTTTAAGAAAAACGTTTTTGTTATTGTTGGTGGGCCCCACTAGTATTGAAAACATGATGAATTCAGATTCAAGAGGTGGGCGTGAAGATTTATTAAAAATATTAATATTTTATTAAATTTTCTGCTTTGGTGTTCTAAACATTTTCCTATAAATAGGGTGCTTAGGTTAGAATTGAAAATCACACCAGAAACTGAAGTTTTCTCTCTCCATATTATCGAGCGTATTCTTATGAGTATTTTGATACTTTGAGTGTTGTTATACGGTGCAAGTTCCCTTCAGCACTATATCCAGTATTCCAGTTAGAAGTACTGTCTTTTCAAGGTAAGGGATATTATTATTTTTTTAAATGATATTATTTCTTCTAATATCATTATTGTAAGGCCCCAACTTTTTATAAATAAAATCTAATTTCCTCTAATTATTATTCTTGATTAATAAGGTGGTAATTTGATATAATGCTTTGGTTATGGGTGAAATGTGCAATTTTTGCAAAATAAACAAGTGGTTATTAAAATATTCATTTTTGTCGGGGAATATTCGTTTGGTCATGGAATATTCTTGCTGTCAGGGAATATTCGTACGACGGCGCAGCCATTTGTGGGCCCCATAACGGAAAACGGTTTGATGAAAGAAAACAACAAAGATTGAGTTTTATAAATAACGGCGTAAATTATTACCGTTAACACTGTTGGGTTACCTGGTGGTTAAAATACAGTAATATGCGTGGTTGCACAGTAGCACACGGTATTGTACAGTATTGTTGAATTATTGATTCGTACGTAAGAAGGCACTACTCAATAATTGTTACAGTAATTACTGTTCATTATTTTATTTTATTGATTCAATAATTGCTGCGTTGATATTTATATTATTATTGTTCTCACTGCACAGTATTTTCCATTATCAGATTAATAATTCATATTATTTGAATAATATTATCAAATAACATTATTGACAATGTCTAGAAAGTTCTATCTAAGGAGAGGTTTGGTCACCTAATTGCGCGCCAGTAAGGAGAAATCCTTATTGGAAAACCCCCTCTTTCCTGGGAACGGCCTGGTTGTCATAATTGTGATTCTGTAATATTATTTGTGAATAATTAATTATTGATTTATATGATAATGAAATATTTATTTGATATAAATGATGGATTTATTTATTTTATGTGGTTATGATTGAAGGAATTAATGCTGAGATGTTTTATCAGTATTTTGTTGGAAGGGAAGTATTAAAAATCATCCGTTTATGGATTTCAGATATTTTATGTTGAGAATTTGGAAATGCTTTCTTTTACAAAGTTGTAGAGAATTCGATTTCAGGCAGAATAGATATAAAATTCGTATTTTTCTGATAAACGGTCTATTTTCTATGTATTGTTGAAGTTTCAAAAAATAAAATGATTTTTATTAAATTATGGGTGGGACCCACTTTTATTAAATTATCGGTGATCGAAGTGCATAGCTTCCTAGGCTTACTTGGTTATTATCGGAGATTTGTGGAAGGATTTTCTCGAATCGCTACTCCGTTAACTCAGCTGACTCGGAAGGATGCAAAATTCGTATGGAGCGAGGAATGCGAGAAGAGCTTCCAAGAGCTCAAGAGGAGACTCATTTCGGCACCTGTTCTGACAATACCATCTGGTTCGGATGGATTTATTATCTACAGCGATGCTTCTGGCAAAGGGTTAGGATGTGTTCTCATGCAACATGAGAAATCATAGCATATGCCTTACGATAACTAAAAGAATATGAGAGGAATTATCCTACTCATGATCTGGAGTTGGCAGCAGTCGTATTCGCGTTGAAGATATGGAGACACTACTTGTACGGGGAGAAAGTGGAGATTTATACTGACCATAAAAGCCTCAAATATTTCTTCACCCAAAAATAACTCAACATGCGGCAACGACGTTGGCTTGAGCTGTTGAAAGATTAAGATCACACTATTCAATATCATCTTGGAAAAGAGAACGTAGTAGCTGACGCATTGAGTAGAAGATCATATACGAGTAAGAGTGCAATATTGTCAACGCAAAGGCCCATTTTGTATGACTTGCAAAGGATGGAGGTAGAATTAAAGACTCCAGGGACCCACATGATGATGGAAAATATACGAGTAGAACCGACTTTAATTGATAAAGTTAAAGCTGCTCAAGCTACGGACCTGGGGCTGATACAAATGAAGAAGAAAGTGCAAGAAGGTGCTATTCCAGAAGCAAGAATCGATGAAGAAGGAATACTTCGATTCAACTCTCGACTTTGCGTTCCGAACGATTCTGACTTGAAGCATAGAATCATGATGGAAACACACAACACCCCGTTTGCAATCCATCCTGGGAGTACCAAAATGTATCATGATATTCGACATACATTTTGGTGGAACAACATGAAGAGAGAGATCGTGGAGTTTATCTCGAGGTGTTTAACTTGTCAACGTGTAAAAGCGGAGCATCAAATGCCAAAAGGTCCATTGCAACCACTTGAGATTCCAAAATGGAAGTGGGAACACATTACAATGGATTTCGTTACAGGTCTTCCCACGGTTTCTCAAGGCATAAATGCTATTTGGGTTATTGTTGATAGATTAACCAAGTCTGCTCATTTCTTGCCGATACGTGAAACTTATTCCCTTGAACGTCTTACTCGTATATACGTGAATGAGATTGTGAGATTGCATGGCATGCCAGTATCCATAGTTTTGGATCGTGACCCAAGATTCACTTTAAGATTTTGGGTTAGCTTGCAGAAAGCTATTGGCACAGATTTACGATTCAGTTCAACATACCATCCTCAAACGGACGGACAATCAGAGAGGACTATTCAAACCCTTGAAGATCTATTAAGACTCTGTGTTCTAGATTTCAAAGGAAGTTGGGATAAGTACTTACCACTGGTGGAATTCTCTTACAACAACAGTTATCAAGCAATTATAGGCATGGCTCCATTTGAGGCGTTGTATGGACGAAAATGTCGTTCTCCAGTATGTTGGGACGAGGTGGGAGAAGCAACGTTGTTGGGACCAGAATTAGTACGCATGACTACAGAAAAGATCCAAATGATTCGACAATGTATTCAAACCTCACAAGATCGACAAAAGAGTTATGCTGATCTTCATAGAAAGGACGTGGAGTTTAATATTGGAGATCATGTATTGTTACGTGTTGC
Organism: Panax japonicus; assembly: GCA_020205505.1. Classification (NCBI taxonomy): domain Eukaryota; kingdom Viridiplantae; phylum Streptophyta; class Magnoliopsida; order Apiales; family Araliaceae; genus Panax; species Panax japonicus. Next base: position 54,349,840 of record CM035114.1, on the reverse strand, counting down.
TCAATAGAAAGGAGTTACAAGATTTGGAAAAAGAGGAAAGCTCAATCCAAGGTTTGTTGGTCCATTTGAGATTCTTGACCGAATAGGAAACGTGGCCTATAGACTTGCGTTACCTCCAAACATGTCTCGTGTTCATAATGTTTTTCATATATCTATGCATCGTAAATATTTGAAAGATCCGAATCACATTATTGCGTTAGAACCAGACGAGATAGCCGAAGATTTAACGTACGAAGATGTACCTGTAAAAATCTTGGATAGGAAAGAACATGTCCTACGCACCAAGATTATACCACAAGTTAAGGTTTTGTGGAGGAACCATGCTATTGAGGAAATGGCGTGGGAGTTGGAGTCAGAAATGAAAATGAGGTATCCTCACCTTTTCGATACACCAGGTACGTACGTCAATTTCGAGAACGAAATTTCATAAGGAAGGGTGGTTGTAAGGCCCCAACTTTTTATAAATAAAATCTAATTTCCTCTAATTATTATTCTTGATTAATAAGGTGGTAATTTGATATAATGCTTTGGTTATGGGTGAAATGTGCAATTTTTGCAAAATAAACAAGTGGTTATTAAAATATTCATTTTTGTCGGGGAATATTCGTTTGGTCATGGAAAATTCTTGCTGTCAGGGAATATTCGTACGACGGCGCAGCCATTTGTGGGCCCCATAACGGAAAACGGTTTGATGAAAGAAAACAACAAAGATTGAGTTTTATAAATAACGGCGTAAATTATTACCGTTAACACTGTTGGGTTACCTGGTGGTTAAAATACAGTAATATGCGTGGTTGCACAGTAGCACACGGTATTGTAAAGTATTGTTGAATTATTGATTCGTACGTAAGAAGGCACTACTCAATAATTGTTACAGTAATTACTGTTCATTATTTTATTTTATTGATTCAATAATTGCTGCGTTGATATTTATATTATTATTGTTCTCACTGCACAGTATTTTCCATTATCAGATTAATAATTCATATTATTTGAATAATATTATCAAATAACATTATTGACAATGTCTAGAAAGTTCTATCTAAGAAGAGGTTTGGTCACCTAATTGCGCGCCAGTAAGGAAAAATCCTTATTGGAAAACCCCCTCTTTCCTGGGAACGGCCTGGTTGTCATAATTGTGATTCTGTAATATTATTTGTGAATAATTAATTATTGATTTATATGATAATGAAATATTTATTTGATATAAATGATGGATTTATTTATTTTATGTGGTTATGATTGAAGGAATTAATGCTGAGATGTTTTATCAGTATTTTGTCGGAAGGGAAATATTAAAAATCATCCGTTTGTGGATTTCGGGTATTTTATGTTGAGAATTTGGAAAAGCTTTCTTTTACAAAGTTGTAGAGAATTCGATTTCAGGCAGAATAGACATAAAATTCGTATTTTTCTGATAAACGGTCTATTTTCTATGTATTGTTGAAGTTACGAAAAATAAAATGATTTTTATTAAATTATGGGTGGGACCCACTTTTATTCTAATACATGTGGACTGCTAATTTGGGTCAAGGATGGCTGGTGGCTGAATTGGTAGGTAAGCATGCGTAAGGAATTTGTAATAAATAATATTAATTTATTATTTTAGTCTCCTTTGGCGTTCTAGCATTTTCCTATAAATAGAGGGCTATGTTAAAATTGAAAATCACACCAGAAACAAGTTTTCTCTCTTTCTCTCTCTATATTATCGAGCGTATTCTTGTGAGTATACTTTGAGTGTTGCTATACGGTGTAAGTTTCTGTCAGCACTATACCCGAAATTCAGTCAGAAGTACGGTTATTTTGAGGTAAGGGATGTTATTTCTTTCGCAAATGGTATTATTTTCTTTAATATCATTATGCCAAAATATTGGTTGAACTTTTTATCAAATTTGGAACTTTTTGTGTCGAGGTTACTATTCACGTATACGGCACTATTCATGTATACGACACTATTCACCGGAAAATTAAAATTCTCCTCTTTGTCCAAAATGTCTATTATGGTTACTAGCTTTGATTGTATCCATGTTTTGATCTTCATTCTTGAAGTTTGGCTCATAAATGTTTATTATGGAGTATTTTTGAATTGGACAAACTAAAGTACGAATCCTTAATCCTTAATCCTTGTCATTTTGTTTCACTGGATTCGTTTCTTTAAAAAATATTTTTCATCATCCTCAGTCCTAAATGATGATACTACTGAATATCTTTGGCATGTAGTGCAAAGATGAATGATTAACTAATGAATATATTTGGCCTGTAGTGCAAAGATGAACAGGTGTTGAGATGAATATGACCGACTGGTGATTTAAATGAATATCTTTGGCCTGTAGTGTAAAGATGAATAATGATTGTTGTTACAGGGATAAAATATTGATGATGAACTTTTAAATCATAGAAGATAGTTGAATTCATTCTCTACGTTACTCTTCTAATGGATTGATGTTTCCGCTGTATTTGTTGATCTAAAACTTGTTGTCTATTATATTTTATCAAATTTTTCCCTGTTGAAGACAAACGATAATTTGTTGTATATTATCTTAGTCATAATATTTTTTACTGGGCTAGTTGAGCTAACCCTTTCCTTTTTGTTCCATTTTTCTTCTCAGGAGGTGAGAACATAGCAGGATCGACTCGGGGTATGGAGTGATGGTTCTAGGAAGATGTTTTAGCAGTCCTCACTATTTCTATAAAATAGTGTTTGAATAATTGTAATGAGGACTTATTTGCGTGTGGATATTGTCTAGAAAATAATATTTTTATTTAAACTCACAGTATGTATTGTCGTATTTCACACGACATTTGTATTATTGAAGTTGTAGTTTGCTTTATGTACCATGTATTTGGCGACTCAGAATGGGTGTTGTATACCTATTTTGGGGGCGTCACAATTATGCCGGAATATTGGTAAATATTTCTTGTGAAATTCTTGTCTTTTAGTGTCGGGGTTAATATTCACGTATACGATACTATTCACGTATACGACACTATTCATGAATACGGCACTATTTACAGAAAAATTAAATTTTCATTTTTTGTCCAAAATATCTATTATGGATACTAGCTTTGATTGTATCCATGTTTTGATCATTCTTGAATTTTGCTCCACTATGATTATTTATGAAGTATTTTTGAACCCGGATTGTTTAAAGTACGAATTCTTAATATTTGTTCTTTTGTTTCACTGGATTCGTTTTCTTTAAAATATTTTTCATCATCCTCAGTCCTAAATGATGATTTTACTGAATATCTTTGGCCTGTAGTGCAAAGATTAATGATTTTCTGATGAATATCTTTGGCCCGTAGTGCAAAGATGAACATGTGTTGAGATGAACATGACCAACTGATGAATATCTTTGGCATGTAGTGCAAAAATGAATATTTGATTCCAGTTGAATATTGATTGATGTTACAGGGATAAATTAATGATGATGGACTTTTAAATTCATAGATTATAGTAGATTTCATTCTCTACGTAACTTATCTATGAATTATTATTTCCACTGCGAATATTGATCTGAAATTTGTTGTCTATTATATTTTATCAGATTTTTCCCTGTTGAAGACTAACGATAATGTGTTCTATATTATCTTAGTCATAATATTCTTTACTGGGCTAGTTGAGCTCACCCTTTTCCTTTTTGTTCCATTTTTCTTCTTAGGAGGCGAGAATGTAGCGAGTTTTAGTCGGGGTGTGGAATGATGGTTCTAGAAAGTTGTTTTAGTAGTCCTCACCATTTTTGTAAAATAATCTACCAATAATTGTAATGAGGACTTATTTGGGTATGAATATTGTCTAGATGGCAATATTTGTATTTAAACTCACAGTTTTTATGTTGTATTAATAAAGTTATAGTTGTTTCTGTACCATGTTATTGACGACTCAAAATGGGTGATTTATACCTATTTTGGGGGCGTCACAACACGTAACAACACATGATCTCCAATATCGAATTCCACGTCCTTTCGATGAAGATCAACATAACTCTTTTGTCGGTCTTGTAATGTTTTTATACGTTGTCGGATCATTTGAATCTTTTCCGTAGTCATACGTACCAACTTCGGTCCCAACAACGTTGCTTCACCCACCTCATCCCAGCATACTGGAGAACGATACTTTCTTTCATACAACGCCTCGAATGGATCCATGCCAATACTTGTTTGATAACTGTTGTTTTAAGAAAACTCCACCAATGGTAAGAACTTGTCCCAACTTCCCTTGAAGTCAAGGACACGGAGTCTTAATAAATCTTCAAGAGTTTGAATAGTCCTCTCTTATTGTTCGTCCGTCTGAGGATGATATGTCAAACTAAATTGTTAATCCGTGCCCATAGCTTTTTGTAAACTAACCCAAAATCGTGAAGTGAATCTTGGGTCTCGATCAGAAACTATGGATACTGGCATACCATGCAGTCTTACAATCTCGTTTATGTACATACAAGCATGACGTTCAAGTGTATAAGTTTCTCGTATTGGTAAGAAATGAGCAGACTTGGTCAATCTATCAACAATGACCCAAATTGCATTTATACCTTGAGAAACCTTGGGAAGACTAGTAACGAAATCCATGGTAATGTGATCCCACTTCCATTCTAGAATTTCAAGTGGTTGCAATGGACCTTTTGGTACTTGATGCTCTGCCTTGACTTGTTGACAAGTTAAACACCTTGAGATAAATAGCGCTATCTCTCTTTTCATATTGCCTATGTCGAAGATTATGATACATTTTGGTACTCCCAGGATGGATTGCAAACGGTGTGTTGTGCGCCTCCCTCATGATTTTATACTTTAACTCAGGATCGTTAGGAACACAAAGTCTGGAGTTAACTCGAAGTATTCCTTCTTCATCGATTCTTGCTTCCGGCATAGCACCTTCTTGTACTTTCTTCCTCATATGTATCAGCTCCAGGTCTGTAGCTTGAGCAGCTTTAACTTTATTAATTAAAGTCAGTTCAACTCGTATATTTGTCATCATCACGTGGGTCCCTGGAGTCTTTATCTCTATCTCCATCCTTTGCAAGTCATACAAAATGGGCCTCTGCGTTGATAATATCGCACTCATACCCGCATATGATCTTCTACTCATTTTGTCAGCTACCACGTTTGCTTTTCCAAGATGGTATTGGATGGTATGATCATAATCATTCAATAGTTCAAGCCAACGTCGCTGTCGCATGTTGAGTTCTTTTTGAGTGAAGAAATATTTGAAGCTTTTATGATCCGTAAAGATCTCTACTTTCTCCCCATACAAGTAATGCCTCCAAATTTTAAGTGCGAAGACAACAACTGCCAACTCTAGATCATGAGTAGGATAATTCCTCTCATATTCTTTGAGTTGTCAAGAGGCATATGTTATGACTTTCCCATGTTGCATGAGAACACATCCTAACCCTTTGCCTAAAGCATCACTGTAGATGACAAATCCCTCCGAGCCAGATGATATTGTCAGAATAGGTGCTGAAATGAGTTTTCTCTTGAGTTCGTGAAAACTCTTCTCACATTCCTCGTTCCAACCGAATTTTGTATCTTTCCGAGTCAGCTGAGTTAAGGGAGTAGAGATTCGAGAAAACCCTTCTACGAATCACCGATAATAATCAGCTAAGCCGAGAAAGCTAAGTACTTCGATCACTGATTTAGGTTGCTCCTAGCTTTGAATAGCTTCAATCGTTGCTGGGTCAACAGATATTCTATGACTTGATACCACGTGCCCAAGGAATGCTACTTCCTCAAGCCAGAACTTGCATTTTTTCAACTTGGCATAAAGCTTATATTCACGAAGCTTTTGGAGTATCAGCCTCAAGTGTTGCTCATGATCTTCACGGCTTTTGGAATAAATAAGGATGTCATCAATAAAGACGACCACAAAGTGATCTAAATATTCCTTGAATACTCGGTTCATCATATCCATGAAGGCAACAGGAGCATTAGTCAATCCAAAAGATATGACTAGGAATTCATAATGCCAGTACCGAGTTCTGAAAGCCGTCTTTGGAATGTCATCGGTTCTAATCTTCAATTGTTGATATCCGGAATGAAGATCAATCTTTGAAAAGAATTTGGCGCCTTGCAACTGGTCAAACAGGTCATCAATACGTGGCAATGGGTACATATTTTTTATGGTGACATGATTCAACTCCCGATAATCAATACAAATTCGCATACTCCCGTCTTTCTTTTTCACGTATAGAACAAGAGCACCCAAGGAGACGTACTAAGACAAATGAAACCGATGTCTAACAATTCCTGTAGTTGGGTCTTTAACTCCTGAAGTTCAATAGGAGCCATTCGATATGGGGCTTTGGAAATAGGTTATGTACCAGGTTCAAGGTCGATACAAAATTTAATTTCACGCTCTGTGGGTAGGCCAGGAAGTTCTTCAGGGAATACGTCAGGAAATTCATTAACAATAGAAATATCATTCAAAACTGACGTATTTTTGTTTAGATCCGTGACATGAGCTAAGAAAGCTTGACATCCGTTTTTCAATAAACGAATAGCTTTATAGCTTGAGATGATAGTGATTGATTTTAATGGTTTGGTTGCTTGAATTCGCATAATAGGTTGGTTAGGAATATGAAAGCTAACAACCTTATGAAAACAATCAATTTTTGCATGATGAGTGGTTAACCAATTAATCCCTAGAATTACGTTAAATGCAAGTATTTTCAATGAAATAAGATCGACATGTAATGTGAGGTTACTGAATTGAACCAAACAAGACTTATAAACAGTGGATGTAATGAAGGTTTCTCCCAACAGAGTTTCAACAGATACGTCAAAGTCTAATTTCTCCGGAGTCAAATTTAAACATTGAGCGCAAGTAGGAGAAATAAAAGAATGGGTAGACCCGGTATCAAATAAGGTATATACTTCGCTAGAGTTTATAAAAAGCTTACCCGTGATGACCTCGTTCGGGTTCCTTGATTTCTGGGAGGTCACGACAAACGCTCTCCCTTGCACTATTGGCTTTGACTTTTCTGGGACGTCCTTTGGTGCCTCCATCCTAGTTGAAATTGTCTTCGGTGAACGACAAAATCGGGCTAGGTGACCTTCTCTTCCACAATTATAACATCCTTTGAACGGCATCGTGAAGTTTGGACTGATGTGTCCTTCCCCTCCGCATTTGAAGCATATGATAGGTGGTCGTTCTCCTTCCTTAACCACGGGTGATGGTGCTGACGTCTTTCCATCATTGTTGAATCTTCTCTTCTTGAAATGTTCATTCTTATTGTTTTGGCCATGATTACCACCGAAGTGATTACCATTTCTGGCATGTTGATTTCCTCCACGCTAATTGTCACCGCTTCGATGACTGTTATCACTGGTATTATCATTTTGCCAGCTGCTCTGTTTTGGTTGGGTTGACTCATTATCGCGCTCCAATAATTGAGCCATATTAACAACATCTGAATACAAACACAGTTTATTAGAGATAAGATGTTGACATATCTCGGGTTTCAAACCTCTTAGAAACATTCGCGTCATTCTCTCTTCATTATCAACCAAATGGGGCGCAAACCGGGACAACTCGGAAAACTTGGCTTCGTACTGCGACACGGTCATGTTGTTTTGCTCTAGCTTAATGAACTCTACCTCTTTCATGTGACGAATACTTTCGGGAAAGTACTTGTCGTTGAACAATTCTTAGAACTTCTCCCAAGTCATCTTCAGTGCGGCAGGTTGAGTACGTTTTACAGATTCCCACCAGTAATTTGCCTCTGCACGCAACATGAAGGTGGCAAAGATTCCCACCAGTATTGTGTTTTATATAAAAAGATTTTACTATGTAAAACACTATGCAGACACTATGCAAACACTATACATAATAAAATATAATATATTCTATTTATAGTCTAATAAAACGAATAACTTTATAAAAATATTCTATTTTATATAAAAAGATTTTACTATGCAAAATACTATGCATAATAGAATATAATATATTCTATTTATAGTCTAATAAATCGAATAACTTTATAAAAGTATTCTGTTTTATATAAAAAGCTTTTCTGTTTTATAACATTAATAATACTAATAATACAAAACTTCATCATCATTATTATAATTCACACTATTAATCGACCAGGTATTTCCCAGGAAAGAGGGGGCTTTCCAATAAGGATTTTTCTCTATTAGCGCGCAATTAGGTGACCAAACCTCTCCTTGGCAGAACTTTTAGACATCGTTAATATTGCAAATAATAATATTTGTGATGCCCCCAAAATAGGTATACATCACCTATTCTGAGTCGTCAAATACATGGTACAGAATACAAATACAATCTTTAATATACAACAAGAGAGCTGAGAATTTTAATACAAATACTGTCTTCTAGACAATATCCACTCTCAGAATAAGTCCTCATTACATTTATTGTCACACTATTTAACATAATAGTGAGGACTACTAATACTATCATCTGGACCGTCACGCCGTTCTCCGACTAGTCCCGGCTATGTTCTCATTTCCTGAAGAGAATAATGAAAGCAAAAGGGTGAGCTCAACTAGCCAAGTAAGAAATATTATGACTAAGATAATGCAGAATAAATTATCATTAGTCTTTAACAATGTTAAAGTGATAAAATACAATAGACATCAAGCTTAACTGCAGTGGAATAAGCAATCCATTAGAAGAGTCAAGTAGAGCATGATATCTACTATCTTTTATGATTTAAAAGGTTTTTCATCACTTTTATCGCTGAGACTCAGCTTAATAAATAATTCACATCATCCCTGCACTACGACCAATGATATTCATTGGTATCACGACCACAAATTATCCATGCACTACGTCCAAGGATATTCGTGTATTCATTAATGGTCATGATCATGCCAACAACTATCCATCAATGCACTACGGGCCAATGAGGACTTTTACCATATCATTTGTAACATTACAGTCATGATTACACCGAATAATCCCTGGTCATAATCATACCAAGTCCATTTATGCACTACAGGCCACAGATGACTTTCAACAAAATATAAACATGAGGATGATGACAATGATATAAGAATTCAATAAAACAAGTTCAAGAATTAATTTATTCAGGAACTAATAACGTCCAACTTGTCAACATGATACTTCTTTGTAGAGTAAAATTCAAAAATGCTCAGAAAAATATTTTCATGAAAAGATACTGGATGAAGTGCAAATATCAAGAATATTCCACTAATTTCATGGAGTATAGAAGTCAAAACTTTAACCAACTGGGTATAATAAAGAATGGAATAACAAAAAAAATCACCAAGCATGCGATAGACCGCACAGACAGGTTATTCCAACAGAATAATAAATGATGGAACCAGGTCATGCGTAATGCACAGACAGGGTATTCCGACAAAATGGCATGTGTTAACGCATTCACGGGATACACTCCCGTGATTAAATTTTGCTTCCTTCCCCATTTTGTCAACAAAGCTACACACACGCACACATACACACACACATATATATATATATATAACTAACTCACACACATATATATTTATATATATATATATAAAACAAAATTGAGATAATTATCCACCGACAGTTTTGAAAAAAATGGGTAAGTGGGGTTTAAATAACACGCCAAACTTACAACAAATACTTCATAAAAATTTCCTCAATATTTTTAACAACATTTATCATCATTATTATAATTCGCAATATTAATCGACCAGGTCGTTCCCAAGAAAGAGGGGGCTTTCCAATAAGGATTTCTCCCTATTGGCGCGCAATTAGGTGACCAAACCTCTCCTTGGCAGAATTTCTAGACATCGTTAATATTGCAAATAATAATATTAACAACTCTGTCATCTCAATTATTAATTTAATAATATATAAAATATCGACAATAATTGAATCAATTAACGTGAGATACTATGCAATAATTACTGAATCAATAATTGAACAAAACTGAGTAATTTCTCACGTAAACATCAATAATCAATACCGTGTGCTACTATGCAACTACGCGTATTCCTGTACTTTTAACACCAGGTGTTTCAACAGTTAACGATAAAACTTCCGCCGTTATTTTTATAAAATATTTTTGTCGTTTTCTCAATCCGACAATAATTCCGTTGTGGGGTCCACCAATGATTGTGCCGTCGTACGAATATTTCCTGTTAAAACGAATATTCCCCGACCAATCGAATATTATATAACAACTTGCGTACTTTGCAAAATTTATAAATATTACCCACAACTATAACATTATATCAATTTCAATCCATAATATTCAAAAATGACAATTATAGAAAATTCATCTTTATTCGTAAAAGTTGGGGTCTTACAATATTAATAACTTTGTCGTCTCAATTATTGATTTAATAATATATAAAATATCGATAATAATTAAATCAATTAACGTGAGATACTATGCAACAATTACTGAAGCAATAATTGAACAAAACTGAGTGACTTCTCACGTAAGCATCAATAATCAATATCGTGTGTTACTATTCAACCACGCGTATTCCTGTACTTTTAACATCGGGTGTTTCAACAGTTAACGATAAAACTTCCGCTGTTATTTTCATAAAATATTTTTGTCGTTTTCTCAATCCGACAATAATTTTGTTGTGGGGTCCACCAATGATTGTGCCGTCGTACGAATATTTCCTATTAAAACGAATATTCCCCGACCAATCGAATATTATATAACAACTTGCGTACTTTTCAAAATTTATAACTATTACCCACAACTATAACATAATATCAAATTCATTCCATAATATTCAAAAATGATAATTATAGAAAATTCATCTTTATTCATAAAAGTTGGGGTCTTACAATATTAATAATTTTTTCGTCTCAATTATTGATTTAATAATATATAAAATATCGATAATAATTGAATCAATTAACGTGAGATACTATGCAACAATTACTGAAGCAATAATTGAACAAAACTGAGTGACTTCTCACGTAAGCATCAATAATCAATATCGTGTGCTACTATGCAACCACGCGTATTCCTGTACTTTTAACACCGGGTGTTTCAACAGTTAACGATAAAACTTCCGTTGTTATTTTCATAAAATATTTTTTTCGTTTTCTCAATCTGACAATAATTCCGTTGTGGGGTCTACCAATGATTGTGTCGTCGTATGAATATTCCCTGTTAAAACGAATATTCCCTGACCAATTGAATATTATATAACAACTTGCGTACTTTTCAAAATTTATAACTATTACCCACAACTATAACATTATATCAAATTCATTCCATAATATTTAAAAAATGATAATTATAGAAAATTCATCTTTATTCATAAAAGTTGGGGTCTTATAGATACCCAACATATCACACTTTCGAGTTTTTGGAAGTGCAATATATGTTCCAATTGCACCTCCACAAAGACCTAAGATGGGAGCCCAACGAAGAATAGGTATTTATGTTGGTTTTGATTCTCCTTCTATTATCAGATATCTTGAGCCTTTAATTGGAGATGTTTTTACTGCACGTTATGTAAATTGTCATTTTGATGAATATGTTTTTTCACCATTAGGAGGAGGGAAAGTTTTAAATAAAAAACCCTCTGAAATATCATGGAATGCATCAGATTTAAATTCACTTGATCCTCGTAAAGGACAATGTAAAAATTGAAGTTCAAAGAATTATTTATTTATAAAATATTGCAAATCAAATGCTAGATGCATTTAATGATGCTAGAGTCACATATACATGCAGTAAATACTGCTGCAAGGATAGAAATACCAATTAAAAAATAAATTCTTGGAGAATTGACAAATAAGGTAATAGAAGAATCTAAACCATGCCAGAAGCGTGGAAGACCGATTGGTGCAAAAGACATTGTACCATGAAAATCAAAAGTAAATAAGGGAATCCCAGAAGCAATACCCGCTCCAGAAGTAGCACTTATTCCAAGAGTGAGAATAGCCACAGAAGAGGTTCAAAATCTCAGTGAAGGGATACGAGATGAACACTAAGAGATCTCAATAAATTATGTACATGATGAGAAAATATGAGATGGAAGCAAAGTCATGATTGATGATATATTTGCATTCTCTATAGCATCAGATATTACTTTGATTCCTGACACGGATCCTGAACCACAAAACGTGGAAGAATGTCGAAAAAGAAAAGATTGGCCAAAATGGAAAGATGTTATTGAGCTACAATCTCTATTGAAAAGAGAAACATTTGGACTAGTAGTTCAAACACCGCTGGGTGTAATCCCAGTTGGAAATAAAATCTCTATTGAAAAGAGAAGTATTTGGACCAGTAGTCCAAACGCCGCTGGGTGTAATCCCGGTTGAAAACACATGTGTATTTGTATGAAAGCGAAATGAGAAAAATGAAATTGTGAGATACAAAGCCCGACTTGTAGCTCAAGGATTTTCACAAAAACCTGGTATTGATTATCAGGATACAAACTCTCCAGTATGTAATGGATGGAGTTATTTTTCACTTTCTGATAGGTATGACAACCATGAAAGGTTTGGAAACACGTCTAATGGATGTGGTAACATCATACCTATATGGCTCACTTGACAGTGAGATTTACATGAGAATCCCTGAAGGATTGAAAATGGCTGAATTACAAAGGCCCAGTCACATATATTCAATCAAGTTACAACGCTCATTGTATGGGTTGAAACAGTCTGGTCATATGTGGTATAATCGACTTAGTGATTATTTAATAAAAGATGGATATATAAACGATCATGTATGTCCATGTGTTTTTATTAAGAAATCACAAAGTGGATTTTTCATCATTGATGTAAATGTGGATGATTTGAATTTTGTAGGTACTCCTGAAGAGCTCACAAGAACTGCTACTTATTTAAAAGATGAATTTGAAATGAAAGATCTTGAAAAGACAAAATTTTGTTTGGGAATACAAGTGGAGCATTTAGCATCTGGAATTTTTGTTCATCAATCCACATATGCTGAAAAGATTCTCAGTCGTTTTCATATGGATAAAGCTTATCCTTTGACTACCCCGATGGTTGTTCGATCTTTAGAAATTGATAAAGATCCATTTCGGCCTCTAAAAAGTGGGAAAGAAGTTCTTGGACCTGAAGTTCCATACCTAAGTGCAATAGGTGCTCTTATGTATCTTGCAAACTGTACACGACCTGATATTACTTTTGTTGTCAACTTGTTAGCAAGATACAGTTCTTTTTCGGCTAAGAGACATTGGGATGTGATCAAACACATTTTGAGATACCTTCGTAGAAGTATAGATCTTGGGTTATTTTATCCAAGAGATTCAACGTCGCGATTGGTTGGATATGCCGATGCAGGAAACTTATCAGATGCACATAATGGAAGATCACAAGTAGGTTATGTATTTACATATTGTGACACGGCTATATTCTGGAAATCCACAAAGCAAACCATGACAGCTACATCTTCAAATCACTCAGAGATTCTCGCTATACATGAAGCAAGCAGAAAGTTTGTTTGGTTGAGATCAATTATTCAGCATATTCAAAAATCATGTGGATTACCATCAATCAAAGACATTCATACAATTCTGTATGAGGATAACGCTGCATGCATTGCTCAACTTAGAGGAGAGTATATCAAGGGAGATAGAACAAAGCACATTTCACCTAAATTCTTTTTCACACATGAGCTACAAAAGAACGGTGATATAGATGTGCATCAAATTCGATCATGTGATAATCTAGCCGACTTATTCACAAAGTCGCTACCAAATGCATCGTTCACAAAACTTCAGAAAAGGATCGGAATGTGTCGATTGAAAGACTTATGACGATATTTCATCAATAAGTAATGAATTCTTTTTGAGGTGAAGACTGTACTCTTTTTCTTTAGTCACGATTTTTATCCCAATGGATTTTTTCTGACAAAGTTTTAACGACACAGTCAATTAAGATATTTATATAAAAGATATATATTCTTTTTCCATTCGTTAAGTTTTTTCCACAGAATTTTCTTAATAAAATTTTTAATAAGACATAATCTTTTATTATAGAAAATCAAAAAAAAAGTGTTATAGTCTTTGATTACTTAATTTTCGAGGCATTGCCTCCCCTTTCCTCATTCACTTCTCTCGTGACTCCTATTTCTTGTTCTTTCTCCCCCGTGACTCCTCATTCACTTTCTTTCTGTCTTTTGTGTTAGTTATTCTCTCTAAATTAAAGTTTTATAACAAAATGAAATTTATAAATTTTCTCATGTATTAGATCCAATTATAAGCCCTAGCTTCTGTGCGTGAAATCCCAATTCAAATCGCAGACACTCAAGTGCGTTCTCTCTTCACTCTTCTCTCCAAATCACTGAGAATCGCGAACGTTCGTGAAAACATTGAAAAGTGAAGGAGACCAAGATTTGATTTGAGAATCGCGACCGTGCCCTAGCTTATCTGTTCTCTCAGCTGAGAATCGCGACCGTGCCCTATTTCGCTGTGGATGAAAGCAGGTATGTGTATGTAATAGATTCTTTTTCGTTTTCCTTCTAATTTTTCTGTGATGCCCTGTTGAGTATATGTTTATTGCTTGAAGTTTCGCTGTGGTTGAAGTTTATGTGTTCATGTACGTGTATGTAATTTTTCTGTGATGCCCAAATTACACTTTTCTTATGGGCTCATCTTGATGTGATTGACTAGATAAAGAAAACTGTGGTTGAAGTTTATTCAACCTTGAAGGAGCTTAGGTATATTGTAATTGGGGGTATAGGATGGTTTATGTACTCAAATGCTTGAAGTATATTCTTTTTATTTTATTTTTCTGGATTTTTTTTTATTTGTTACTACTTTGAGTTGAAATCTTTTTTTTCAAGCTATGGAGTTTATTAGAGGTAAGAAGACTACATTTTATCAATAACTGTCATTGTTTGATTGTTGCTGTAGTGTATTCTTGTATTCATTATGGGAGGAACTTCGTTATGAATAAGCTCTTGTTGACTTGATCATCCTTGACAGAATAAGGTTTTTCATTGGATGGACTTGTGAATTTATTTTGTTATAATAAGGCTGCCATTGACATTGCTCATGAAAAGACACGGTTTTTAGAAAAGAGACGGAAGGCATGGTTTTGGGTTTTTAGAAAAGACACGGAAGGCTTAAATACTTATGCTCTTTAAGGAGTTATGTTACTTAAGCCTTGTGCTTTTGAACTTTGCTATATATATATATATATATGGTCCTCTTCTCCAGCGAACCTTAAGCAGCGAATTAAAAGCGAAACGGCTATATCGACGTTTTTTTGAGCTATAGCAATGGTTCAAACCGTTGTCATAGCTATGTCGCCGACTTTGTATGCTATAGCGACGGAAAAGACATCGCTATAGACGGTTTGCTGGAGAAGGGGACAGATATATATATATATATATATTTATATGATTTTATAATCTTTAAATAGTTTTAATTCATTAAATTTAGGATTGAGCAAAAAACGGATAAAATTGAATAATCGAATCGAATCGAATTTTTTAAATTAAAATATTTTGATTATTCATTTTTTTTGAATTTCGTATACCCGTTTTAATATTCAATTTTCGGATTTTGATTCTTGAATTCGGTTTTAGGGTTGAATTTTGGTTTTTGAATTTATTTTTGTTATTCGATTAACCGAATCAGATATTAAAAAAAATTAAAACAAGTTAAAACAGCCTTACTCCCAGTCCCATACCCCAGTCGCGACTCCGCCTCTCAGACTCACTCTTTGCCAAAACCAAATTGATACTCCCAGTCGAATAGTCGATCTCTCACTCTATGCTCTAACCCAAAACCCCAAATTGTGACTCCGCTTCTGCCTCTCCCCGACTCGGCGACTCCGCCTCCGGCCTCTCCGCGTCTCCGCCTCTGCTCCATGTCTGGGTAACTGGGTTCTAGACTTCTAGCTGCGAACTTACGCCTTGTTGTAGTTGTTTTCTTCATAGTTCGATAGGATTCTTTGCAGAAAATTCTCAGGTAGTCCTCTAAATCGCCTTGTTCATTTACTGATAATTTCATTTCCTGTTTAGGTAGCATATTGAGATAGTGTTGAGACTGTGTTTGGTTACTGAAATGAGATTGAGACCTGCTTAGCTGCTTACTTCTGCTGTTGACTGTTGTAAATTATTGGCTTACTTCTGCTGTTGACTATTGTAAATTATTGGATAGTATAAGTTTGTAATGTGCCCTCAGCCGTGTCGGTATTGTCATCCTTTTGCCACAAGTATTTTTTGCTTAAAAAATCTTTCCTTTGTTCTTAGTTCTTACCTTTATTAGCTATTATGATCATTACGAGTTATGTTAGCGGATTTCCATTTGAGAGCTGTATATTTCCTCTTAATTGTATTAATTTCGGTTATTAACCGATTTTGGTTATCTCACAATTTGGGTAGCTTTTAGGATATTAAAAACATACAAATTTCGGTTATAATCGAATAGGCTATTCGGTTTGGTTAATTTAAATTGGTACCATTTGACTCAAAAAAAAACCTATAGGACGCCTCCTCTCTCAGGTTCTCACCCTCCTTCCTCCTCTTCTCAACCTTCCCTTTTAACGGTGTTGCTTCTCTTCCCCAACTCCTCTGGCAAGCGACAAGTTGATCTCTTCCCCTCTGCGGTTAGCCGCTGCAATTGAGATGGAATTAAAAATTAATACTTCTCCATTCACTAAGTCTAAGTAATCCCCGTATAAATTTGTCAGTTAGAAATTTCAATTTTGATGTTCAATTTACAGTATTTTTCTCGGGATATTTGATATATATATATATATATATATCAGTTAGCTTTATGTATATTGAAGTATTTTCAGTGATTTCTTATTTTCTAAATCTCAGTCTTTACTCCCATATTTCCGTCTCTCATTTAATTTTGCCTGAACATTGTCAATGAATGAGAACTCCATCTGACAAGGTAACTATAGTTTCTGTAAAAAAGGATGACCTCCATTACAATGTACTATTAGAAATGTAAATTATGGTATTATGCATATTACGTGTTCGATAAAATGCCAATAAGACGAGAAACATGTAAACCTCCATTACATGCATTCATTTGTTTTGATTAATAGTATTAACAGAAATGAATTTAGAAGAAAAGTAATGAATCTGATATCACAAAATGAGAGTCTCTTTCTTGTATTACAGAGGAAGCGTTACATTACTTATTTATATATCTATGTTGCTTACAAATAAAGCTAACACTTAACTATATGTAGTCTAACTATGGTTTAATAACTGACTTTAGTTCTTACTAACTATCTAATACATTTATCACATGTCACGATATTTATGAGCCAAATCTGAACTCAATACTCGGCTCGGCTCGACTCGATTCATTTGCACCCCTAGGTGGAGACTATATCTTCAATTTCTACCGTGGCTTCTGTTTCTTTACCCTATACCTATTCTATTGGCCTCCATTTTTTAAATGTACTTTGATGAAATGTGTAGATAATATATAATCACCATGGATGTCACCTTACATTCTGAACCCTTTTATTTATTCCTTCTAATTATGATATTGTTGACATTTCCCTTGCGAGTTTTTTTCTAGTATAATGGGATGTGAAGAAACAAAATCAACATCAGAAATGGAAAAGATTTTCCAAATTTTCTCAAATTTTATGACAAGGTAAATTTACATCCAGAATTTACGTGCTTTCAATTTTTTTATTATCATGCTAATTGATTTGTCCGTTCCAGAATAAAAAATTAATTTTGATTTTAGAAGTCAATTTAAGATATTTTCAAATTCAAATTTGATGTGATTCTTTAACTTTTGAAAACAATAAAATCTTGTAATTGGTAGTTCTTTTTTAGACACTAGTCGTACATTAAATGATTTCATGTCACTTTTGTATTTGAAAATATTTCAAAATTGACTTTAAGAGGTCAAAATTGATCCGAACAAGGAGTACCAATGTACAATACATTATAGCTTTTCTTTAGTAGTATACTTGCTGAAGTATCTATTTTTGAGTTTCTTAGAGATAGAAGGATCTTTTATGTTGTTTGTTATTTTTCTTTTCACTATACTGTTATGTGGTAAAAGTATTTTTTTGGATTTCAAGGTTTCTAAATGGGATCATTTGTTTTTCATTTTATTTATGTTTTTATTTCAATTATTTTAGCTGTTCATCAAGTGTGCAAAGGCTAACTGAATATTCACATTATGCGACAAATGATTTGAGTGGAAAAATTCATCTAGAATGCAACATTAACATTTTCCGATTGAAACTTTGTCATAAGTGATGTTTATAATAACATCGTAGGATACTGTAAACGTTAGGACCCTGAAGTATCCTACCAATTAGATAGATAAATTTAGAAGAATTAGAGTTTGAAAAACAAATTAAGCAGAGGAAGAAGGAAGCATAAAAATGGACTAGGAAAGTGTGGAAGGAATTAGGAAGGCGCTTCACAAACGTGTTAGCTCTTTTTTTTATTCAAAGATTAGAAATGCTGATATTTATAATAGAACTAGATAGGCTTATCCTAGCAAATCTACTAACACGAGCATGAAAAATTAAACTACACTATGACTCAACCAACTTCACATGGTCAACACCGAGTCTAGAAACCTCTACCCATAACTGTTTCCCTATTTTAACCCTGACTTGCCCTTACCTCTTCAATTTAGTCCATGATCTCATGAATGTTGATTGGTTCTACACATGCTTCCCTCCCATATATTCTAGAAGGGTGAAATGTAATTTACCACCACCTGTGGTTTAGGGGTTTTTACACTTCATCCCATGTGGTTTAAAAACCACCAAATTACCACTTGTGGTTTATAAAAATTTGCACGTTACCTCTTTTCCATCCAAGATGACAGTGAGTGTATTACACTCGCCCACTAGCCAGTGATGAAGCTATCCAAGTGCTATATTTCATATCCAAAGGTCTATACTACTTTAACTCATATACAACTTTAGAAATTAAACTAAATTACTTTTGACTTCTTGCTTTGAATTAATCACCAAATAAACAGTAATTAAACAGAACTAAAAATAACTAATTTAAATTAAACAATAACTAAAAGAAACTCAACCACTTGAAATTAAATATTGCATACATGGAATAAAACAAATAAAAAAAATTAACAGTTCTTGAGGGTAGTACACAACTAACAATTTCTAAATAAAAACAATTTATAAAACATAATTCAAACATAATAACCCTAAATTGCAGTAGACACAACTCCTATCTCACACAATCATCTTCACTTTGAAATTTAGTATTTCTTAAATTGACCAAGAAAAAAATTAAATGAGACAATTTTTTAATTTTAAATCCATATGTTCTGAGAATGATACATTGGAAAACATAGCACTGCTTTGTGCTTTGTTATATGTTGCTTTGCAATCCTATTGCAACATTGCTGGAATTGGACAGGCAAGTTCCTTGATGGATGAGATTGACACTAGGTTTCCTTATGATTTTTTTGGATGGTTCTTTGTCCCCTCTCACTACTTTTGCTTCTCACATGAACATCATCCTATTCATGTTATATTGTTAGCTTTTCGGCATTTGTTTTGTTCCTAATTACTGTTTTTTTATATGAGTTGGGTTATATTGAATTTACAAAGTATTATTTAGTTACAAAGATTTCTTGTTATATGGGGTCCTAAATTTGAGATTTTGATATGAGCATAGTTGTCACGTCGCCACGGTGAGTCATGGCGGTAGCCGACTGCCTCGATGCCTAGGCGACAAGGCGACCGCCATGGCGTCCATATGGCGACAAGTCGTTTACAACGTGCAATTTATATATTATTTATTTTACTTAACAAGTATATTGACAATAAAATTTCATATATATTAAAACTCAAAACATAACATTATGGAATAACATTAAAGGCATAATTATGTAAATACTTAGCAATAACAATCCAAAAACAAAACACTTGATATTAAAAATTAGTAAATGAAATGAAGAATTCAACAAACACCACATCGAAAATAAAGTTGCAACCATCACAAATATGTAGTCTGATAAAGATGTGTCAAATCCGATTACTGATAAGTTTTTTTAGCGTTTTATTTCATTTCTCCCTTGTTTTTAATAGATGGGTCATGGGTTTTTAATCGTTGGGTCATGGGCTAATGGATCAAAATTATAAAATACTTTGATTGGGCTAGAGCTACTAAGGCGTAAAAGGCCTCCCAAGTGCCTGCCTTACTAGCTCCACCTCAAGGCTCCCATCGCCGTATCAATTTTTCATCACCTAGACGCCTAGGCGACGCCTTAACAACCATGGATATGAGGTATTGTGGACGAGTGTGTTTCAAATGAACAACTGATATATATGTACATAGTTTTTGTTTTTTTAATCGATAAAAAGAAATTTTATTAAAACCCAAAGTCATACAATGTGTGTACTTGCCACATATAATAGAAATTTTATCCGTATCTCTTGGATTTGCCATATATATATATATATGTACATAGTTGTATACTTGTAAAACTATACGTGTTCTATTTATATTAATTCATTTTATACGTGGGTTGATTGGGTTTGAGTTCATAGTTCTGTTCTATTGTATAGATTAGGTTTAAGCTCACAGTTCTATTCGTGTACAAGGTTTGAGCTCAACTCGTGTAGATCTGGATTTGATCTAATAAGAGAACCACCGGTAACAAATATTCTAATAATGGTTACATGAGTTGTTTTTAGTTTTTGGTAAATTGAGTTTTAAATTTGATTAAATATTGAATAAGGTGAATTTTGTTTTTAATTTGATTAACGTAACTTTTAATTATTGATTTGGGGTTTTAAAGTGTTGGATTATGTTTTATATTCAGTTTTTGTTAAGTTAATTTTTTTTGATACGATTGCTAAGTTTAATTATATTAAAATAGTGATTTACTAAATTACTTTCTTCAAAATCTGAAAATTGAGTATTAATTTCCAATATCGAATAAAAATCCGCCCAAGCTACCTAGTCCAAGAAATCAAAACATTAAAGTATAAGCAAACAGTATTGTAAAGGGTAAATCATACATTAGCCATCTTTTTTAATGGTGTTAAGACAAAATTGAACAAGAGGTGGTATGCAATGAAAATACAAAATTAAGTGGTATAGTTTGGAGGTTTTCAACCACAGGTGGTGACATGCTACATAGTTTAAGCCACATGTGGTAAATTGCATTTTACCCATTCTAGAAAGGCTATCTGCAACTTCAAGTATCCATACCCATCAGGGTCAAAGCAGAAACTCAAGTACTTGTTTAGCTTAATCACTTCTTTTTCCTTCCTCCTTTCTTCTGTTTCATCATCAAATTTGATTCCTTTCTTGGTTGCAGAAAACTTCTTCCCTTTATATGTTTTCAGCGTTCCAACAGCATTAATCTTCAATACCATTGATTGTGAAAAGTATATTACAATCCTTCTTTTTCTACTCCACCCATAATGGTGAATTCTCCCTTACAGACCTTGTACTATGTTCCAATTCAGCATGGTAGGGATACCTATAAAAACCCCTCTCCGTGTTATTAATGTTCCTTCTTTCAACTTCTCAAAAGGTTTTATGTTCTCAAGGCTAAGGTTCAAGGCCTAAGGTCCTTTGTCTTAACATCTCTGAGATGTTGCTGAGGAACCTGTCCATTTTTTTGATACATGGACTAAAATCTCCCCATAACAAATTTTCTGAAAATAAAGCGACCTGCTGTAACAGGATCTTCCTATGCATAGATTCATTTTGTGGTTGTCGACTTTATATAGATTAGTTACAACAGAAAACTCAAATGGTAGGGAGAATTTATGAAGAAAATTGCATTCTATTCGGAACAAGATTCAAGGCTCTGAATCATCTATTCAGTGGTCCTTACGCGATGAATATTTGGAAGTAAGAAGCAGAGAAGTGCCCCCTCAAGAAAGAGAAGATTGAATGGGAAGTGCAGAAGGGAAGTACGTATCAGCTATTGTTAATTGCAGTCGAGCCACATTTTTACTCTGTTAATTCAAAAATTAACAGAATCTTTAAATGGTGGATGAGAACAGGGGACCAGATTATGAATGACAGCATGTTTGATATCAAATTCAAACTTATAGGCTGATAAACATAGTTGGATATCCAGATATGTAGAACCTAAGATCTAGCTATTAGCTAGTTTTTTGGGTTGTCTTCCATGCTAAGATGTGTTTTAAGGAGTTTTGTTGTTTAGCTTTTGTGGAGGTTATATCTTAGTATTATGTGCATTCTTTGTATATCCTTGTATTCTTTTTTTTTTTTCAATTAAAATTTAACAGAAGGCAAAAAAAATTAAAAAAGAAGAAGCTGTGTTGTTCAAATGATAAGTTTACATTCGCTGTTCTTTGTAACTCAAGTCAATACGGAGTTTCAACAGCTTAATGATAGATATCACTATATTTAATCTTGGCATCTGTTGCTAATTCTAAATGACTTGAACAATATCAGTCCATAGATAAATTCCAATGTCCTGTCAATTTAAGTCATGTTTTCATTATCATCTTATAGCTGTCCTTTTATTGTAGGGTCACAAAATTTGAGGAGCTAGTTGATGTGGGAAATATGCTCCTTGTTGGTTTTCAACAAGGACTTGGTAATATTTATTTATTTCATAATCTGTTTACATTGAGTACAAGTAATTGGATGAGATTATTTGTTAACGAGTTTGTTTCTGCTGTTTATTGATACAGTGTTTCTTCGTAAACCTCCCATTGACAAAGCATCTAAACTGATCGAGTGCATCATCAAAGCTAATGCAACCGGGAGGCTTTTATCCTATGTAGAAGCTGGATGTGTTAACACTCATGACAGAATACAAAATATAAATAAGTGTAAGTTTGCCAGTTTTTTTTCATATTTGATTTTTCTCGATTAATTAATTCAGGAAGAGGGATAGCTTATCAAAGAACAGAGATTCAACATCAGTAGATATATGGCCTCAATGGAAGCCAAGTCTCCTTATAATCTTTGTAGATGAGATCAGGAGTATGGTGCTTTTATTTCTGACTTTAAAATTCTAATAAAGAAAATCTTTTTTCTTAAGAAAGCATTTTCAGTATTACATATGGGATTGTATGCTCTATTTATCGTGTTGACACAGGTATATTTTTTTCCTTTTTAAAAGTTAAAGTTCTTGGTCCATTTGAATTTTATCACACTCACTTTCTATCCAAAAAAAATAAATAAAAGAAAAATGATATGAATATATGATGTTCACTGTTGCTGCTGTGTGTTGAATTTTTGTATCTATCCTTTTTAGTAGTAATTTTATTCTATTTCTTCTAATTTATCACTGGGAAAATATTGTTAACATTTTTGGTTTTGAAAATATTGTTAACATTTCTTCTAATGCATGTGGTGCTCTACTGCTCTTTAATTGATCAATATACTTTGATGAAAACCTAGGTTCAAAATCTTGTTGTTTTGGCTCCTTACAATGGTTTGTTCTAGTGGATAAGTTAAAATTTTTGAATTTTGAGAATCTGTGTAATTGTGACAGTAGCAATTTTAAAAATTAAAATGCACGTTTTATTTGATTGATCAATCTGGTTTAACGAAAATCTAGGTTCAAAAATCTTCCTCGTTGTTTTGGCTCGCTATGATGGTTTATTCTAGTGAATACTTGAACAATCATGTGTGGGCAATTGCTAAATTACTGTTCATTAGTTTAATGGTCTTATTGAGTTTTTCTTTTCTACTTTCATGATTTGGGACCTGCATAGAAGTGCATACATGCAAAGTTGGACTACTGAAAAATTTAAGTCAAGGTAGCACTTTCTTTCCTTATTTCATAAATATTTTCTCAGTCTATCATAGTGGATAATGTATTGAAAGTTTGTGTAAATTGTGCTCTGCGTATATAGCTAAATCATTGTTGTGTTAATTGAAAGGATTAAAATCATTTTGGGTGGCAGGTAGAATGTAAAGATTCTTTATGGGAAATTTTGCCTAGTTTTTTAGTTTGTTGCCAACTAGGAATACCAAACTCCCCTCTGAAATAATCTTCACATTAAGCTCTCCACTTCTTAAAGAGCAATATAAATAAGATTATGCCTTAACTTGGTGCTTCATTTTGTTTTGGTCGCAGTGTCTATGCGTAGTCTTTAACCTATACTTCTCTCAAATATTGTTCTCTTCTCTGATGAACGCTTCATCTTGTTTCTTCATTCCCCACTAATGTAGGACAAGATTTGAAGAACAATTGCTAGAAATAATTGATAAAACAAGAGATAGTTAACATGGGTGAGGCTCCGCCTCCGCAAGGGTCTTTTACCCAAAGGATCTTTTACTTGGGTGATGCTTTGCCTCCGCAAGGATTTTTACTTTTTAGAAGTCATATTTATATTCCAAATCACCTCATAACAAATTAACAGCCATACAAATCCAACCTAGCATATAATGTTTGGATTATGCACTGTACGCTGCATGCCCGTTTCATGAGCAAACTTTATAATCTCTTCTCCAACATTGCTGATTCATAATCATATAGGTGCATAATTTTTTGAATATTATACTTTGGGCATTTTGGTCATTGTATGGTTTTGTGAAGTCCTAATTAAGAATGCTATTTTTTTGGTTGAATATTCAAGTAGACCATGGTCACCAATAAAAAGGTTGAGGTGCCAACAGTTAGTAATAGGTCATAATGCTACCACGTGTTGTAAATGGTTAATTTGTTAGTCTAGAATATGGTTTTTGGAGCTAGAATTCGTTGTGTGGCTTATTTGGTATATAATATGTTTTCTTTATGGTATGAAATGTTCTGTTTTGTTTGGATTATAATGCAGTTTTGCTTTTCTTACCCCGCTGAGAAAACTTAATTTCTTTTGCAACTTTCTGTATTATATATTATTATGTTTCTTTTCAAAATATAAATAAAATAAAATTTGAACTTAATTTTGGTAATTGCAGCAAAAGATTTAGTCAACGAACTTGAATGCCTTGTCAATGATGCAAGTGCCGCGCTGAGAACTTCTAGTGAAAATTTGGCAAATTTGCAGCATGAGGATACTAGTCATGTGTTGGATGTAGTAGCAACTACCTATGACAAGGTAGTTTCCTGGTTTTACTATCTATGTTATGCAATGTTCTAAAAGGCGGGAGGCGGGCAGCCGAGGGGCCCTGGGCGGGATTTTTTATTGTAAGCCAATTTTAATATTTTATCTTACATTTATTTAAACAAAACAATAATATAAAGCAAAACAATCTATAATAAAGATAATAAAGGCCTTTGTTTAAAGTTCAAAAACATCCATATTGCTAATGTCAAAGTTCAAACACAAACATGCAATTGTTCAAAGTTCAAACATATTTTTAACGTATTAGTTTTATTCATAAACAAGATTGCTATTAAATAATAAAATTTAAAATTTCAAGAATTTAATTCAATATTAAAACTTAAGAAAAAAAACATAAATTTAAGAATTATATTGAATTAAACTAAATATTATAAACGTGTCATCATTTATATAATTTGAAGTTGGTACAAATTCAAAAAATTACAACTATAATAAAATTATCCATTTTGACTTGATATTGTTCACTTCTTGTTGTGATTTGATATGCTACAACATGTATTATGAATATGGTAAATTATTAGAAAAATAAATATATCAAGATTTGATTTGGGTAGTTATTAAAATAAAAAAAATTCTTCACCTAGACCCCGCCTAGGCTCCACCTAATTTCCTGAAGGGATTTTTTTGCCGCCTTGGGCCTAACTGAGGCGCCAGGGGGCCTAGCGTCTAGGCGAGGTGTCAAGGGGGGCCTAACACCTAGGCGGGGCACCAAGGGGGGGCCTAGCGCCTAGGTGGGGATTTTTAGAACACTGATGCTATGTATGTGTTTATAGTTACGTATGCTTTTTTCTTTTATTCAGTAAGTTGTCATTTCATACCATAAAGAAAATTTTTCAAGGAATTGTTTCTTCATTTGCCTTGCTGTTTTTCATTCTGTGTCTCTGCCTTTGTCTTTGTCTCACACTCACGCATGCACACACTGACGCTCACTCTCACGCACACTCGAGGATTTGTACATTTATGAACATTTAACTTTTGAATTCTCAAAATTTGCTTGGTTCTTTGTTTCTTTAAAATTCCTGCCTAAACTGTGGCGAAAGTTGTTTGTTTTGCAAATGTTACAACTATAATGTACAACTAATGTGATGTGATCTCCTTTTGAACATAGTCTAAACGTAACGTGATCTCTCCTTTTGAACAGAGTTTTGCATAATCAACAGGATAATTTGAAATATGTATTTAAGATTGCAATATAACTTCAGACTGCTTATGTATTCTTTAGGAAATAACGGTGTCTTCAGATCTTCAGAAACCTGAAATTACTGATTATGCAGCCACGGTGGCCATTATATACAGTATGGTGAAGCAAGATTACTTGATGCAGGTAATAAACTTTCCCATTCTTTGGTATTCCAATTTTAGAAAAGAATCGACATCTCCATCTTTTGCCCAACTTTTTTAAAATGGAGAAAATATATATTTGCATCTTAAGATACCTGCTTGATCGGGCCATTTCTTTGTGATAGGAAAAGATTGTTTCGTCTCTTAATCTCAAATCATCGTCCGAAGAACTGGAGAGCTATTGCCTGATGTGGTCTCTACGTCCTTTTATTAATGATGAAGTTATGTATCAAGCTTGGAGACGCATTTGATGTCAAAAACTCCCCTGACCATTTGCCGGAACAGCTCACGTGATTTGATTTGCGGTTGTGGGGAACAATTTCATGCGCAAAGTCTACTATGGAATCCATATTTTAGGGCTAGCGACAACGTCTATATATTGGCGTAAAATCTATTCAAACAAATGTTAAATTTGTAGCATGGTTTATAGATGGATAAAATCATTCTATTATGTATAAGCAATATTAGATGGTTCTATTAATGGTTATTGAGTTTTGAAAATCAGTTTGAGATATTTTTAATTTTAAAATTAAGACGACTCATTAAAAATTTTAAAATAATAAAATTTATAATAAGTAATGCTTTTTAAATAGTTTATAGTATTTATTATTGTATTGATTAACATTTAAAGAATTTATGTATATTTTAAATTTAAAAATCTCTTAAAGTTGACTTTAAGAAGTAAAAAAATGATAACAATATAGAACAGACGGAGGAAGTATTAGTATTTCCAATATTGAGAACAACATTGGAAACCCCAAGGATTGCCTTGAATATGATGAAATCCTTGAAGAATTCATTAACCTTTTAGTAGTATTTCATTATTGACTCTGCTTTTACCAAACATTCTAGATTTCTAAACTACAAAATTCACTTATTGACATTAATAATAGAGATTAAAGTACAATTAAATTTTATTATAATGGTAATAAACCATCTTTTCTATAAGATCATAGAGAAATAGCGAGCAAAATCAAAACCTTTACACATTTATTATGATACCAAATAGGCCAAAAAAACTATAGAAAATTTAAAACAAACAATAATCAGAGAAGGGATAAGTAGAATGATATTTAATAGGGCAAACTTACATTGGTTTGAAACTTGAGAACTTCAAACTTGAAAACACTCGAAGAAAAGAATATCTTACAAGGAAAAAATGTGTGTACAAAGCTGTGTATTACACAGTAGGCTATAACGACGATTTTTTGGGTTATAGGGACGGTTTCACCCGTCGTCATAGCTATTCTGGGCTATGACAACAGTTTACCGTCGCTATAACCCAAAAAATCTGTCGTCCTAGACCTACTGTATAATACACAGCTGTGTATATACATATAGCCCATCTTACAAACATTAGAAAACTTACAATACTAAAAGTAAAATCGGATACTCTACAGTAAACACTAGAGAATAAGGTCCTTATAAAGGTCTTTGGACAGACAATATGATAATAAGACACAACTTTTACAAAAAAAATACAATAACGCACCACTTGAAAAAGCAGAATCAAACTTTAATAAAGCTAAAGTAAAGCTGTGACGAGTGTCCTGTATAAACTGGAGTCGTTCAGACAGTATCAAAAAGACTAAGATTGGGACCATCACCTTTTGACTTTAAGCTTCGGATTCCCAGCACCACTTGCTCCACTAAGCATGCCTGAATTATTTAGGCAAAAAACAAGTACACTTGATTTATTTAGGCTGAGAGCAGGTACCACCAAAAAGATTGTTGGAAGATTCTTCGTCATCATCGCTATATATCCTGCCACTATGAGTTTTTAGAAAGTCTAAAATCTCATTTCTCGGAATTCCCTTGAGGGCAGATTTTAGATTTTTCTGATAAGCTTCATATTCATTCAATATCATAACTTTGTGGCGGTATAGGTTACTCAACATCTTTACCTATCCTGTCTTTATCAAATTTAGGCCACCATTTAAAAGAGACTTGCCTTAGAAGACGATTTACTCTTAAATCTGAATGCCGATTTATGAGTGGAAAATATATCAATGAATCAGATGCTTTTGGACTTAGTTTTATGCTTGTTTTGAGTAATTTTAGTGCATTTTATTTACTTTTTATGTTATTTTGTAGAATAGGCAAAGAAAGGATAAATCTGGCAATTTTGGAAAAGCAGTGACAGTTTCATAATAAGTGGAAGTTGAATGCTGGGCATTCATTTTGTGAAAGATTTGAATGATGGGGCATTGAAAGGCAGAAAGTGGACGAAAACTCTTTCCAGTTGGGTCAAGAATTTATAATTTTTACTTGGATTTGGATGTTGTAAAGCCTAATTTTTGCATGGGAATTAATTGTAGATTTGGAAAAAGAATTGTATTATAGTATTTTATTAAAATTAGGATATTATGTATGTAAATTTAATTAGGATTGCAATTCTATTAGGGTTAGGGAAAATAAACTTCTATAAATAGTCTTATTTTGGGATTGTAAAAGTTGTTGGGAAAAAGCCAATGAACAAAATGTGAGGCTAATTCTCTTCCAAGTTCAAGGACAAGCAAGATATCATCAAAGATGGAAGTCATGGATTGATGAAGCTTGGAGACAGAAGATTTGTGGGTGACAATTTTTCTTCTCTAAACCATTATTTATTTGTCTTTCATTGATGCAAAATATTTCGTGGATTTTAATTTTATCTGCTATGAACATGTTTTTAATATAAGTTTTTAATGGAATCTCATATATAGTTTAAATTGATTTTCTTTTTATTTGATTGGCACCATATGAATTAGTTTATCATATTTTGTGCGTTCATGTTTTAATTAACTAGCTAGTAATTAATGGGACAATCTATATTTACACTGGGAGATGGATTATAAACTTAGATCTAAATACGATAACATATGTTGGTTTTTTCTGCATGTGATGAAATCCATGATTCGTGTATAGGATAGGGATATACATATATACCATGTGTAACCAATTGGAGAATCTATGCTTAAAATTTATATTAATTTAATTCGCATAGGAATATAGTGAGTTATTTAGCTAGGATGTTCCTTTTCGATTTTATTCCCATTGTGGTGCATTTAGAAAGAATATGTTTATATGACCATCGGAAGAGGCGTATAAATACTAACGAATTCTCGATTAACAATTCATCGTGACTGTATAATTAAATCGAGAGTTATTATATTTGACTGAAGCATGAGATGAAATTGAATTCTAAATGTATTTATCTATGTAATTATATTTTATTATTTTGTTATTTATGTCTAGTTAAATTAGTAATTTTGATTAATTCACCCGTTTAAATAAGATTGACTTTATAAAGTTGGTACTTGAGAAAATGTTAGAATTAATTCCTCGTGGGAACGATACTCTTTTTATCATTTTATTACTTGTTGTCCGTGTATACTTGCTCGTATTTATTGATTATTAAATCAACCAACAAGTTTTTGGCGCCGTTGCCGGTGAGTTATTTTTCTAATGTTTTTCAAATATTGATTTCAATCAAGTTGATCTTAATTAAAACTTGTATTTTTATTGTAATTAATTTGTTTAATTTTTGTGTTTTTCTGATCATACATCTTAGCAGATAAAAGGAGACGGTTGCGGAAAACGACAACTGACCTCTTTTCAGGAAAGTTCTTGCATTAATTTCTTTTATTGTATACTTTAAGGATAAAGTCAGTTTCAAATTTCGGGGTCTTCCTATATTTTGTTTTGATGGGTAGATTTATGTTGTGATTTTATTTTATTTTATTTTGAATTTTGTGGGTATATTGCAAACTCTCACGAAACACAACTCGTTCACTTGGGGTAACCTTGGGGTTTAAAGACTTGTTGCACATGCTAAGTGCAATCATGTTTCCTACGAAAATGGTGTTGTATTGTTTTTAGGTAATCTCTTAGGTAATGAATTAATTGAATTTGAAGATTTTTTAGTCAATGATGAAATTTTGATTTTTATTTAATAATTCTTAAAAAAAGGGATAAACATTGCTTAGTCTTTGTATTTTTTGTTAGTTTTTGTTTTGTTTAAGACATTTAATTCTTTCATGCACATATCCATTTGGTTGAGCTAGTTTTAACTTTGAGGAAGTTTATATGTTAAATGTTTGTAAAAGATATTTATAAACTTTATATCTTGTTTGATCATAACTTAAAGTGCAAAACGAAAGAGAATAAAGTTTGGGAGAAATCTTGGTTAATTAGAAGATTTTTTTTGTGGAAATTTTGAACCTTCCCTATTTGAAAGAATGGATCATGCGGTGGGTTGTGATGGATCGTAAAACGTACTTGTTCAATGGTAAGTGAGATGGAGCGTAAAACGCACTCATAAAAAAATAATAATAAAATAATTAAAGGAAAAAAAAGTGTTTTTGAATTCTTGAGAAAGGGTTAAAAGGGGCTTAAATATTTTAAAACCTTGGGATCTTATAGTTATGTTTTTTTTTGTATTCAATTTATGTTGTGGACGATAAGCATATAAAGTTCTTGTTGTAATACTAATTTTTTTGATATCTTTTATGATGCATTTGCTTATATGAGCTTCTTTGCATTTTTTTGTTGTTGCTAATTTGATACATTTAGATTATGACACACACACGAAGGGTCTTGAATGAAGTATGACTAATAAGATGTTGGAATTTTAAACTTTGCATAGTTTTGAAATTTTCTAGGAGTTGTCATTTAATTAAATTTTTGAGGTCATGTTCAATTTCAAATTGGTTCATTGCTTGTTGCACAATTAGTCATTAGTTTTATTTTTATAGTTTTTGTTTAAACTGCTTGAGGATAAGCAAATATTTAAGTTTGAGGGTATTTGCTGAGTGGAAAATATACCAATGAATCAAATTCCTTTGGACATAGTTTTATGCTTGCTTTTAGTAATTTTAGTTTGGGGATATTTTATGCTTACTTTGAGTAATTTTAGGCAAAGAAAGGGTAAATTTGATAATTTTGGGAAAGCAGTGGCAGTTTTGTAAATAAGTGGAAGTTGAATGCCGGGGCATTCGTTTTGTGAAGGATTTGAATGTTGGGGCATTGGAAGGCAGAAAGTGGACAAAAATTCTTTCCAGCTGGGTTAAGGATTTATAATTTCTACTAGGATTTGGATGTTGTAAAGCCTAATTTTTGCATTGGAATTAATTGTAGATTTGGAAAAGGAATTGTATTATAGTATTTTTATTAAAATTAGGATAACACAATAACACAACGTGATGAATAATATTTGTTTTGAATTACATAATATATATATATATATATATATATATATATATAGTACTTATATATATATATATATATAAAACTGAGATAATTTTCTACTGATAGTTTTGAAAAATGAATAAGTAGGGGTCCATATAAAATTTACAACAAATATTTCATAAAAAATCCTCTCAATATTTTTAACAACATTTATCATCATTATTATAATTCACAATATTAATCGATCAGGTCGTTCCCAGGAAATAGGGGGTTTTCCAATAAGGATTTCTCCCTATTGGCGCGCAATTAGGTGACCAAACCTCTCTTTGACAGAACTTCTAGACATCGTTAATATTATAAATAATAATATTAATAACTCTGTCATCTCAATTATTGATTTAATAATATATAAAAATATCGACAATAATTCAATCAAATAACGTGAGATACTATGCAACAATTACTGTAGCAATAATTGAACAAAACTGAGTGTTTTCTCACGTAAGCATCAATAATCAATACCGTGTGCTACTGTGCAACCACGTGTATTACTGTACTTTTACTATCGAATAGTTCAACAATATTAACGGTAAAACTTCTGTCGTTATTTTCATAAAAATATTTTTGTCGTTTTTTCAATCCGACAATAATTCCGTTGTGGGGTCCACCAATGATTGTGCGGTCGTACGAATATTCTATGTTAAAATGAATATTTTTCGACCAATCGAATATTATATAACAACTTGCATACTTTGCAAAATTTATAAATACTATCCACAACTATAACATTATATCAAATTTACTCCATAATATTAAAATAAATATTTCGAGAAAATTTAAATCTTTATTCATAAAATTTGGGGTCTCACAGATGTTGTCAGTGCAGGGTCGTAGCCCTATAACATAATCCCTGGCAGGGGTTACAACGCATTGTCATCCATTGACATGTGCCCCAGCGGGGGTTACAACGCAACTCAACCATTGATGTACACGTCAATAAAGGTCAAGCAGCCTTGACATGGTCCCCGGCGGGGGTTACAACTCAACTCAACCATTGATGTACACGTCAAAGAAGGTCAAACAGCCTTGACATTATCCTCAGCAAGGATCTCATCTGTTGATACACATGTCAATGAAAGTCAGGCAACCCTGACAACACTGACTATTGACAGTAACTCCAACAGAGTAGCAGAAGGATCTGGCGATACAAACCAAGGAAAAACATCCTCATCAGGGAGGACCGATGATGGAATATGTTATACACATCCTCAACCGACGAAACCCATCCCCACAGAGTCTCTTGTACGTGAAAGGTACATCTTTAGGATAAAGTTTGTATCAAGAATTCAAGACTTTGGTGATAACCGCAACGTCAACAATCCTAAAGAATCCTGGTAGCTGTGGATCACGCGTCCAAGACAGTTCATTGGGCTGGTTATTTATTGTCATCCCTGGTAGAAGCAACAGGGAGCCGGCAATCATCCCATCATATTGGAGGACAATCTAACAAACCACATACATTTCCATCATGTTGTCATACTTTGCATCATAATCATCTTGTTGCATTTCAAGTGTCTAGTATTCTTTATCCTATCCATGCCATTGCATTGCATGAATATGATAAAGAGGGGCATCTGTAGACACTCAAAATTTTTCTGCCTACCTGTTACTAACATTTCAAGAAGTGCAGAATCTTCTTTCAGAGATAACCCTGGAAGACAACTCAGCTTAATCCCGAATACCACCAAAAGCTCATTTCAACCCTGAAAAAACACACCGGGAGTATCCTTTCCCCATCTCGGAGATAACCTCGAGGATAGTAGTGCAAATACCGAAAATTCCACCAGAGAAGGCCGATTCATCTTGGAGATAACCCTGAGATGTTCAGTCTCAGTCCCGGAAACAACACCGGGAAAGACAATGTCGACCTTGGAGATAACCCCAAGGAGTGTAGTTGCAGTTCCAGAGATAACCCCAGAAATGCTTGTTTCAAATGCATGCAGTCAGCTTCAACCTCGAGACTCACATCGAGGCACTCAATTCACAAACCCGGAGATAACCTCGGGAAGACAGGAACACCTCAGAGACAACCCTGAGGGCAGTCAACACTTGTAGCGGTCCAATCTCAGAGATAACCCTGAGCAACGTCTACTTTATCAGCCAAAACCGGAGATAACCCCTGTGAAGGGCAAAGTTAAATTGCCACCTCAACCCCACATGGCGCCATCTCAACAAATAACAATAAACATACATTCTACACAATAATGTCCCACAAGAACCAAGGAGTTGAAATCCCGAGTGACTACTACGCAAGGCAGCACACCGAATAGAATTTGAAGCTTGAAGAGATAGGACATGTTTCCATCTTCTTGACTTTGTACAACCTCTAATCCCATGTCATTGCGTAGCTCTCAACAATAGTAGTTTAAAATAGGTCTTATACACCTCAATCGGATGCTCAGATTGAAGTTCTGCAAGTTGAGCAGACATTACGTTGCACGTATGCACGTACTTCGAGACAGCAAGACCGCGGAGCCCGGGGCACCCCGGGCAGCCGCAGGTGCATCTGCGGCTACCTCAGGTACACCTGCGGCTCCCAGCTCTATAAATATAGAGCTCGAGGTGGCCATATTCCAAAGAAAAATGGCGATGAAACCCTGTCAAATTTGCTCTGTACACACCCCATATTGAGTGCTTTCTCATTTTAAACACTTGTTAGCTCACATATAGCTATATTTTTATCGGTGGGAGCCGAGTGTTCATCTATTTAAATTCATAAAAGCCTTCTTTTCCAGCCCACTGTAAGCCTTCTTACACATTATAAAGCCTTTCTCTTCATCTTTGCACACATTCTTCTTCACATTGAGAGTCGTGTTGTGTGTGTATGCCCAGACTTCGGTCCGTGGTTTTCATTTCTGTCTGTATATATATACTTATATATATATATGGACTAACATTATCGAGTTATGCCTCGATTGAGCCTGGACTCACATTCGGAGCGTTTACTTGCTTTTATATATATATACTTATATATATGAACTGTTGTCGAACTTTGTTCGATGATCCTAGATTTTATATACGGAGCGTTTACTGCTTATATATATATATATATATATATATATATATATATATATATATATATATATATATATATATATATATATATATCTTGTGCGTTTACCGCTTATATATATATATACACACACATTTATGTCAAGCCTGGAGTTTACTTCGTGGCCTTTTACTGCTTTATTTACATTCCATCCCGCCTGGAGATTGATCGTTTTTACTGCTTTATTTACATTTCATCCCGCCTAGAGTTTACTTCGTGGCAGTTGATCGCATTTACTGCTTTATTTACATTTTTGATCCCCCATGGAGGTATTTCATGGTGGTTGATCATGTCTCTATATATATATTTATCGTTTTTATATATTTATATTTTCGATCTCCCATGGAGGTGCTTCGTGGTGGTTGATCATGTCTGTATATATATTTACAGCTTATATATATAACTGCTTACTGCTTTTCATATAAACTGCTACATCATGTGAGCCTAGGAATCATGTGATCACAGATTTAGTCCACAGAATCTAGATTCGGTTCCCGTGATGGACATTTTTTTAGCTATAAACAGCTTGTAAATTATTCAAGGTGCTTGAATTTCCTTAGATGGCTTTTATACCCATAAGGAGTTTGACATTGCTATATATTATTTTATCGAAGATGCTTCACATCTCGAAAATAAAAGCAATCAAGCCGAACATTTAATAATAAAATGGAAGTTTGAAAAGGTCTCAATTACTATTGAGCACAGGGTTTGAAAAACCTCTTTTACAAAACCTCACTGCTATATCATGTTTAAAACTGAATTTTTCATACAAATTCAAACACTTTGTATATAGGTGCGAACGAGGCCTCGCACTACTTCCAAATAAACAGCACATTAACCCACACACACACACACATTCATATAACAGTTTCTTGAAAAGTGGCGGTCACCATGCTAATATGGATTTCGGTGGGTGCCTAACACCTTCCCTCCGCATAATCAAGCCCCCGAACCCAAATGAATCTCGGTTTCACAGACCCGTTTAGCAGTGCCACATCACTGGGTTAATGTGCAAACCTTTTCTCGATTGCGTTGGTGCAACCAGTTAAAAACACCAACTGGCGACTCATACAGTTAAATTGTCGACATATACATGTCGGACCTTTTTTACTTATTTTTTCAAATAAATCTCACATAAGATGAGAACACCAAAGAACAAGAACAGAAAAGGGACAAATAAAAATCCCGACGTCGACACTCTAGGCCTGACAGAAATGTAAATATATATATATATATATATATATATATATATATACTTATATATAAACTATTGTCGAACTTATATATATATATATATATATATATAAGTAAATGCTCCAGATGTGAATCTAGGCTCAATCAAGGCATAACTAGATGATGTTAGTCCATATATATATATATATATATATATATATATATATATATATATATATACAAAAAAAAAGCCACAGACCGAAGTTCGGGCATACACACGCAACACGACTCTCAACGTGAATAACTGTGTGTGCACAAAAGTGGAGAAAGGCTTTATGAAATGTAAGAAGTCTTATAGTGGGTTGTCAAGAAGACTTCAAATGGCTTTAAATGAATGAACACTTGGTTTCCACCAGTAAAATATAGCACAGTATAAGTTCACAAGTGTTGGAAATGAGAAAGCACTCAGTATATAGTGTGTACAAAGTAAAATGGATAGGGCTTCCTCGTCTCTTCTCTCTTTGAAAATGGCTGCCCCAAGCCCTCTATTTATAGAGGGGGGAGCCACAGGTGTACCTGCAGCAGCCGTAGGTGGACCTGCGACTTCTCGGGGTGGCCCCGGTCTTTGAGGGCCCCGCCGTCTCGAAATACATACATGCATGCACTGCGTTGCCCGCTCGAACCTTCATAACTTCAATTTGGGCATCCGATTGAGGTGTATAAGAATTTTACGGAGTGTTGTTGTCGAGATCTACACAAATGATATGGGATTAAAGTTGTATGAAGTCGGGAAGATGGGACCATGCCCAGGTGTTCAAGCTTCAAATTCTATCCGGTGTTCTGTCTTGTGTAGTAGTCACTCGAGATTGGAGCTATGGCTCTTGTAGGACAATGATGTGTAGAATGTATGTTAAAATGTTGTTAAGACGGCGTAATATGGAATAGAGGTGGAAAAATGATCATTTTGCCCCTCACCGGGGTTATCTCCGGTTCTGGGCTAATTTAGCAGTCGTTGCTCAGGGTTATCTCTGAGATTGTGTTGCTGCAAGTGCTGAATGTCCTCAGGGTTGTCTTTGAGGCATACTTGACCTCCCGGGGTTATCTCCGAGTTTAGAACTGAGTGTCTCGGGGTTATCTCTGAGGTTGAAGCTGACTTCTGGGTGAAAACAAGTATTTATGGGGTTATCTCCGGAATTGCAACAACATTCCTCGGGGTTGTCTTCAAGGTTTCAAATGAAACTTCTGAGGTTGTCTCCCAAACTGGAACTGAGGATCTCGGGGTTGTCTCCGAGATGGAAAAGATTGCTCCGGTGTTATCTCCGGAACTGGAACTTCATTCCTCGGGGTTATCTCCGAGGTTGGAACTGAAACTCCCGGGGTTGTCTCTGGGACTGGAACTGAGGATCTCGAGGTTGTCTCTGAGATGAAAAACTGAGGATCCCGGGGTTGTCTTCAGGATCGGAACTGATTTGACCTCCAGGGTTATCTATGGAAGACGATTCTGTCCTCCTGCAATGTTAGTAACAAAAATACAAAAATTTTGAGTGTCTACATATATATATAAAGTATGTGTGCGTGTGTGTATGCGTGTGTATATTATATATATATATATATATTATAAATTTTGTTTTATTAGTATTATAATAGTAATAAAATATAAAACTTTTTATATAAAATAGAATATATTTTATTTTATTTTATTGCATAATACTGCATAGTATTTGCATAGTGTTTGCATAGTACTACATAATGCAGCATAGTGTTGCATAGTAAAATCATGTGAATTCAGAATTTAGTCGATTCAGTCCGTGATTTTCTTCCTACTATGCGTCCGTGATTTTTCTAAATAGTATTATGCCATTCTCCAATAAATAGGATGCTTAGTTTAGAAATAAAAATCACACCAGAATTAGAGAATTCTTCTTTTATAATATCGAGCGTTTTTTTTAGTTTAAGGAAGCTTTGAGTGTAGAAAATAATTTAAATTTTCTTCAAGAATATTCCTGTTATACCACTCAGAAATACTCTCCTTTTAAGGTAAGGGATATTAGTTTTGTTCAATATACGTAAGAAATAATATTTTTTTCCATACTTTGTAGTATGTAAGTAATATTATTTCGTTTCATATTCCTAATTCTACACTTATTTTGATAAGTATTACTTCTATACTCCTTGAAATTAGTAGAATGTCCTTGAAATTTATGTTTCATCTTGTATCGTTTCACTAAAATATTTTTCTAAACATTCTTGTTAAATTTTAAGCTTTTTATGCCGAAGTAATATTCACGAAGTACTATTCACGAGGTACTATTCACCCAGGGTACTATTTATGACAAAAATTAATTTTTTTTTTGTCCAAATTATTTTTGATACATGAATATTATTCTTAAATTTTACTCCACAAAGTAGTTATCATGTTGACAATTTGGACATTCTTAAACTCTAGATAAATTGAATTATAAATCTTTAAATTTATCCTTGATCTCACTTAATTGAATTCGTATATCATTGTCATCATCATCATGCTTATATTATGATGAAAATTATCTTTGGCCCGTAGTGCATAGATGGACTGGTTATTGGTATGATTATGATTGGGAATTATGTATCGGTATAATCATGACCTATAATATTACAAATAATGTGGTAAAAGTCCTCTTTGGCCCGTAGTGAATTGATGGACAATTGTTTGGCATGATCATGACCATTGGTGATAATAACGAATATCCTTGGCCCGTAGTGCATGGATAATTCATGGATGTGATACTAACGAATATCTTTAGCCCGTAGTGCTTGGATAATTCGGTGATGTGGATTATTTATTGAGTTGTGTTATAGAGATAAAATATTGATGATGAACTTTTAAATCATAGAAGATATTAGACATCATGCTCTACTTGACTCTTCTAATGGATTGCTTGTTCTGCTGCAGGTAAACTTGTTGTCTATTGTATTCTATCAGTTTTCATACTATTGAAAGATAAGGATAATTTATTCTGCATTAACTTAGTCATAATATTATTTATTGGGCTAGTTGAGTTCACCCTTTTCTTTCATTGTTCTCTTTAAGAAATGAGAATATAGCTGGGACTAGTCAGGGAATGGAGTGATGGTCCAAGATGGTGGCTATAGTAGTCCTCACTATTCTATAAAATAGTGTGATAATAAATATAATGAGAACTTCATTTGAGTTGGGATATTGTCTAGGAGATAATATTCGTGTTAAAACTCTCAGCTATGTTTTGTCGTATTGTATAAATGAAGTTTGTATTTGAATTCTGTACTATGTTTTTGGCGACTCAGAATGGGTTGTGTATACCTATTTTTGGGGCGTCACAGTTAGTATCAAAGCTTAGGGATATGATCTCTGGCTGAGATATGAGGCTAGAACTAGGAGGGGAGAGACGGGTAAATCTTTTGCTAGTATGATCTACCTAAGTTTATTTGTTATTTAATTGGTCAGTCAGAATATAGGGATAATATGTGGCATGTCAATTAACCCTTATTTTGTGACAGTGTTTGAAAATGACATCTAAAAATGTTGAGATAAGCAATAGAGCACATGAGACTGTTGAGTCACTGTAGATCAATAACCAGGATATTGTGCATCAGGAATGTAATAATCCTCATATAAACAACAACACTGACCAAATGATGAAGAACGGGATGTTTAGGAGCTTTCTGCAATTCATGTAACACCAAGCGAGAGAGACTCCTGTTCAAAATGCAGGTGGAAACAATGGCAACTCATGGCTGGTCACTACTAAGCAATTCAAGGAGCTGGGACCACCAGAGTTTTTGGAAAAGCCAGAACCACTTAAGGCAGAGACGTGGATTAAGCAGATCACCAAGATATTTGATGTCGTTGGATGCTCCGAGGAGCAAAAGTTTCCCTTTGCCAACTTCATGTTGCGAGGAGAGGCAGCTTATTGGTGTGAATCTGTAAAACGTACTCAATCTTCCGCACTAAAGATGTCTTGGGAGAAGTTCCAAGAATTGTTCAATGACAAGTACTTTCCTGAAAGTATTCGTCATATAAAGGAGGTAGAATTCATCAAGCTAGAGCAAAATAATATGACGGTATTGCAATACGAGGCTAAGTTTGCCGAGTTATCCTAGTTTGCATCCCATTTGGTAGTTAATGAGGAACTTATGACACGAATGTTTCTGCGAGGTTTGAAACCCAAAATTCGTTAATCTCTGTGTTCTAAGAGGGAATATCTCCTCTTCTTTAGGCAAGATATTACCACTATTTGTCATTTGTAGGTTACCATTGTCAATCATATTTTGGATTAGATGACGAAGTGCCCAGCAGCTTTCCGTGTTATGACCCCGAGTATTAGAATGGTATTGACAGACCTCGGTAGCATCAAACCTCTTAGAACGTGGATTGATTGGGGGTAAACGTTCTATGATCTTCCCTTCATTGATTAATATCTACAAAATCTCCTCCATTGGTTGACCCAAATGAGTGAACTTCCTTTGGTCTGTATAGTCCCGATGAGACTGGGCTCTAATTTTTCTTGCAAGTTATTCTTCCAAAGTTTCATTCTCTTGGAATTGTTGTTGATTCCTTGAAATAAGGGAGAGGAGACTTGTATGCCCCTAACTAATTAGCTGTCGAGTTACTCAGTGCTAATGTATCACCACTTCTACCAGTTAATCAATCTGTTCTTTGATAGACTTCATTTCTCGCTTTATCATAAACTGGAATTCTGAATAATCTCATTTATCATAATTATCTTTGCTTGTTTGGGAAGAATCACCTACATATTTGAGGTAATTGGAATTTTCTCCACTCCCCCTGCTAATCATATTGACGCCTTCTTCATTGTGTAGGGGTGGAGGATTATCTTGCACATGTGGTTGTTCTTGTGTTGTCACCAAAATTTCCCCAATGTCTATCATATCTTGGATATTTTGTTTAAGAGACCAACAATCTTGTGTATCATGGCATGGAGCTCCAGAATGATAAACACATTTCTTATTTATGTCAAAATTCCTTCCACTTGGATTGGCTGGGGGAAGAAGCTGGACAATCTTCGTTTGCGTTGTCAGAAGTTTGAGTATATTTTCCAGCGATTCCCCTAAGGGTGTGAATGTTCTGCGACATTTAACTTCTCCAATTTTTTGAAGTAGGGGATTTGAAGATTTTGCAGGAGTTTGGAAAGGGGAATAATTTCTCCTTTGAATGGGTAAGTGCTGATTACTCCTCTGATTTTGTCCTTGCAGTACCAAGGATACATCCTCTTCTTTCTTTTTATGACCCCTTCAAGGATTATTCCCATAATTTTTGGCCTAAATACGCTCAGCCACGGCTTCTAAAGTAGTGAGGTCTTTAATTTTTCTAGACTTCAACCCCATTTCAGCCATTTCTCTGTGTTTAATCATTTTCGAGAATGGTTTTCCTATACCTGCTAGGACTCTCTCATAAAATAGAGCTTTCTGCATATCAATGAATGTCATTACCATTTCTGTTTCTGTCATTAATTGAATGACTTGGGCAGCCAGGCATCTCCACTGTTGGGCATATTCACGGAAAGATTCACTTCTTTGCTTCTTAATCTTGGTGATTTGATACCTATCTGGAGCCATTTGTGATTAGAAATTGTATTGACTTAGGAAGACATGTGCTAGCTCTTCCCAGCTGTGGATTTTGGAATTATCAAGTTTAGCATACCAGGCTCTGGCCTCTCCAGTCAGATTCTTCTGAAATAACGGCATCCTTAGTTTCTCATCTTCGGCATAAGATCCAAGTTCTCTAATGAATACTTTCAAATGAGTTTAAAGATCTCCCAGTCCATCATATTTTTTAAAATCTGGAGTTTTGAACCTGTTTGGATAACGAGCCCCTGGGAAAATGCAGAGATCCGAGTAAGTCACGCTCCCATGCGCTCCAGTCCCTTTGATTGACCGGATGATTTCTTCCATTTGCTGCACTTTCTTTTAAATATAACCGATTTCTTGATCTTCTTTAAGGGTGGTGATTTCGGGAGTTTTGTTGGGTTTTTGGGTTTGAGGTTCAGGTATTTTCACTTCCTTTTCTTTCTTGTCAGTATCATGGCTTCCTCCTTGTGCAGATGACTCTGTTTGAGTGGGTATTTCTTGACCTTGAGTCCTTTTGTTTTGTTCTTTCAAAAAGGCAGCTAATTATGCTATCTGGTTTTTTAGTCCCTCAAACTCCTCTCGAGAAACAGGAGTACATTTAAGTTGGGCACTTGCAGTCATGTCTGAAGGTGGGCTTAGTTCCTTTTTGGACTTTGATCGGGTAACGGGACCAATTGTTTCCCTATAATGAAAGCAGATATATTAATTTAAATGTATATATTAACAGGATGCATGTTATGCAATGTGTTTGTTTAAGGTTTTTTAATGTTTTCCTGTAAAACAAATGTTAGTTATTTTGCTAACAAGATGATAGGATTTAATATCTGTACAATAATAATATTGATAGGGAATGGAAATGATATTCACATTTTCTGTTTTTTCTTTTATATTTACATAGAATAGTAATTTACATTGAATTTACATGGAATTGAAAGGGAAAGGCATGAAGAGACTTCCCTTTGAGTTTGGTTTATTAGAGGCTGACCTATCTTAGGCTACTCTTGCGACTTTTTGGCATGAAGGTCCCCAGATCATCGCATATTACTAGATGGGAAGTTAATCTGATCTTTTAATTGAAGCGGATCTGAGTGGTTCCTTTCTCGAGCCTCGCAGGATTATTTTCCGTTGAGTTCAATAATCAAACACCGACGAGTTTGCCTCCTGGTGGAGGAATCACACAACATACATTCACATACATTGTATCTCAACGAATATAATGATGACATTGTGCAAGTCACTAATATAAAGTAGTAAAAAATTATTTACATCCATTCAATGTAATGATAAAATCCACACACAACCAGATAAAAAGGGAATTTGAAAAGTTTGAAAAGCAGCTTAAGCCCTCTACTGTCCCCAGTAGAGTCGCCACCTATCGACGTCGGGAAAAATTTCCTTTTTGGAATCCTCTTTTAGTCTTTCTTACCCTTTATGTTCTCTATATGTGTCTTGAATTTTGTTTGAAAGGGCAAGTTTGATAAAAGAGTCCGACACAAAATGTCGACGATTTGAAAATTTAGAGTTGCCAGTTGGTAGTGGTGAAATGGTTGTACCAACTCAATCGAGTTATGAAAAGTTTTACAAAAAGGCCCAATTATTGGACTTTGTTTAACAAGCCTTGGAAACCAAGATTCATAGAGTTCGGGGGCTTGATTATGTGGGGGGGAAGGTGTTAGGCACCCCCCAACTTCCATGAAAATATGGTTACCGTATCTTTTCAATTCCCTAATAATTTGAAGTGTGTGTGTGTGTGTGTGTGTAGTTAATTGGGCTTAAGTGCATTATTTGGAAGTAGTGTTATGCTTTGTTTGCACCTATATATAAAGGGTTTAACTTGTATAAAAGTTTAATTTTAATATAAGGTATGTAAAATGATATTTTGAAAATAAGTTTTCAAACCTTTATGCTCAAATAGTAATTGAGACATTTGATAATTCCATTTTATTCCATATTCGGCTTATTTTGATTTTAATATCGAGATGTGAAGCATCTTCGACACAATAATATACATACAAGTTTCAAGCTCCTTATGGGCATGAAAGCCATCAAAGTAACCTGAACACCTCATCTAGGATTTGCAAGCTGGTTGTACAATGGAAAAGGGTCCATTATGGGAACCATATCTAGATCCGTCAGCTAAAGCTTAAATCTCGTGGTTCCTAAGCTCACATAATGTCACATGAATAGCCTGCATAGCAAATATAATAAAATAAACCAGATACTTAATCTAAACGTTGCAAAACAAAGGATTCATTAGTTAGGTCCTTGCATGCGCGTAGCCAAGCTTCCTGTTTCCTCTATATACACTTCTAGGGACGCGTGGTTGCTTAATATTTACAAAAACTAGAAAGAAAACTAGATTTAAATAAATTTTATCTATTCTAGCTTAACGGTTCGAGTTTTATAACTTTTGAACTGGTTAAAAGTTAGATATGGCTAAATTTAGATAAATATAGTCCAAAAACATTAATATCACGGCTTTATATTGAATAAACAGTTAAAGCATATATTTTAATCACAGTCAACTATCAACATATATATATAACTTATATATATATATATATATATATATATATATATATATATATATATATATTAAAGCAATAAAAAGTCATAAATTTATAATCCAGGTTCGACTGTTCGATTTATATATATATATATATATAACTATATTTATAAATATAGTTATACATATATATATAAAAGCGAGTAAAAGCTTCAGATTTGAAAGGATCTTACAGTGTGTAGCGAGGAGAGCTTTAAACTGCTTTTGAAGCTTGAAAACTCCATTTCCACCCGTTAAAATTTGATATGTTGTAGTATATATGTATACAAGTGTTTACAAAGAAGATTATCAAAGTTTGGAACACTATATGAGGGATTAAGAGCTGAAATCGACAGAATTCCCTCTGTTTTCTTCTTCTTTTTCTATTTTGGCTGATGGGGGGTCTATTTATAGACCAAAGTAACCGCAGGTCTACCTACGGCTGCCCGGGTGGTCCCAGGCCTAGTGGGTCTCGTCGTCTTAAAGTACGTGCACCCGGTCAACGCAATGTCTGGTCGAACTTTCATAACTTTGAATCCGAGGATACGATGAAGGCGTGTTATACCTTTCCAAAAAGCCATTTCTGAGCGCCACATAATGATATGGGATTGACCTTTTCTGAATCCGGGAAGATGGGTCCATGACCAGATCTTCGAGTCTTCGCAGTCCATCCGTTGAGCTATCTTGTGCTGTTTTCACTCGGGATTGACGTTATGGTTCTGCATGGCCTCTTTTGCAGTGATTTGGGCTATATTGATGTTGAGTTTGTAAAATTACTATTTTTCCCTCCCAGGTCGGTTCTGGGCTTGATGTGGCGGCATCTGTCTTCCTCGGGGTTATCTCCGAGGTTGGTTTGCTGTTTTTCTTCAAGGCTGTTTCTGAAGTTGATTTGATTTCCCAGAGTTGTCTCTAGGGTCGGATTTGATCTCTTGGGGTTATCTCTGGGGTTTAACTTGATTTCCCGAGGTTATCTCTGGGGTTTAACTTGATTTCCCGGGGTTGTCATCGGG
Source organism: Panax japonicus (assembly GCA_020205505.1). Lineage (NCBI taxonomy): Eukaryota > Viridiplantae > Streptophyta > Magnoliopsida > Apiales > Araliaceae > Panax > Panax japonicus. The sequence goes on along the minus strand of CM035114.1, from coordinate 54,304,913 downwards.
GTTTGACTTTATATCCTGGGGTTATCTTTGGGTTTTGACTTGATCTCCTGGGGTTATCTCCGGTGTTTTGACTTGATATCCCGGGGTTATCTCTAGGGTTTAACTTAATCTCCCGTGTTTAACTTGATCTCCCGGGGTTGTCATCGGGGCTTTGACTTGATCTCCCGGGGTTATCTCCGGGGTTTGACTTGATCTCCTGGGGTTGTCACCGGAGTTTTGAATTGATCTCCCGGAGTTGTCTTTGGGGTTTAACTTGATCTCTCGGGTTTGTCACTGGGGTTTGACCTGATCTTCCGGGGTTGTCACCGGGGCTTGACTTGATGATTTTGACTTCCAGGTTTGTCTTTGGAAGATAAAAGACGATTCTGCAATCCGACATGGTTAGTAATAGGAACGTAAAATTTGAGTGTCTACAGGTTTGAGATGAAGAAGTGAAGTATTCTGTATTTGGGAAAAAAGTAGAGTAAGTAGGAAATTCGAAAGGACGTGTGTGTTACCAAGGTCTCAGGGATTTAGGAGTCATGTTTGGTAATTGTGCTGATGATGTGGGTTGATAGATCTGATTTTCCAAATTTATTTAGATCACTGAATCAATTTAGACAGTATGCATGTATTAAAATATTTCCAAACATTTGAAATAAATATGCGTGTGGTTTATAATATTATTCCTTAAAACATACAGACCATGTTTATTTATACTGTACACATACCAAGTTCCCTTCTTAGAGTACAAAATCTTTCTTCACCCAAAGGTTTTGTGAATACATCGGCTAACTGATGTTCGGTGGGAATAAGATTAATTTTATCAAGCCTTTTGACACATTATCTCTAAGAAAATGATGTCTCACTTCTATGTGTTTTGTGCATGAATGTAAAACTGGATTTTTAGAAATATCGATAATGCTAGTGTTATCACAATATATAGGCACAATATCACACAGAATATCAAAATCACATAAGGTTTGACGCATCCAAAGAATTTTAGAGCAACATTTCCCTACACTTAGATATTCACCCTCAGTGGTTAATAAGGCAACTGATGTTTTCTTCTTACTATGCCAAGAGACAAGACTTTGTCCCAAAAATATACATGTATTACTTGTACTTTTTCTATCTATTTGACACCCTGCATAGTCAGCATCTAAATAACCCATTAGATCAAAATTATTGCAATTTGGGTAAAATAAACCTAAATTTGTAGTGCCACTTAAATATTTAAATATCCTTCTAGCTGTTTTTAAGTGAGACACTTTTGGTTTTGCTTAAAAACGAGCACACAGACATAAGCTATACATTATGTCACGTCTAGATGCAGTTAAATATAATAAAGAACCAATCATACCTCGATATTTCGTCAACTCTACATCTATACCTTTACCATCTAATGTGAGCTTTATTGATGTACACATTGGTGTAGCTTTTGAATTTGATTTATCAAAACCAAATCTTTTGAGTAGTTCTCTTGTATATTTGGTTTGATAGATATAGATTCCTTCCTTGGTTTGCTTGATTTGGAGTCCCAAGAAATAGTTGAGTTCTCCCATTAAACTCATATCAAATTCCTTGTGCATGCATTTGGAAAACCACTCACAAAGAAAATCATTAGTAGCACCAAATATTATGCCATCTACATATATTTGTACAAGAATAATATCTTTATTTTGATGTTTAATAAATAATATAGAATCAATTTTACCTCTTATAAATTCATTTGATAGAAGATACTTACTTAACCTTTCATACCACGCTCTTGGAGCTTGTTTGAGTCCATAGAGGGCTTTCTTTAGTTTGTAAACAAGATGTGGGTACTTTTCATGCTCGAATCCAGGAGGCTGCTGTAAGACCCCAACTTATTATAAATAAAATTAATTTTTCTTCTATTTATTATTCTAAATTAATAAGGTGTTAATTTGTTATAATGCTTTGGTTATGGGTCAAATGTGCAAATTTTGCAAAATAAGCAAGTGGCTAATATTCCTTTTGTCGGGGAATATTCGTTTGGTCGTGGAATATTCTTTTTGTCGGGAATATTCGTACGACGGCGCAACCATTCGTGGGCCCCATAACAGGATAATTGTCGGATAAAGAAAATGACAAAGTATGAGTTTTTATAAATAACTGCGTAATTGTTACCGTTAACACTGTTGGGTTACCTGGTTGTTAAAATACAGTAATACGCGTGGTGGCATAGTAGCACACGGTATTGCACAATATTGTTGAATTATTTATTTTTACGTAAGAAGGCACTACTCAATAATTGTTACAGTAATTACTGTTCAATATTTTATTTTATTGATTCAATAATTGCTGTATTGATATTTATATTATTGTTGTTTCAATAATTGTCACTGCATAGTATTTTCCATTATCAGATCAATAATTCATATTATTTGAATAATATTATTAGATGAGCATTATTGGCAATATCTAGAAAGTTCTGTCAAGGAGAGGTTTGGTCACCTAATTGCGCGTTAGTAAGGAGGAATCCTTATTGGAAAGCCCCCTCTTTCCTGGGAACTGCCTGGTTGCCATTATTGTGATTCTGTAATATTATTTGTGAATAATTAATTATTAATTTATATGATAAGAAAATATTTATTTGATGCGAAGATAAATGATGGATTTATTTATGTGGTTATAAATGAAGGAATTAATGCTGAGGTGTTTTATCAGTATTTTATCGGAATGGAGGTATTAAAAATCATCCGTTTGTGGATTTTGGATATTTTCTGTTTGGAATTTGGAAAAACTCAAAGCTACAAAGTTGTAGAGAATTCGATTTCGTGTGGAATTGACATAAAATTCGTATTTTTCTAATAAAAGGGATATTTTCTATAAATTATTGAAGTTACGAAAAATAAAATGATTTTTATTAATTTATGGGTGAGACCCACTTGTGTTTTAACACATGTGGGCTGCTAATTTGGTTCAAAGGTGGCTGACCTGAAGTTTGTTCAAAGTTTGGCATGCGTAAGAAATTTGTAATAATAATATTATTTTATTATTTTAGTCTCCTATGGCGTTCTAACATTTTCCTATAAATAGAGGGCTAAGTTAGAATTGAAAATCACACCAGAAACAAGTTTTCTCTTTTTCTCTCTCTATATTATCAAGCGTATTCTTGTGAGTATTTTGATACTTTGAGTGTTGCTATATGGTACAAGTTTCTGTCAGCACTATATCCGAAATTCAGTCAGAAGTATGGTTATTTTGAGGAAATGGATGTTATTTTCTTCTTAAATGATATTATTTTCTTCAATATCATTATGCCAAAATATTAGTTTGAAATTTTTAATCAAATTTGAAACTTTTTTGTGTCGGAGTTACTATTCACGTATACGGCATTATTCACGTATACGGTACTATCAACGAATACGGCACTATTCACCGAAAAATGAAATTTTCTTCTTTTTATCCAAGATGTCTATTATGGTTACTATCTTTGATTGTATCCATGTTTTGATCTTTATTTTTGAATTCTGGTTCACAATTGGTTATTATGAAGTATTATTGATCTTGGATAAACTGTTATACGAATCCCTAATATTTGTCCTTCTGTCTCACTGGATTCATTTTCTTTAAAATATTTTTCATCATCCTTAGTTTTAAATGATAATATTATTGAATATCTTTGGCCTGTAGTGCAAAAATGAATGATTAACTGATGAATATCTTTAGCGTGTAGTGCAAAGATGAACAGGTGTTGAGATGAACATGACCAACTGGTGATATAACTGAATATCTTTGGCCTGTAGTGCAAAGATGAATATTTGATTAAAGATGTATATTGATTGATGTTAAAGGGATAAAATGTTGATGATGGACTTTTAAATCATAGAAGATAGTAGAATTCTTTCTCTACGTGACTCTTCTAATGGATTGTTGTTTTCGCTGCATTTGTTGATCTAAAACTTGTTGTCTATTATATTCTATCAGATTTTTTCCTGTTGAAGACTAATGATAATTTTTTGTATATTATCTTAGTCATAATATTCTTTACTGGGCTAGTTGAGCTCACCCTTTTCCTTTTTGTTCCATTTTTCTTCTCAGGAGGTGAGAACATAGAAGGATCGAGTTGGGGTATGGAGTGATGGTTCTAGAAAGATGTTTTAGCAGTCCTCTCTATTTTTGTAAAATAATGTATGAATAATTGTAATGAGGACTTATTTGAGTGTTGATATTATCTAGAAGACAATATTTGTATTTAAACTCACAGTATGTGTTGTCGTATTTTGCACGACAATTGTATTATTAAAGTTGTAGTTTGCTTTCTGTACCATGTATTTGGCAACTCGGAATGGGTATTGTATACCTATTTTGGGGGCGTCACAACTGCTTTACATACACCTCTTCATTTATTTATCCGTTGAGGAAGACGCTTTTTTCATCCATTTGATAAGCTTAAACTTTTTGTAACATGCAAAAGCTATTAATATTCGAATAGATTCCAACCTTGCTACATGGGCAAATGTTTCTTTGTAATCTATTCCTTCTTGATGGTTGTATCCTTGAGCCACTAGCCTAGCTTTGTTTCTAGTAATTGTCACATACTCATCAAGTTTGTTCTTGAACACCCATTTTGTTCCAATAATGGATACATTTTTTGGAGGAGACATTAATTCCCATACTTGGCATCTTTCAAATTGTTGTAATTCTTCTTGCATTGCTAATAGCCAGTTCTAATCAAGAACGACTTCTTTAGCATTCTTAGGTTTAATTTATGATAGGAATGCTGAAAATGCACAAAGGTTTTATGCCCTTCTCCTTGTGGCAATCCCTTCGTTTATATCACCAATAATATTTTCAGAAGGATGATTTTTGATGTATCTTGTTGTTTTTGACATTTTATGTCATGAATTACTTCTTCTTGTTGAATACTATCATCCTAAATTAATTCTTCCAAGTTTGGAGAAAATTCTTGTTCATAGCCTTGTTTTTCATCTAATTTAACCTGCTAAATAGGTTCATTTGACTTTCTATTTTGTTTTTTATGATATGTTAGATTTGCAGCAGTCTCTAAATTTCCTGCATCCTCTTCTCTTTCTTTTGAAAGATCATTGTTAGTCTCTTTAAATGTAATGTGGACAGATTCTTTAATACACAATTTTTGATCATTGTATATACGATATGCTTTACTATTTTTAAAATAACCAATTGAAATTTCTTCATATGATCTAGCATCAAATTTTCCCAAACTATCACTAGTATTAAGAATAAAACATTTAGATCTAAATATTTTGAAATAACTTATATTAGGGATTTTATTATTTAATAATTCATAAAGTGTTTTCAAAATAATTGTACGAATGAGTACTCTATTTAAAACATAGCATGATGTGTTTACCGCCTCGACCCAAAATTTCTTTAGGAGTTTACTTTCTTGTAACAATGTTCTAGCTATTTCTTGTAATGTTCTATTCTTTCTTTCCACCACCTCATTTTTTTGAGGAGTTCTTGGTGCTGAGAACTCATGACTGATTCATTTTTTTATCACAAAATGTTATGAATTCTTTTTGAAACTTGGTACCATGATCACTTCTAATTTTTATAAGGTTAAGACTATATTTTGTTTCCAAATTCCTTATTAATTTTTCAAATTCTTTAGATGTTTCATCTTTAGTTCTTAAAAACAATACCCATGTATATCTAGAGAAATCTTCTACTATTACAAATGCATAGAACTTACCATTAAGACTAGCATGCCTTTCTGGTCTAAATAAATCGAGATGGAGTAATTGTAAGGGAGATGAAGTTGATACCATGTTCTTTGCAATAAATGATGGTCTTACTTGTTTCCCGAGTTGACAAAGATCACATATCCCTTTCTTTTTAAAATTGATCTTTGGCAATCCTTTTACGAGATTTTTTGAGGATAGCTTTTTGATCAAGTCCATATGGACATGTCCCATCCTTCTATGCCATAGGTTAGCTTCATGTTGTATTGTGACAAGACATAGCTCTTCATCCTGTTGCTCAGAATCAAGAGTATATATATTTCCTTCTCTTTGTGCAACTAAGGTAGCATTGTTAGTACCATGAGAAATTATATCTTTCTTGAATTTTACTTGATAACCATTATCCATTAACTGACTAACACTAATAAGATTAAATTCAAGACCATTCACAAGATGAAAATTATTAATATTAACCTTAACACTACCAATTTTACCTTTTCCAACTATTTCGCAAGTTCGATTATCTCCAAATTTGACTGTTCCATTTTTCTTCTTAAGATTTAGCTCCACGAACTTTAATTTTTCACCGGTCATGTGACAAAAACATCCATTATCAATAATCCACTTTTGAGAAGGAACCCTTGCTTTGAGACATACCTATCAAGAGAGAATGACATTCATCTCTTTTTGGGTCCACTTGGTAATCACTTTTCTTAATCCATATCTTTTTAGTTTTATTTTCCTTCTTTGAGCAATTAACATCTAAGTAACCTTTAGAACCACAATTTTTACATGTAGTAAAAGGTGAGCAATAATTCAATTTAAATTGTGAGTTGGCCTTAAGCATTTTTACTTCTTTTTTTTGTGTTGGATTATAATCAATTCCTTATTTTTCATAACTAGGTCTTAGTTTATCTAACATAACAGCTAAATATTCTTCTCCTTAAACAAATTTAGTAAGAGATACTTTTAATGGGTCTATTTCCTTTTGTTGTTCATTAGTTGAAATACCCATAAGACTCATTACCAAAAGCATCAATACATACATCTCTCATTTTTATTTCATTTGTTAATTTTTCAACTTCATTATTTAAATGACTTACCTTGTTGAAAAGTATTTTGTTATAATTTTCTAAATACTCATTTTTAGCAGTTAAATTTTTTTCTTCATTAGATGAAGTTGTTTTCTCAAATTCTTTCTTTTCATCTATTAGTGATTCGACTTCACCCATTAATGTATTTGTTAAATCTTTTAAACATGCATTCTTTTCTTTTAATTTATTATTTTCTAATTTTATAATATTGAAATCATAAATAGATACCTCACTAGATTCACCTTTGATTCCCATGAAGCATATTTGAACGATTTCATCCTTGGCATCGATCTCGACTTCGGACTCCTCATCATCACTCCATGTTACTAGAGCTTTGTTCTTTTTGTAGTCTTTGGAACCTATTTTTCCTTTGTTCTTCAACTGAAAGCAATCCTTCTTGAAGTGACCTTGATGTCCACACTCAAAACATGTCTCTTCGGTTTGCTTGCCCTTAAACTTGTTTGGATTAAAAGCGTTCTTTCTTTGTAGTAGTCCTTTGAGTCTCCTTGAAATTAAAGCTATTTCATCGTCTGAATCCTCTTCAAGTTCCTCTTCTTTACCTGCAATAAGAGCTAGTACCTTTTTTCGAGGGAGTTCATCATCATCATCGTCATATCTTTTTAATTGGTGTTTATATTCTTCTAATTCATCAAATAGGGTTAAAGTATCCATAGATGAAATACTAGTAGAATATTGAAGAGTAGTAATTTTGGATGCAAACCTCTTAGGCATAGCCCAAAGTAACTTGTGGTTGATCTCACTTTGTGGAATTGATTTGTTAAGTAGCTTCAGGGAATTTATGAGAACCAGAAATCGTGCTTGAGCCATTTTGATGGTTTTAACTCTTTCAAGTTTGAACATTTCATAGTCATGCATGAGCATGCTTAGCTTGACTTCACGTACTTTGGATGTGCCTTCATGACTCACTACTAGAGTATCCCATATTTCCTTAGTTGTGTTGCATGAAGAGACTTTGTCTATCTCGGATTGTACCATGCCGCTAAGAAGTGTGTTCATAGCCTTTGAATCGTATGACATCATATAGGTTTCGGTTGAGTCCATCTCTAATAGAGTATGCGGAGTACCATCATCTTTTCTTGTGATAACCGGTCCATTTTCCCCAACCCACCATTCCTAAGGATCTCTTTTTAGGTAGATCCTCATTCGAAATTTCCAGAAGTTGTAATTTTCCATTCCATTCAACAGTAGAGGTCTATTAGTTGATTGACATTCTTAACAGTTGTTCCCAAACTATGCCATAACAGAATCTTTCCCTATAAGTCACCTTTAAGACCAAGATAAGTATAGCCAAGCTCTGATACCATGAAATTCAAGTATGAACACTTAGAAGGGGGGTTGAATAAGTGTGGGAACAAATGATGTCAAACTTTTGCAACTTAAAAACCTTCCTTTAATAAATGCAGGATGCTGGATTGAATATTTATGCTTACCAGATTATTAGTGTATGAATGCAAGATACTGGATTGAATATTTATGCTTACCAGATTATCAGTGTATGAATACAGGATGTTGGATTCAATATTTGTGCTCACCAAATTATCAGTGTATGAATATGGGATCCTAGATTAAATATGAATACTTGTAGAATTATTAGTTTACTTAACTTCTTTCAAAACTTAATTTTGTTTTAGAAAATTCGGACTTAATTTTAAGGAACACAATAGACAATCACACAAACACCAAGATTTTTGTGTGGTTCAACTATTATCCTCTATAATAGTAGCCTAATCCACATCCAATGCCAACTAGTATTGAAGACTCTCTTTTATTAATTTACTTCAACTACAAGTTGACTCTTTTACACAACAAGTTCCAAACACTTGAGCACTTTTGCTCCTTGTGCACCTATGCACTCTTAAGCACGTATGCTTCCTTAAACCTGTTTGCAAAATTCTTTAATCCAAACCGGATTAGAACCTTTAGATAATACTTAGTCTATTTGATAATAGAATTAAAAATAGAGGTCTATAATCAAAGCAATTAATCAATTCACAATGCAAGGCGCTCTAATATGCAATGATCTTATATTGCCAGTAAAATTCCCAGATGAAGAGCTGATAGTAATTAATAGTTTCTCTACATAGCAAATTACTTCTTCATAAAAGGACGTGATCTTTTGTCATGTGTATGAAGAAAGGTGATGAAGTAGCAGTTTACTATGTGTTTATAATATTGATTTTCTGTACTTCGGTGTGTGTTTTTTATCGAGACAACCCAACACCTTTTATAGATATGAAGAGCATCGGACCGTTAGTTGAATTAAATTCAAATTTATATCCGTTGCTTATTTTATGCTTTGAATCAGTGATATGAATGTCCTATGCATAAGCCACGGTTAATGCAGATTTATATAGGCTAATGGAGATTCCTGATTGGATATACTTTTTATGCGGCCATAATATGATCCATTACGTATATCATGTTCCACTAAGATGAATCACATGATCATTCAATCTCATATTACATGATTCCACTATAAACAATCATGTGACAGGATATATGATAAAGCCATTTGAGTGATATGTCCAGAGACTTCTTTATGGAAACAATATATTATTTCAAAATAAAGTTTCCTTATAGGATTTAAAGAATGATTACGCACAGTTACCCAAATTAAGGATATGATAAGTTAATTTCAATTTCCTCATTTATTTCCTAACTATTCACATATGTGGCTTGATTTAGGGAGTGTGTTTTGATAATATATTTAGATTCCAACTAAATTCCTTCCACTTTAAATACATGATATCAGACTACTTAATTTAAGGAAAAGAATATATATAACATGGTTTCCATAATGACCAAACAATTTATAAAGCTCAAATCATTTTGTTCCCAGATATATATCTTTTAGCAAATTTCAATCACTTTGGATATATATATATAGAGAGAGTCCGGATCAGGTCCGGACTCCCGCATTTTAACAAAATCCGAACCTTTTTTTTTGCTTTTTTTTAAAACAACTAAAAAAATAAAAAAAAAATTATGGAACTTGAATTTTTACATAATACAGTGTTTTGGGTATGATTTGGATACGTATACCAAAACATATCTGTACAGTCTGTGCACACTGTACATATATTTTTTGGTATAGGTATCCAAATCACGCCCAAAACATTATATTATGGAAAAATTTCAGTTCCATAAAATATTAAAAAAAAATTAGTTGTTTTAAAAAAAAAACAAAAAAAGGTCCGTCTTTTAATAAAATCCGGGATCCCTGATAGGATCCTGGTTGTATATATATATATATATATATATATATATATATATATGTCTCCATCCACAGCAACCGGTTGTTGAAGAGCAACCCCTTTTTGGCCAGCCGGTACAGCTTGTTACGGCTTATAAAAAAAAATTCTAAGGCCGGTACAAGCTGTTACGGCTGGCCAAAAATGGGTTGCTCCCAACAACCGGTTACTGTGGATGGAACCCCTATATATATATATATATATATATATATATATATATATATATATATATATATATATATATATATATATATAGAGAGAGAGAGAGAGAGAGAGAGAGAGAGAGTCCGGATCCAGTCCGGGATCCCGGACTCTACTAAAATACGGACCTTTTTTTTTCTTTTTTTTTGCTTTTTTTTTTTGAAACAACTAAAAAAAAAAATTATGGAATTGAAATTTTTCCATAATACAGTGTTTTGGGCGTGATTTGGATGCCTATAACGAAATATGTCTGTACAGTCTGGGCAGACTGTACATACATTGGTTGGTGTAGGTATTAAAAACACGCCCAAAACATTGTATTATAGAAAAATTTCAGTTCCATAATTATTTTATTTATTTTTTTTAGCTGTTCTACAAAAAAAAAAAAAAAAAATTAAGGGTCCGGATTTGATCAGGTCTGGGAGTCCGGACCTGATCAATTCTGTATATATATATATATATATATATATATATATATATTGCAACTTTATTTAAGGGAATACAAATTAATGCCTTTGTAGAGATTGACTTAACAACTTTATATTTTTACGCATCTCTTTGGTCTTTCATAAGGATTTTACCGGAATGAAATGTTAAAATATTTCCAAGTTTACTTAAATCCTTATTTTAGTTTTAATTACCCATCTCATAATAATGCAAATGACCTAAAGCCTTGAATTGAGAGAAGATTAATTGCAGGGATCTTACACTCATTTCCTAGGACTCAATAAGTCTTCAAGCCTTCAAGATCTTCAATACTTTATGATTACATCATAGAGGAATATGTTATTGCATCAACTATCCTGAAATTGCATAACACATGTTTAGAGATAAAATAACGTCATCATCAAAACATAAGTATGGAGTATGACATTAAGTCAACAGGACCTATATACGAAGGATTTGAGTTGGTGAAAAGTTTATTTTTACACAAAAATATATTGAACTGATATTTTGGAAAATAAGGTTTTCACATCCTTCGCCCAAATAGGAATTGAGGTCCTTTGATACTTCCAATTATTAACCATACATTTTCTAACCCTGGAGCATTTTATTTTTATTTTTTTGAAAGCTCTTTGCGATTTTGGTTTGAAAATCGTTTTTGGTGATAATGCATGAAGGAAAGCATAAAAAAGGATCGGGCATAAAAGCCATCTTGATAGACCCGAACACCTACAATCATAAGTTTTCACTATCACAGGATCTTAAATATGATCTCTCAGGACGAAGCCCTATAATTCGTTTTCAAATCTAATATTACATGTACAATACTTTTGCGCAATTTAATATTACATTGTAAACAAAAAGTCCATCATGGGAATCTAGTCGAGATCCGATCAATGGATCTCGACCCCGGGGTTCCTAGGCTCACATAAGTATGTTTAAACATATATATATATATATATGTGTGTGTGTGTGTGTGTGTGTGTGTGTGTATAGTGTATCCTAAACCCGATACTAGGTGATTCATCGATTGGAATCTCTATCATGAGTTATTAGGACCCCCTCAGCTCTAGATATAGATCTAGGGCTCTACGGAGTGACTGAGACTGGCCAAAAACATTAAAATGACTAAATTTAACTTAGATTCGAGCCAATCTAGCATATAGGTTAGGGCTTTAAGCTTCATAACCGGTTAAGGGCTAAATCCGTCTAGATCTAGGTAGATCTAGTCAATAGACTTGGTTCTAACTATAAATGTACAAAATAAATGGCAAAATAGATAGATCTATCAATCAATATACAATATACTCACAACCAACAAGTCTAACTATAACTAAATGCTATATTTAAATAGATCTAAAAGTTATAACAATATTTACAAAGGAAATGGCCAAAGATTAGCTTTTTTCACCTTGGGGAACAAAGAAACAAGCTTCTTTTGACTTGGATTTGAGCTATATAACTCTAGACAGACAAGATCAATAATATATATGATCAAACAACTCAAAGATGGTGTAAAATGGCTAGACCCGACGGTTTTTCTCTTTAGAACTGCTTTCTCTCTCTAACTTCTTTTCTTTTTCTTTAAATGAGTTGTTGGCTTCCAGTTAAAGGCATGGGAGCCAGCCGCATTCTATGGGTCCTGCCATCTTGAAGTTCATTCTTTCGGTCGTTAATCCGGGGAAAGTTGATCTCCGTTCCTAAAAATCCCAGAAAGCTTCTGCCAACGGCTACGGAATGAGGTCGAGTCTGACTGAATCAGAGTCCAAAAAGATGATGCAATTACCTGAAAGGTATCTTCCGGTTCTCGATGATAGTCAACAGGATCATCTTGCGTACTTCGCAATTCTGGGTTTGCTATGGTGGCTTCTCATGGCCTCTTCCTCAGCTTTGCAGTCCTCGTTCGAACCACGATATGTTTAGGTATCGTACCACTTTGATTTCTCCAAGGGGTTGTCTCTGGGGTGAAATCGTGCTTTTTCCCTTCCGTGGGGTTGTCTCCAAGGTGAAATTACCCTTTTACCCTCTTGTAAAGTTAGTCCAAAGAAAGCGAAATTTCGAGTGTCTACACCTTTTCAGCAACAAATGGCATCTCGGTCCTATAAGGGGATCCTTGACTGCTTTGACTAAATGGATCAAAACTGGAGAATGGTGTTTCTTGTGTGAATTGCTCTTGGGGAATGTTGGGGATGCTAGTGTACATTTCTTCAAAAACTCTCTGGTACTTTTCATTAAATAGTACAGACATTTCATACCACTCCTCATACACACGGCGAAGGTTGTGCACAGACGTGTTTGAAAGAATGTTCCAGACAAGATCTTGAGCTTCCTTAATCTATATAAAATAGTATACACTTCATTAGAAACAAGATTATAATACGTTGAAAATTAATTTGACAAAATATTCTACTGTAACTTACGAGGTTTGCAGCTTTGTGTTGATGAAATAAGCCACATGGTGTATATGTCTCGTTTGGCTCAATTTGTGGACGACTAATTCTCAAACAAGTCATCCGCTTATACCACCTGAGGTATGCAACTAGACTGATCTTCTATCTTGTGGCCACCACAAAATCAGAAACAATATTTTGTCATACATACCATGTGGCGATGTAATGACTCCACAACTCAATATAGTTGAATGGGCGGATCCCATCCCACTCCCGACGGAGTTCACCCATATTTACCGGGTACTCGGGAATATCTTGCGCTTCTCCTAATTGTCTCAAAAAACAATCAGGCATTTGGAATTCTACCACATCGAGCCAAATGAGGGAAATACGCGAGGCCCCACTATACAATGTTGCTTGGTACGCTTGTGCCACTAGATGATCGAACCTTGAATACAGCATCCACTGTACCATGGCGCCAGTCATCCCATCAAATTCCCCCTATAAAATATTTGGTTATGATGGGGTTATAACTTCCTTGCCTCTTTCATCGTATCTTTATTTCTTCGGTAAGTCCAGGCTCTTGCATAATTTGGCCTACCAATTGACATATGTTCATAGGCCCACACCTATGTCATACGTGATTGAGTTAAATCTCAGTCATACATTATTAAAATCAATATCAAGATAAATAAACAAAAAACTATATAGACAATAAAATACCTGAAGAAGTGCTAAACACCAGGAGAAACTCTTTGCATCAAGGCAGGTTGCTTTATGTAAACTGTGATACAAACAAACCAACATCGCAGCTCCTCATGCATAATTATAAACTTTATTAATATCTTCTAAAAGTATAAGATTCCTATATATGACGTCGTAGTTTGTCGATGCAAATAGTTTCTTCCCTAAGAAAAATAGTATATACGCTCTGGGGTACGTCACCACCGTTTCTTAATCAGCATCTAGGGGAACTTTACAAAATTTGTTGCCCAACCACGACAACATAATACCCCCTCTACTATACACCTTGTCATCCTCCAAAATATATTTACTAAATTCACTATTATTAGACAATTGCTTAGAATTTTGTATTAATATACATGTTATAGGATATCCCATAACCACTAACCCTAAAATGAAATGTACATCTTCAAGTGTTATTGTCATTTCCTTGGTGGGGAAGTGAAATGTATTGGTCTCACTACGCCAATGCTCCACTAATACTTCTATCAATGAAACATCTATTTGATTACCTATTAGGTTTGTATATAACGCGAGTATACAATCAAATTGTATAAATAGCGCGGAAGCGCGATAAAATTAAATTTTAAAATTTTTATACAAACCATCACCATGATCATCCTTATGCATAATTATAAATTAAAATAAAAGAGAGGGAGATATATAATCATAACCTCATAGATCAAAGTTTTCTCGGGTACAAGTTCACCTCCAATTCCTTCGTGTTCTCCTCAAATTCCACCGATTAGATTCTTTTTTTATCAATGTTAGCCACCCAAGTGTTTAGCTTCTAGAGGTGATCTACCAAGGAATAATATCTATTCAGGAAGCTGAGTGTTGGCAAAACCCTAGTTTTCTCTCTCTAGAGAATATGTAAGTACTCTTCTAACAAATGGGAAATCACGTTGTGTAACCCCAACCCATAATAAGACTGCTCTTACTTATAAATGTAGGCAACCCTCCTAATACCATTTAGGAATAAGGTTTTATTTTAAGTAAACTCTTTTAATTAATTAAACTCCTAATTCAATTAGAAACTTATGAGAGTACTTTTATTAATTAATTCTCAAATCCTTTTAGTAATTAAATAATAATAATAATAATAATAATAATAATCTTCTTCTTATTAATTTATATTTAATATTTTTAAAATATTAAATAATAAATATTAAGCTATTTAATTTATTCTATCATTATAGATTAAATTAAATGTACTTAACTTATTATTACGATTATGTCATTTACTTCTTAAATAAACATTTTTCTTTTGCGGTGTGACCCTTTAGGTTCTCCATATTAAATCGGTTGTACATAAATCAATTAGAACAATTCTAATCTTATTTAAATAAATAAACTGAACTATTTAATTTAATATTTATTCTACATTAAAGGTAAGCCCCTTAGCGATCAATGACTTTCTAGATAATATAAATTTCAACATTAATCATAAAAGAACCTTTAAGTGAATTGTTACCATACAATTCAATTCTTCTACCATACAATATCCCAATTAAATATAAAGCATGGAATTACTGTCAAATCTTATTTTATTTAATTATATGTATTTCAATAATGCAAATTAGAAATTCCTTTCTAATTTCATTCTACCTTGGCCAAGGATTACTGAGTTGTCATTTATCGAATCACATAGAATATTCCCTCTTTTTACCAAAAGTGGTAGATTCTTTGTTGGTCATTCAGTATCTTCATGTATAACTTATTATACCCAAGCATACCCTTTAATACACCCTAAGGGTCTTAAGAAATATGTCAAAGCATAACTCATCATACACAAGATACTATAATGATCTCAAGTCCAAGAATCACTTGTACTATTATCACTTAAGGAATTCCTATTAACAGATGAGTAAAACTCCACTATGTATTCCTTTAGCGAGTCACGTCTAGTGGACTTATTCTCTATAAGCACCTACACACTTGCTTTAGTGTCTCCACACAAATGATTATGAGATCAATCATCATCTTCCTAAGAGCAAGCATAGTATGTATCAATCTAACCGGATTCACCAATCCCCAATTTAGAAATTCAACGATTGGGAACGATTTTAGTTTTAAGTTATCTAAGAATTTAGATCTCATTAGCATGATTATTATCATGATTCTAAAAATATTGCTTAAAAATATGGGTTTATCACATTTAATTTAATAACACCATGTAGATAAAGTAAAATGCCTTTAATAAATTACTTTTATTAATAATAAACAAATAAGATTACAAAATATATGCAACATCATATCAAATATGATTGGTTTACGTGCATACTACTTCCATTACAGACATTAGTGTTTGTAAATACCCCAAATCCCATTCGCGTAATAAATCTTTTTAGGTATCTCTTAAAACTCATTGTTCCAAAGATCTTCCACTCTCATCAGTTCTTAATGACCTAGTGTAATGGGGATTGTTCCATACGGCTATTGAGATATGGTTTGGTTGATCCCACAATGATGTATTGACATCAGGTCCAGGATTGAATTCCATTAGTGTAACTAACACAAAAAATAAACATATATGAACCATACATTGTAAACTAATATAACTACAAGACAAAGTTTCTTTTTGTAACCAACAACATAAACATTTTTTGTAACTAACACATGTTTGTGTATATTCAATATTGCATGTTTGTATAAAATAAAGAAGAATTCAACATATATACATATGACAAAATTTAAACTTACAGATTCAAAGATGGTTGGTTTTGTGGTTGATTAGATCTCTGTTTGCTTAGTTGGTATTCTCACAAATCACAGCAAGAAGCCCTAATTGTTGGTAGCTTAGATCTCAAATGCACAAGATAACTGTTGGTTGATGATTTGATTTAGTGGAATAAGAGTCCGCAGTTTAGTTCTGCGGACTGGTATTAACTTCAATCGGGGTCGCTTTACTAAATAAACCTAGAGTCTGTAATATTAAACTGTGAAAGGGAATTAATAATAAAACGTCATCATTTTATCTATATAAACAAACACACACTTTGGACTTCTATTTTTATTAAAAATGACACCGTTTTAATATTAAACCATCGTTCGTAGTATTAAACTACAGATGTGACTTAATATTGAAACGACATCGTTTTTTCTACATAAAAAACATCCAATATGGACTTATATTTTTATTAAAAACGACACCGTTCTGCGGATGGGAACTGTGACACCCCCAAAATAGGTCCACACGACCCATTCTGAGCGCCAAATATCACTCTATAAAAATCAAATACAAACTTTATTTATACAGCTGTTGATCTGTCGTGCAGAGTACGACAACAGATAAGCTGTGAGTTTTAATACAATATTGTCTCGTAGACAGTATCAAAACTCAAATTGTTACAATGCCATATAAAATACAGCAGCAAATATTTTAAGACCCCAAAGAAGAACGAAAAGATTACTATCATATTCATTCTAATGAGGTGCACTTTTAACGCTTTCAAAGTCGGGTTCTCATCACCCTATTGTTGTTCGCCAAAATCAATTATTAAGTGACGTATAAAATACAACACACACATCTTAGGTCCTCAATACAATTATTTGTTGCATGTCATGCCATTTTATAATGTATGAGAAACTTCGACAGTCTCGAACCATCACACTATTTCCCTGTTATCCCCGCTCGACCCAGCTACACTTTTATTACCTGAAAGGAATTGTGAAGCAAAGGGTGAGCACAAATAGCCCAGTAATGAATATCATGACTAAAGATAATTAAATTATCAATAGCCTTTGTCAATAATAAATCAGAGATTTAGAACATATGGTAGATGATAAAACTTTTTAACCATAGTTACAGCGGAATTAGCAATCTATTAGAAGAGTCAAATAGACCATCAGGTCTATTATCTTCTCCATGTTAAAAGTCCACCAATAATATTTTATCCCTGTAACATCAATCAACAATTCCTGTCCACAATCATATGAATAACTCATGATCATAATCGTGATTCTAAATTCCTCTTTGCACCAGGACGAAGATAATTTTCATCACCTATCTTCACCTAAAACATCAAAAATCATGGTTATACCAAATCACAATTCCTGCTCATAATCATACTAATAAATTCTTCTTTGCACTACGCCCAAAGATATTCATTAACAATTTATTCTTTGCACTAAAGGCCAAAGACATACAACTATATTTTAGAAGAGTCAAGTAGAGCATGATATCTACTATCTTTTACAGATTAAAAGTGTATAATCAATATTTTATCGCTGAGACTCAACTTAATAAATAATCCACATCATCGAATCATCCCTGCACTACGGCCAAGGATATTCATGTAATCATCAATGGTCATGATTATACCGAATAATCCCTGGTTATAATCATACTAATAACTGTCCATCAATGCACTACGAGCCAATGGGGACTTTTACCACATCATCTATAACATTACGGGTCATGATTATACCGAATGATCCCTAGTCATAATCATACCGATAAACAGTTCGTCTATACACATAAGCCAAAGATACTCATCAATCAATAGTTCATCTTTGCACGTAAGCCAAAGATATGCAGCTGTAAAACCAATAATCAACCGTCTATCTTTGCACGTAAGCCAAAGATATACAACTGTAAAACCAATAATCAACAGTCCATCTTTGTACGTAAGCCAAAGATATACAACTGTAAAACCAATAATCAACAGTCCATCTTTGCACGTAAGCCAAAGATGACTTTCATCATAATATAAGCATGAGGATGATGACAATGATATAAGCATTAATCAAACAAAAATAAGGATAAATATTAAAGACTTTGAATTTATCCAAATATTATCAATCACTTAATAAACTCATAATCTAATATTATTAATATTATAACAATATTTTAATCACTTCTTAAACTTATAAACAATTTATTTCAATTGTTTACACTTTACCAAATAATGCATTTAATCATTCAAAAATGTCATACACATAAGATTTCATCACCAATGATCAAAACCCTCATCAAAAATCTGCATATACCCTATATAGAATTCCCAAGCCATAAAATCATATTTTCCAATTTTGTTACTTCACATAACATATTTAACTCATATGTTCGTAACTAAACCATTTTCATGAAAAATTACCAAATCAACTTATTATTTTTCTATCCTTTGTCCAAACATATATACATATATTTCATACAAAACAAGTATTTTTTTATAATTTTTCAACTCCCTTAAGTATTTTTCAAAAATCAATTTCTAATTAATTCCTTAAGAAATTAGCTACCTCAAGTTTAACTCCAGAAATTCCAAAATCTTGGCAGGATCTTACACATATTAACGTGAGCTTCCAGTTTAAATTTTATGGTCATCGGAGTTATAGAACTCCGGTTATAGCGTTTTTCGTCGAAAAAATCTAAATATTGAAATAGTCATAACTTGCTCATTTTAAGTCAGAATGAGCTCATTTTTGGACAGGCGGTACTTTATACCATATATTTCCATGTCCCAAAAGTCCGGAATTTTTCTAACAAATTAAGTGGCCAAAACAGCCCTTACAAAATTTTGGGCAGTAGTTTTTTCTCCTTTTTCACTTTTTCGTGCTTTGTTAAAAATAGTCCGTACAAAAATCTACAACTCCTCTTTCATTGATTCCACTTGGAGATGTTAGAAAACTTATCATAATATCCTCCCAAATTTTTCCAGAATTTTTGAATGTCCGAAAAATTAAGAAACTGCAAATAGATTTTAACCCGCCATGAGGTAATCCACGTAAACAGATCATTTCCATAATTTAATAATAAATTAATACAAAGGATCATTCACCATGCATGCGGTAATCCACATAAACAGGTTATTCCAACAGAATAATAAAGAATGGAATAACAGAAGAATTCACCATGCATGCGATAGACCGCACATACAGGTTATTCCCAACATAATAATAAAGAATGGAACCAGGTCATGCGTAATCCGCACAGATAGTATATTCCAATAGAATAATAAAGAATTGAACCAGGTCATGCGTAATCCGCACAGAAAAGATATTCCAACAGAATAATAAAGAATGGAATAACAACAGAATTCACCAGGCATGCGATAGACCGCACAGACAGGTTATTCCAACAGAATAATAAAGAATGGAACCAGGTCATGCGTAATCCGCACAGACAGGATATTCCAACAGAATAATAAAGAATGGAATAACAACATAATTCACCAGGCATGCAATGGACCGCACAGACGGGTTATTCCAACAGAATAATAAAAAATAGAACCATGTAATGCGTAATCTGCACAGACAGGATATTCCAACAGAATAATAAAGAATGGAATAATAACAGAATTCAACAGGCATGCGATAGACCGCACAGACAGGTTATTCTAACAGAATAATAAAGAATGGAGCCAGGTCATGTGTAATCCATACTGACAGTGTAAGACCCCGAATTTTATGAAATAAAAGTATT
This sequence comes from Panax japonicus, assembly GCA_020205505.1. Lineage (NCBI taxonomy): Eukaryota > Viridiplantae > Streptophyta > Magnoliopsida > Apiales > Araliaceae > Panax > Panax japonicus. Next base: position 54,284,666 of record CM035114.1, on the reverse strand, counting down.
CAATTTTTCTTATAATTACAATTCAGTAAATGGTTAAATTGATAGAAGGTTAAAGTTAAGGGTGATATATGAATTTTTTTTCAAAATAAGCAAGTGGATATAAAATACTCATTGTTGTCGGGGAATATTCGTTTGGTCGTGGAATATTCTTTCTGTCGGGGAATATTCGTATGACGGTGCAGTCTTTTGTGGGCCCCATAACAGAATAACTGTCGGATGAATAAAACGACAAATTAAAGTTTTTATAAATAACGGCGTAATCGTTACTGTTAACACTGTTGGAATACCCAGTGGGTAAAGTAAAGTAATACGCGTTGTTGCACAGTAGCACACGGTATTGCACAATATTTTTTGAATTATTAATTCTTACGTAAGAAGGCACTACTCAATAATTGTTACAGTAATTACTGTTCAGTATTTTATTTTATTGATTCAATAATTGATGCATTGATCCTTTATATTACTGTTGTTTCAATAAATTGTCATTACACAGTATTTTCCATTATCGAAGCAATAATTCATATTATCTGAATAATATTATTTGATAACATTATTGGCAATGTCTAGAAAGTTCTGTCTAAGGAGAGGTTTGGTCACCTAATTGCGCGCCAGTAAGGAGAAATTCTTATTGGAAAGCCCCCTCTTTCCTGGAAACTGCCTGGTTGTCAATATTGTGATTCTGTAATATTATTTGTGAATAATTAATTATTGATTCACATGATGAGGAAAATATTGATTTTATATGGATATAGATGGAGAAAATTTTTAATGTGACAATTGTTAAAAATTAATATTTTATCTTTTTCTGATAAAATAATTCATTTAAATATATTATTTTAATAATATATTAATGGTGATATTTTATAATGAATGTGGAATATGTGAGTATATGAGGAGGAAGAGTATTTTTGTGGCATTAAATGTTTAACAAATATTTTGTGTGTTGGTGGACACAATTATTGATCGAAATTTGATTATAGCTTGTAAAATCGCCCGTTTGTGGATTTCGGTCAACTTCTGTTTGGAATTTGGAAAAACTTCCTTCTGCAAAGTTGTAGAGAATTGAATTTCCTTTGGAAAGTCGCGAGTTTTGAATTTTTCTGATAAAAGAGCTATTTATTATGAATTATTGAAGTTCCGAAGTTCCAAAATAATTGATTTTTGGAAGTTTAAAATATTTTTAATTACAAAAACGTTTTTTACATTGTTAGGACTCATTTAACATGTGATATAAATGTGTTGAGAGCTGAAATTCAGATTTCAAATGATGCGTATAATATTTGTATAAATAATATTAATTTATTAAATTTTCTACTTTGGTGTTCTAAGCAATTTCCTATAATTAGGGTGCTTAGGTTATAATTGAAAATCACATCAGAAACTGAAGTTTTCTCTCTATATATTATCGAGCGTATTTGTTGCCTAATTTTTTAATAGCACTTTACCACGCAAGTATACGCGTTCAATTGTAATATTCAGCAAGCAAGGATATCGTTCCCACGCCACGAGGAAATAGACTAATATTTATCAATTACTAATTCTAATGCAATTAATCCTATTTTAAACTACGAAAATTTTGTTTGTGATTTGAAATTTAAACTTAACAAAACTAATGATTAAAACTCAAAATTTCACAAGAATAACTGCAGATTTAACAGGTTAAGATTACAACTTCCCTTGGTATTTCATTTAAACTAACTTACTTCCCATTTAAAATAAATCAATTAATATGAATCATTATCCAATAATGCTTTATGAATACTCACACACTTCTTCCAAAGACACGTGAACAAATCCTCCTAAATCCAATCTTTAAGATGCGGAATTACAAGGAACACCCTAGTTAATCAACTCACTATATTCCTATGTGAATCAAGTTAATTAGGGTTTACGCACAAATTCTTTCAATGGATACAAACGACACATAGGTATATTCCTATCCTACACGCTTTATATTAACCCTATTCAGATTATATGAACAGATGTTATCATATCCAGATCTCAATCTATACTTCATCTTCCAATTTTATATAGATTATCACATTAATTGTTGGCCAAACAATTAATCAATTAAACATAAGATATAATAAACAATTCAATAAAAACTAACTTTCATTCAATGGGAAGCTTGCAATTTAAACTACATACCAAGTTCCGTTTCAATCTTAATTAAAATTTAGTTCATGATAATAATAAAGAAAAACATCATCCAAGTTAATAATCCAAACATCCCAGATAATTACAAAAAATAAAACTAGAGAAGAGAAGAAGAAACTCTGAATTTGCTCCAATACTCTCTCTTAGATCTTTAGCCTTTGCAATTCTCCAAAACGCATCTTTTTACGCACAGGAGCGCCTAGGCGCTCAACATAGGCCATTTCCAAGCGCCTAGGCGCTTGACCAGGACCACGTAATTACAAAAATGCCACTCAGCTTTAATTTTCATGATTTTTGACCTTTTTCTTCTCCGAAATGACCAATTTGTCCCTCCAGCTCCAACCTACAACAAATAAACACAAAACACATAAAAAGATACTAAAAAACGATTAAAGATTACAATAATTAAGTTTAATAATATCGGATTCATAGGTATAAAACCTACTCATCAAATACCCCCAAACTTAACCAATTGCTTGTCCCCAAGCAACACAACACAATGTAATAACTAAATATGCAATGCAAATGCAACTAGATAAATGCTTAAATTCCAGCAGTCAAACAGAACAAAATCTATTCATCAAGCCTCAGAGAAATCACAATAATCATGCTAGTACATCATATCAAGACAGATTAATAATTTCCTCGTCAATCATCAAATCTTAACCTGTTATTATTGATATAGTGTGTGTGTGCTTAACATCCATGCTAACTGATATGATGCTAAATACAACACATAATAAATCTCTTTAAAGGAATCATATAGTGTAAACTCACAAAATTCACAAACAAGCTAGATCCAACTAAAAACAAACATCCACCAAATTTAAGAGTCCAATCCGGGATACTTATGCTTTATTGTGCTTTACGGGGGCTTTTTGCTCTTTTCCCGTTTTATTGTTTTTGTTTTTTTTTATATATATATAATTTTTTTTAACCATGACTGTGCAATGTCTCATTCCATTAGGCTAACAGTGCTACCCCTTAGCGAGCTTTCGACCAACGACTCCCAGACCATATAAGACCTTAGGGCGCTAGGTTTTAAGATACCCCTTCGGGCGTACTTGCTCAAGTAACAAAGGCCCCGAAACAAAACTAGCCACGGTATTAATTTTTTTTTTTTATTATTATTATTTATTATTTTTTCAAGCTTATATATCCCAAATTTTTCCCCCAAACTTAAGTTTTTGTCTAAATTCAGTCATCTTCGCCTATTCATGTCTTTCATTCATTCAAACTAGCATTATCCTCTAGAAGTCCATTATGTGTCAATTTAAACTCAATCAGTCAACATAGTTGCTTTTACTGTGATATCCTTATTATATCAGTTTCAAACAGGTAAAGATTCAAATCATGACAAGAAATCACATCAAAGTCTTAACAGACAATACTATACTTGTCTACTCAATTCCAATCTCATCACTGGCCAAAACAGACTTAAACTATCTAACGGCTGGAAACATGCAAATACTAAAATTTTTGTTTTTTTTTAGGAAATTAAAATGAAAACTACATGAATGCAAAATACATGAAAAACTATTAACTGAATACTATATGAATGCACTAGATGAATACTACATGCATGAAATGGAGCTGGAAGATTGCACCCCCAAACTTAACCGATGCAATGTCCTCATTGTATATAACAAGCAAAATTTAAGAAATTAAGCACTGAGGACTTCCCTGAAAGATAGAAGCTTTATTCCTCGTCAGTATCCTCCTCCTCTTCTTCTTCTTCTTCTTCTTCTTCTGGGGGGTACGCAGACAATGGTGGAAATTGGTAGGGAGCGGCACCTGGATTCATGCGGGCAAACATATCTAGGAATGTTGCACTAAAATTCTGATACACCTCCGTTTGTCGCTGAGCTAGGCTATCCTGATTTCTTTTCATTCGATCAAAACCCTGCTGAACTCGAGTGGCCACCATGTCAATCCTTCTAGTTTGATTGCTTAAATCTCGACGAATATCTTCAAAAAAATTTGGTGGTGGCCCAGAACTTCCAGCTACAGAAGGATTGTCGTGGAACTGTTGATTAGGCTCGTCTGCAAGCTCTGGAAGAACAATAATGAATCCTAACCCTCTCGGGTGTGGTATACCCCCACCCCATACATTGTACTTCTTAATAAGCGAGTGGTCAATTGCGGCTAAAGGAGGTTGTGTAGCTTCCTCGGCATCCCATTTTACCCCAGCTTGTTGACATAGTCCAGTGATCAAAGATGGGTGTGGTAATCCACCTGAGGTCCCTCCTTGAATTGCTCTATTAATGGAATCATGTATAACCTGACCCACATATATAGTTTTTCCTGTTGCAATGCAGAAAAACAACGCTGCCCGTTGATTTATAACATCACTCATATGCCTACACGGCATTAACTTGGCACAAATAAAGGCATGCTATGCTTTCCCATAACTGCTTAGTTTGGATGCAGGGAACAAAATAGCTTCTTGTTGATCTGTTAATTTCCATGTTGTTCCAGGTACACACAAGGCTTGAATGATCTCACTGTAGTCTAGCTCGTGCTCTAAATATTGCATGTAGCCATTATTGGGTATCGTGTTCAAGCCGTAGTAAGCATTTATTGACCTAAAACTGACTTCCACTGATTTTCCGCGAACCCAAATTATGTTACCAACATGATCTTTTGCATTGGCGTAGAATTCCTTAACAATTTTAACAACCGATGCATCCGGTTGGGCTGTAAAGTTCACCCATCTTCTACTCCTAATCATTTGTAATAATTCCTCATCTTCTATCTCTGGCAATAATCCACGCTCGGGAATTAGTGCTTTACTAGAAAGTACATTGTAATATCTTTCGGACGCTTTAACACTTGTAAATCTCTTTTTGTCATACTTTTGCGAAGTGCCCGAAGTCTCTCCTCTTTGTCTCTTAGTAGCCATAGTCTTATCTAATATGTTCTTGCCAAACCAAATGATACTCAGTGACTTAAGATAGCCAAATCCTCTTTGTGACAAATTATCGAAGTACACTTGGTGTGCATAGATTTTGAACACTATTGGTATGCACTCCCCCAAACTTAATTTTCACCAAATTTGCCAATTACTAAGCACACTATACTTCCAAGGCAATACAAGCAACAATTAAGAGTACCCACACCCACTTGAGCCAACACAATGATAGAAACTAGCTTCAAAGTACTAACATAGTTATTATCCAAGTGAATCCAAATAATTTGCAATAAAATCTTGTGTACTTACTTGGGTATAGCCAAATATGATGTTTCAATCAAAGTTGGATGAGCAATTTGAGCTTTGAACCCTTACTTTAGATAGATGTGGCTTGAATGTAAGTTGATTCCCGAATTGGTGAAGAAGGATGACAAGATGGAGCTTGAGTGACTTAGTTTGGGTAGGAGATTTAGTGTTTGATTAGGATTTGGATGAGAAAGATGGTTGTTGTGGCTAGATTAGATGAGGGTTGAGAGTTGAGTGAGTTAGAGTTGGAGTAAGAGAGCAAGAATGGGTTTGATTTGGGATTGGAAGAGTTTAGCCCGAATTGGGGCTTTTATTTTTTATTTTTTTTCTGTTGGAGCGCCTAGGCGCTTGTGATAGACTTGTCTGGACCGCCTAGGCGGTTGGCTGCAAAATGCCAAAATAACTTGGAGCGCCTAGGCGCTTGGTTTGGCTTGAAGATGAGCGCCTAGGCGCTTGTGCTGCGTTTTTGGTACTGACTTGGAGCGCCTAGGCGCTTGATCTTGGCTTGTCTAGAGCGCCTAGGCACTTGGCCAGTGTACATTGCTTGTTTTAGTGTTTTACGCTTCTTGTATGCCATACCTCCAATAACTTGTTTCCTTCCACACCAAAATTTGCGGAAATGATTAGAAATTTGAGATTTTGACGAGTGGACATTCATCTTATTAAGATCATAAATGTTTGGCCTCCTTTCCTGCAATAAATTGAATATTTGTTAGAGAACGTAGGGGTGTAACAAATCCTAAACTATAAAAGTTTAACCACTAAATAAACTAACAGTAGACAAATTAATAAAAGTAAAAATAGCAAATAACAATAAAAATTCCTGGGTTGCCTCCCAGTTAGCGCTTGGTTTATAGTCTTCAGCCTGACTTTCTCCTCTGTTCTAATCAGCAAGGTTGACTGATGTCTTTTCACAATCAACACAACCCCCATAGTAGTGCTTCAATCTTTGACCGTTGACTTTAAAATTATGTTTGGAATTCGGGTCTTCCACCTCCACAGCTCCATGAGGATAAACTTTTGTAATGATAAATGGCCCTGACCAACGAGATTTCAACTTTCCAGGAAACAGTTTAAGCCTTGAATTGTATAATAACACTGTTTTCCCTACTTCAAACTTTCTTTCCAGAATTTTCTCATCATGCCACCTCTTAATCTTTTCTTTATATAACTTCGCGTTCTCGTACGATTGGAGTCTGAATTCTTCCATTTGGTTCAATTGTAAGAGGCGCTTCTCTCCCGCAGCAGACATATCAAAGTTTAACTTCCGAATTGCCCAATAAGTACTATGTTCGAGTTCAACTGGAAGATGGCATGCCTTCCCATAAACTAACCTGTACGGAGACATCCCTATTGGAGTTTTGTAAGCTGTACGGTATGCCCATAAAGCATCGTCCAACTTGCTAGACCAATCTTTCCGACTAGGATTCACTATCTTCTCGAGGATTCGTTTCACTTCTCGGTTAGATACCTCGGCTTGACCACTTGTTTGTGGATGGTAAGCAGTAGCTATCTTATGAGTGACTCCGTACTTAGCGAGGATAGCTGAGAACTGCTTATTACAGAAGTGCGTGCCTTCATCGTTAATGATTGCGCGAGGAGTGCCGAATCTAGAGAAAATGTTCTTCCGAATGAACTGAATCACAACCTTCGTATCATTGGTGGGCGATGCTATAGCTTCTACCCACTTCGAAACGTATTCCACCGCTAGAAGTATATAGGAGTTACAGAAAGATGGTGGAAATGGTCCCATGAAGTCAATTCCCCAAACATCAAATAATTCGACTTCCAGGATCATGTTAAGTGGCATCTCGTGTCTCTTTGATATATTACCAACTCTTTGGCATCTGTCACATTTTAATGAAAACACACGGTCATCTTTAAAGAGTGTTGGCCAGAAAAATCCACATTGAAGCACTTTAGCTGCCGTTCTTTCTCCCCCAAAATGTCCAACATAGTCAGATGCATGACATTGGTATAGAATATTCTCCATTTCAACTTCCGAACGCACCTTCTTATTACTTGATCGCCACATTGTTTAAATAAAAATGGCTCATCCCATAAATACTGTTTCACATCATGGAGAAATTTCTTCTTCTGCTGGCTTGTCAAATCTGGCGGAAACACCTTACTGACAATGAAATTTACATAATCTGCATACCATGGTGTATCCATCCTTACCGCAAATAGCTGTTCATCAGGAAAAAATTTGTTGATCACTGTTGTATCATTTTTCTTTAGTTCTGAATTCTCTAATCGTGATAAATGATCAGCAACCTGATTTTCTGTTCCTTTTCGGTCCCGGATCTCCAAGTCAAACTCTTGTAGCAATAATACCCATCTAATTAATCTCGGCTTCGCGTCTTTCTTTGCTATTAAGTAATTAATTGCCGAATGATCTGTAAACACAATCACCTTTGTCCCAATCAAATATAAGCGAAATTTATCAAATGCATAAACAACTGCTAATAGCTCCTTCTCGGTAGTGGTATAATTCAGTTGAGCATCCGTCAATGTCTTACTAGCATAGTATATAGCGTGAAAAACTTTATCCTTTCGTTGGCCAAGAACTGCGCCAATCGCAAAGTCGCTAGCATCACACATTAATTCGAACGGGATATTCCAATCTGGCGCTATGATTACAGGTGCGGTAACAAGTTTTTTCTTCAACACATCAAAAGCTTCCAGGCATGCTTGATCAAAGTTGAATGGGACATCCTTCTCCAAAAGATTGCAAAGTGGTTTCGTGATTTTGGAGAAGTCTTTTATAAATCGTCTATAGAAACCAGCGTGTCCCAAAAAACTTCGAATACCCTTTACAGAAATAGGTGGTGGCAGGTTCTCAATGGTTTCGATCTTAGCTCTATCAACCTCAATTCCTTTTGATGACACTCGATGACCCAAGATTATCCCCTCTTGCACCACAAAATGACATTTCTCACAGTTTAAAACCAAATTCGTTTCCATACACCGTTTGAGCACGAGCGTGAGATTTTCCAAACAATAATCAAAAGAATCCCCAAAAACTGAAAAATCATCCATAAATACCTCGAGATTTTGTTCAACCATATCGGAAAAAATAGCCATCATACACCGTTGAAATGTTGTCGGCGCATTACATAATCCAAAAGACATTCTGCGAAAAGTAAAGGTACCATATGGGCATGTGAATGTCGTCTTCTCCTGATCCTCGGGTGCAATGGCAATCTGGTTATAGCCCGAGTATCCATCCAAGAGACAATAATACTCGTGCCCTGCAAGCCTGTCCAACATCTGATCTATGAATGGTAGAGGAAAATGGTCCTTACGAGTGGCCTTATTCAACTTTCTGTAATCCATACACACCCGCCAACCCGTAACTGTTCGAGTTGGGATTAATTCATTATGCTCATTCGCAACTACTGTCATTCCCCCTTTCTTTGGCACGCATTGAACCAGACTTACCCATGAGCTATCTTAGATAGGGTAGATAATTCCCGCATCCAACCATTTAATGATTTCCTTTTTGACAACTTCCTTCATGATGGGATTGAGTCTTCGTTGTTGTTCAATAGTTGGTTTTGCTTCATCTTCCAATAAGATCTTATGCATACAAATTGATGGGCTTATCCCCTTGATATCTGCAAGAGTCCATCCAAGAGCAGTCTTGTATTGTGGAAGTACCCTTAGTAGCTTTTCTTCTTGAACCTTATCAAGTGATGCAGAAAAAATGACTGGCAAGGAGGAAGAAGAACTAAGGTAGGCGTACCGGAGGTGGTTAGGCAATGGCTTAAGTTCCAAGGTAGGAGGTTCTTCTAAGGATGATGTCACCTTTTCATCTAGCTTTCCCCGATAATCCAGAGGTTCAAATTTTTGCAAACATCGTGTGAACTTCGGAGTTGAATCTAACATTTGAACCCATTCTAGTACAGTTGAATCATCAAATAAATTTTCACTAACCAATGCGGTTTCAAGAGGGTCTTCAATCACAGATTCACTAAATACCTCTTCAGTTGTTTCTTCAATCAGATCAATTCTAAAGCACTCTTCCTCTCCCTTCGGAAATTTCATAGCCTTGAAAACATTAAAAGTTATTTCTTCATCTTGAACTCTCATTGTTAACTCTCCCTTTTGTACATCAATTACTGTCCTTCCAGTGGCTAAAAACGGTCTTCCAAGGATAATGGGTATGTCTTTATCCTCTTCGTAGTCCAACACAATGAAGTCAGCTGGAAATATGAATTTGTCCACCTTCACTAATATGTCTTCCACAATGCCCCTAGGGTATGTCACTGATCTATCTGCGAGTTGTATAGAGATATTTGTTGGCTTTGGCGCTGGTAATCCCAACTGAGTGTAGATCAAAAGTGGCATCAAGTTAATACTCGCACCCAAATCACACAAACATCTGTTAAAAAACTGGGGCCCAATCGTGCACGGTATATATATCAAAAACTGTATATATATATATATATATATATTATATATTATAATATTAAGTATAACAGGATTGTGTGTTTATTTAATATGCACTATATATATAAAGTCTTATTATGCATAACATGTATGTAGTATTATATTATATATATATATATATATATATATATGTGTGTGTGTGTGTGTGTGTGTGACGCACGCATGCATTGTGCAGGCAATTTTTTTTTAAAACCGTGCATGCATTATATATATATATATATATATATATTCATAAGTAATCATGGCATGCTTATATATATACCTACCATACATGCATGCGCCTAAATTACAATGTGCTGGCAACATTAAATATGTTAAATTTATATATGCATGTGATGGCTTCAAAATTGAGTGTGCTAGCAAGTAAAAGGGTGACAGTCATTATGAGACAAAGAAAAACGTGTGAGTTTGCTGGCATAGCATATTGGTCAAATTAGATATTAAATGTAGTAATAGATCAATAAATGCTAGTTGATGATTCATGGCTTAGGCAAAAAATTAAAGGCGGAACACATTCGGCAATCCGTGTGCTTCTCTTTCAATCCAAACCATTGATTTTAAATTAAAACAATCCTAGCCATTCATTTAAAATCAGATTTCAAAAATTACCATTTTACCCTTAACTTCAAAAATCTATAAATAGGAGGCATTTCTTTCCTTTTCAATTTGTCAATTCACTTACAAAAAAAGCTTATTTCTCTCCCACATACTCTCTCTAAAAAGCTTTCTCTCTCTTCTTACAAAAGTTCTGATTATTTGAGAAGAGGAAATTGGTCTAAGCATATTGAGATAAGTTATTTGATTTATTTATTTGAATTATTTCTTGCTTATTTATATTTATAGATATACGAATATAAATTGTTCTACACAATTCTATATATCTATATTTCATCTATTTATCAAATAAAATGATACTTGGGCGCATCAAGGCTACGGAGATAAACCTCTATGGAGAGGATTCCAACCGTACAATTCCTTAAAGTCTTTAGTAATCTTTTATTGATATTATTTATATAAATATTGTAAAATAGATATGACACTTGATAGCTCAAAACGACACTGAGATACTGCTCCAAAAAGAGTAGTCATCCGAACTGAATTTGAGAATCGTAGTGATCTATTGAAAATATTTATATAAATATCAATTGTGAAATTATAAATTTTGTCGTACTTAGACGCCACAAGGCTACGGAGATACACCTCTACCAAGAGGAATTCGAACCGTACGATTCCTTAGAGTACTAAGTGACATTATTTATAAAAGTTCACATAATAGATAAAATATTCATATATATTATTTGAGTTAAACAATAATATTTGTTATATCAAGTTTTGCTTAACTGGTTTATTTATTATACTTGATATTTATCATCACAAGTATTTGCTCACAAATTTATTTATTCATAAAATACTTGTTGCTTAATATAAAAGTTATTTAAACTTTTATTTCACAAACTTAAGTGAATATATCTGCTTAATTAGAAGCATATTTGATTCGGAGTTTAAAATAACTTATTTTCTTACTCAGAAGCATTTTCACTCTAAAAAGTTATTTAAACTTAAAACGACTTTTCTTTACTCCATAAAGAATAATTCTTTATAAATTTGCATTAAATTATATATCTGCTTAAACAGAAGTATTTTTGAGTAAAAACTAAAATTGACTTATTTGTTTATTCAAGAAGCATTTTTACTCAAAACATAAAAGTTATTTAAACTTTTATAACAGTGCATAATTTTCATATTTGCTTACACAGAAGCACTATTGATCAAAGCACAAAATTACTATCTACTTACTAAGAAGCATATTGTCTCAAGTATAAAAGTTGTTAAACTTTTATAAATACATTTGCTCTTTAATTGATATCTACTTATTTGAGAAGCATCAATCTGTACTAAATTATATCTGCTTATTTGAGAAGCATATCTCTACTAAATTCTTATTTGCTTATTTGAGAAGCATCAATCTGTACTAAATTCTTATTTGCTTATTTGAGAAGCATCAATTTGTACTAAATTCTTATCTGCTTATTTAAGAAGCATCTTGTTGTAAAACCATTTGTAAAAGGAGAAAAGGTTAGAGTTAGTTTATTTTACGTACCTGTGAGAAAGACGAGTAATTCTTCGACCAATACCAGAGTCTTAGAGAGATCAGCGGGAAGTTGGGTCTCTAGTGTACTTGTGAGGTGAGGAAGATGTTGTTGTTTCAAGACCAGATCATAGAATAGAACTGAACTCAAAAGAAGGTACAACTAAACTTGAGGAAGGAGCGGAGAGCTTGCTGTCCAAGATAGAATAGTTGGGAACAGTTGGAAGTTTGACTATAAAACTTTGTAAAGGCTTCTCCGCCTGTTGAAGGAGCTTTTATTACTGATAGTAATAGGATCTCAAGTCCTGGAGAGGAGCTTGAGACTGGACGTAGCAGCATACCCAGGATGTATGTTGTGAATCAGATAAATCTCTGTGCATTGTGTGATTGATTTTTTACTGTCTTGCATATTAATTTCTAACACTACAAATTAATTATACAAAAAATCAAAAAGGCCTAAGATAATTTTTAATTTGTAATAATCTATTCAACCCCCCTTCTAGATTATTATTGGACTTTCAATCAATTTAACCATTTACTAAATAGAATAATTATAAGGAAATTTAATACTTTCATTTCATAAAATTCAGGGTCTCACAGGAACTTTAGACGAGAACAATCCAATAAAGTTATTAGTCTTCCAATTCTCCTGGGTAATCTTATTGCAGATTCATCTTATCTAGATTTGATGATAAGAATACCCAATAACAAATAGAAAACTTAATAGCTTTAAATCGAACTATACTCGTCCCAGATCAGTACCGTAAAAATGTGATGACATTCAAAAATATATATAACTTATTAAAGTTAAAAATCATCTTTTCTCCTACATATTCTTGTTAGTTGTTACAGATTCATGTAATCTAAGATGATGAGATACATCAATAGCTAAACAAATAAAAGAATGGATATATATCAATGGGGTGAAGTGTTTTCAATATATCATTACATTTGTTAGCCATGAATTTGCCTCATTAGCATATATAACATGATTCATGAAACTACGCAAGAAGAGATAGAAAATTCTTGAGTTTTAGTTCGAACTCTTCTAATTCTCCATAAAACTGTCAAAATGTGATAAGAAAACCCTATATCCAAAAGTCATTATATGAAGTTTGCAACAACAATTGATCATACTTATACTTGCTTATATTGGACCTAACGTTCACAGTATTAAACTTCGGACGGGAGATTTTGCCTCTAAGATTGAAATGATGTTGTCCCGTATCATATTGAGAAGTTAGCGTTTAATATTGTGGATGAGAGAATTTTTCAAGGAGGGGTATTTTGGTCATTTGTTCCGTCTGCAGTATTAAATTGCGGAATACTGAAAATTAAACTGCAGATGAAAGCAATATAGTTCGTTAGATATCTGGGTAAACGATCAAGATTTATTGTAAAGATAGACACTTTTTACAACGTTATCTATGTATCAACCCGTATATATATATATATATATATATATATATATATATATTAATTTCAATATGAGAAATAATAAATAAATTATTAAAAAACACATTAAAAAATAATTAAAAATAGGACTAATTAATTACTCCCTTGCTTCTATAATAATTGTTTTTTAGAAGAAAAAATTTGTTCCAATTTATTTGTCGTTTATAACTTTTTAAGATAATAAATTATTTATTTTCTTATATTTTCCCTAACTTTTATCATTGTCTTAAGAAATTTTATCTTTTGTATTAATAATTTTTAATTTTCTATAAAAGAGTAGTGATAGAATTTTTTATAAATTTTAATATTTAAATACTAATATTAAATAAGTTTTTTAATTTATGTGCACGAAGGTAAAAAAAAACATTTTTTCCATAAGTTAGGACTACTATAGCTGTTCCCAGTTATCTCTCTTCCGATACCAGAAGTAGGAGAATAATAACAAGAGGAGAGAGTGCAAGCTCTTTCTCCTTATTCATTGACTCAATTGGACTGCATTTCATCCCATTTCAGTTCTAATCTATTCTCTCTATAGTAAATGTCTACTCCTGTGTTCTTAGCTCGCCAGATTCATTGCTTTTTCCCTTTCAATTTCTTAATCTCATTAGGGTTAAATTAATCAATCAACCAATAGAGGGAGGCAAAACAATGTCAGGGATTCATCGATCTTCAAGCGCTTCATTGAAGACCAGTCTCCCTCCTCAAGAACTCCTCGACGATCTTTGCAGGTCCTTTATCTCTCTCGCTCTTTACCATTTTTTTTTCAGTTCTCCAGTTATATTTGAATTACAGTTACTTGTTTGTGTTTGTGTTTGCGAGATTTGTTAGAGAAAATAAAAGCAAGCTTAATTAACTTCCAATATAGGGGATTTTGAATTTTTTTTGGGTGGTTAAGTTGGGAATTTGTTGTTGTTTTTCCTTCTTAATAATGTAGTTCCATGATTCTTTTTTGTTTCAATAATTTTTTGAGCTGTAAGTTTTTTCCTTCTCTCTTTCCTTTTCCTTTCCAATCACTAGATTGTTAAATATGGTAGAATGAAGCACATGCAAGAATTTATTAGAATTGATTGAGCTTTGCTGGAGCTGAATTCTGATATTGAAAGAGGGGGAAAGATTGAAAATAAGGTTTATGGATTTTTTGGGGTGAAGAAGAGGATAACCTACTGAGATAAGCTTAAAGTACCCAATTTCAGATTGTTGGTAACCATTATTAAGGCTTGGGGGTTTATTAACCACTTTAAGTGCGTTACACATTGTCATGCTTAGTTATCAAAGTGTTGATTGGATTTTTCATGTGCGTGATTCTGCTGTTACTGTAAGTTCCTTTCGTAGTTTACCTGTTTGAAGGAATCCATTGACCCTCCTTTAGATGTTTCGGTCAATTGATTGTACTTCGAATCTTATTGTCATCCTTTCCTCTTTTTATGATCAAATGTGCAATTTTCTTATGCCTTTGGCATGAATTTCATTTTTTTGTCATTGTGCTCTTGTGGTCTTATTTAGATTATAGTGTTCATGTTATTTATTAATAATATAATATGTTTTTTGTCCAAATGTAGTCGGTTTGTTCTGAATGTGCCAAAAGAAGATCAGCAATCGTTTGAGAGGATTTTATTTCTTGTGGAGTATGCACATTGGTTTTACGAGGACAATTCTGTGGAAAACAATCCTTCGTTGAAGTCATTCACTCTGAAGGAATTCACCTCTTTAAGTATCCTTAATTTATTTTAATTTCTGTTTAAATGTTGTACAACATAAATTGATTTTACCCTTGTTGTATGCGAATTCTTTGGAATTCACCTCTTTAAGTATCCTTGTCTCTTATTCCAATTCCCTCTTCATAATTAGTTGTGGAATTTGTATTTGACATCCATGTAAATTGACTACCTTTTAAGTTTTAAGGCTTTGATGGCTTCAACTTGGATGCATGTGAACTGAACAAATAAGAAATTAAGAATGAGTTCAATAAGTTAGAGAAGGCTAATATGACCATTTGCTAAGTTGTTGTTCGTGATATTTATAGAATATATTTGGTTTTTTCCCTAATCTAGTTCAAATTGGTTGTTCTTGCAATCCTTAATTCATCATAGTGTTTAACAGTTGTGATGTTTTGAAACCATATGTTACCCACATAGATGACATATTTAAGGACTTCACTTCGTACAAGGTTCGGGTTCCAGTAACAGGGGCCATTATTTTGGATGAAACCTATGAACGGGTAAGGTTTCTTTGAATGAATGCATGCATATATTCTGTCATGGTTCAAATTCGCGGTAGTGACCTATGTATTGAAATGTCATTTTTTGACTTTGTATCGCCGTATCGGTTTCGTATCGATTTCAGGCGACACGCACCGTAACACTAGCTAGTTAAGAGCTTCAAAAAAATTTAAAAGATTATGAAAAATTCTAAAGGATAAGAACAAGATGGATCAATTAAGTTCATAAAACATGCAATCTAGTACACATAGTGAAAGGGAAATAATAATCTAGAGTGGGGTTGAATAGATCCTTACTGATTTTAAAATTTCTTAGCCTTTTTGAATTATTTAAATTAATTATTATACAATAAATTAATATGCGCAATAAGTAAAGAGACAAATTTCAATCATACAGTGCACAGAGATTTAGCTGATTCGCAACGTACACCTCGAAAATGTTGCTACTTTCAGTCTCAAGCTCATCTCCAAGATTTGAGATCTTATTACTACCGATATTAAAAAATACCTCTTCTACAAGAGGAAAAACCTTTACAAAGCTTTTTAAAAAAAACTTGCAAACTATCCTAGAACTACTTCTCTTGGACAGTAGCTCTCCGATGCTTCCGCATTTGTAGTTGTACTTGTTTCCCAAGTTCAATTCTATTTTATAGCCTGGTCTTGAAACAAAGAAGTCTGTGCTTACAAGTACGCTAGAGACCCAACTACTCCTCTCTACGACTCTGGTCCTGGTGTCAGGACCACCATCTTTTTCTCATAGAGTATAAAATTAACCAACTCACACAAATCCCTTTTTAATAAAAAGTGTTTTAAAATATGCTTCTTCGCATAAGTATATATATATATATATATATATATATGATTTATGCTTCTCAAATAAGGAGATATATATATTTGTTCAGAGCATAAAAGTTGAAATAACTTTTATGATTTTATGCTTCTAAAAATATATTAATATATATATATATATATATATATATATATATTTTAAGATTAAATATATAAAAGTTTTGAGTAACTTTTATATTTTTGAAAATTGCTTCTTGTTAAGCATGTATGTATTTTAAGATCAAATATATAAAAGTTTTGAGTAACTTTTATATTTGTGAAAAATGCTTCTTGTTAAGCAAATATGTATGTTAGTGTAGTTTTATAACAAAAGTGTTTCTATGTAAAGTAAATATGAAGTTTAGTTAATTTAACTTTTATATGAGAGAAAATGCTTTCTTGTTAAGCATGTATGTATTTTAAGATCAAATATATAAAAGTTTTGAGTAACTTTTATATTTGTGAAAAATGCTTCTTGTTAAGCAAATATGTATGTTAGTGTAGTTTTATAACAAAAGTGTTTCTATGTAAAGTAAATATGAAGTTTAGTTAATTTAACTTTTATATGAGAGAAAATGCTTTCTTTTAAGCAGATAAAATATGTGATGATCAGTTATAAAAGTTTACTAACTTTTATGATATGCAATAGCAATTATGTGAATGTAATCAGTTATGAACAAAAATGCTTGCAGTATATATATGTTTAACAGGTATAGTGAGTTAACTCAATTAAATGATACTTGTTACAATAAATATATAATCATGGATTAAATATTGTTTCTGTTTTTTAAATTTCAAAAGTTTAGCCATTGGACTAAATTTGACTACTTTCCTTTTTATTTTAAGCTTTCTTTCCTTCACTTAGGCCAGGTATAGGAGGGAGGAGTACTCTCACTTTGCTTAGTTAATATTCCTTCCCATGTGAGCTAAAAAACTAATAAGAAGCTTGGCTTGAATTTGGCTCCAAAAAGCTTATTTATAAAAATGACCCAAAATGAAGTAAACTTTAAAAATTATTTCCAAACCCACAAAGAATAAAAATATAACTTAGTTAATTATAACTTATGGAGAGGATTCTATCTTAATATTTTTTTATTCTAATAACTTTATTCGTTATCAACAAAATTAATACTAAAAAATAAGAGACCCAACACATAGCACTGTCCAAATGATAAAACAGATGTGCCTAATGCTACATTGTATAAAAATTGAATATATTTTTAAGCTATATTTAGCTTAGTACTATATAGATACAATTTTTTAAAATTAGCTATAATTTTTTGAAGTTCTAGTTAACTTGTACTAGTATGCATAATTGTTTCTTTGCCAAGTAGTTTAAGTATAATTTTATAAGTTTTAGTTAACTTAAATAATTATTTTATTCTATTTTATTTTTTAATACCACTTTAGGTACTAGTTAAAATGTATTAAAGACAATTATTTTGTTTTTTTATGTGTGGTGTTTCTCCCCTTCATGCCGAAATTTCTCTACATTTGGTCTTAAATTGTTCTGCTACGCGATAGGCACAAATTTTGTCAAAACATACCCTTCTGACTCGTATAAAGGTTGTCGCAAGGGCCAAAAGCGCTTCATTACGCCGAAATATTGGTTGATACGCCTAAACTTCGAACCATGTCATGGTTTAAAGTTGGGGTAGAGGCCTATGTTTTAGAAGGTCATTTTGACTTTTCGTTATCAGTATCGAATGATACGCACCATTACGCTAGTTAGGAGTTTCAAAAAAAATTAAAAGGTTATGAAAAAATTCTAAATAATAAGAACAAGATTGATCAACTAAGTTCACAAAAATTACTAGAATACTATCTTGTAGACACAGGGGCGTAGCTAGAAACTTGAGTCGGAGGGAGCCGAAACTCAAGTAAAAAATGTTTATGTAATATAATGTTAAAAAAAAAAAAATTATATGTTACAATTTGCTTCCCCCCCCTCCCTCTCAAATTTTTGAAGATTATGAGTTCAAAACAAACTTAAAATTTAATAATTTTAGGATCCCTAAATAACAATAGAAACTTTTATAATTTACTTGAGAAAAAAATAAAAATAAAAAGGTAATCAAATTAGTAGTCTATGTATATTTGTGGGTATCTGTAGTGCAACCGTACATGTAGATCATGTAGGAGTGGAAGGTGGAATTCGATAAAAGATTATTAACAAGTAGATCATGTAAGAGTGGAAGGTGGAATTCGATAAAAGATTATTAACGATAAGGAGCAGCCACTAAGTCAATTGGAAGAGAAAGAAGCTATAAGTTAACCTCATAATAATAAATTTATTTACTTGACTTTTGAAAACTACATTAGAGTTTAATATGTATTGAAACATGAAAATTAATTTATATGTTATTTGGGTCTAATATAGGAGTATAAATATATATTTCAAAATATGAGCCCGCTATTATATATGATTCTTTTTTTATTTATACTATTAGCAAAGGGGTCAAGATAATTTACAAACAAAAAACATACAAATACTATGTAAAGAAATTTGAAATTGGGGGCGGGTGGCATGACCCCCTCCCATGTTGGCGCCACTGGGTACACATAACACTGTTTAAATGATTATACACCTCGCAGACGTGTCTAATTTTACATTGCATAAAAACTGAATAGTAATTTCTTAAGATATTTTCATGTTATACTGAACTAGTACTATATAGGTACAATTTTTTAATTTAATATGTATAAATTTTTTAATTTTTTTTATTTCCAAGTTAAATGGTTACAATTTTTTTAAGCTCTAGTTAGCTAAGGTACTATATAGTATGTATAATTGTATTTTGCTAAGTAGTTTAAGTGTAATTTTATAAGTCGTAGTTAACTTGTATACATAGTTTTATTTTATTTTATTTTTTAATATCAGTTTAGGTACTAGTTAAAATATATTAAATTCCTTTTGTCTGTTTCTAGTGTGTATAGCATTTCTCCCCTTAACGCGGAAATTTCTCTACTTTTTGTTCTGCTCTGAAACCGTTCCTCTATGCTGATATGCCGAAATCTTGCCAAAACATACCCTTTACATTAATAATCATTGATTTTCTGACTTGTATCAAGGTTGCGGTTCAGCAAGTGCCGAAATGATACGCCGAAACTTTAACCATGTTTACACTAGTAAAAAGTATATCAATTACGACTTGTAACAAAAAGAAAATTAATTGTGTTAAGAATTTTGTTACTAATCGATAACTCTCTCCCTCTCTCAAAATAAAAGGGTGCGTAAAAGAATTGCTGGCCTGTTTTAGAACTGAGCTGAGTAACTAACCATGCTATTTATGTTAGTTTAATTAAGCATCTTCGCGGTTGGCATATTTTTGAATAGAGTTAAATCAAGGTGTTTAGCCTGGCTTGTTGTGTACTAAAAACTATCGGAGAGTTTTATATTATAAAAAAATTATCTATATGTTGTAAAGGTTTTCATTTTGCAAATTAGTCCCTAGCTTTGACTCTTGAATTCTGTGAAATCTGCAGTGTTTACTAGTGAAAGGATGGAAAGGAACAAGCTGGAGTTTCCCCCGTGGGAAAAAGAACAAAGATGAGGAAGACCATAAATGTGCTGTCAGAGAAGTATATAGTCTTGCTCTTATTTTATTCATAAATTTGTAATTATGAACTATTCTTCATGAATACTGGATCTTCTGAGATTTGAATTGATGGGAGTTCCTAAAGTATAAAATTTACTCCCTCCGTCCCAGGATAAAAGTCCTTATTACTATTTTGGGTTGTCCCATGTTAAATGTCTACTTTCTTTTAATAACCAAACTTTTACACTTTTTTTCCTATTATGCCCGTAGCATTAAATATCTCATACTTTTCTTATTCTAATTCTCTCTCCATATTTAATGACATTATTATAGACAATTTTGTCATTTTATTCCTCTTCTTAATATGCGTGAAAAGTCCACCAGGACTTTTATCCTGGGACGGAGGGAGTATTTTACTGTAATCGTGTTTATTTGTTGAAGTTCTTTCGGCTTACGGAAGAAGGTGCGATATCTTAATTAATTTAGTGTAGGGAGTAGACAACTATTCTATTAAGACTTAGAATGACAAGTTTTCATGAAATCTTGAATGTCATCATCTGTAAGTATCCTGCTCACACAGTTGTACATGTCAATTTGGAATCAGCTGTCTAGTTCAGAGGAAACAAGCTTACGTTTTAAGTGGGCACCTGTTCTTTTCTGACTTGTGTTTAGGAGTGTTTGCCTAGCCATGTGAAAGGCTTAGACAGATGGCACAATAATATGCTGAGAGTTTGAGACATATTGGGTTTTGGGGGCATATTTGGGTTTGGGATGCTCTCTTCTCCTTGGCTATTCTCTGTCCTTATCCTCGAGTGAGCACAATTCTTCCATTTCTAACTTCTATTTTTGGAATGGTGAGACATTTTTTCGCGACATGGAGGTAGATGAATTTCCTTTGCTTATTCATCTTATTTACTAAGTCTCTACTTCTCCATCCTTGGATTGACATATTGGATAGACATGCTGCTTGCTGTTTTGATCCATTGAGAATTTTCTTATGTCGGTCTTTTTTCACTTATTTCTTTGTCATCCGATACATCATTTACCTCTACTTTCTTGAATTTAGAAAGCAAAGGTTCCTCAAAAATTAAGGCTTTCGTGTGGTATTTGACACTTGATTGACGTAGTAGTACTAACGACATACGTCAGTCATAGGCCTTGCAATATTTTATGTTCTGTTTTGTGTTTTATGTGTATGCATAATAGTGAGTGTCATACCCATCTGTTTGTTCGTTGTCCAATGACTTGATGATTGTAGTATTTGTTGTTTGGCATGTTTGGTGAATGTTGGATTTTCCCCTATAGGATGTAAGATCTTCTCCTATGCATATTCAGGGTTTTGGTCGTGGAAAAGAATGGGGGATTCTTTCAAGATGTTCTTCTTTTTTAATTTTGTTGGGAGTTTGTATATAGAGGAATGTTAGAATTTTTTTGGTCGGCACTAAATATAGATTTTCACTTATTTTTCTTTTGGAAGGACATCTTGTCCCCCACATTTGTCTTAATTTCCTTTACAGTCTTCATTAAACTATTCTTTCTATCTAAAAGAAAGGTCTAAGCAGAGTAAAATACAAAATTAGAGCTTCAGTCAATTTTGAATTACAATAGGACACATCTTAACTTAATTTAATGCTATACTTTACAACATTTTACTTGTTCCATTAATAAGAAACTTTAAAAAGTAAATACGAACTTGGGATGCTGCCCAAGTTTATATTTAAATTTTTGAACCATGCATGTTAAGGATGCTGCCTCCAACATACCATGACTTAGATTAGATAGTGTTTTATGTTCTGGTTCTCTTTCCATGAACCAAAACAATCCAAATTTTAAGTAACATTGGTTAGAATATTTCTAAAGAATCCTATGTATATGTAGATATACTTTCATATGGAACATGGAGAGGCCAGGCGCACCCCCGCAGTGGAGACGAAATTCAAGTCTCTCATCTCCCTATCCCCCATATGTTCCAATAGATTAGTGTTCTTAATGATACGAAAAATTAAAATAAAAATAAAAACATGTGGCACATTCATTATTATATTCTCATTTTGGATGGTGTTGACTTTTACTCATCATGCGGTTTGATAATGCATGCATTTTGGTCTTAATCTACTTTTTCCTTTTCCTGAACTGCAGTTAAGAGCCAAATATATTTACACAAGCATATTTCTGATCCTATATGCAATCAGGATTTCTGAATATTTTCAAAAACTATAAATCGTCTGCTTTTATCAGCTACCTTGCCCCGGCCCCACTAGAGAGTTGGGGTAAGGGAGGCTCTTCCATAAGTGCACATGTAGACACAAGCTCGTTGAGTTCAAACTAACACTATGGATGCAGGTCCTGGAGGAAACAGGTTTTGATTTTTCAAAACTTCTTAGCAAAGATGACTACATTGAAATGATATTTGGTCAGCAGAGGGTGCGGCTCTACATAGTCACTGGTGTGAAAGACAATACAGCATTTGCCCCACTCACCAAAAAAGAGATCAGTGTACGTGACTTTACAGTTAAAAGCCTTAATGCTCTTAGTTGTGGATAGTTTTGCTTGGTCATTTTTTACATATGATTTGCTAGATAAGATCCAAGAGGTGACTAAACTGATTAATTTCAACAAAGTGATGTTTGGGTCTATTAAACGCAGGCAGAGGGAGTAAGGCTGTAAACGAGCCAACACAGTTAGAGTTCGATTCGGGTTCTACTCGAAAAAATATGAGTGAGACTCGGATTCGTTAATAATATGATCCAAATCTGACCATTAACAATAGTTCGAATAAAAATATGAGTAGAATTTGAGTAAGGTTATACTCGACTCGTTTAAGATTCAAACTACTCGAATTTTTTATTGTGATTTGATACATACTCGGTTAATACATATTCGATTAGATGTTCGATACATTCTCTTATAATATATACAAATTTAAATCAAATTAGGATAATTAGTTATTATTTTGTTTTATTTTTAATTTTAATTGTGATTTTATATTTGTAAAGTGTAATAATAAATATATTTTCTCATTTTTAAGTAAAATAATAAATTCAATTTATAATTATATTTATTATAAAACTAGTTTTTATGTGGAGACTCGAATTCGAGCTTGAATTTGAAGCTCGCGAGTAGTTTGAATAAATATTCGAGTCGAGTCGGATCGAATTCGAGTACTAAATATTTGAGTCTAGTCGAATCTGAGTAGAAATTTTTAAATATAATTTGAATTCGAGTACAAATTTATCATTTCGAGTCGAATTCGAGTAGCTCTCTATTCGCTCTTACATCCTTAAGAGGGAGTATATGATATATGGTGAACTTGATTTAAGATTTATACAGGTGGCCTATCGGAAAGGAGCTAGAAGGGTTATAAACTTTTCTTTTGAGAATGTTCCTCTCACTTTGTGAATTACAAGGAAAATGGCCCTCTTTTTTCTTTTTTTTGTCTTTCCTCATAAGGGCGAAGGGAGTATTTAACTGTATGTTAAAACAAGAAGTCAAATCTACTTTTACTCTTTATGAATCAGTTTTAGTCCTTTCTTATTAGGTCCCCCCCCCCCCCCCCCCCCCCCCGAAAAAGGACCTTTATTGAAATGAAAATCTTATCTCAATAACTTTCTAACAAGTGATCACCCAAATTGTGTTGTTCTTTGCTCTCCTCTGTACCATCATCCTGTGATTTTTAATTTCCGGCCATGTTTCAGCCAGTGTTCTAAAAGTCCTTCTAGACATGCCTAGGCGAGGTCAGTACTCTTGCGTCCTGCAATTTTAAAGTTTATATTTAAAAATGATTTATGTCATCCTAATTCTTATATTTTATTATACCATCACATTTTTAATCCACAACTTCAAATTCTAGATATCTTCATTAGCTTTTGTAAGTGCTAAATGAACTATACCAAAAATAATATGTTTGAAATTAAAGTCGAAAGAATCATCTTAAGAAATGATTACATATAATTTTAAGCAAGGAAGAGAGATTCTTCATTAACTCGGTGAACTGCCCTATCCTTGCACAGGATACTCCGATTATAGTGGACTCGTAGGGATATTCTTAAGAAATGATTACATATAATTTTAAGCTAGGAAGAGGGATTCTTCATTACCTCGGCGAACTGCCCTATCCTCGCATGGGATACTCCGATTCTCGTGGATTCGTAGGGATTCTCTCCTCTATAACTTATGATTTGTTATTATTTGTTGGATGTTTTTTGTTTTTCCTTTATAACTCCTTTGATGCAGTCATTTCTTTACCTTGATTACTACTTCTGATTGAACATTACTATTAAAAAGCTCCAACTAGCTTATACACAAAGATGCTGCATAACAATAAAAAGGTCAAGTATGACTATGAATCTCTTGTTGCTGTTGATAAGGAAAAGTAGTAAAACTTATGATGCTCAGAATGCACTATCTTCTTTTCTGCTTGCAGGAAATAGCATGGCATAGGCTTGATGAACTTCAACCAGCAAGTAATGATGTAATATCTCGTGGGATCACTGGCCTCAAGCTTTACATGGTTTCCCCATTCTTGGCGTAAGTATATTGGCATCATATATGAAATCTTCTCACATTTTTTTAAAACTTTTTTATGAATTAATGAAAAATTCACTATCTTCTTGTAGATCTTTGAAATCATGGATCTCAGCACATCAGCCGCCTGTCCCACCAAAACCCAATGCACCTGTGAAAGGTACGTGTATTCTTTCCCTCTGGAAATTTTTATGGAAAAAAAAATGAAGTATCATCTTTTTAACAGCTAGGACTGGGGTAAGTGGCTTAGTTGTGAGGTTAATGTGAACCTTGTGCAGGAATGTGTTATAAATAATTGGAGAAAGATATGGTTCAGCAAACTATACTGTGGACGGTGAATTTTTTGTAAATAATGTCATCCACATGATAGTTTGGTTGAGTGGATATTATTAAAAGACAGTGACATTTTTGTATATAAATTTGTCTGCAACAGTTTGGTTGATGAGAAATAACCATAACAGATCGTGATCAAACTAAAGCAATGTACTTTTCTCTTCATCTCTTTTAACTCTCTTCAAAAACCTAAGATTCAATCTACTTGAAGCTAAGATTGATACAATTTTCTTGAATATTTTTGGAAAGAATCTCTAAATTGGTAATTCAACATGCAAAACCTAAAACATGTATATCAAAACCCTAAACAAAGATCCCAAATTGGTTTCTTCTCCAGCGTTGGAAGCATGTTGTAGTCTGCTGACCTTCAATGGTGGTTCCCATGTCCGACTCCAATATAAATATATGGTAATGTTAAGCTACTTGCTTCAGGGGTAGGCAAACATACCCAATTTTTCAAAGACATGGATTACCCTTGTACTCCCTTCGTCCCTTAATATGTGTCGTTTTAGAGTTGTGCACAAGAATTAAGGAGATAATTGTATAGCGGTAAACTATACTCTATATTACCCTTAAATTTCCATAATTACCATACTTATCTCATACTCTCTCTCTCTCATTTGTAACATTTTCCCGTGACGGGTAATTTTAGAAAGATTGTAGTTAATTCTCCTAGATTATATAAAACGACAAATAATTAGAAAAAAAATAAAATCATAAAAAACGACATATATTGAGGGACGGAGGGAGAATTAAGTAGGATTTACTTTCTTCTTTATTTGTCTCAGCAATATTTTTTTTATTGAAAACCCAAAAGACTTTACAAGACTGGCAAATCCAAGTAGTAGTAGCTTTATCTCAAGGGTAATTTAGTTGATAGTATTCTAAATCTATTAATGTAGTGGGACATGTCTGTTCCACGCCATAAATATATCTCTCATATATCTCTCACCTCTTTCTAGTGGATTTCTCGAAACTTATGGCCAGTATTATAATTAATCTTCTACCAATTGATGAACATCTTCTCCTCACTATTATTATTATTATTATTATCATCACTAGTCTTGCCAGTTGACAACATCTTCTCATCACCGTTATTATCAACTATTTGTACCAATTGATAAACAACTAGAAGAATCCAATAAAGTCCTATCATTTTCTCTCATCTTTCATCACCTTCTCTGTAAGGCTTGAGGATTTTGTTTTGCATATTTACTTTTATCGGATAAGCTTACCTGTGGTTTCTGATGATGAACCTATATTTATTTTGTGAAGGAATGAGTGTCTGGAAGGCCAAAAATAGTTCTACAGGGAGCAGCAGCATGGTGATAACAGAGTCTCCTATAATAATTAAACCCAAGGCCGATGCTCCTTCTGTCTCAGGTCCTGGCAGGAGCTTTAAAAATTTCCAATTTGACAGAGCGTCAATATTCCGGGCAATGGAAACTGTTTTCTCTGCTTAGACACCGGCGCAAGTATGTATTGTAAAGTGTTCAATGTGCAGAGTCTGGTTAGTTGTAGATGTTGCACCAGTTCTCATCAGCATTTATGGCTCCAGTTTTCATTAGGATTTATGACCTCTTCGTGCCAACATGGTAGCGGTACTGGCTGTATGTTATGTTTATTTCAAGTGTTTGGCATGAAAGTATATATTCTGTACAGATACTGAAAGCCACCGTATAGTTTTTAAATGTGTCGTTATGATCTTCCCGTCCCAAGATTACAGACATGCCTGGCTTTCCTGGCTTTCCTCTTTTTTTTTTTTTTTACATTCCAATGATGTAACTTCTATCATGGAAATTTGTGATCTCGTTAACAATATATACTAATCTATCAACTTTGACTCCTTTTATTTGATATGGATGACTAGAGAAATTAAGAGACTTGATATAGAAATTTCAGTCTTAAGGTGTGGATAATTAGATGAGTGTTGTTGACAAGTGATACCAGTACATATGCGGTTGGATATTTTTGTAGATACCCAGAAACATTTTCAAGAGAATGGATGGATCTGTTAATTGTTTTAGCATGGTTATTGATTGACAATGCAGAGATCCAACTAAAAAGTTGTTAGTTGGACCAGAATTTTAACACTTGTTTATATAGTTCTCCTTCCGTCCGGCTATATGCCTCCACGCCTACATTTACTTAATTGGAATGAGCATTTCAAAAGAAATGTTCATTCTTTGTTTAGTTACTTAAAAGAGAGGGGGAGGGGGAGGGGGAGGGGGAGGGGGAGGGGGGGGGGGGGGAATGAGCATTTCAATGAAATGTCTAATCATAATGTTATTTCATCAAGATGGATAAAAATTGACCATTTCATTTTAATTGATAACTCATTTTGACCAAACGTATGAACATGTTGTAACCAAACACTATAAATGTATTCAATGGGGGGAAAAAAGTTCAAAACTATTATGATCTCCAGAGTTACCCTTGAAAAATATGTTTGTCCATTGATATTAGATTCGATTAAATTTATTTATGTTTAAGATTTTTTTTTAAATGATGTTTGATAAAATTGAATAATTAACATCTAAATAGTTAATATATCTTAATATTTATTAGATCATTTGAATGAAATAACATCTGAACTTAAAAATTATTTGATAACAAAAAAATATAAAACATCTGAATCACTTTTAAATTTTAAAATATCACAAATTAACTTTTCAAAAATTAATAATGAACTTGAAATTTAGAATGGAGGGAGTACAATATTTATAGAACCATAGAGGTTCTATAGATTTAAATTTTTCAATAATAGACAGCTCTCTTAATAATTTAAATTTATATTCTCCTGTTACTAATTAAGAGACAATAAGAGATACAAAATTTTACCAAACAACTTTATCCTCTTATCGAATCAGATGTGAAGGTGTTAAAAGAAGTAAACAAACACCACCCAAGTATTTCTATACATGCGTTCATAAAGGAAAACGATGGTTAAATTTGATGTTCTGATATTTGTTTTTCCTTGAAATTCCAACTTGTAACAACTGAAACATGCTAGAAAAAATTACGAAAAGATCAACAAAGAATTTTGCCAAGAAGTTTAACATACAGTTAGACGGTGAACAACACCTGTCATAAAGGTTGTAACTCAAAACTCCAGAATTTTGCATTGCTCACAAACAAAATTGAACCCAGGCATGTTCAAATCTTAAAGATAATACGGCCGTCTACATTTCTATGACTATGTAAACGAAGAAAACTGAAAACTATTCTGAACCCATAAGAAGTGACCAAACCATTCAGAACCTACACCAAAGCTCTATTTTTGGTTATACAGTTCTCATCATAAATTATAAATAATAAACACCAAACAAATGCATTTTTCCCATAATCAATTTTTCTTATAAATGCTGGAACAGGCTACAAGGGTATAAAATATATGCAAGTGTATAGACACATATATCACACAATATATATAGACAAATATTTTCCAACAGAAAAAAGTCTAGGATCAAAATTTGAAAGATTATGGAGTGGACAACTGAATTGTGTAAAGCAATCACAAAGACGTGGGGAATTACTGCGCAGAACTACTAAAAAACCAACTACAGCCAAGGGTTTGGCAAAATCTGTTTCACTAGTAGAGGCTGCGCACACCAAAAGGGAGGGACGGGGTGGGTTTCATAATCCCCCCCCCCCCATGTGAGGGACTATTAATCCTGTGGATTTATAATCCCACTTAATCCAGACCCTCAAACAAACACACCCCAAAAGTCTTGTCATCATAGCATTGATAGTTCTACATTCTTGATACCTATTTATTGATTTCTCTTTATAATGTAAGGTTCAAATCATCTTTTTTGATACTCTCTTCTGAAAAAGCCATACAAGTCCAGATGTGAACTAATTGTTGGACAAGCATTTTCCATTACCTGATGGTACCAACCTGCTCAGGAACTGAAAAGATACAAGAAAGCTACTATGCCTAGCCATCTAGCTCATCCCATCAGAAATTTTAACAAGAAACTAAAAACCTACATTATACTAAGAGATTCAGTACATAACCTCAATAAAGGCTAATGCAATCTAATACCTTCTTTTCCTTGCCCTTGTCATCAAACCTTCAGCTCTTTCAAGTCCTCGATCACCGAAGATTCTGACAATTTGGCCTCGACTGCATTCCCCGTCTCCTCCACTGGCATTGATGAGCTGGGCAGTGGAGTGATAAGAGCCTTGGAGGTTTGTGGATTCTCTATGCGAACTGTTGGTGGAATGGTAGAAGCCCTTGAAATTGGTGGATTATCCACTGGAGTGGGAGGACCTGGAGAGATAGGACCCTTAGAAGTTGGTGGATTTTCTACTCGAATAGGTGCTGGAGTGATAGAAGACTTGAAAGCTGGCTGAGGCAGAGCCTCTACACGAATTGGTGGAGTGATGGGAACCTTAGAAGCTGGTAGCAAATCCTCTACTCGAGCTGATGATGGGGTAATTGGAGCCTTGAAAGCAGGTGAATCCTCTACTCGAACTGGAGCAGCAAAAGCTGGCACAGCCTGTCTTATACAGACAGGAGGTGCTATACCCTTGGATGGGGGCCGCCTCACCTGTATTGACTGACTAGGAGGAGGAAGTGGCGGTGTAGAGTAGGCTGGAATTGCTTTCCGTATAGTTACTGGTGGAGCAATTCCATGGTGAGGTCTAAAATGCCGTACAGGGATGTAGGGTGCTGCTCCAGCTGCAGGGAATTTCTGAGGTAGGAACCTAGGGCCTTCTGCTGATGGTAAGACATCGTTTACACAAGTAATTATAGGTTGACCTTGTAAAGATGTCTTTGAGCAACCAAGTACGTCATTTCTGGTTGCATTAGTAGGTCTACTTTGAGGGATCGGTTTTGGACATATCGAAGTGTTGTTTACTGTTGTTCCAACATGTCTGCTGCGAGAAGCTGTCTTTGTGCATATTAAGGGAAGGATTTTTGATGCTGTAGCTGGAGATGGTTGTGTACTTGCTGGTCTTGGTTTCGGCATAGGAAATCTGATTGGGAATGGTGTATTAGAAATCTTTGCCCTAATACGATATTTCTGGAGAGCACGTGCGACGGTGACATGCTCCTGCTCATCATTGTTCAATTTTTGTGAACAACTCTCGGACTGCTGTGCTACTGAACAAACAGAGAGAAGATGTCAGATACATGAATTAGATGATTCCATAACATTTCAAAAATAATACTGCCTTCATCCCAAAATATAGATGAATTTAAAATTTTTTTTTATTAAAAGACAAGTTCTCAACTTCCTATTTAAGCTCTTAATTCCATTTAAATAACAATATTGATTAAAAGAAAAGCTAGGTTTTAACCACTTTTGAAGGCAATTTTGAAACATCATTTCTATTTTCGTCTATTTTTAGAAAGAGAACTCCCATTTTAAGACAAACAAGCAAACTGAGATTCATATTTTGGGACAGGGCAGTAGTAATAAAGCACTTCCAAGGAAAGCCTCTAGAACCATATTCCTCCTTGATTATAATAAACCAGGGGCTCACTTGAAGTGCTTTTAATTTTATCAGTTCCCTATGAAAATAAAATACATGAAGGAAGAAAATAATTGATCATGAGGGGCCAATGACGCAATGACAACAGTACAGTCTAGGGCGGTTCAACAAATTCGGTTTTCAAGGTGAACCAGACCGTTCCAAACCGATCGGTTCGGTACAAAAAAATCGGTTTGGGACCGGTTTTTGATACCGGTTCCGATACCAATTTCATAGGTACATACCGGACCGAACCGGTTGTACCGGTCCAATCCCTTTTTAAAGAATTTTTTTACTTAGCCTTGTAAAATTGGCTTAAAGTCTCCTCTATTTATAAAATGGAGGTAACATAAGAAAAGACATACTAGAATATTTAGGATTTGATGAAATTTGAATTTGTGACAATGTGGGATATTGGTAAGACGAGAGAAGACATATATATGGTTGTTTGCAAGTCCCACATTGATTAATAAAAATTTAAAAAAATTAGTGAAGGCCAAGTCCCACATTGATTAATTGGTAAAAGTTTAAAGAAATTTTCTTATAAAATGAGTACCAAGTGAAGCCTTAATACTTGGTGGTTTACAAGTTCCATATTGTTTAAAATTGATTAAAATGGTAAAAGCATAAAGAAGTTAGATAACCTTAAACTACTTAACAATAAGTTGGGAAAGCCCCACACTCATCACATTAGCACATACAAATTTGTATAGAATCATGTATAGAATCATGACATTAGCACAAGTGAAGGCCTTAATACTTGGTGGTCCAAGTCCCACATCTGTTAATTTATAAAAATTTAAGGAAATTTTCCTTATAAAAAGACTACCAAGTTAGACCTTAATAGCCAAGTCCTACATTGGTTAATTGGTAAAAGTCTTAAGTAAGTTTTTCTTATAAAAAACTACCAAGTGAGACCTTATTTTGGCTTAAAGAAGGCTGGTACAGCAACTCTTGGGCAGCTTTACCTTGGGCAGACACCGATTCGGTACCGGACTGGGTAATCGGTTCGGTATACCGGTTCAACCGGTACCGGTACCCAATTTTGGGTACTTTCGGTATTCGGTCCGTTTCGATTAGGACCGGTTCGGTCCGGTTTTTTACCCGTGACCCTAGTACAGTCTATACTTTGTGAAACCAACACCAGCAAGTTTGATTAAAAGAAACAAAGAGTTTAGGCAGTGGATCTAAGATGGAACAAACAAAGCGACTGATATACATACATATATATATACACACACATATACATACATACATGCTACAACGTTCATAAATTCATATGACTTACATAGTTTTAGAGCTGACCAAGCTGCCATGGCAGCATTCTTTTCAGCTTGCTTCTTGTTTTTCGCTGGTTCACCAGTAAATGTGACACCTGCCAACTCTACAGTGCAGGTAAAAACAGGCAAGTGCCCAAGGCCAGACCTAGAGGTCGTGTATGTCGGCAACGATGCTCCTACTCTTTGTGAAACCTCTTGCAAGAGATTCTTGTAGACCCCTGTCTCATCCTATCCATTACAATGTTCAGTTTAACTAGACATGATTCAAAAACCAGCAAGAAATTGTAAATAATATGTTCTGCAGAATGTTATATATGACCAAAGGTTCCGAATTACTTGCCACCAAAGATTTGCAGAAAATAACATCGACATCACACCACAACACCAAAATTAATTAAAACATGACTTGCAGACAAGGGTGACAACTACGATTGATAGATATGCTTTCGAAGTCATGTCTAAATAACACATCCATGCATCTTTAGGCTTTCTGGAAAATTGTTATTAGCTTTCTTCTGTAGCAATTCAAATGCTCTTGCACTTTGATTAAAAAAACATCTGCTTTCGAACAGCAATAATACACAATACCTAAAGTGCAAAATTATCGCTAACTAACTATAGTTGACTAGAACAAATTTGGCTCCAAAAAGGGATCAAATGCAGGTTCCGAAAATCTAGTCACTCAAGTGAAAAAATACAAGATTAGGATTCTATGTTCTGGACCCACAAAGTATTGTTTTACTTTATAAGACAAGACAGGCACATGCCCAGTTCAGTATTCTGATCAAACTCCCACAAATAGGTTAAATAAAATATGAACAATTATATCATGATTCAACTATAAGCCACTTACAAAAACCAAACAAATGAATGAATATGAGATAACATAATGTATTGTCAGTTTGTCACAGAATAATTATCTTGTAACTCCTCATCTAAAATAAAGTGAATGTATTTAACTAAGAAGATAGATATAGAACTCTTTACATGGTTACAATTAAAAATAATAATAAATTTTAAAAAAAGAGAGTATATAACTTGATTACTATCACATGGTTTTATCAAACTAACTCTTATCTATTTCTAAGCTGGACAACTAGGTCAAAACAACAAATAGTAAAAAATTCAGCTTGAAATATTCACCTTGTTGGAGCCGCACCTATTAATCAGTTGGACTAGTAGATATCAAATAAGAAAATGCTTCATTACTTTAGTTTTAGTCAACTAAAGACTACCGCTTATAAAATTGAAACAATAAATAAATTTAAAATTTGAACCTAGTTATAGTTATACAATTGGAAACAGTAAGCAACTAATCAAAGGAGTAGTGGAGGACTGATAAGAATCCAGTGCAATAACAAAATAGGTGACAGCGTTAGTGCCATTAAGTAATTTAGCCAATAAGAAAGGGCATACCCTAGTATCAAATGATTTGCAGTTAAAAATCTAGATTGTAAAAAAAAAAGTCCGAACGTGTCCTAGCGAGAAAATAGACCTGTGATTTCCAACTGAGCCAAAGTTACTAAGTTAGTACATCAAACACCAACATTATCCTCTTTTCGAGGTGTCTAAAGAAATCTATATCAAAACATTGCAACTACAATCACTTTTGTTTTTAAGCATCAACTACCTACAAAAGAACTAGTGTGATTAGAAGGACACAACCTAGTCTCTTCAAAATTCAAATAAATTCATATCAAACACAATTCAGAAGTAACATAGATGCTCAAAAGTAACCTATATCCAATAGCCAATGGTACATAACACATCTATCTCTCTCTCTATATATATATGGGAAATAAAGGAAAAGCAGAGGGAAATTACAACTGTTTTCTATTATTTGCTTAGATTCAAGTTCTGTAAAAGTATATGTAGTTCGATTCTAGCTTTACAATTTTTCATTTCCTTTTCTAGAAAAATAGTACGTATCCTAAAAAGGAAACGAGAAATTCAAAGGAACTGAACTCAAATTATAGCACGTAACCGCCAACATTAAAAAAATAATAATAAATAAAAATAAAAAGAAGAAGGAAGTAAATAATAAATAAACTTAATTTGAAGACTCACTCACCAGTATCCTGGCAGCCAAAGAATTCGTGGGTCCACGGCTAGCAAGGGCATTGAGCGCCACCTCAGCCGCCGAATGCTCAGCCTGCCTCAGCGTGGTACAGTAATTAGGGCACTCATAAGTCTCGTTGTTAAAGTTAACGGTGGCCTTAAACCTCGGCGCGTGATCGGGACCTTCTCTTATGCACGTGTACGAAGGCAAGTTAAAGCAGCTCCTCTGCGCCAGCTCTTGCAGCTGGTTCTTATACATCTCCTCTCCCTCTAGCTATCAATTCAACTTTTTCCCCCCTTAAACCCCAAAAAATAAACTAATTTTGACCGGCCGATGAGCTCAGATCGGAGCGGCAAGTTTCACCGATCGAAATGCCGACCATTGATCGGGATCGAAGCTTCTAGGGTTTTGACTAGCCCACAATGCATATATACAGACGTATAGATATAGAGAGAGAAAGTAAGCGAGAATCAAAAGAGGGATTTTTATAGAAAATAACTTGGAAAACAACGAACTGAGTGCGAGGGGAAAGTACAGTGCTTTCTGTTCTTATTTATTTATTGGTCTTGAGAAGGAGTTAGTAAGTGGTCACCTTCGTGATAAGATGCTGAACTTGATCATGTTATAGCCGTTGGATCGGATATTTAACGAATCTGACGTATATTATTTAAGGTACAGCATATGATGCGTGAAGTACAAAGCGTTCGGCCATTTATTACACCCTTGGACCCATACATTTAATTTTAATTAATTGTGAGTTATCTAATTTAAAAATAGTCCGAATTACTTTATTTATTTGCTATATGTTACGAGAATAACGTGACCAATAATTATTTATTGAGTTTCTTTGGATTCAATTAAAATCCATATCTTTATGCTTTACAAATTATGGTGAAATATTATATGGTCCCAAAATATTAATTCAAAATTTAAGGCACATTAAAGTTGTGGTTTATATTATTGGAATTAATGGAGTTGAACAGTTGTACAGATTCTCAAATATACACAATCTACGATCGTAAAGTAGTTACTCTACGAGTAACAATTGTAGGGTAACTTAACTCTACAATTGTAGACGGTGTACATTTGAAACTTACACAGTTATGATGCTCTATTTTTCTAATATATTTACAAGATAAAAGATTAAAAAAGGATGACTTATAAATTTAGTATTTTACACTATCTAAATAATAATGTCATATAGGGTAATTTAAGAGAAAATTAAAAGATTTTGACAAAATGTGTAATTATTATTTACAGTGATAAAACTATTTATAATCATGATAAATTTAAATTTTTTGATTTTCTCCTAAATTATTTACCTAACATGATGTTATAAAATAGTATAAAACACTAATTTTACAGATCATTCTTATATAATTTATTTTCTATATTTATAAACTATAATATATTTTAAAGAAAATGTTAAACTCGTAAACATTTTGAAGTTAGTAAAATCAAGATTTTTTTAATGAAATAATTTGGAAGTAAAATTATGTGATATGAGAATATTAAATATCAATTATTTTACAAAGAGATGAAATGCAAATTTATTGAAAATAACAAATTCAAAAGTGAGCCATTGAATATATCACAATATTTATGTAAAAATAAAGTTTGAGATATACTTGGCTTGTTATCTTTATTAAGTAAATGCACAAAATTGTAACAATTTTTTTTAATTGTTATTGATCTTATTAATCAGGTAATTAGTTAATTAATCATAGGATTTAGGAGGGGTAAATTTAACTCACGTCTACGAAATACTTATCAAACAAATAATGTTGGATCTTAGATAGTGTGTTTCAAATAACTAAAAATATTCATTTGGACTCCATTTAATGACTCCAAATATAAGACTACTAGATGGTCCCGTGACTCCGGCACTGTATAGGCAGTGAGATTTATCTCAAATTTAGAACGGCCCAGATGATTTATTACGTGAGCGGGAAATTCAAAATTATTATTAGATAGATTAGATAGATAGATGTATTTTATTAGATAGATGTATGGACGGTGGGATTTATCTCAAACTTTGGATGACCCAGATGATTTATTGAGTGAGCGGGAAATTCAAAATCATTTGTATTTTATTAGATAGATTAGCATTAATTATCACCGAATTTATAAAAATTCAGGATAATTTTATTCATGGATAACAGTTATCAAGTTTGAACCTTATAATTTTGCAATAATAATATTTAATACTCCTATATGTTTATACTTTGTTATAACTGCTATCCACTATATTTGATTTACATTATTGAGGCAATTAATAAATCAAGGATTAATAAATAGTAATAAAATCAAAGTTATATTTAATACTTAGGGTAATATTAAAAATTAAGTAATTAATATTTAATTAAATTTCTCAAATGACAAATATTAAGAGATAATTTTTTTTTTATAAAACGACATTTAAAAAGGGCCAGATGGAGTATTATAGTATTCACTTGAATCATACTTCTTCCGTCTCTTAATATATATCGTTTTAGAATCGTGCACAAGTATTAAGAAAATAATTGTATAATATTAAATGACTTATAACTATCTAATTTAGAAATTTATAATATTCATTTAAATTACATTAGAGAAATAATATTTTTATAGTTGGTGTAACTTATTATGCACATAATACAACGATGCAAAGCATGTATTGCACTAAATTAATATTTTTTGTGTGAAAAATATCACTCTCCTACATTTAATGTCCCTAAATATAAGACTCTTGGCATTAATCATTACCAAATTAATAAAAATTTAGTGTATTTTAATCCACTAAATCGATAGATAACTGTGACGCTCCCAAAATAGGTATACATCACTCATTTTAAATTGCCAAATACATGGTACAGAATTTAAATACAAATTTAATTATACAACCGTCGTGTAAAATATGACAAAACATAGCTGAGAGTTTTAATACGAATATTGTCTTCTAGACAATATCCAAACTCAGATTCAATCTCATTACAATTATTATCACACTGGTTCATAGAATAGTGAGTACTACTAAAATAACCATCTGGACCGTCAATCCATTCTCCGACTAGTCCCAGTTATATTCTCATTTCCTGAAGAGAACAATGAAAGAAAAGGGTGAGCTCAACTAGTCTAGTAAAAAATATTATGACTAAGATAATGCAAAATAAATTATCCTTAGCCTTCAACAGTATAACACCTGCTAGTATACAATAGACAATAAGTTTTAGATCAATAACTGCAGCGGAATAAACAATCCATTAGAAGAGTCAAGTAGAACATGATATCTACTATCTTCTATGATTTAAAAGGTTATCATCAGTTTTATCGCTGAGACTCGACTTTAATAAATAATACACATCACTGAATTATCCATGCACTACGGGCCAAGGATATTCATTAGTATCACGATCACGAATTATCCACGCACTACTGAGCCAAGGATATTTGTGTTTTCATCAACGGTCATGATCACGCCATAAAATAATTCATCTTTGCACCCTTGGCCGAAGAGAACTCATGATCACGATCATATCAAAAATTGCCCATCAATGCACTACGGGCCTATGAGGACTTTTACCACATCATTTGTAACATTACGGTCACGATTATACCGAATAATCTCTGGTCATAATCATACCAAGTCCATCTATGCATTATGGTCACATATAACTTTCATC
Organism: Panax japonicus; assembly: GCA_020205505.1. Classification (NCBI taxonomy): domain Eukaryota; kingdom Viridiplantae; phylum Streptophyta; class Magnoliopsida; order Apiales; family Araliaceae; genus Panax; species Panax japonicus. The sequence continues at coordinate 54,247,366 of CM035114.1, read as the reverse complement.
ATAATATAAGCATGAGGATGATGACAATGATATAAAAATTCAATCAAATGAGATCAAGGATAAATATTAAAGATTTTATAATTTAATTTATCCAGAATTCAAGAATATCTAAATTGTCAACATGATACTTCTTTGTGGAATAAAATTTAAGAATAATAATGTATCAAAAATGATTTGGACCGAAAAAAATTAATTTTTGTCATGAATAGTACTCTGGGTGAATAGTAACCGAGTGAAATAGTATCTCGTGAATAGTATTTCGAGAATAGTACTCCGACATGAAAAAGTTAAAACTTATCAAGAATGCTCAGAATAATATTCCATGAAAAGATACTGGATGAAGTGCAAATATCAAGGATATTCTACAAATTTTATGGAGTATGGAAGCCAAAACTTTAACAAAACGAGTATAGAATTCAAAATCTGAAACTAAATAATATTACTTACATACTACAAAGTATGAAAGAAAATATTACTTCTTACGAATACTAAAAAAAAATAATATCCCTTACGAATATTGAACGAAAATAATATTCCTTTATAATATTAAACGAAAATAATATTACTTACGAATATTAAACAAAAATAATATTTCATGCGAATATTGAACGAAATAAAATTTCTTGCGAATACGAAAAATAATATTGTAAGCGAATATGAAATAAATAATATTTCTGACCTAAAAAAAGAGTATTTTAACTGGTATATCGAGTATATTCTTGAAAAAAAATTCACTATTTTCTACACTCAAAGCTTCCTTAAACTCTAAAGAAATACGCTCAATATTATAGAAGAAGAATTCTTTGATTATGGTGTGATTTTTAATTCTAAATAAGCATCCTATTTATAGGAGAATGGAAAGGATACTATTTGAATAAAATCACGGGTGCACAGTTGATAAAACTCACGAGCTGCAACTTTCGGCCGAATTTCTGATTTTTTTTGATTTACTATGCAACACTATGCAATAAAATTTTTTAATAAAATAAAATTTTTAAATAAAATATAATATATTCTATTTATAATCAAATAAAATAAAACTTATTATAATATATATAATAATAATAATAATAATAATAATGATAATAACTCCCTCCTGACTTTGGTTTTCTCCTACCCTCCGTGACTTCCCATTTCATTATTTTTTCAAATATGGGCCCCACATGTGGCCCCTACCTTTATTATAAAAAATAAATTTTTATTGATTATTTTGAAAAATAGATAAATGTGGGTCCAAATAATATGCCAATATTTACAACAAATACTTCATAAAATTTCCTCAATATTTTTAACAACATTTATTCATCACTATTATTATTCGCAATATTTAACAACCAGACCATTCCTAGGAAAGAGGGGGCTTTTCAATAAAGATTTCTCCCTATTGACGCGTAATTAGGTGACCAAATTTCTCTCAGACATAACTTTCTAGACATTGTCAATATTACAAATAATAATATGAGTAACTGTATCGTCTCAATTATGGATTTAATAATATATAAAATATCGACAATAATTGAATCAAATAACGTGAGATACTATGCAGCAATTATTATAACAATAATTGAGTATAACTGAGTGACTTCTCACGTAAGCATCAATAATCAATATCGTGTGCTACTATACAACCACGCGTATTACTGTACTTTTACCACCGGGATAACTCAACAGTTAACGGTAAAACTTTCACCGTTATTTTTATAAAAAGATGTTTTTGTCGTTTTTTTATTTCAACAATAATTCCGTTGTGGGGTCCACCAATGATTGTACCGTCGTACGAATATTTTCTTTTAAAACGAATATTTCCCGACCAATCGAACATTTTATAACAACTTGCATATTTTGCAAAATTTATTAATATAACCCATAACTATAACATTATATCAAATCCACACCTTAATATTAAAAAAAATATTTCAAGAAAATTAATCTTTATTCATAAAATTTGGGGTCTTACAACCTCCCCTTCTTATGAAATTTCGTCCTCAAAATTGACGTACGTACCTGGTAAGTTGAAGAGGTGAGGGCACCTCGTCAAATTCTAACTCTTGAGGTATATCCTTTGAGCGTAGAATATGTTCCTTCTTATCCAAGATTTTAACAGGTATCTCCTTATACGTTAAATATTCTTCTATCTCGTCTAGTTCTAATTCAATAATGTGATTCAGATCATCCACATATTTACATAACATCGATACGTGAAAAATGTTATGAACACGAGACATACTTAGTGGTAAAGCGAGTCTATAAGCCACAGTCCCTACTCGGTCAAGTATTTCAAACAGGGCAATAAAATCGAGGGTTGAGATTTCCTCTCTTCGTCGATTCTTGCTTCTAGAATAACGACTTCTTGAACCTTCTTCTTTACATTCATCAACTCTGAGTCTGTAGCTTGAACGACTTTAACTTTATCGATTAAAGTCAGTTCTAATCTTACATTCGCTATCTTCACGCGAGTTCTTGGAGTCTTTAAATTTATCTCCATCTTTTGTAAATCGTACAAATGGGTCTTTGTGATAACAGCGTCGCACTCGTAACCGCATACGATCTTCTATTCAACACGTCAGCTGTGAGACCCCAAATTTTATGAAATAAAAGTATTCAATTTTCTTATAATTATTATTCTATTTAGTAAATGGTTAAATTGATAAAAGGTTAAATTTAAGGGTGATATGTGAAATTTTTTTAAAGTAACAAGTTGTCATAAAATAATCGGTGATAAAATTATAGTAATACGCGTGGTTGCATAGTAACACACGGTATTGTATAGTATCTTTGATTATTGATGCTTACGTGAGAATTCATTCAGTTTTATTCAATTATTGTCATAATATTTTATTATTATTAAATCAATAATTGAGACGACAAAGTTATTCATATTATTATTTGCAATATTGACAATGTCTAGAAGTTCTGTCAAGGAGAGGTTTGGTCACCTAATTGCGCGCCAATAAGGAGAAATCCTTATCAGAAAGCCCCCTCTTTCCTGGGAACGACCTGATTGTTAAATATTGTGCGTTATAATATTAATGATGAATAAGTTTGTGTTGATTAAAGATGAAATTGATAGTTCCATTGTGCGGAAATTATTAGTGTTAGTGGAAATCGACATTTATTTCGATAATAATTGATGTCTGGAGGTTATATTGACCAATCGGGTAATTCACCTGATAAATGAGCAATTAATTTCTATTAATTCACATGCTTATAATTTTGTGTTCACATGTGATGAGAGTTCTTTTTGTCTTGGGTATAACAAAGAATTGTTGATGAGTATTACAGGAATAAAATATTAAAGTTAAACTTTTAATCTAGAAGAGATAGTAGACATTATGTTCTACTTGACTCTTCTAATGGATTGCTTATTCCGCTGCAGTTGTTTATCTAAAACTTGTTGTCTATTGTATTCTATCAGTTGTTATACTTTTGAAGGCTAATGATAATTTATTCTGCATTATCTTAGTCATAATATTTCTTACTGGGCTAGTTGAGCTCACCCTTTTCTCTCACTGTTCTCTTCAGGAAATGAGAATATAGCTGGGACGAGTCGAGGAACGGATTGACGGTTCAGGATAAGTGGCTTTGGTAGTTCTCACTATTCTGTAAAATAGTGTGATAATAAATATAATGAGGACTCCATTGAGTGTGGATATTGTCTAGAAGGCAATATTCGTGATTAAACTCACAATATATGTTTTGTCGTATTTTTACACGACAGTTGTATAATTAAGTTTGTAGTTGAGTTCTGTTGTGTGATATCTGGCGACTCAAGATGAGTGATGTATATCTATTTTGGGGGCGTCACAGTTGGTATCAAAACTTAGGGATATGATCCCTAGCTGAGATGTGAGACAAGACCTAGGAGGGGAGATACGGGAAATTTCTTCGCTAGTATGACCTACCTAAGTTTATTTGGTATTTAATTGGTCGGTCAGAGTATAGGGATAATATGTGGCATGTCAATTAACCCTTATTTTGAAACTATATTCTAGAATGATATCTAAAATACAGGAGAAGAGAAATGAAAAAAATCATGATAGAGAGAAAATAACCGGGAAGATACAATCCGAAAAGAAAGCAAGCTATTCTCATCTCTTCGAACTACCAGGTACGTAAATTTCGAGGGCGAAATTTTATAAGGAGGGGAGATTGTGAGACCCAAAATTTTATGAAATAAAATTATTCAATTTTCTTATAATTATTATTTTATTTATTAATTGGTTAAATTGATAAAAGGTTATAGTTAAGGGTGATATATGAAAATTTTTCAAAGTAACAAGTTGTCATAAAATAATCAGTGATAAAAGTATAGTAATACGCGTGGTTGCATAGTAACACACGGTATTGTATAGTATCTTTGATTATTGATGCTTACGTGAGAATTCACTCAGTTTTATTCAATTATTGTTATAATATTTTATTATTATTAAATCAATAATTGAGACGACAAAATTATTCATATTATTATTTGCAATATTGACAATGTCTAGAAGTTCTGTCAAGGAGAGGTTTGGTCACCTAATTACGCACTAATAAGGAGATATCCTTATCGGAAAGCCCCCTCTTTCATGGAAACGACCAGATTGTTAAATATTGTGCGTTATAATATTAATGATAAATAAGTTTGTGTTGATTAAAGATGAAATTGATAGTTCTATTGTGCGGGAATTATTAGTGTTAGTGGAAATCGACATTTATTTCGATAATAATTGATGTCTGGAGGTTATATTGACCAATCGGGTAATTCACCGGATAAATGAGTAATTAATTGCTATTAATTCACATGCTTATAATTATGTGTTCACATGTGTGTACTATTGATTCACATGATTTACTATTAGGGGAGTTGGTGCAAGATTGATAATACTTCCATGACTAAATTAAAAATGGAGGTATAGATAAAGGTACTATACTATAATTATTTTTTTCACATGTTTAGACCTATTGAGTCACATGATTTACTATTGATTCACATGATTTACTATTAGGGGAGGTGGTGCAAGTTTGATAATACTTGCAGGACTAAATTAAAAATGAAAAAAAAGAGGAATGTATTATACTGTAGTATTTCGAGCCCCAAAACGTGCAATTATCGAAACTATATTTTCCTATAAATAGAAGCTCATTCTTCCTTCATTTCTCACCAATTCACTAAATCTCACAAGAGCAATTATAGAGATAGAAGCTATAGAGAGAGAAGCTATAGAGAGAAAGAAGAAGAGTAGTCTGCTACTTCACTACTCCAGTATTCAGTCTTCTTCGGAGGTAAGGGGTATTATTTATTTCATATTCTGAAGAGATATTATTTTTCGTATTCGTATGAATATTATTATCGTTCAATATTCATTATATTCGTTTAATATTCGTAAGGAATATTATTTTCGTTCAATATTCGTAAGAAATATTATTTTCGTTCAACCGTTGTAAGTAATGGGTTTCTGCCAGGGGAAATTTCGTAATTTTTCCGAACCTCAAAAATTTTGGAAAAATTTGAAATGATAATTTGATAATTTTTCTAGATTGTGTCCAAAAATGGCGATTTTTGGATGTATAGATTAGGAGTTATGAATTTTATGGGAAAAGACTATTTTAAAAGTAAACCCTTATAACTCCTTGTGGTTAACTCCAAGATTGGTGAAATTTTTATTGGGAGTACATCTATATAAAAGTAGTATACCCTGTAAATTTCGGAAATTTTTGGACAAAAGTACAGTTTTCGATAAATGTCTAAATATTCGGCAGTTTTAGCCATATGAAAAATAGTAAATGAATTTTAAAAGTTTTTAGAAAAAAAAATGTTCAATATGAGACTATATTCTGCTAAATCCCAGAAAAGTAAATTTGTTTGTACTGATTTGGTATTTTTCATGAAAATGAGCTAGTTATGAGTAAATAAATTAAATATGTTATGTGAAGTAAATAAATTGGAAAATAGGATTTTATAGCTTGAGAATCCTATATAAGATATATGCAGATTTTTATGAGAGTTTTGGTTATTGGTGATGAAATCTTATGAGTTTGGCATTTTAAGATGATTAAATTCATTAATTAGTAAAGTGTAAATAATTAAAATAAATTATTTATAAGTTTAAGAAATGATTAAAATATTATGGTAATATTAATAATATTAGATTATGAGATTATTAAGTGATTTATAACATTTGGATTAAGGTGTTATAAATATTGATATGGATTTTATTATGAAACTTTATCTTTTTGTGTTGGGATTACTATTCACGTATACGACACTATTCACGTATACGGCACTATTCATGTATATGGTACTATTTGCGTATATGACATTATTTATGTATACGGTACTATGTACGAATACGGAGTACTATTTACGAGTTACTATTCATGAGTTACTATTCATGAGTTACTATTCACGAGTTACTATTCACAGGGTACTATTTACCCGAAAAATATATTTCTTTTCTGTCCAAATTATCTTTGGTACGTGAATATTATTCTTGAAATTTTACTCCACAAAGCAGTATCATGTTGATAATTTGGATATTTTTAAACTCTAGATAAATTTAAAGTCTTTAATATTTATCCTTGATTTCGTTAATTAATATTTATATCATTGTCATCATCGTCATGCTTATATTGTGATAAAAGTCATCTTTGGCTTACATGCATAGATGGACTGTTGATTATTAGTTTTACAGTTGTATATCTTTGGCTTACGTGCATAGATGGACTGTTGATTATTAGTTTTATAGTTGTATATTTTTGGCTTACGTGCAAAGATGGACTGTTGATTATTGGTTTTATAGTTGTATATCTTTGGCTTACGTGCAAAGATGGACAGGTGTATGACATGATCATAACCATTGGTGATAATAACGAATATCCTTGGCCCGTAGTGCATTGATAATTCAACGATGTGATTGGCAGGATCTTGACCATTAGTTAACAGTTGAATGTCTTTGGCCATAGTGCACTGACAGACAATTGATTGGTATGATCATGACCATTGGTTTTATAGTTTAATATCTTTGGTCCGTAGTGCAAAGGTAGACAACTGATTGGTATGATCATTGTTATTACATTTGAATATCTTTAGCCTTTGAGGTAAGGATATTGAGTAAACGTTCTATTAAGCCTTTGTAGTAAGGAAAAACTGTTGATTTACATGATTATAAATATGAATTGTGAATTTAACTATAATCTTTGGTGGTTCAGGCGAAGACATGTGATGAGAGTTCTTTTTGTCTTGGGTATAACAAAAAACTGTTGATGAGTATTACAGGAATGAAATATTAAGGATAAACTTTTAATCTAGAGGAGATAGTAGACATTATGTTCTACTTGACTCTTCTAATGGATTACTTATTCCGCTGCAGTTGTTGATCTAAAACTTGTTGTCTATTGTATTCTATCAGTTGTTATACTGTTGAAGGCTAATGATAATTTATTCTGCATTATCTTAGTCATAATATTTCTTACTGGGCTGGTTGAGCTCACCCTTTTCTCTCACTGTTCTCTTCAGGAAATGAGAATATAGCTAGGACGAGTTGGGGAACGTATTGACGGTCCAGGATAAGTGGCTTTGGTAGTCCTCATTATTATGTGAAATAGTGTGATAATAAATATAATGAGGACTCCATTGAGTGTAGATATTGTCTAGAAGACAATATTCATGATTAAACTCACAGTATATGTTTTGTCGTATTTTTACACGACACTTGTATAATTAAGTTTGTAGTTGAGTTCTATAGTGTGATATCTGGCGACTCAAGATGGGTGATATATACCTGTTTTGGGGGCGTCACATCAGCTACCACGTTCGCTTCTTCCACGATGTTATTGAATTGTATTGTCGTAATCTTCAATAGCTCGAGCCAACGACTTTGGCGCATTTTACGTTCGTTTTGGGTGGAAAAAAATATTTGAGGGTTTTTGTATCGGGTTCAAGGTCGATACAAAGTTCGATTTCACGCTCTGGGGTAGGCCAAGAAGTCTTCAGGGAATACATCTGGAAATTTATTAACGATAAAATATCATTCAAAACTGTGACTCTCATCCAATTCTCATCCAAGACTTGGATATCACGTCACATTGATACCTATCAACTTGCCACTGTTATTCACGGCATCCCCTACGGAAAGTTTGGCTTCAGTGCATTCCATACAAGGAATTCACCATCAAAAGGCTCGGGGCTATTTACTTATGGCTTGATATTATAGTGATTGATTTTAGTGGTTTGGTTACTTGAATTCGCATAATAGGTTGGTTAGGAATATAAAAACTAACAACCTTACGAAAATAATCAATTTTAGTATGATGAATAGTTAACCAGTCGATTCCTAAAATCACATCAAAGGCAAGTATTTTCAAAGAGATAAGATCGACAGGTAACGTGAAAGTGTCGATTTGAATCAAACAAGATTTATAAATAGTGGATGTAACGAAGGTTTCTCCCAATGGAGTTTAAATAGATAAGTCAAAGTCTAATTTCTTCGGAGTCAAATTTAAACATTGAGCGCATGTAGGTGAAATAAAAGAGTGGGTAGAACCGATATCAAATAAGGTATAGACTTCACAAGAGTTTATGATTAACTTACCCGTGATAACTTCGTTCGGGTTCCTCGACAAACGCTCTCACTTAAACTACCGGCTTTGACTTGTCTAGGACATCCTTTGATGTTACTATCCCTGCTGGACTTGACTCACTACATGACAAAATTAAGCTAGGTGACCTTCTCATCCGTAATTGAAACACGCTTTGGGTTGCTGCGTATAGTTTGGACGGATGTGTCCCTCTTGTCCGCATTTGAAACATACGACCGGTGGTAGTTCTTCTTCCTTGGAAACGGGTGCTGGTGCTGCTATCTCTCCATCATTATTGAACAATCTCTTCTTGAAATTTCCACTTCTATTATCTTGGTCATGATTACCACCGAAGTGGTACCATTTCTAGCATATTGATTCCTTCCACGTTTGTTGTCAACTCTTTGATGACTGCTACCATTGGTATTATCGATTTGCCGGCTGCTCTCTCTTGGTAGGGTTGTCTCATTATCGCGTTCCAATAACTGAGCCCTATTCAAAACATCTGAATACAAACAAAGTTTGTGAGAAATGAGGTATTGACGTATTTCGGGTTTCAAACCTCGCAAAAACATTCGCGTCATTCGCTCCTCATTATCAACGAAATGGGATGCAAACTGAGACAACTCGGCAAACTTAGCCTCATATTGCGACACGGTCATATTGCTTTGCTCCAGCTTGATGAGCTCTACCTCCTTCATATGACGAATACTTTCGGGAAAGTACTTGTTGTTGAACAATTCTTGGAACTCATTGCAGGGTTTCGACATATAAAATGCAGTGGAAATGAACCAATTGAAAGACAATTGCGAAACCCTAAAATAGGATTCATGCGAAAAATAAATTAATTCAGTGGTTAGAAATTATACTGATTATGAAAAGCTTCGAATCTCCAATGTAATCCGAAGGAACTACGTCTCTATGGTATCCACATGAACGTTCTGCACGTCATCACACGAACTACAGTCAAGGGAGTTGCGGTACTAGCTACCAAAGGAACAGGATTTTCGAAATTGTTTCTCTCTAGTCTCTCTCTAAGAGCGACTAGGGTTTTGGTTAATGATAATACCTAAAATGGCTGCTACATATCATATATATATATATATATATAGCAATTAAAAGGAATTACTCAAAAACTTAATTTAATAAAATCTGAATATATATATATATATATATATATATATTAATTAAGTCTTACTTAATTAATATACCTATATATAAATTATTCTATTAATTTAAATTTGTAATTTAAATACTATCAATCATATTGACATATTTAAATTATTTCCCTTTTAATTACGTTCTATGTGTGTGACCATATGCGTTATTATTACATTGGCAATAATTTAAAATCAAATTATAAAATTATAAACAGTGAGCGACATCTAGTAATGCATCACTGATACCCAAGTAATAATAAGATCGATGATTGAATACAAACTTTTCATGACCAATGTTTTAATGTAATTTAATCCTTTTAACCTTGACATCCTAGATTAAACTCGAGTCATGAAATGTGTCATACTCTTCATAATTTAATCTGTGTTTTCTTGATCAATGAGTAGACTATATGAAACAAATCACTATTTGAGCATGACCATGCATTTCATAGTCCTACTCAATCAAGAGGCCTATGGATATCACCCCTAATACATAGGAGGGTTAAATTCCATCTAGATCACTCATATTCCTCACACGATTCATGATATACCCAATAATCACCTTTATAGTCCACCCAATTAAAGGTGACCTTTGATGATATCAAAGTACATAAATTCCCGTGTAGTAATATAGTGATTTCAGGTCAGAGGATCATTACATCATTGTCACTATGAGAATCGCTAATGACACTTCGCATAATGCTCCACATAGAATTCTCATGGTGGGTCTGTCCAGTACAAAGTTCTCTAACACGTACCTATGCATTGAGTTAATATTTCATATATTTATGACCAATGAGATTTGGTCATCAGTCAATCCACATACTAGTCTCAATGCATCATTGTTATCCCATCAACAATGATACTCGACTAAGGACATTTAATAACAATGATACTAATTGTAATTATATAATCTCATGTTCAAGTCACATACTTGAAACTATATAATTTGTATCACTATTCTAAGGAATTTTATTATGTTAACATTTATTTAATGCAGTAAATAAAACCATAATAAAATTATTTATTTACTCAATCAAATATAATATCAAAATGTTAAGCAATTATATCAAATAATTGGCCTCTAGGGCACAAACTCTAACACTTCTCCCAAGACATCTTTAATGCGGTAGGTTGAGTACGCTTTACAAATTCCCACCAATGATCTGCTTCTTCTCGCAACATAAAGGTGGCGAAGGGAACCTTTTGCTCCTCTGAGCATTCCAAGACATCAAATATCTTGGTGATCTGCTTAATCCATGTGTCTACCTTATGTGGTTCTGGCTTTCCAAAAAACTCCGGTCGTCCCAGCTCCTTGAACTGCTTAGTGTTGACCAGCCATGAGTTGCCAGTGACTCCAACTGCATTATGAATAGGAGTCTCTCTCGTTTGGTTTTGCATAAATTCCAGAAAACTTTTAAACGTATCATCGTTCGTCATTTGGTCGGTGTTGTTTACAGGAGGATTATTAACTTCCTGATGCACATTATCCTGAATATTGATTGTTGGTGACTCGACAGTATGATGTGCTTCATTGCTTATCTCAACATTTTCAGATGCCATTTTCAAATACTGCCACAAAACAAGGGTAAATTGACATATCACATATTATCCCTATATTATGACCGACCAATTTAATAACAAATAAACTTAGGTAGGTCATACTAGCGAAGGAATTACCCGTTTCTCCCCTCCTAGTTCTAGTCTCAAATTTTAGCCAGGGATCATATCCCTAAGCTTTGATACCAACTGTGACGCACCCAAAATAGGTATACATCACCCATTCTGAGTCGCCAAATACATGGTACAGAATTCAAATACAAACTTAATTATACAACCGTCGTGTAAAATACGACAAAACATAACTGAGAGTTTTAATACGAATATTATCTTCTAGACAATATCTGTAAGACCCCAACTTTTTTATAAATAAAATCGAATTTCTTCTAATTATTATTGTGAATAATAAGGTGTTAATTTGATATAATATTTTAATTATGGGTGAAATGTGCAAATTTTGTAAAATAAGCAAGTGGTTATAAAATATTCATTGTTGTCGGGGAATATTATTTGGTCGTGGAATATTCTTATTGTCGGGGAATATTCGTACGACGGCGCAGTCATTTGTGGGCCCCATAACAGAATAATGGTTTGATGAAGAAAATAACAAATTTGAGTTTTTATAAATAACGACGTAGTTGTTACCGTTAACACTGTTGGAATACCCGGTGGTTAAAATATAGTAATACGCGTGGTTGAACAGTAGCACACGGTATTAAAAAGTATTGTTGAATTATTGATTCTTACGTAAGAAGGCACCACTCAATAATTGTTACAATAATTACTATTCAATATTTTATTTTATTGATTCAATAATTGCTGCGTTGATATTTTATATTATTGTTGTTTCAATAATTATCACGTCACAATATTTTCCCATTATCAAATCAATAATTCATATTATTTGAATAATATTATTAGATAACATTATTGGCAATGTCTAGAAAGTTCTGTTAAGGAGAGGTTTGGTCACTTAATTGCGCGCTAGTAAGGAAAAATCCTTATCGGAAAGCCCCTCTTTCCTGGGAACGGTCTGGTTGTCATTATTGTGATTCTGTAATATTATTTATGAATAATTAATTATTAATTTATATAATAAGAAAATATTTATTTTATGTGGATATAAATGATAGTTATATTTTATGTGGTTGTAAATGAAGGAATTAAAGCTGAGGTATTTTATTAGTATTTTGTCGGAATGAAGGTATTAAAAATCATCCGTATGTGGATTTCAGACATTTTCTGTTTGGAATTTGGAAAAACTTTCTTCTGCAAAGTTGTAGAGAATTTGATTTCCTATAGGATGGACATATAATTCATATTTTTCTGAGAAAAGGGCTATTTATTATGAATTATTAAAGTTTCTGATTATTGTTTAAATGATAAAATATTTTGGAAAATTGTAGAATTGTTGGGCCCCACTTTTGGTTGGTGAGAAATATGACCAAATTTTATTTCAAATGTGGTGTGTGGCAATAGTAGTAGGTAAAGCCATCAGGTAACAGGTCAAGTCTGCTTCGGCATGCTAGCATTTTCCTATAAATAGGTGCTTAGGTTAGAATTAAAAATCACACCAGAAACATAAGCTTTCTTTCTCTATATTATCGAGCGTATTTTGTGAGTATTTAGATAATTTGAGAGTTGCTATTCAGTATAAGTTTCATTCAGCATCATATCCGATATTCCATTCTGAAGTACTGTTTCTTTGAGGTAAGGGATGTTATTTTCTTCTTAAATGATATTATTTTCTTCAATATCATTATGCCGAAATATTGATATGAGTTTGATTGTGAAATTTCTACCTTTTTGTGTTGGGGTTACTATTCACGTATACGGTACTATTCATGTATAAGACACTATTCACGAATACGACACTATTCATCAAAAAATGAAATTTTCTCTTTTTCGTCCTAGATGTCTTTTATGGTTACTATCTTTGATTGTATCTATGTTTTGATCTTTATTTTTGAATTCTACTTCACAATTGGTTATTATGGAGTATTATTGAATTTGGATAAACCAAAATACGAATCCCTAATATTTATCCTTCTGTCTCACTGGATTCATTCTTTAAAATATTTTTCATCATCCTCAGTCCTTAATAGCGATACTTGATGAATATTTTTGGCCTGTAGTGCAAAGATGAATGATTACCTGATGAATATCTTTGGCCCGTAGTGCAAAGATGAACATGTGTTGAGATGAACATGACCAACTGGTGATACAAATGAATATCTTTGGCCCGTAGTGCAAAGATGAATATTTGATGCAAGATGTATATTGATTGATGTTACAGGGATAAAATTTTGATGATGGACTTTTAAATTCATAGATGATAGTAGATTTCATTCTCTACTTAATTCTTCTAATGAATTATTGTTTCCACTAGCAGTTGTTGATCTAAAACTTGTTGTCTATTATATTATATCAGATTTTTCCCTGTTGAAGACTAAAGATAATTCGTTGTATATTATCTTAGTCATAATATTCTTTTCCGGGCTAGTTGAGCTCACCCTTTTCCTTTTTGATTCCATTTTCCTTCTCAGGAAGCGAGAACATAGCAGAAATCAGTCGAAGTATAGAGTGATAGTCTTAGAAAGTTGTTTTAGCAGTCCTCACTATTTTTGTAAAATAGTGCATCAATAATTGTATTGAGGACTTTATTTGGGTGAGGATATTGTCTAGAAGACAATATTGTATTTAAACTCACAGTATATGTTGTCGTATTTTGCACGACAATTGTATTAATAAAGTTGTAGTTGTTTTCTGTACCATATTTTTGGTGACTCAGAATGGGTGATGTATACCTATTTTGGGGGCGTCACAATATCCAAACTCAAATTCAATCTCATTATAATTATTACCACACTATTTCATAGAATAGTGAGGACTACTAAAACAACCATCTGGATCATTAATTCATTCCCCGACTAGTCCTAACTATATTCTCATTTCCTAGAGAGAACAATGAAAGAAAATGGTGACCTCAACTAGCCCAGTAAGAAATATTATGACTAAGATAATGTAGAATAAATTATCCTTAGCCTTCAATAGTATAACAACTGATAGTATACAATAGACAACAAATTTTAGATCAACAATTACAGCGGAATAAGCAATCCACTAGAAGAGTCAAGTAGAGCATAATTTCTACTATCTTCTATGATTTAAAAGGTTATCATTGGTTTTATCCCTGAGACTCAACTTTAATAAATAATCTACATCACTGAATTATCCATGCACTATGGGCCAATGATATTCATTAGTATCACGACCACGAATTATCCATGCACTACGGGTCAAGGATATTCGTGGTTTCATCAACGGTCATGATCACACCATAAAATAATTCATCTTTGCACCCTTGGCTGAAGAGAATCCATGGTCATGATCATACCAAAAACAGTCCATCAATGCACTACGGGCCAATGAGGACTTTTACCACATCATTTGTAACATTACGACCATGATTATACCCAATAATCCTTGCTCATAATCATACCAAGTCCATCTATGCACTACGGCCACAGATGACTTTCATCATAATATAAGCATGAGGATGATGACAGTGATATAAAAATTCAATCAAATGAGATCAAGGATAAATATTAAAGATTTTATAATTTTATTTATCCAAAATTCAAGAATATCTAAATTGTCAACATGATACTGCTTTGTGGAGTAATATTCAAGAATAATAATGTATCAAAAATGATTTGGACCGAAAAGAAATCAATTTTTGTCATAAATAGTACCCCAGGTGAATAGTACCCCTTGAATAGTACTTCAAAGATAGTAACTCGTGAATAGTACTCTGGCATGAAAAAGTTAAAATTTATCAAGAATGCTCAGAATAATATTTTCGTGAAAAGATACTAGATGAAACACAAATATCAATGATATTCGTCCTAGTACTTCTCCTTGGGGTGCTCCTGTTCTATTCGTGAAAAAGAAAGATGGGAGTATGCGACTTTGTATTGATTATCGGGAGTTGAACCATGTCACTGTCAAAAATAGATATCCGCTGCCTCGCATTGATGACCTGTTTGACCAGTTGCAAGGCGCCAAATTCTTTTCAAAAATTGATCTACGTTCTGGATATCATCAGTTAAAGATTAAAACCAATGACATTCCAAAGACGGCTTTCAGAACTCGGTACGGGCATTATGAATTCCTAGTCATATCTTTTGGATTGACTAATGCTCATGCTGCCTTCATGGATATGATGAATCGAGTATTCAAGGAATATTTGGATCACTTTGTGATCGTCTTTATTGATGACATCCTCATATATTCCAAAAGTCGTAAAGATCATGAGCAACACTTGAGGCTGATACTCCAAAAGCTTCGTGAAAATAAGCTTTATGCTAAGTTAAAGAAATGCGAGTTCTGGCTTAAGGAAAGTAGCATTCCTTGGGCACGTAGTATCAAGTAATGGAATATCTATTGACCCGACAAAGATTGAAGCTATTCAAAGCTGGGAGCAACCTAAATCAGTGATCGAAGTACATAGCTTTCTCGGCTTAGCTGGTTATTATTGGAGATTCGTAGAAGGGTTTTCTCGAATCACAACTCCATTAACTCAGCTGACTCGGAAAGATAAAAAATTTGGTTGGAGTGAGGAATGTGAGAAGAGTTTTTAAGAACTCAATAGGAGACTCATTTCAGCACCTGTTCTGACAATACCATCTGACTCGGAGGGATTTGTCATCTACAGTGATGCTTAGGGCAAAGGGTTAGGATGTGTTCTCATGTAACACGGGAAAGTCATAGCCTATGCCTCTCGGTAACTCAAAGAATATGAGAGGAATTATCCTACTCATGATCTAGAGTTGACAGCTGTTGTCTTCGCACTTAAAATTTGGAGGCATTACTTGTATGGGGAGAAAGTGGAGATCTTTACGGATCATAAAAGCCTCAAATATTTCTTCGCCCAAAAGGAACTCAATATGCGACAACGACGTTGGCTTGAACTATTGAAAGATTATGATCATACCATTCAATACCATCCTGGTAAAGCGAACGTAGTAGCTGACACATTGAGTAGAAGATCATATGCGGGTACGAGTGCAATATTGTTAACACAAAGACCCATTATGTATGACTTACAAAGGATGGAGATAGAGTTAAAGACTCCAGGGACCCATGTGATGATGGCGAATATATGAGTAGAACCGACTTTAATCGATAAAGTTAAAGCTGCTCAAGCCACAAACCTGGAACTGATGCGTATGAGGAAGAAAGTACAAGGTGCTATCCCGGAAGCAAGAATCGATGAAGAAGGAATACTTCAAGTAAACTCCAGACTTTGTGTTCCTAACGACCCTGATTTAAAATATAAAATCATGACGGAGGAGCATAACACACCGTTTATAATCCATCCTGGGAGTACCAAAATGTATCATGATCTTCGACATACATTTTGGTGGAGCAATATGAAGAGAGAGATAGCAGAGTTTATCTCAAGGTGTCTAACTTGTCAACGAGTTAAGGCGGAGCATCAAGTGCCAAAAGGTACCATTGCAACCGCTTGAAATTCCAGAATAGAAGTGGGAACACATTACTATGGATTTCGTTACTAGTCTTACCAAGGTTTCTCAAGGCATAGATGCAATTTGGGTCATTGTTGATAGATTGACCAAGTCTGCTCATTTCTTACCTATACGAGAAACTTATACACTTGAACGTCTTGCTCGTATGTACATAAATGAGATTGTAAGACTGCATGGTATGCCAGTATCCATAGTTTCTGATCGAGACCCAATATTCACTTCAAGATTTTGGGTTAGTTTGCAAAAAGCTATGGGCACGGATTTGTGATTCAGTTCGGACTATTCAAACTCTGGAGGATCTATTAAGACTCTGTGTCCTTGACTTCAAGGGAAGTTGGGACAAGTTATTACCATTGGTGGAGTTTTAATACAATAATAGTTATCAAGCAAGTATTGGCATGGCTCCATTCGAGGCGTTATATGGAAGAAAGTGTTGTTCTCCAGTATGCTGGGATGAGGTGGGTGAAACAACATTGTTGGAACCGGAGTTGGTACGTATGAAAATGGAAAAGATTCAAATGATCCGACAACGAATAAAAACCTCACAAGATCGACAAAAGAGTTATGCTGATCTTCATCAAAAAAGACATGGAATTTAATATTGGAGATCATGTGTTGGTACGTGTTGCTCCATGGAAAGGAGTTACGAGATTTGGAAAGAGAGGAAAGCTCAATCCTCGATTCATTGGCCCATTTTTAATCCTCGATCGAGTAGGAGCTGTGGCCTATAGATTCACTTTACCGCCAAGTATGTCTCGTGTTCATAACATTTTTCACATTTTCATGTTACGTAAATATGTGGAAGACCCGAACCACATTATTGAGTTAGAACCGGACAAAATAGAGGAAGATTTAACGTATGAAGAGGTTCCTATTAAAATCTTGGATAAGAAGGAGCATATTTTACACTCCAAGGTTATACCTCAAGTCAAAGTTTTGTGGAGAAACAACGATATTGAGGAAATGACCTGGGAGTTAAAATTTGAAATGAAATCAAGGTATCCTCACCTATTCATCATACCAGGTATGTACCCTAATTTCGAGGGAAAAATTTCATAAGAAGGGGAGGTTGTAAGACCCCAACTTTTATGAATAAAGATGAATTTTCTATAAATATCATTTTTGAATATTATGGAGTGATTTTAATATAATGTTATAGTTGTGGGTAATATTTATAAATTTTGCAAAGTGGGCAAGTTGTTATATTATATTCGATTGGTCAGGGAATATTCATTTTAACAGGGAATATTTGTTCGATGACACAATCATTGGTTGACCCCACAATGAAATTATTGTCGGATTGAGAAAACGACAAAAATATCTTTTTATAAAAATAACGGCGAAAGTTTTACCGTTAACTGTTGAAACACCCGGTGTTAACAGTACAGTAATACGCGTGGTTGCATAGTAGCACACAATATTGATTATTGATGCTTACGTGAAAAGTCACTCGATTTTATTCAATTATTGCTATAGTAATTACTGCATAGTATCTCACGTTATTTGATTCAATTATTGTCGATATTTTATATATTAGTAAATCAATAATTGAGACGACAAAGTTATTCATATTATTATTTGCAATATTGACAATGTCTAGATGTTCTGTCAAGGAGAAGTTTAGTCACCTAATTGTGCGCCAATAGGGAAAAATCCTTATTAGAAAGCCCCCTCTTTCCTGGGAACGACCTGATTGTTAAATATTGCGAATAATAATAATGATAAATATTGTTAAAAAAATTGAGGGGATTTTTATGAAGTATTTGTTATAAATTGGCTTATTATATGGACCCTCATTTACTCATTTTGTCAAAATAAACGGTAGAAAGTTATAATAAGAGGTGGGGGCCCAGAGTGGGACCCACGTTTAAAAGAAAAGTCAGGGGTGAAGGGAAGGGAAATGGAATGGTCGGGAGGGAGTAATAAAGTTATTATTATTATTATTATTATTATTATTATTATTATTATATTATAATAAGTTTTGTTTTTTATGAAAAATATAATATATTATATTTTATTGAATATTATATTAATATTTAAAATAATTGGACGACTTAGAAATTTTTTTCGCCATTCGTGATTTCTTTAATTTGTTTCGTCCGAAATTCTGTGCGTTCGTGATTAATTTTTTTAAATAGTATCATTTCCATTCTCCTATAAATAGGATGCTTAGTTAGAATTGAAAATCACACCAGAATCAGAGAATTCTTCTTCTATAATATTGAGCGTATTTCTTTCAAGTTTTAGAAAGCTTTGAGCATAGAAAATAGTTAAAGTTTTCTTCAAGAATATCCCCACTATACCAGTTGGAATACTCTTCTTTTCAAGGTAAGGGATGTTATTTTTGTTCAATATTCGCTTGAAACAATTTTTTCTTCCATACTCTATAGTATGTAAGTAATATTATTTCTTTTCAGATTTCGAATTTGATAATCATTTTGTTAAAATTTTGGCTTCTAAACTCCATGAAATTAGTAGAATATCCTTGATATTTGAGCTTCATCCAGTATCTTTTCATGAAATTATTATCCTGAGCATTCTTGATAAGTCTTAATTTTTTCATGCCGGAGTACTATTCACGGGGTTACTATTCCTGAAGTACTATTCAGGGGGTACTATTCACTCGAGTACTATTCACCCGATGTACTATTCATGATAGAAATTGATTCGTTTTTGGTCCAAATTATTTTTGGTACAATATTATTCTTGAATTTTACTCCACAAAGCAGTATCATGTTGACAATTTAGACGTTATTGATTTTTAGATAAATTAAATTAACATCTTTAAAAATTTATCCTTGAACTTATTTTATTGAATTCTTATATCATTGTCATCATCCTCATGTTTATATTATGTTGAAAGTCATCTGTGGCCTGTAGTGCATAGATGGACTTGGTATGATTATGACTAAGGATTATTTGGTATAATCATGACCAAGGATTATTTGGTATAATCATGACCGTAATATTACAAATGATGTGATAAAAGTCCTCATTGACCCGTAGTGCATTGATGAACAGTTGTTGGCATGATCATGATTATTGATGAATACAGGAATATCCTTGGCCCGTAGTGCATGGATAATTTGTGGTCGTGATACTAAAGAATATCATTGGCCGTAGTGCAGGGGAGATTCGATGATGTGTATTATTTATTAAGCTGAATCTTAACGATAAAAGTGATGAAAAACCTTTTAAATCATAAAAGATAGTAGATTTTATGCTCTACTTGACTCTTCTAATGGATTGCTTATTCCGCTGCAGTTAAACTTGTTGTTTGTTATATTTTATCAGTTTAACTATGAGACCCCAAATTTTATGAATAAAGATTTAAATTTCTCGAAATAGTTTTTTGAATATTATGGTGTGGATTTGATATAATGTTATAGTTGTGGGTAATATTTATAAATTTTGCAAAGTAAGCAAGTTGTTATATAATATTCGATTGGTCGGGGAATATTCATTTTAACAGGGAATATTCGTACGATGACACAATTATTGGTGGACCCCACAACAAAAGTATTGTCGTAGTTAGTAAACGACAAAATTATCTTTTTATAAAAATAACGGCGAAAGTGTTACCGTTAAAACTGTTGAACTACTCGGTAGTAAAAGTACATTAATACGTGTGGTTACATAGTAATACACGGTATTGATTATTGATGCTTACGTAAGAAGTCACTCAGTTATACTCAATTATTACTACAGTAATTGCTGCATCATATCTCTCATATTATTGATTCAATTATTATCACAGTATCATCTACATAATATGTTATATTATTAAATCAATAATTGAGACGACAAATTTATTCATATTATTATTTACAATATTGGCAATGTCTAGAAGTTCTGTCAAGGAGAGGTTTATTCACCTAATTGCGCGCCAATAAGGAGAAATCCTTATCGAAAAGCCCCCACTTTCCTAGGAACGACCTGAGTGTTAAATATTGTGAATTATAATATTAATGATGAATAAGTTCGTGTTGATTAAAGATGAAATTGATAGTTCCATTATGTTGGAATTATTAGTGTTAGTGAAAATCGACATTTATTTCGATAATAATTGATGTCTGGAGGTTATATTGACCAATCGGGTAATTAACCGGATAAATGAGCAATTAATTGCTATTAATTCACATGATTATAATTATTTGTTCACATATGTGTACTATTAATTCACATTCATTAACTATTAGGGGAGTTGGTGAAAGATTGATAATACTTGTATGACTAAATTAGAAATGGAGGTATAGTTGAAGGTACTATACTGTAATTCGTATTTTCACATGTCTAGAACTATTAATTCACATGATTTACTATTGATTCACATGATTTACTATTAGGGGAGATGGTGCAAGTTTGATAATACTTGCAAGACTAAATTAAAAATGAAGAAAAAGAGGATGGTATTATACTGTAATATTTTGAGTCCCAAAATGCGCAATTATCAAGACTATATTTTCCTATAAATAGTAGCTCATTCTTCCTTCATTTCTCACCAATTCACTAAAGCTATAGAATAATTATTATAGAGAGAAAGAAGAAGAGAAGTCTGCTACCTCACTATTCCAGTATCCAGTTTTCTTCTAAGGTAAGGGGTATTATTCTTTCGTCTTCATGAAGAGAGTTATTTTCTTTCAATACTCATAAGGGTTGTTATTCTAGTTTTTATTATTATGTTGGAATAACATGTCTATGCGATGTACCGCATACATGGTGAAATTCTTCTGTTATTCCATTCTTTATTATTCTGTTAGAATTAACTGTCTGTGCGGTCTATCGCATGCTTGATGAATTCTGTTGTTATTCCATTCTTTATTATTCTATTGGAATATCCTGTCTATGCGGATTACGCATGACCTGGTTTCGGTCTTTATTATTCTGTTGGAATATCCTATCTGTGCGAATTATGCATGACCTGGTTCCATTCTTTATTATTCTGTTAGAATATACTGTCTGTGCGGATTACGCATGACCTGGTTCCTTTCTTTATTATTCTGTTAGGAATAACCTGTCTGTGCGATCTATCTCTTGCATGGTTAATTCTTCTGTTATTCCATTCTTTATTATTCTGTTAGAATAACTTGTCTATGTGGATCATCGCATGCATGGTGAATGATCCTTTGTATTCATTCCTTATTAAATTGTGGAAATGATCTGCCTATGTGGATTACCTCATGGTAGGTGAAAATTCATTTGCAGTTTCGTATATTCTATTATACTCATTTGAGATATCATTTCTTTTGTACTCATCATGGAATATCATTTTCTTTGGTATTTTTTTATAAGTTACTATTCACGAGTTACTATTCATCCAATTACTATTCACTCTAGTATTATTCACTCAGGTATTCAGGGTACTTTTCGTACCGGAGTACTATTCATGAGTTACTATTCATGTGTTACTATTCACTCTAGTATCATTCACTCGGGTATTCAGGACTCTTTTCGTGTCGGGGTACTATTCACGGTGTACTATTTACCCAAAAAATATATTTCTTTTCTGTCCAAATTATTTTTTGGTACATGAATATTATTCTTGAATTTTACTCTACAAAGTAGTATCATGTTGACAATTTGGACGTTATTGATTTATGGATAAATTAAATTATAAATCTTTAAAATTAATCCTTGAACTTGTTTTATTGAATTATTATGCTCTACTTGATTCTTCTAATGGATTGCTTATTACGCTGCAGTTGTTGATCTAAAAGTTGTTGTCTATTGTATTTTATCAGTTATTATACTGTTGAAGGCTAAAGATAATTTATTCTGCATTATCTTAGTCATAATATTTATTACTCGGCTAGTTGAGCTCACCCTTTTCTTTCATTGTTTTCTTCAGGAAATGAGAATATAGCTGGGACGAGTCGGGAAATGGAGTGATGGTCCAGGATAAGTGGCTTTAGTAGTCCTCACTATTATGTGAAATAGTGTGATAATAATTGTAATGAGGACTCTATTGAGTGTGGATATTGTCTAGATGACAATATTCTTGTTTAAACTCTCAGCTATGTTTTGTCGTATTTTACACGATTATTGTATTAAAGAAGTTGTATTTGATTTATGTACCATGTATCTGGCGACCCAAGATGGGTGATGTATACCTGTTTTGGGGGCGTCACATTAACACTGTTGAAGGCTAACGATAAATTATTCTGCATTATCTTAGTCATAATATTTCATCTTGAGCTAGTTGAGCTCACCCTTTTTCTTTCATTGTTCTTTTCAGGAAATAAGAACGTAGCCGGGACTAGTCGGGGAACGGAGTGACGGTCCAGATGATAGCCTTAGTAGTCCTCACTATTCTATGAAATAGTGTGATAATAAATATATTGAGGACTCCATTTGAGTTGAATACTGTCTAGAAGACAATATTCATATTAAAACTCTCAGTTTATGTTTTGTCGTATTTTACACGATAGTTGTATTATTAAGTTGTATTTGAATTTTGTATCATGTATTTGGCGACTCAAGATGGGCGATGTATACCTATTTTGGGGGCGTCACAACTTGCATACTTCGTAAAATTTATAAATATAACCCAAAACTAAAACATTATATCAAATCCACACCTTAATATTCAAAAAAAATATTTTGAGAAAATTAATCTTTATTCATAAAATTTGGGGTCTTACAACAACTGTTACCAAGTCTGAACATTTTAATTTTACAATATTATTTTTAAATATATATTCATAATTTTTTTGGTAACTATAACTGTTAATGTTACTGGCTATCAAATTACTAAATATCGAGTATATATTAGTTAAACTTATGTATTTAATTATTTAGAAAATTAATGTATGGAGACCAAATAAATTGCTAATGATCTGACAAATCATGTGATTTATGAGGGATGAATTTAAATTTTGTCTTTAAACCAATCACCATGGAGTAATGGTGGGTCCCAAACACCCCAATTCAGAAGAATTTTGATTAGTTGTATCGTAAAATAATACTAGGACAGACCTTGAATTTAAGGTCCTAAGATTAGTAATAACTAAAAAATAATGATGGATCCAAAATAATGTGTTTTAAATAATTTACAAGCATGATAGTTTAAGTCATTTTTTTTTAAAAAATGATATTTTTTTATTGATATATTTATCATTTTTGTTGACACAATATATATATATATATATATATATATATATATATATATATATATATAGATAAATATATAATGTTGAAGATAATTGTATATTTTTTACGGTATACGAAAACTTTATACATTATATCAAGAAAATTGAGTCTTGAATGATTAACTCGTTAATAACTCGGTATTAACTCATGATCAACCAAAATAACTCAATAAAATTATTAGATAAAATTTGTTAATACCTTGTTAAGTATAGTTATGGATAGCAATCTAATAAATGAATTTATAGTATTTATTTGAACTAAATTTAATTACCCCAAATATAGGGGTGTAAGTCGAGTAGAGTAACTCGATACCCGAATCAAAAATATGACCCAAAGCTCGAATTCGAAGTTGATTCGAGTCAAATTTGATTCAAGTCGAATTTGATTCAAACTCATTTTCTGTTTAATGATACACGAGTCGAATATGATCTATACTCGTTTTCTATTTAATGATACATGAGTCAAATTCGAGTATACTAGTATTCGCTCAGGTTAGGGTTCGAGTATTTCATTTTTTCTTTAACCATACTCGACACCTGCTTGATGGATCATATTCGAATATTGGTTTGATCCATACTAACAAGCTAAATATGTAACATTTGTATCAATCGTCTTTATAATTTATAAAGTGTAATATTAAATTGTGCAGGCTTGTACTTGAATAAATAATTGAATTGATTGTCAATTTATATTACATTATTTGTAATTTCTTTACATAAATAAAAGTGTTAGAACCATAGTTTCGTAGAATCAAGATTGTTCTAGAAGACGTGACACGAGTGATCCCTGTCCTTAAGGTCTTTATCGCCCCCACCACGATCAGTTTGCTATGGGTTGCAGACGATATACCTTGTAATGCCCTATATCTATACTCCCATGGTATCCGATATGGTGCTTACTACTAGTCAATTAATATAACACATTAAAATCTATACACCTATGGTATCCGATTTTATGCTTATATCTAATCGAATGACTATACAATTATTGTAGGATACAATTCCCATAGATCCAAGGTTCACAATATCCCATAACAGATAACAATTCCCTAGAGAACTATTGTTGTGGATAACCTCACTTGGATGTATAGACTGTATCTACGAATAGTATCTATCTATCCAAAATTCAGAGTACTAGTAATAACATGAACAATCCATATTATCAATACCCCTCACTCAGATGTATAGTCTATATCATGCGGATTACACTATCGAATCGATAGTACCTATCTATCTGAAATCCAGAGTATTAACAACAACATGAACAGTTCATGTTGTCAATACCCTCACTTAGATGAATAGTTCCCAAGGATCTCTAACTAAATTGAAAATTCTAATTACATCTATGTATGTAAAGGAAACACGGTTGCAGAAATAAATGATGTTATATATCATATATTAAGGTTCGGTTACATGATTCTTCATAAAAAATTTATAGAAGTATTACATTCATCTAGATAGTTATATAACCTACGCTTCCCTTTATTTACTCCAGATGTGCCAGGGTTACCATATAATACTGCAAAGGGGATGATTTGCAAGAGTGAGCCATGACATGCTCATCAAGTTTTATAATTTATCACAATATAGGATTTGAAGAAGTATAATAGTTCCAAACTCAACTGATTGTTGTTACCATGTCTGGAATTTTTATATTTCAACCATTTCTGGACCTTTTATTTATGTGAGTCACAAAGACTTAGAAAACTTGTTTAGATGTGAGATAAGGGATCAACCTATTCAACATCCTAGGAGTATGTATCTCATCCTAATCGTGCTCACTTGCACTAAGTGTCAGATTCAATTGACACACATTTATCCCTCTTGCGATATACAACTCAGTATAGGATGTCTTTCCAAAAACATTTGGTTTGACACAACAGTTTATGTGACTCTCCCAAAATAGGTATACATCACCCATTCTGAGTCGCCAAATACATGGTACATAATTCAGATACAAATTTCATTTATACAACTGTTAACCCCATTACAATTATTATCACACTATTTTATAGAATAGTGAGGACTATTATAACAACCATCTCGGACCATCACTCCATTCCGTGACTAGTCCCAGCTATATTCTCATTTCTTGAAGAAAACAGTGAAAGAAAAGGGTGAGCTCAACTAACCCAGTAAAGAATATTATGACTAAGATAATGTAGAATTAATTATCCTTAGCCTTCAATAGTATAACAACTGATAGAATACAATAGACAATAAGTTTTAGATCAACAATTGCAGCAGAATAAGCAATCCATTAGAAGCGTCAAGTAGAACATGATATCTACTATCTTCTATGATTTAAAACTTTATCATAAATTTTATTACTGAGACTCAACTTAATAAATAATCCACATCACTGAATTATCCATGCACTACGGGCCAAGGATATTTATTAGTATCACATCCACGAAATATCCATGCACTACGTGTAACAACCCGGATAATCTGGATTGTTCATAATTTAAGATTTAAAGAATTAGTTATTAATAAAAGGAATTTTTATTAATAATATTCTATGCGATGTGTTTATTAAGCGCTCTATAACCTAGGATGATTATAATACGGGAGGATTTTGGCTACGAGCTAGACTGAACGAGAAAGAAGTTTCAAGGCGAAAATAAAATTTTTAAGGAACAACAATTTTTTCGGGGAAAAAGACGAAATAGACACTATTCACCCGATGAAACCCTAAGGGTTAGGGTTTGAATAACCTAAGCCTTTTTAAGAGTTTGGCATATCGAAATGACATTCCGTCGAAAGAAGTAACGATAATATATCGTGAAAAGTTAAGTAAGCCGATAAAAGTTTTCTCGAAAAATGTGCAGAAATCGGACAAAATAAAAACGACTGAAAAGTACTATTATGTACTTTTTATTCGTTTAACTATGTTAGAAAAAACGTGAAGGAAAATGCTTAACGTCGAAAAAGTGTTTTTTAGTTTTTTGGAGTTCCAAAGAATACATAAAAGTTAAATTGTAAACAAAAGACGAAATATCTAAAAATATTTGGATTCTGAGAATCGCAGTTTTTAAAACAGTCGGACGAATTCTAAAAGATGGAACGACGAAAATTCCAAGGGAAGTTTCGTGAATAGTAAGGAGGTGTGAATAGTAATTTAGGGGCAAAATGAATATTTTGTCCCTAGCATGGAAAATCTGTAAAAGGAAGCTTAAATTCATTTGTTGGTGATTTTGAAAAATCACCAACACCTGAGAGAGAGGGAGAGAGGGAGAGAGAGAGATTTCGAATGAGGAAGAAGATGAAAAGGAGGAGAAAAAGTTGACTCGTGAGCAAACTTTGTCCGACGGAAGGAGATTAAAGAAGGAAGGTAATCCTAAACCTAACTTCTATATAATTTTCTGTAAGTTTTTTATGTTAAAAACATAACTTAATGAGAATAAGAAGTAAAATATGTTAGGAATGATTTTATATGGTTAAAATCATGAGAAAAGAAGAAATAAGAAATTAGAAGTTTATGTTATAAATTTCTTAAGGAAGTATAAGATTTGTAATGAATTTGAGCGATCCGAATGAATCATATGAATGATTCACTAAAATAAGTAAGGAATGATGTTTTTATAACATTGAATTCCAAGAAAAAGTGAAATCGTAATCAAAATATCGATAAAGAATGAAGAACGAATGAAGAATGCGAAGAACGTTGTTGATGGACAAATTTAAAACCATTGTAGTGTAATTGTTGTTGATAGACAAGTTTAAAACCATCACGTATAAGTTAGATGCTTATTGCTTGGTTAGGAATGGTAGAAACGTTCATGAAGAACGAACTAAAACTTAACTATAATGAAGTTATGGTGAAAATTTTGTAAAAGACGAACGAGAATTAGAAAGTGTTTAAATGAACTCAAACGTGTAGGGTTTCATAAGAAAGTAAGAGAACGTAGAAAACGTGAGTCGTGGACTAAAGAACAAACAAGTTCCGAGTTCGGATGACCGAATTACGGACGAACGAACGAAGAACGTTAATAACGTAAAATGAACAAATGATGAAGATTAAGTCAGTCGAATGGCATGTTAACGGATTCAGAACGAAGTTCTATCTGAGGGGGATTGAAGTACGTAAGATAAAGAAGAGAGTGACTTTAGAATGACCTCGTTCTGACTTATAACGAATATGTTATGAGATTGTGAAGTAACCGTATCAAACCAGTGTAAACACTTAGAAAAGTTTTCAAAGATTAGGGCTTGGCGCAGTAGCGCCAGCCATGCTTTATAAGGTGGCGCTGTAGCGCCAGACCAGGGAGGTAGCCACTGTAGAGTGGCACTGCAGCGCGAGCAATAGCAAGGAGGGTGGCGTCGCGGCGCCAACCCGGGAAGTTCAGTACTGCATATTGGCGCTGCAGCTCGAGGATATTGAAGGGATCCGGAGCCGCAGCGCCGGTGCAGGGCAAAGCCTAGTGATGAGCTTTTAACTGCTCAAATCCTAGGGGAAGTGTAACAAAAGCTAATGAACGTGTAGTTCATGTAAGGTAACACTTAAACAAGTGAATTAAACCTTTAATAAAGGTTGGACGGAAAGATTAAACGAGATTAAAAGGCAAAGAACATAAAAGCAATGTTGTTTCGATTAACGATCGGTCTTAGCATACAACGAACCGTATGTCTTTGACATTAAGAAAGAATAAGGAATGGTGTTTAACCGACGTGAATGTTGAGTGTACGTAAATACTAAACGGATAGAACCTAGACCCCGTGTATGGTTTGACCGTAAGATAATGAAGACAAATGATTAAACCATGAATGGTGAAGAACTAAATTAAAGACAATGACGTTTAACATAAAGAAGCCGAGTTAATGATTAACTTAAATGATCGTTCGGAGTATACAAAAGACTGTATGACTTAGACGATAAAGAATGAATCCCGAGGTATGGTACTTAGTTGCCAGAAAGCTATACGGAATAAGAAATTGACTTAACGAACGTTATAGTTTAATGATTTGAATAAGTTAGATGAATTTAGGTTGTAGTACAATCGTAACCTTTGATGGTTGACATATGGTTGCTGGGCTAAACAATTCCTTCAGAGAGAGAATGTATATACAAAATTGGCAACCGATCTAACTCACTGTGATGGCAGTGTAGATGAGACGAGAACTTGTTTATTAGTTGTTTATGGGAAACCACTCAGAGTATCATATGGACTACTAGCAACGAAACGATGTTTACTAAGTCCTAGAGAAGTTATAAGAAGAAGATAAGAATGTAAATCATCAAAGATGATGAACGTTTTGAGTAAGACATCTCCGTATGTCATAAAGCCGTAAACCAGTATAGGAAGTTGTCGCATAAACTTAGATTGCAAGAACGCGAACCCTAAGAAGTAAAGTTAAGTAAACCAATGCGTAAGTCAAATATATGACTAATTGGTGTATATGTTATTTCCTTATGTGTTTTATAGGGATTTGAATGAGCAGTTCAGCGTAAGCTGTAGCTCTGCGTAAGACAAGTTTCCTAACTTCATTTATATTCTAAATGAATGTTAGTTTCTTAAACTTCTCAGATGGTGAACTTGAGAAGTTTTGTCTATGTGCAAATGTGCAATATTTGTACAAGGTGGTAGAACGTATGAGGCCTTGTGCCACAAGTTGAACACTTCGATTTTTCTATGAGATGAACTGTTTTGTGGTTGAACTGTTCAATATGAAAATGTTCAGTTTATACATGAACCGTTATTGTTAAGTCTGTGCTAATGATTCTAGCCAGACATATTGTGCATGAAAAAGGTAGAAGAGTGAAAGTATTTCAAAGTAAATGTGACTAATGTTTTAAAATGATAGGAATCAGAATTATTCCTCTTATTCAAGCTGCTTCATAACCTTTGTTCGATTATCAAAGTTCTAAAGGAATGTTAAACTCTTGAAGTTGTTTATTCAACTGCTATGACTTGCTGATCAATTGAATTCTCACACTTGCTTTAAATGCAAAACATTTTCAGCGTACGAGTAGAAGAACTTAAGGATCCCGTAAAGATAAAGTTGATCGGTATCCAGAAGAAGTGCCATTTATTAGATGAATGAGTGTGAAGATGAAGCGGAGACTTGTAATATAGAATGATAGAATTAAACTATAGACTAGTTTAATGAACAGTTATGTATCCTTGGTGGCGGATGAAAGTCACTCGTGTAAGATGAAAAGAATAATGTAATTATCATTATTTATAATGAATGAGGTTATAAGGTATTAGAACCTGGGAATTGAGAATGTATGTTGTTATATTTTTGTATATAATGATGTATGTTTGGAAAGAAGTGGGACCGTGACGTATGATATTCAGGTATGAAGATAGACCGGATATCAGGTCATTACAAAGTGGTATCAGAGCTGATAGGTTATAAATCTTAGGTATGAGTACCTAATACTATAATCTTAGAGAGAATGATAAGAAGATCACCACATGATCATAGTGAATCATAGTAACAGATGATTTGTTAAACGATGAGTGATTTATTGCTAATGCTATGAATGAATGGTACTATGAAGTAGTACAGAAAGAAGAACTAAGATTGAGTTGTAAAGGATAACATACGAATTAAAGAAAATTCGTATTAAGGAAAGAGAAAATTAGTATTTTTAAAATTTCAATTGAGGACTCATGTGATGGCTGAGTTGTATGAACTTTTGTGTGGGCAGGAGTTTGTGCTTTGGGGTAACAACCACTCAGTTTATTACAATGATAATCATTAGATATGACGAGAAGGTGAATCTTTTCTCATGTATATACTTGATAGGTAGAGAACGATAAGGTAGGTGCAATTTCTTGAAACTCATACTTATGGTAAGTCCGTGACTCATAATAATATGGTATGTTTTTGAACTTCTCAGCGAATGGATGTCTATGGTCTGACTGGGATAGTTCTTAAACTCATATTATTGTGGAAAGTTTCTGAACTCATAATGTGTGGTAAGTTGATGGACTGTACTAAGGTATATTAATGTGTAGACTGAAAACGAGTTATTTTTAGTAGACTTAGCATTGAAGGTGCTAGAGAAGATTAAGTATTGTCGTAAGTAAGACAATGAAGGAAGTTGGAGAAATAGGATATTCCAAGTAATCTAGCTATACTAGATTTTGAAGTTTATTAAAATCGTGCTTATGTGTGCGCGTTTTGAAAATGAAAGAATTGGTTCAACTTTTGGAACCAGTGGATTTTAAAAGAACTATTCTTGGTATGTCTATGCTAATTGTTTCGGCTAGGCATATATTAATTTAAAATATTAAAATGAATTTTATATCATCAGTGCATTTTATGCATGAATGGTAAAATGATGGAGTTATTAATGTAATTGAACCTAGTGTTGGATGTGATCTTAGGATCAACAACCCACTATGGTATGATGTATAATGATGAAGTCATAAACTGACAAAGTCCTCAACGTACTATGAAAAGTACGGTATCATGACGTCATAAAACTTTTTGATGTATTGCAAAAGGATTTTAAAGGGTAGTCGATGTCAATTGATTTGACTAGACGAATGTTTCAAGTTGATATCCAATTTATTGGTATGGTCTAAGCTAGTTGATTTAGATAAGACAAATGCTATGTTATGTTTAAAAGAAAATCGAGCTTTCTTTGAAGAAGTTGTGCCAAACCAAATTATTTTGGTGCGAAATCTAATGATTAAGTCTGAGGTGAACACACCCCGAAATGGAGTTATACAATAGGTTGATCGCCTACGTATGAAAGATGTAGTTTACTTTTTGGGTGATTGTAAACTGACCGTGAAAGAAGGGTTACGACATCATGCTATTAAACCTAGTAAGAGTTCATGGTCAATTTGACCCCTCAGCAAAAGTATGAAATGTTTTAAAGGAATTCTTATGTTCTTCGTTGTTCATTCTACTTTATAATTCTTGATAAGTTATGAAGGTGAGAGAATGTTTGAAAGATAAGAACTTATTTGAAGAGAAGTTGAGAAGAAGGGTAGGTTAAAATTTTGAGGACGAAATTTTGTGAAGAAGGGGTGAATGTGATGACCCGGGTATGGGTGCGGTTTGAAGAAATTCCGAGGACAGAATTTTTATAAGGGGGGAAGTGTAACAACCTGAATAATCTGAATTGTTCAGAAATTAAGATTTAAAGAATTTGTTATTCATAAAGGAATTTTTATTAATAATATTCCGTGCTATATGTTTATTAATCGTTCTATAACCTAGGATGATTATAATACGGGAGGATTCTGTCTACGAGCTAGATTGAACGAGTAAGAATGTTCAAAACGAAAATAAAATTTTTTCGGGAACAAAAATATTTTTGGGGAAAAAGACGACATATATACTATTCACCCAATGAAACCTTAAGGGTTAGGGTTTGAATAACCTAAGCCTTTCTGAGAGTTCGGCATGCCAAAATGACATTCCATCGAAAGATTTGAATATAATATATCGTGAAAAGTTAAGTAAGCCGATAAAAGTTTTTCTCAAAAAACGTGCAAAAATCGGACGAAATTAAAATGACGAAAAGTATTGTTATACTTTTCATTCATTTAACTACGTTAGGGGAAAATGTGAAGGAAAATGCTTAACGTCAAAAAGTATTTTTTAGTTTTTCAGATTTTCGAAGAATACGTAAAAGTTAAACTGTAAACGAAAGACGAAATATCCAAAAATATTTGGATTCCGAGAATCGCAGTTTTGAAACTGTCAGATGAATTCCGCAAGACGGAACCACGAAACTTCCAAGGGAAGTTTCTTGGAAGTTTCATGAATAGTAATTTAGGGGAAAAATGACTATTTTGCTCCTAGCTCGGAAATACTATAAAAGGAAGCTTAAATTCATTTGTTGGTGATTTTGAAAAATCACCAACACTTGAGAAAGAGAGAGAGAAAGATTTTAGATGAGGAAGAAGAGGAAAAGGAGGAGAAAAAGTTGGCTCGTGAGCAAACTTTGTCCGACGGAAGGAGTTTAAAGAAGGATGGTAATTCGAAACCTATCTTCTATATAATTTTCTTTAAGTTTATATGTTAAAAACATAACTTAATGAGAATAAGTAGTAAAAGATGTTAGGAATGATTTCATATAGTTGAAATCATGAGAAAAAAAGAAATAAAAAATTAGAAGTTTATGTTATAAATTTCTTAAGGAAGTATAAGATTCATAATGAATTTGAGCGATCCGAATGAATCATATGAACCATTCGGTGAAATAAGTAAGGAATGGTGTTTTATAACATCGAATTCTAAGAAAAAGTTAAATCGAAATCAAAATATCGATAAAAAATGAAGAACGAACGAAGAACGTGAAAAACATTGTTGATGGACAAATTTAAAACCATCGTAGTGTAATTGTTGTTGATGGAGAAGTTTAACACCACCGTGTATAAGTTAAATGCTTATTGCTTGGTTAGGAATGGTAGAAACGTTCATGAAGAACGGATTAGAACTTAGCAATAACGAAGTTATCGTAAAAATTTCATAAAAGACGAATGAGAATTAGAAAGTGTGTAAATGAACCCGAACGTGTAGGATTTCATAAGAAAGTAAGAGAACCTAGAAAGTGTGAGTCGTGGACTCAAGAACGAACGAGTTCCGAGTTCGGATGACCGAATTACGGATGAACGAACGAAGAACATTAATAACATAAAAATGAACGAATGATGAAGATTAAGCCAATCGAATGGCATGTTAACAGATTCAGAATGAAGTTCTGTCCAAGGGGGATTGAATTATGTAAGATAAGGAAGGGAATGGCTTTGGAACGACCTCGTTCTGAGTTATAACAAATACGTTATGAGATTGTGAAGTAACCGTCTCAAACCAGTGTAAACACTTAGAAATATTTTCAAAGATTAGGGCTTGGCGCCGCAGCACCAACCATGCTTTGTAAGGCGGCGCCACAACGCCAGACTGGGAAGGTAGCCATTGCAGAGTGGCACTTCAACGCGAGTAATAGCAAGGAGGGTGGTGCCGCAGCGCCAACCCGGGAAGTTCAGTACTGCATAGTGGCGCTGCAGCGCGAGGATAGTGAAGGGAACCGGCGCCGCAACGCCGGTGCAGGGCAAAGCCCTGTGATTTGCTTTTAGCTGCTCAAATCCTGGGGGAAGTGTAACAAAAGCTAATGAACGTGTGGTTCATGTAAGGTAACACTTAAACAAGTGAATTAAACCTTTAACGAAGGTTGAACGAAATGATTAAATGAGATTAAAAGAAAAAGAATGTAAATGTAACGTTGTTGCGATGAACGATCGGTCTTAGCATACAATGAACTGTATATCTTTGACATTAAGAAAGTATAAGGAATAGTTTCAAGAAATCTGTAGCGAATGATAATAAGATTAATTAAAGTCGAATGTGAGTTGGATAGAGAATGAAATGTAAGAGTTAAACACTTTAATCGACGTGAAGGTTGAGTGTACGAAAATACTAAACGGATTGAACCTATACCCCGTGTATGGTTTGACCGTAAGATAATGAAGACTAATGATTAAACCATGAATGGTGAAGAACTTAATTAAAGACAATGACGTTTAACGTAAAGAAGGTGAGTTAATGATTAACTTGAACGATCGTTCTGAGTATACAAAAGACTATATGACTTAGACGATAAAGAATGAATCCTGAGGTATGACACTTAGTTGCCAGAAAGCCATAAGGAATAAGAAATTGACTTAACGAACGCTATAGTTTAATGGTTAGGATAAGTTAGATGAATTTAGGTTGTAGTACAATCATAACCTTTGATGGTTGACATATGGGAGCTGGGATAAACAATTCCTTCAGAGAGTAAAGGTATATACGAAACTGGAAACCGATCTAACTCATTGTTATGACAGTGTAGATGTGATGGGAACTTATTTGTTGGTTATTTATGGGAAACCACTCAGAGTACCATATGGACTACTAGTAAAGAAACGATATTTACTGAGTCCTAGAGAAGTTATAAGAAGAAGATAAGAATGCAAATCATCAAAGATGATGAACATTTTGAGTAAGACATTTCCGTATGTCATAAAGCCGTAAACCGATAAAGGAAGTTGTTGCGTAAACTTATATTGCAAGAATGCGAACCCTAAGAAGTAAAGTTAAGTAAACCAATGCATAGGTCAAGTAAATGACTAATTAGTGTATGAGTTATATAGGGATTAGAATGAGCAGTTTAGCGTAAGCTGTAGCTGTACGTAAGGCAAGTTTCCTAACTTCATTCATATTCTATATGAATGTTAGTTTCTTAAACTTCTCAGATGGTGAACTTGAGAAGTTCTGTCTATGTGCGAATGTGCGATATTTGTACAAGGTGGTAGAACGTTTGAGGCCATGTGCCACAATTTGAACACTTCAGTGTTTCTATGAGATGAACTATTTTGTGGTTGAACTGTTCAATATCAAAATGTTCGGTTTATACATGAACCGTTATTGTTAAGTCTGTGCTAATGATTCTAGCCAGACAGAATATGCATGAAAAAGGTAAAAGAGTGAAAGTATTTCAAAGTAAATGTGACTAATGTTTTAAAATGATATAAATCATAATTATTTCTATTATTCAAGTTGCTTCATAATCTTTGTTCGGCTATCAAAGTTCTAAAGGAATGTAAAACTCTTGAAGTTGTTTATTCAACTTCTATGAATTGCTGAGCAATTGAATGCTCTACACTTTCTTTAAATGAAAAACATTTTCAGCTTACGAGTAGAAGAACTTAAGGATCCCGTAAAGATCAAGCTGATCAGTATCCAGAAGAAGTGCCATTCATTAGATGAATGAGTGTGAAGATCAAGCGAAGACTTGTAATATAGAATGATAGAATTAAACTATAGACTAGTTCAATAAATAATTATATATCCTTGGTGGCGGATGAAAGTCACTCGTATAAGATGAAAAGAATAATGTAATTATCATTATTTGTAATGAACGAGGTTATAAGGTATTAGAACCTGGGAATTGAGAATGTATGTTGTTATATTTTAGTATATAATGATGTATGTTTGGAAAGAAGTGGGACCGTGACGTATGAAAAAATATTTTAAGCGAATATGAAATAAATAATACCCCTTACCTCAAAAAGAGAGAAATTCTGACTGGTATAGCGAAGATATTTTTGAAGAAAACTTTTACTGTTTTCTACACTCAAAGCTTCTTTAAACTCTAAAGAAATACGCTCAATATTATAGAAGAATAATTCTCTAATTTTGGTGTGATTTTTATTTCTAAACTGAGCATCCTATTTATAGGAGAATGGTAGGATACTATTTGGACGCACAATAGGGGAAAAATCATGGACTGCACAGTGATTCACGGACGAATTTTTAGAAATTCACATGATTTTACTATGCAAATACTATGCAGACACTATGCATAATAAAATATAATATATTCTATTTTTCATAAAAAAACAAAACTTATTATAATATATATATATATATATATATATATATATATATATATATATATAACAAAATTGAGATAACTTTCT
The DNA here is from genome assembly GCA_020205505.1 of Panax japonicus. Taxonomy (NCBI): domain Eukaryota; kingdom Viridiplantae; phylum Streptophyta; class Magnoliopsida; order Apiales; family Araliaceae; genus Panax; species Panax japonicus. Next base: position 54,210,953 of record CM035114.1, on the reverse strand, counting down.
CTCAACGATTTTAAAAAATGGATAAGTGGGGGTCCATATAATAAGCCAAATTTACAACAAATACTTCATAAAAATCCTCTCTATTTATCTCAATTCACTTGGCTTCACAAAACACATTTTTAACAACATTTATTCATCACTATTATAACTCGCAATATTAACAACCAGATCATTCCCAGGAAAGAGGGGACTTTCCGATAAGGATTTCTCCCTATTGGCGCGCAATTAGGTGACTAAACCCCTTTCCTCAACAGAACTTTCTAGACATCATCAATAATGTAAATAATAATATGAATAACTTTGTCGTCTCAATTATTGATTTAATAATATAAAATATTGTGATAATAATTGAATCAATAATGTGAGATACTATGCAGCAATTATTGTGGCAATAATTGAATAAAACTGAGTGACTTCTCACGTAAGCATCAATAATCAAAGATACTGCACAATACCATGTGCTACTATGAAACCACGCATATTACTGTACTTTTACCACCAAGTATTTCAATAGTTAACAGTAAAACTTTCGCCGTTATTTTTATAAAAAGTTATTTCTGTCATTTTCCAACTCCGACAATAATTCCGTTGTGGGGTCCACCAATTATTGCGCCATCGTATGAATATTCTCTGATAAAACGAATATTCCCCGACCAATCGAATATTTTATAACAACTTGCATACTTTGTAAAATTTATAAATATTACCCACAACTATAACATTATATCAAATCCACACCAAAATATCCAAAAAAATATTTCGAGAAAATTAAATCTTTATTCATAAAAGTTGGGGTCTCACAACCTCGCCTTCTTATTAAAATTCATTTTCAAAATTTGTGAACGTACCTGGTATGTCGAATAGGTGAGGATAACTTGACTTCATTTCAGATTCTAACTCTTGAGGTATAAACTTTGAGCGTAGAATATGTTCTTTCTTATCCAAGATTTTAGCAGGTATCTCCTTATAGATTAAATCTTCTGCTATCTCATCTAGTTCTAATTCAATAATGTGGTTTGAGTCGTCCACATATTTACGTAACATAGATACGTGAAAAATATTATGAACACGCGACATACTTGGAGGTAAAGTGAGTCTATAGGCCACAGTTCCTACTCAATCGAAGATTTCAAATAGACCAATAAAATCGAGGGTTGAGATTTCCTCTCTTCGTCGATTCTTACTTCTAGAGTAACGCCTTTTTGAACCTTCACATTCATCAGCTCTAAGTCTGTAGCTTGAGCGACTTTAACTTTATCGATTAAAGTCAGTTCTAATCGTATATTTGCTATCTTTACGTAGGTTCTTGGAGTCTTTAACTCTATCTCCATCTTTTTTAAGTCGTACAAAATGGGTCTTTGTGTTAACAACGTCACACTCATAACCGTATATGATCTTCTACTCAACGCGTCAGCTACCACGTTTGCTTTTCCAGGATGGTATTGAATGGTATAATCGTAATCTTTCAACAGCTCGAGCCAATGTCTTTGGCATGTGAAGAAATATTTGAGGGTTTTGTTTCGGGTTCAAGGTCGATACAAAATTTTATTTCACGCTCTGGGGGTAGGCTAGGAAGTTCTTCGGGAATAAGTCAGGAAATTTATTAACAATAGAAATATCATTCAAAACTGTAACTCTCATCCAAGACTTGGATAACACCTCACATTGATACCTATCAACTTGCCACCGTTATTCATGGCGTCCCCTATGGAAAGTCTAGCTTCGGTGCATCCCACACAAGGAAGTCACTAGCGAAATGCTCGGGGCTCTTTACTTATGGCTTGATATGATAGTGATTGACTTTAGTGGTTTGATTGCTTGAATTCGCATAACAGGTTGGTTAGGAATATGAAAACTAATAACTTTATGAAAACAATCAATTGTAGCACGATGAGTAGTTAACTAGTCGATTCCTAAAATCACATCAAATGCAAGTATTTTCAAAGAGATGAGATCGACAGGTAACGTGAAAGTGTCGATTTGAATCAAATAAGATTTATAAACAGTGGAGGTAACGAAGGTTTCTCATAATGGAGTTTCAAAAGATAAGTCAAAGTCTAATTTCTACGGAGTTAAATTAAAAGGTTGAGCGCAAGTAGGTTAAATAAAAGAGTGGGTAGAACCGGTATCGAATAAAGTATAGACTTTGCAAGAGTTTATGATTAAATTACCCGTGATAACTTTGTTCGAGTTTCTCGACAAACGCTATTACTTAAACTTCTGGTTTTGACTTGTTTGGGACAGCCTTTGGTGTCACCATCCTAGCTGGAATCAAATTCTCTACACTATAAAATCGATCTAGGTGACCTTCTTTTTTGCAATTGAAACACGCTTTGGGTTGCTGCGTATATTTTGGACAGATGTGTTCCTCCTGTCTGCATTTGTAACATACGACCAGTGGTCATTCTTCTTCATTGGAAATGGGTGCTGATGCTGCTGTCTTTCCATCATTATTGAACCTTCTCTTCTTGAAATTTTCACTTCTATTATCTTGACCATGATTACCACCGAAGTGGTTACCATTCTTGGCATGATAATTTCCCCCACGATGGTTATCATTGTTCTGATGGCTATTGCCTCCGGTATGATTATTATTGTGTTGTTGGTCGTTAGCTTTTGGTTGAGCTGACTCATTATCGCGCTCAACTATTTGAGGAATATTCATAACATCTGAATATAAACAAAGTTTGTGAGAAATGAGGTATTGACGTATTTTAGGTTTTAAACCTCTTAGAAACATTCACGTCATTCGCTCCTCATTATCGACCAAATGGGATGCAAACTGGGATAACTCCGCAAATTTAGCCTCGTACTGCGACATGGTCATATTTTTTTGCTCTAGCTTGATGAATTCTACCTCCTTAAAGTGACGAATACTTTCAGAAAAGCACTTGTCCTTGAATAATTCTTGTAACTTCTCCCAAGACATCTTCAGTGCTGAAGACTAAGTACGTTTTACAGATTTCCACCAATGATCTGCCTCTCCTCGCAACATGAAGGTGTCAAAGGGAACCTTTTGCTCCTCAGAGCATCCCAATACATCAAATATCTTGGTGATCTACTTAATCCACGTCTCTGCCTTAAGTGGTTATAACTTTCCCAAAAACTCTAGTGGTCCCAGCTCCTTGAATTACTTAGCTGTGACCAGCCAGTGAGTTGCCATTGACTCCACCTACATTATGAACAGGAGTCTCTCTCGTTTGGTGTTGCATGAATTCTAAAAAGCTCCTAAATGTACCATCGTTCGTTATTTGGTCGGTGTTGTTGTTTACACGAGGATTATTGCCTTCATGATGCACATTATCCTGGTTATTGATCGTTGGTGACTCAACGGTCTCATATGCTCCATTGCTTATCTCAATATTTTCAGATGCCATTTTCAAACATTGCAACAAAATAAGGGTTAATTGACATGCCACATATTATCCCTATATTCCGACCTACCAATTAAATAAAAATTAAGTTTAGGTAGGTCATACTAGCGAAGGATTTACCCGTCTCAACCCTCCTAGTTCTAGTCTCACATCTCAGCCAGGGATCATATCCCTAAGCTTTTATACCAACTGTGACGCCCCCAAAATAGGTATACATTACCCATTCTGAGTCACCAAATACATGGTACATAATTCAGATACAAACTTCATTTATACAACTGTTAAGTGTCATGCAGAATACGACAAAACATAAGTTGCGAGTTTTAATACAAATACTGTATACTAGACAATATCCAAACTCAAATGGAGTCCCCATTATAATTATTATCACACTATTTTATAGAATAGTGAGGACTACTATAGCAACCATCTCGGACCGTCACTCCATTTCCTGATTAGTCACAACTATATTCTCATTTCCTGAAGAGAACAGCTAAAGAAAAGGGTGAGCTCAACTTGTAACGAATAAATTTTTTGAGTCGTGATTCTGGGGATAGAATCCTTTTAAGGTGGGAAGGATGTAACGATCGAGAAATTTGTAATTCATTTAAATATTTATTGAATTAAATAAATATTTTAAATAATTTATTTATTGAGAAAAATAAATAATTTATGAAATTGTGATATAATAATTTAGTTACATGTGTATAATAATTAAATTAAAGCAAAGGTAAATTTTATTCTTTGAAGATTTAATTTAATGAATTAATTAAATTAAATGAGTTATTTAATAAAAAAATATTAAGTAAATTAAATAAAATGCTATTTTTATCTAATTTATTAATTAAATTAGATATGTAACGATTTATTAAGTGTATTACAATAGGAATTATAATTATTATTGTAAGTTATGTAAATTTGTTACATGTGTAACAAATAAAAAAAACTATATAATATAATATTATCAAAATAAATTGGAATGAGGGGAATTATGTGTAACCAAACACAGCCTTATGGCTTTTGGTTTGTTTTAACTGACGCCTTTTTGTTTTTGAACCTGACGTACGTGGGGGGGGGGGGGGGAGAGGGAGCCAGTTATGTTACACAATCTTTTCTTTCCAAGGCTATTGTCAGAGAGTTTGGAAGAGAGGAACACAATGATATTGAGAGTTGGAGAAGAAGGGTTTTGGGAAAGGATTGCTATCAACTTTGCTATCACACAATCAAAGGATTTAGGTATAATTTACTCTGATTCTAATATTTAGTTTTTGTAATTTTATATTATCTAAAAGTGGGGTTTGTTGAATTGTTGTAGAAGATGTTGTTTTCATGTATGTATACTCTTTCTAAATCTGTTAGTTATCATCTATAACCTTATGTTGGTGTTCAAATTCATGTAAATTGGCTTTGTGGGAAAGAGATTGTAATAACAGTGTTTATGCATGAAAATGGCTTAAGAAAGTATAATATTTCATGCTCAATATGGGATGTAATCTGCAAATTTATGTTGGATTGTGTTAGCATGTTAAGAAACGAATACAACGTAGTTGGAATGGTGTCAATTGGTTAAAAAATAAAGATTTGGCGATTGAATTCGCTAAAAGTGTTGAAATATGAAGAAAATGGTAAAAGCAAGATTTTAATCCTCTAAATTTGGTTATGTGAGTTGTTTTAGGTGTTAGAAGGATTGTGTATATGTGCTATGTGACTTTAGTTAAGTTTGTAGTGTGTGGGTTATCCAAGTTATCGTGAAATTGGGAATTTTGGCCTACAGCAGAGATTATGTTCGAGTTTCTGCAAAACTGTTTCTGGTGCCAAGCGCGGGCGCGCTGCCTTTCGGCGAGGGCACGCTGGATACAAAGGGCGTCATGGCGTGACCGCGCCAGTGGTCAGTCAGACCCAGTGTTGAGCTATTAACAGTATAACTTTTTAAATGCTATCCTAACTTATTTTAATGACCTTAAAACATGTTATAAGACATAACAATATGTTGTAATCACAATGTTGGAACTATAGATTATGGATTAGTAAGTTGTGAAAGTTCGTAATGTGATGTCATTTGAATTGAAATTGGTTTGCAATTACCAGGTCGTATACTATGATAAAACTGAGAATTCAGTTTCGTGTTACGTGAATGAGTAGGATAATCAAGTTCTATGTTAAGGATTAGAGACTTGATTAAAATGAAAACTAAACTAATGAAATTGATGTTAATATAACTAATTAATATTATGATTCTAATGGTATATATAGGATAATTGGCGAACGTTTATTATATTTGTGTAGCTTACACCCGAGGCAAGTTTCCTAACTTCATTCTCTTTATAGTATAAGGAATGCAAGTTCCTTATCCTAAACTTTTATTGAGCAAGTTTCATAGCTATGTTATCCTTAAATCAAGCAAGCTTTCTATTCCTAAATTTTACATTAAAGTTGAGCAAGCCTATTGATTCTATCTCGTGCATGATTGTACAAGCTCTTGTAATCTAGTTCGTTATATCGAGTGAGTTTCAATTTCCTAAGTCTTGTTATTGTTATCCAAAGTATATATGGTTCTAAAACATTGATTCAAATGAGATTGTTCTAACTCTTTCGAATGTGGTACTTTGCACACACACTATGTCTATTCAATTGTATATTGCTGTTATTCGATCTTTGACTTTGATAACCTTGTTCAATTCTATATTGTTGTATTTAACTTTCAAGTAGTAAGCAAACTCTTATTGATTGAACTAGTCCATAATGGAATAGTGTTCTAAAATTCTAGAACCACTGGTAAGTTAGTTCTGAGCTAAACTTTCTTTAGTGCAGAAATTCTAAATTCAAGCTGAGACGAACAACCCTAACATAGGGGATTTTGTACGTGTAACGTTTAGATGTTTGTGCACAATACATGGTACAAAGGGCTGATCCCCCTAAGTACGTTAAGAAGGGTCTGTATAGTCTAAATAACTGTTAAGGTTGAGGTAATAATACTTAAATACCGGGGACATAGTTCGTGGTCTTAAGACCCTCAGATATTAAATTCAAACTTGTTTTCTATTTTTGATTCGTAGAACAAGTTCATTGTTGTTTAGCATTCGTTGTTCATTAACATGTTGCTAGCACTACTATTCTTTATATTAGTGAGCAATTGTTTGCTCACTCTTGCATTTAACGCTGGAGCTAAAGTTGAGAAAGTCGATGAACCGTCTACTAGCAAAGGAAAGGGCAAGATGTCCAAGTGTTGAAGATTTATGAGAATTTATTTAAATGAATTATGTTAAAGACTTGTTTTATTTTATGATGTATTCCACAAACTTATGTAATAATTTAAGGTTAGATTACCTGGGATTATTTTTGAGATGATGTAACCCTTAAATGGGAAAGATTATTGCTTAAGTTATTTATGTCTTTATCCTTTATTATGGGTAGTTAGATGTAATTATTGTTTTTGATAGTGAGCACCAAATCCTGAGGGAACGAAGTACCCGAATTTGGGGGTGTGACACAACTAGCCCAATAAAAAATATTAGGACTAAGATAATGCAGAATAAATTATCCTTAGCCTTCAACAGTATAACAACCGATAGAATACAATAGACAACAAGTTTTAGATCAACAACTGCAGCGGAATAAGCAATCCATTAGAAGAGTCAAGTAGAGCATGATATTTACTATCTTCTATGATTTAAAAGTTTATCATAAATTTTATCGTTGAGACTCAACTTAATAAATAATCCACATCATTGAATTATCCATGCACTACGAGCCAAGGATATTCATTAGTATTGTAAGACCCCGAATTTTATGAAATAAAAGTATTTAATTTTTTTATAATTATAATTCAGTAAATGGTTAAATTGATAAAAAGTTAAAGTTAAGGGTGATATATGTAAAGTTTACAAAATACGCAAGTGGTTATAAAATACTCACTGTTATCGGGGAATATTCATTTGGTCGTGGAATATTCTTGTTGTCAGAGAATATTCGTACGACGACGCAGCCATTTGTGGGCCCCATAACAGAATAACTGTCGGACGAAGAAAACGACAAGTTTGAGTATTTATAAATAACGGTGTAGTAGTTACCGTTAACACTATTGGAATACCCGGTGGTAAAAATACAGTAATACGCGTGGTTGCACAGTAGCACACGGTATTGCATAGTATTTTTGAATTATTGATTCTTACGTAAGAAGGCACTACTTAATAATTTTTACAGTAATTACTGTTCAATATTTTATTTTATTGATTCAATAATTGCTGCGTTGATATTTTATATTATTGTTCTTTCAATAATTGTCACAGCACAGTATTTCCCATTATCGCATTAATAATTCATATTATTTGGATAATATTATTAGATAGAATTATTGGCAATGTCTAGAAAGTTCTGTCAAGGAGAGGTTTGGTCACCTAATTGAACGCCAGTAAGGAGAAATCCTTATCGGAAATCCCCCTTTTTCCTGGGAACGGCCTGGTTGTCATTATTTTGATTCTGTAATATTATTTGTGAATAATTAATTAATAATTTATATGATAAGGAAATATATATTTTTATATGGTTATAAATGAAGGAATTAATGCTGAGGTGTTTTATTAGTATTTTGTCGAAATGAGGAACGAAATTTGGAAATTTTCAGAAAATTAGTTTATTACTTGATTTTATAAAATCTATAACTCTTTGTGTATAATGAGTTAGGAGATGAGCCATATATCAAAAGAAAGCCCTGGAAGTAAGCTAACCGTAGAAATTTGAATCACCCAAAAATTCATTGTGAATTTTTCGTGGTAACTGTTTGAATGAAACTGGTCCGAAGGACTCATAATTCAAAAAATCAGTGTTCTTGAGATATATTACGTGTGTTATAATTTTTAATCCGACCGTTGGATCGTTGTTATTTTTGGATATGTTATACATATATAAGTTGAGTACATGTCCACAAATTTTGAACTGTTAAAAATTAAAGTATGATTTGTCATGAATTTTTAGAGGTGACTAATTCAGAAATTATGTTTATAAATGATTTTTGGTGGAAAATTCTAGAATTGGTGGAAACCACTTTTGGATTGGTGAGAAATGTGCTCAAATATTATTTCAAATGTGGTGGGTGGCAATAGTAGCAGGTAAAGCCATCAGGTAGTAGGTCAAGTCTGTTTTGGCGTTCTAGCATTTTCCTATAAATAGGGTGCTGAGTTAGAATTGAAAATCACACCAGAAACAAGTTTTTTTTTCTCTCTATATATATATATATTATCGAGCGTATTTTTGTGAGTATGTAGATACTTTGAGAGTTGCTATTCAGTGCAAGCTTCCTTCATCGTCATATTCGATATTCCAGTTAGAAGTACTGCTCTTTTGAGGTAAGGGATATTGTCATTAGTATGGTAAGGGATTGTAAATGTTATTATGTTTTTCAGTTTCGTAATTTTTCCGACCTTCAAAAATTCTCGAAAAATTTGAAATGATAATTTGATGAGTTTTCTAGATTGTGTCCAAAATTGGCGATTTTTATATTTATAGATTAGGAGTTATGAATTTTATGGGAAAAGACTATTTTAAAAGTAAACCCATATAACTCCTTGTGGTTAACTCCAAAATTTGTGAAATTTTTATTGGAAGTACATGTATATAATAGAAGTATACTATATAAATTTCGAAATTTTTAGACAAAAGTACAGTTTATGATAAATGTCTAAATAGTCGGCAGTTTTGGCCATATGAAAAATAGTAAATGAATTTTAAAAATTTCGAGAAAAATATATGTTCAATATGGGACTATATTCTGCTAAATCCCATAAAAGAAAATTTATTTGTACTGATTTAGTATTTTTCATGAAAATAGACTAGTTATAAGTAAATGAATTAAATATGTTATGTGAAGTAACAAAATTGGAAAATAGGATTTTATGGCTTGGGAATCCTGTAATAAGGTATATGCAGATTTTTGATGAGGGTTTTGGTTATTGGTGATGAAATCTTATTAGTTTGGCATTTTAGGATGATTAAATGCATTAATTAGTAAAGTGTAAATAATTAAAATAAATTATTTATAAGTTTAAGAAATGATTAATATAATGTGGTAATATTAATAATATTAGATTATGAGATTATTAAGTGATTTATAACATTTGGATTAAGGTGTTATGAAATCATTGATTTATGAATCTTACTCTTGAAATTAAATGCAGTTGTTGATCATATTATTTTTATTATCATATATAACATTTTTATAATCCCGGTGATAAAATTTCTCTTTGACTTATGTGTTAAGATGAGTAGATTATTGGTATAATCGTGACTATGGGTTCTCTTTGGCCAGTAGTGCAAAGATGAATTGTTGACTGGTATGATCATGACCATTGAATTTATAAACGATTATCTTTAGCTTAAGTGCTAAGGTGAATTGATTAACTTGGTTATAATTATGGTTTATATAAATTCCGAAGTGATTATGTATTTCTTTGAGATATTAATATCTTTGGCATGTAGTGCAAAGATGAATTATTGATGAATATCTTTGGCCCGTAGTGCAAAGATGATCTGTTGTTGAATATCTTTGGTCCGTAGTGCAAAGATGACCTGTTACTGAATATCTTTGGCATGTAGTGCAAAGATGAATTGTTAATGAATATCTTTGGCTCGTAGTGCAAAGATGAACCTATTAGTATGATTATGAACATGAACTGTGATTTGGTATAACCATTATCTTTGATGTTTCAGGTAAAGACAAGTGATGAAAATTATCTTTGTCCTGGATGAGAAGATGAATTTAGAACCACAAATATGATTATGAGTTATTCACATGATTGTGGACATGAACTGTTAATTGATGTTACATGACTAAAACATTGTTGGTGGACTTTTAACATGGAGAAGATAATAGACTTTATGGTCTATTTGACTCTTCTAATGAATTGCTCGTTCCGCTGCAACTATGGTTGAAAAGTTTTATCATCTACCATAAGTTCTAAATCTTTGATTTATTACTGATGAAGGCTATTGATAATTTAATTATCTTTAGTCAGGATATTCTTTACTGGGCTAGTTGTGATCACCCTTTTATTTCACAATTCCTTTTAGGTAATAAAAGTGTAGCTGGATCGAGCGGGGATAACATGGGAATAGTGTGATGGTCCGAGACTGTCGAAGTTTCTCAATACATTATAAAATGGCATGACATACGATATATAATTGTATTAAGGTGCTAAGATATGTGTGTCGTATTTTATACGTCACTTAATAATTGATTTTGGTGCACAATAATAGGGTGATGAGAACCCGAATTTGAAAGCGTCAAAAGTGCACCTCAATAGAATGAACAAGATAGTAATCTTCTCATTTTTCTTTGGGGTCTATTGGACCAACCAAGGATAATTCTAGAGTTATATGATATCTATCATAACTTAAATTCATGGCCTCCCATGTACGAAGGTTTCCTTGAGCATTATCCAAAGATTTAATTTCTAAAATAGTTATTGACTGTACCTTTATATAATGTATCAGTGTGAGGTGCTGACACAAGTTGGTGTCCAGAGTCACAGTTGTCATTTAAACTCACAGTATATGTGTTGTCATATTTTGCACGACAATTGTAATAATAAAGTTGTAGTTATTTTCTGTACCATGTATTTGGCGACTCAAAATGGGTTGGATGGATTGGACCTATTTTGGGGGGCATCACAAGTATCACATCCATGAATTATACATGCACTACGTGACAAGGATATTCGTGTTATCACCAATGGTCATGATCATGCCAAACAACAATTCATCTTTGCACTCTTGGCTGAAGAGAACCCATGGTCATAATCATACCAACAACTGTCTATCAATGGACTACAGGCCAATGGGGACTTTTACCACATCATTTGTAACATTATAGGTCATGATTATACTAAATAATCCCTGGTCATAATCATACCAATCAAAAGTCCATCTATGCACTACGGGCTAAAGATGACTTTCATCACAATATAAGCATGAGGATGATAACAATGATATAAGCATCAATTAAACGAAATCAAGGATAAATATTAAAGACTTTAAATTTATCTAGAGTTTAAAAATGTCTAAATTATCAACATGATATTACTTTGTGGAGTAAAATTCAAGAATAATATTCACGTATCAAAAATAATTTGGACAGAAAAAGAATAAAATTTTTGTCGTGAATTGTACCCTGGGTGAATAGTATCTGAGTGAATAGTACCCCATAAATAGTACCTTATGAATAGTACTTCATGAATAGTGCTGTATGTGACGCCCCCAAAATAGGTATACATCACCCATTCTGAGTTGTCAGATATCACACTATAAAAATCATTTACAAACTTTATTTATACAACTGTTGAATTGTCGTGCAGAATACGACCACAGTTAAACTGTGAGTTTTAATACAAATATATGTAACTCTCATGGTGCCTCGACCACAATCTTACAATGGTACTTTACATAAAAGTACAGTCAATAACTATTTTAGAAATTAAAATATTTAGAAAATACTCAAGGAAACCTTCGTACATGGGAGGCCATGAGTCTAGGTTATGATAGATATTATATATCGGCAGAATTATCCTTGGTTGACCCAATAGTCCCCAAAGAAAAACAAAAAGATTACTATCATCTTCTTTCCAATGGTGAGTCTTCTCTTGACATATAATTATCTCCGTTTTCTCCAATTGAGAATTATATTTCAAACAAACTCCAAGATCATATAGGTAGTGCTCGTAGATATACTCAACAAGTGGATGTGTACAACCCTGTCTTATGATAACATGAGGTTGTATGTCATTAGACATCTTGTATGATAGTGGCAAAACACCCTTCCAAAGTTGGGTTCACCTCACCCTATTCGGTTCACCAAAATTAAATATCAAATAAGGTATACAATACGACACACTTATCTAAAGTTCTAAATTAAATTATTTCCATACTATTTAGGGAGAACCTCAACAACTATAGACCATCGTTCTATTCTACTGTTACCCCCGCTCGACCCAGCTACACTCTTATTACCTGAAAAGAATTGTGAAGCAAAAAGGGTGAGCACAACTAGCCTAGTAAAGAATATCATGACTAAAGATAATTTACATCATCAATAGCCTTCATCAGTAGTAAATCAGAGATTTAGAATATATGGTAGATGATAAAACTTTTCAACCATAGTTGCAGCAGAACGAGCAATCCATTAGAATAGTTAAATAGACCATCCGATCTATTGTCTTCTCCATGTTAAAAGTCTACCAATAATGTTTTATCCCTGTAACATCAATCAACAATTTCTGTCCACAATCATACGAATAACTCATAATCATAATTGTGTTCTAAATTTCTCTTCACACCTAGGACGAAGATAATTTTCATCACCTATCTTCACCAGATACATCAAAAATCATGGTTATACCAAATTCATCTTTGCACTACGACCAAAGATATTCATTAACAATTCATCTTTGCACTATAGGCCAAAGACATACAACTGTATTTTAGAAGAGTCAAGTAGAGCAGGATATCTACTATCTTTTACGAATTAATTTATCGCTGAGACTCAGCTTAATAAATAATCCACATCATCGAATCATCCATGCACTAAAAGATAGTAGATTTTATGCTCTACTTGATTCTTCTAATGGATTGCTTATTCTGCTGTAATGGTTGATCTAAAAGTTGTTGTCTATTGTATTCTATTAGTTGTTATACTGTTGAAGGGTAAGGATAATTTATTCTGCATTATCTTAGTCATACTATTTCTTACTGGGCTAGTTGAGGTCACCCTTTTCTTTCATTATTTTCTTCAGGAAATGAGAATATAGCTGGGATGAGTCGGGGAATGGAGTAATGGTCCAGGATAAGTGGCTTTAGTAGTCCTCACTATTATGTGAAATAGTGTGATAATAATTGAAATGAGGACTCCATTGAGTGTGGATATTGTCTAGATGACAATATTCTTGTTTAAACTCTCAGCTATGTTTTGTCATATTTTATACGATTATTGTATTAAAGAAGTTGTATTTGATTTATGTACCATGTATCTGGCGACCAAAGATGGGTGATGTATACCTGTTTTGGGGGCGTCACATTAACACTGTTGAAGGCTAACAATAAATTATTCTGCATTATCTTAGTCATAATATTTCTTCTTGGGCTAGTTGAGCTCACCCTTTTGCTTTCATTTTTCTCTTAAGGAAATGAGAACGTAGCTGGGACTAGTCGGGGAACGGAGTGACGGTCCAGATGATAGCATTAGTAGTCCTCACTATTTTATGAAATAGTGTGATAATAAATGTATTGAGGATTCCATTTGAGTTGAATACTGTCTAGAAGACAATATTCATATTAAAACTCTCAGTTTATGTTTTGTCGTATTTTACACGACAATTGTATTATTAAGTTGTATTTAAAATTTTGTACCATGTATTTGGCGACTCAAGATGGGTGATGTATACCTATTTTGGGGGCGTCACAACTTGCATACTTTGTAAAATTTATAAATATAACCCAAAACTATAACATTATATCAAATCCACACCTTAATATTCAAAAAAAATATTTCGAGAAAATTAATCTTTATTCATAAAATTTGGGGTCTTAGAACAACTGTTACCAAGTCTGAACATTTTAATTTTGTAATATTATTTTTAAATATATATTCATAATTTTTTTGGTAACTGTAACTGTTAATGTTACTGGCTATCAAATTACTAAATATCGAGTATATATTAGTTAAACTTATGTATTTAATTATTTAGAAAATTAATGTATGGAGACCAAATAAATTGCTAATGATCTCACAAATCATGTGATTTATGAGGGATGAATTTAAATTTTGTCTTTAAACCAATCACCATGGAGTAATGGTGGGTCCCAAACACCCCAATTCAGAAGAATTTTGATTAGTTGTATCGTAAAATAATACTAGGACAGACCTTGAATTTAAGATCCTAAGATTAGTAATAACTAAAAAATAATGATGGATCCAAAATAATGTGTTTTAAATAATTTACAAGCATGATAGTTTAAGTCATTTTTTTTAAAAAAATGATAATTTTTTATTGATATATTTATCATTTTTGTTGACACAATATATATATATATATATATGTAGATAAATATATAATGTTGAAGATAATTGTATATATTTTACGGTATACGAAAACTTTATACATTATATCAAGAAAATTGAGTCTTGAATGATTAACTCGTTAATAACTCGGTATTAACTCATGATCAACCAAAATAACTCAATAAAATTATTAGATAAAATTTGTTAATACCTTGTTAAGTATAGTTATTGATAGCAATCTAATAAATGAATTTATAGTATTTATTTGAAATAAATTTAATTACCCCAAATATAGGGGTGTAAGTCGAGTAGAGTAACTCGATACCCGATTCAAAAATATGACCCAAAGCTCGAATTCGAAGTTGATTCGAGTCAAATTTGATTCAAGTCGAATTTGATCCAGAGTCATTTTCTGTTTAATGATACACGAGTCGAATATGATCCATACTCGTTTTTTATTTAATGATACACAAGTCAAATTCGAGTATACTAGTATTCGCTCAGGTTAGGGTTCAAGTATTTCATTTTTTCTTTAACCATACTCGACACCTGCTTGATGGATCATATTAGAATATTGGTTTGATCCATACTAACAAGCTAAATATGTAATATTTGTATCAATCGTCTTTATAATTTATAAAGTGTAATATTAAATTGTGCAAGCTTGTACTTGAATAAATAATTGAATTGATTGTCAATTTGTATTACATTATTTGTAATTTCTTTACATAAATAAAAGTGTTTGAACCATAGTTTCGTAGAATCAAGATTGTTGTAGAAGACGTGACACTGGTGATCCCTGTCCTTAAGGTCTTTATCGCCCCAACCACGATCAGTTTGGTATGGGTTGTAGATGACATACCTTTTAATGCCCCATATCTATACTCCCATGGTATCCGATATGGTGCTTACTACTAGTCAATTAATATAACACATTAAAATCTATACACCTATGGTATCCGATTTTATGCTTATATCTAATCGAATGACTATACAATTATTGTAGGATACAATTCCCATAGATCCAAGGTTCACAATATCCTATAACTGATAACAATTCCCTAGAGAACTATTGTTGTGGATAACCTCACTTGGATGTATAGACTGTATCTACGAATAGTATCTATCTATCCAAAATTCAGAGTACTAGTAATAACATGAACAATCCATATTATCAATACCCCTCACTCAGATGTATAGTCTATATCATGAGGATTACACTATCGAATCGATAGTACCTATCTATCTGAAATCCAGAGTATTAACAACAACATGAACAGTTCATGTTGTCAATACCCTCACTTAGATGAATAGTTCCCAAGGATCTCTAACTAAATTGAAAATTCTAATTACATCTATGTATGTAAAGGAAACACGGTTGCAGAAATAAATGATGTTATATATCATATATTAAGGTTCGGTTACATGATTCTTCATAAAAAATTTATAGAAGTATTACATTCATCTAGATAGTTATATAAACTACGCTTTCCTTTATTTACTCCAGATGTGCCAGGGTTACCATATAATACTGCAAAGGGGATGATTTTCAAGAGTGAGCCATGACATGCTCATCAGGTTTTATAATTTATCACAATATAGGATTTGAAGAAGTATAATAGTTCCAAACTCAACTAATTGTTGTTACCATGTCTGGAATTTTTATATTTCAACCATTTCTGGACCTTTTATTTATGTGAGTCACAAAGACTTAGAAAACTTGTTCAGATGTGAGATAAGGGATCAACCTATTCAACATCCTAGGAGTATGTATCTCATCCTAATCGTGCTCACTTGCACTAAGTGTCAGATTCAATTGACACACATTTATCCCTCTTGCGATATACAACTCAGTATAGGATGTCTTTCCAAAAACATTTGGTTTGACACAACAGTTTATGTGACTCCACCAAAATAGGTATACATCACCCATTCTGAGTCGCCAAATACATGGTACATAATTCAGATACAAATTTCATTTATACAACTGTTAAGTGCCGTGCAGAATATGACAAAACATAAGATGTGAGTTTTAATACAAATATTATCTCCTAGACAATATCCAAACTCAAATGGAGTTCCCATTATAATTATTATCATACTATTTTATAGAATAGTGAGGACTACTAAAACAACCATCTCGAACCATCACTCCATTCCCTGACTAGTCCCAGCTATATTCTCATTTCTTGAAGAGAATAGTGAAAGAAAAGGGTTAGCTCAACTAGCCCAGTAAAGAATATTATGACTAAGATAATGTAGAATAAATTATCCTTAGCCTTCAATAATTTAACAACTTATAGAATACAATAGACAACAAGTTTTAGATCAACAATTGCAGCGGAATAAGCAATCCATTAGAATTGTCAAGTAGAGCATGATATCTACTATCTTCTATGATTTAAAACTTTATCATAAATTTTATTGCTGAGACTCAGCTTAATACATAATCGACATCACTGAATTATCCACGCACTACTGGCCAATGATATTCATTAGTATCACATCCACGAATTATCCATGCACTACATGTAACAACCCGGATAATCTGGATTGTTCATAATTTAAGATTTAAAGAATTAGTTATTAATAAAAGGAATTTTTATTAATAATATTCTATGATATGTGTTTATTAAGCGCTCTATAACCTAGGATGATTATAATACGGGAGGATTCTAGCTACGAGCTAGACTGAACGAGTAAGAATTTTCAAGGCGAAAATAAAATTTTCAGAAAACAATAATTTTTTCGGGGAAAGAGACGAAATAGACACTATTCACCTGAAGAAACCCTAAGGGCTAGGGTTTGAATAACCTAAGCCTTTTTAAGAGTTTGGCATGTCGAAATGACATTCCGTCAAAAGAAGTGATGATAATATATCGCGAAAAGTTAAATAAGTCGATAAAAGTTTTTCTCAAAAAACGTGCAAAAATCGGACAAAATCAAAACGACGAAAACTACTGTTATGTACTTTTCATTCGTTTAATTACGTTAGGGAAAACGTGAAAGAAAATGCTTAACGTCCAAAAAGTGTTTTTTAGTTTTTCGGAGTTCCAAAGAATACATAAAAGTTAAATTGTAAACAAAAGACGAAATATCTAAAAATATTTGAATTCTGAGAATCACAGTTTTTTAAACTGTCGGACGAATTCTAAGAGACAGAACCACAAAACTTTCAAGGGATGTTTCGTGAATAGTAAAGAGGTGGAATAGTAAGGAGGTGTGAATAGTAATTTAGGGGCGAAATGAATATTTTGCCCCTAGCTTGGAAAATCTATAAAAGGAAGCTTAAATTCATTTGTTGGTGATTTTGAAAAATCACCAACACTTGAGAGAGAGGGAGAGAGAGAGAGAGATTTCGAATGAGGAAGAAGATGAAAAGGAGGAGAAAAAGTTGGCTCGTGAGCAAACTTTTTCCGACAGAAGGAGATTAAAGAAGGAAGGTAATCCTAAACCTAACTTCTATATAATTTTCTGTAAGTTTTATATGTTAAAAACATAACTTAATGAGACTAAGAAGTAAAATATGTTAGGAATGATTTCATATAGTTGAAATCATGAGAAAAGAAGAAATAAGAAATTAGAAGTTTATGTTATAAATTTCTTAAGGAAGTATAAGATTTGTAATGAATTTGAGCAATCCGAATGAATCATATGAACGATTCAGTGAAATAAGTAAGGAATGATGTTTTATAACATTGAATTCCAAGAAAAAGTGAAATCGTAATCAAAATATCGATAAAGAATGAAGAACGAATGAAGAAGGCGAAGAACGTTGTTGATGGACAAATTTAAAACCATCATAGTGTAATTGTTGTTGATGGACAAGTTTAAAACTATCACGTATAAGTTAGATTCTTATTGCTTGGTTAGGAATGGTAGAAACGTTCATGAAGAACGAATTAAAACTTAATTATAACGAAGTTATGGTGAAAATTTTGTAAAAGACGAACGAGAATTAGAAAGTGTTTAAATGAACCCAAACGTGTAGGGTTTCATAAGAAAGTAAGAGAACGTAGAAAACGTGAGTTGTGGACTAAAGAACGAACGATTTCCCAGTTCAGATGACTAAATTACGGACGGACGAACGAAGAACGTTAATAATGTAAAATGAACAAAGGATGAAGATTAAGCCAATCGAATGGCATGTTAACAGATTCAGAACGAAGTTCTATCCGAGGGGGATTGAAGTACGTAAGATAAAGAAGAGAGTGACTTTAGAATGACCTCGTTCCGACTTATAACGAATATGTTATGAGATTGTGAAGTAACCGTATCAAACCAGTGTAAACACTTAGAAATTTTTTCAAAGATTAGGGCTCAGCACCGCAGCGCCAGCCATGCTTTGTAAGGTGGTGCTGCAGCGCCAGACCGGGGAGGTAGCCACTGTAGAGTGGCACTGTAGCGCGAGCAATCGCAAGGAGGGTGGCGCCGTGGCGCCAACCCAGGAAGTTCAGTACTGCATAGTGGCGCTGCAGCACGAGGATATTGAAGGGAACCGGCGCCGCAGCGCCGGTGTATGGCAAAGCCCAGTGATGAGCTTTTAACTGGTAAAATCCTGGGGAAAGTGTAACAAAAGCTAATGAACGTGTAGTTCATGTAAGGTAACACTTAAACAAGTGAATTAAACCTTTAATAAAGGTTGAACGAAAAGATTAAACGAGATTAAAAGGCAAAGAACATAAAAGCAACGTTGTTTCGATTAACGATCGGTCTTAGCATACAACAAACCATATGTCTTTGACATTAAGAAAGAATAAGGAATGGTGTTTAACCGACGTGAATGTTGAGTGTACGTAAATTTTAAACGGATAGAACCTAGACCCCGTGTATGGTTTGACCGTAAGATAATGAGGACAAATGATTAAACCATGAATGATGAAGAACTAAATTAAAGACAATGACGTTTAACATAAAGAAGCCGAGTTAATGATTAACTTGAACGATCGTTCTGAGTATACAAAAGACTGTATGACTTAGACGATAAAGAATAAATCCTGAGGTATGGCACTTAGTTGCCAGAAAGCCATACGGAATAAGAAATTGACTTAACGAATGTTATAGTTTAATGGTTTGAATAAGTTAGATGAATTTAGATTGTAGTTCAATCGTAACCTTTGATGGTTGACATATGGTTATTGGGCTAAACAATTCCTTCAGAGAGCGAAGGTATATACAAAACTGGCAACCGATCCAACTCACTGTGATGGTAGTGTAGATGAGATGAGAAATTGTTTATTGGTTGTGTATGGGAAACCACTCAGAGTATCATATGGACTACTAGCAACGAAACGATGTTTACTAAGTCATAGAGAAGTTATAAGAAGAAGATAAGAATGTAAATCATCAAAGATGATGAACGTTTTGAGTAAGACATCTCCGTATGTCATAAAGCCGTAAACCACTATAAGAAGTTGTTGCATAAACTTAGATTCCAAGAACGCGAATCCTAAGAAGTAAAGTTAAGTAAACCAATGCGTAAGTCAAGTATATGACTAATTGGTGTATATGTTATTTCCTTATGTGTTTTATAGGGATTTGAATGAGCAGTTCAGCGTAAGCTGTAGCCGTGCGTAAGGCAAGTTTCCTAACTTCATTCATATTCTAAATGAATGTTAGTTTCTTAATCTTCTCAGATGGTGAACTTGAGAAGTTCTGTCTATGTGCAAATGTGCAATATTTGTACAAGATGGTAGAACGTATGAGGCATTGTGCCACAAGTTGAACACTTCGGTATTTCTATGAGATGAACTGTTTTATGGTTGAACTGTTCAATATGAAAATGTTCAGTTTATACATGAACCGTTATTGTTAAGTCTGTGCTAATGATTCTAGCCAGACAGAATATGCATGAAAAAGGTAGAAGAGTGAAAGTATTTCAAAGTAAATGTGACTAATGTTTTAAAATGATAGAAATCATAATTATTTCTATTATTCAAGCTGCTTCATAATCTTTGTTCGGCTATCAAAGTTCTAAAGGAATGTAAAACTCGTGAAGTTGTTTATTCAACTGCTATGAATTGCTGAGCAATTGAATGCTCACACTTTCTTTAAATGAAAAACATTTTCAGCGTACGAGTAGAAGAACTTAAGGATCCCGTAAAGGTCAAGCTGATCGGTATCCAAAAGAAGTGCCATTCATTAGATGAATGAGTTTGAAGATCAAGCGAATACTTGTAATATTGAATGATAGAATTAAACTATAGACTAGTTCAATAAATAATTATATATCCTTGGTGGCGGATGAAAGTCACTCGTATAAGATGAAAAGAATAATGTAATTATCATTATTTGTAATGAACAGGGTTATAAGGTATTAGAACTTGGGAATTGAGAATGTATGTTGTTATAGTTCAGTATATTAAACGAAAATAAAATGCCTTACGAATACAAAAATAATATTTTAAGAGAATATGAAATAAATAATACCCCTTACCTCAAAAAGAGAGCAATTCTGACTGGTATAGCGGAGATATTGTTGAAGAAAACTTTCACTGTTTTCTAAACTCAAAGCTTCTTTAAACTCTAAAGAAATACGCTCAATATTATAGAAGAAGAATTCTCTAATTTTGGTGTGATTTTCATTTCTAAACTAAGCATCCTATTTATAGGAGAATGGTAGGATACTATTTGGATGCACAATAGGGAAAAAATCATGGACTGCACAGTGATTCACGGACGAATTTTTAGAAATTCACATGATTTTACTATGCAAACACTATGCATAATAAAATATAATATATTCTATTTTTCATAAAAAAACAAAACTTATTATAATATATATATATATACATATATATATATATATATATATATATATATATATATAACAAAATTGAGATAACTCTCTCTCAACGATTTTGAAAAATGGATAAGTGGGGGTCCATATAATAAGCCAAATTTACAACAAATACTTCATAAAAATCCTCTCTATTTATCTCAATTCACTTAGCTTCACAAAACACATTTTTAACAACATTTATTCATCACTATTATAACTCGTAATATTAACAACCAGATCATTCCCAGGAAAGAGGGGGCTTTCCGATAAGAATTTCTCCCTATTGGCGCGCAATTAGGTGACCAAACCCCTTTCCTCAACAGAACTTTCTAGACATCATCAATAATGTAAATAATAATATGAATAACTTTGTCGTCTCAATTATTGATTTAATAATATAAAATATTGTGACAATAATTGAATCAATAATTTGAGATACTATGCAGCAATTACTATGGCAATAACTGAATAAAACTTGCGATAAACCAAGATTTTGAATTATCCAAAATTTGCGAAATTTTTTTTTATTAATATTAATATTAATTATCAATTTTGTGAAAAATATCTGTGATATGAGTCTCGAGAAAGTCAATTTGTGTGCTGACTAATAAAATTAGAGTAGTGTTGTGCTTAACAGCTTTAAAAACCCTAACCCTAATTTTCGGATAGGGATTCGATAGAAAATACAATTAAAATAGGCAAAAAGCACCTTTTGGCCACTGTGGTTATAGTGATTTAACGAATTAGCCACTGTGCTTTTAAAATATTCAATTAGCCCACTAAGCTTTTTAAAAATTAACAATCAACCCATTCCGTCCAAAAAATTGGACGGACGTTAACAACTGGATTTAAAAAAAAATATTATGTGGTAATTACGTGGCAATAGATTTTAAAAAAATTAATGCTGACGTGGCAAAAAATACATAATATTCATTTTAAAGTTTAAAAATAACAAAAATATAATAAAATAAAACAGATTTTTTTAAAAAATATTATTTTTAATAAAAATAATTTTTTTTAAATAACATAATATTTTAAAAAAAATATTTTTTTTAAAAAACATATAATTTTTTTAAAAAACGAAACTTTTCTAAAAAATAGATTTTTTTAAAGAAAAAATTTTAAAAACTGATTTTTTTAAGAAAACAATTTTTTTTAAAAAACAGATTTTACAAATTTTTTTAAAAAAACAAATTTTTTTAAAAACAGATTTTTTTTTAAAAAAACATTTTTTTTATAAACAGATTTTACAAATTTTTTAAAAAAAAGATTTTTTAAAAAACTGATTTTAAAAAATCTGTTTTTTAAATTTTTTTTAAAAAAAAATCTGTTTTTTTATAAAGTATTTTTTAAAAAAAAAAATTATGTTTTTTAAAATCTGTTTTTTTCAAACAATTTTTTTTAAAATTTTTTTTTTTAAAAAACAGATTTTTAAAAAAATAAATTTTTTTTAATTTATAGATTTTTTAAAAAGCATAAATTTTTTTTAAAAAACATAATTTTAAAAAAAAAACAGAATTTTTTAAAAAACGTACTTTTTTTGAAAAACACAATTTTTTTAAAAAAAAAGATTTTTTTTAAAAACATAATTTTTTTTAAAAAATACATTTTTAAAAAAATAGATTTTTTTAAAAAATATTAAAAATTATAAAAAACAGATTTTTTCAAATCTGTTTTTTTAAAAATTGGTTTTTTAAAAAAACATGTTTTTAAAAAATCTGTTTTTAAAAAAAATTGTTTTGTTAAAAAAATCTGTTTTTAAAAAAATCTGTTTTTTAAATTTTCTTTTAACAAAAACTTTTTTTTAAAAAAAATTTATTTTTTAAAAATATTATGTTTTTTAAAAAAATTTTGTTTTTCAAAAAAAGTACGCTTTTTAAAAAATTTGTACTTTAAAAATTTAAATTTGTTTTTTAAAAAAAAATTAAAATTTTTTTTTTTTTAAAAAAATCTGTTTTTTAAAAAAAATGTTTTTTAAAAAAAAAAAAAAACTGTTTTTAAAAAAATTTAAAATTTGCTTTTAAAAAATTTGTTTTTTAAAAAAAACTGTTTTTAAAAAAAATCTGTTTTTTAATTATTTTTTTTAAAAAAAAAATCTGTTTTTTAAAATCTGTTTTTTAAAAAAACTGTTTTTTACAAAAGTTCCGTTTTTAAAAAAAAATTATATTTTTTTAAAAAAGTGTGTTTTTTAAAAAAAATTATGTTTTTTTAAAAAAAACTGTTTTTATTAAAAATATTATTTTTTAAATAAATCTGTTTTATTTTATTATATTTTTGTTATTTTTAAAACTTTAAAATGAATATTATGTATTTTTTTTGCCACGTCAGCATTAATTTTTTTAAAATCTATTGCTACGTAATTACCACATAAATTTTTTTTAAATCTAGCTGTTAATGTCCGTTCAATTTTTTGGACGGAATGGGTTGATTGTTAATTTTTAAAAAGCTCAGTGGGCTAATTGAATATTTTAAAAGCACAGTGGCTAATTCGTTAAATCAATATAACCACAGTGGCCAAAAGGTGCTTTTTGCCAATTAAAATAATTGTACTATTGATATGTGTTTGGACTGTATAGGTATGTTGGCCATTGTTGGACTGGATAAGGTTTAATATTAATTAAACCTAATATAAGATTAGAAACCCTAATCTCCAGATTAGAAACCCTAACGTACTGTAGAAAACCCTAATTGTACGCCAGAAAACCCTAATTTAAAATATAGGTTTTTCTAAACCCTAATTAGGCAACTCTAATTTTTATTAGCATGCCTAAAGTGTTTGTTAAACTTAAATATGATTAGAAAACCCTAATTATATTTTTAGTTATATTAATTTCTATTTTACAAACCCTAATTACATTTTTAGAAATCTTATTTTCTAATTTAAACCCTAAATTTGGATTTATGAGAATTAGAATTTTAATATCTAAAGGGTTCAAACCCTAAACCCTAACCTAAACCCGAAACCCTAAAGGTTGTGCATTTGTCAAGATTGCCCTTTAAATTAATTTGCTAATGTCAAAAATTCCCTTTATGGGATTTTTATAAGTTAACTTGCAAAAATGGCTAAATCTTTAGTTGGTCACCAACTATGTTGACTTAGAGGCACTAAAATCTCAGCAAATCAGCTCATATTGACAGCAAGATCAAGTGGTGCATGAATCAAACCAATATATATTAGATTCAAGAGAGAGAAAATCAATTATTTGCTCATTTGGCCAACCAAGCTCTCACCAACTCTCTCTCTCTATCTAAAAGCTCCTAAAATCACTAGTAGATCAGTCCTAAATTCAGTCCATAAATCAACCATAAACATATTAGAGAATCAAGATCAAAATTTGAGCAAGAAAGGTATAACCGAAATCTTTTATTTTTGATCCATGTTGCTAAGAAAGATTTTGGGTTTATGTGTTTAGATTAGTGTTATATAATGTTTTTAGTTGATTTATGTTGATCCATGATGGATCCATAACATCAAAGTTGGTAAAAATCGAGTCTGACAAGATTTTGTAGTGTCCGGATCTGTCAGTCTGTTAAGTTTTTGATGTTTTTTATTAGTACATCTTGTAGCTGGTTATGTGTACTACAGATCTGGGTCCTTATATCTCTTATAACGTCTTCAGATCGATCGTGATTGATGGTCAAACTAGCCATCCTAGACTATTTTTGAACTTTCTGGAAATTCCAGAAAAGTTCTTGCACAAATTTTCTAACAAAGCTTGACCGAGATTTATCTGGCGTTTTAGATGTTGTTTAACTGATTTGTTGTGATGTAAATGTACCTTGACACTAGTACTGCATATTTGAATTTTAAGATCACATAAACCATGGCCAGAACATAGATTAAATTAAGTTTGAAAGTGACCACTCGAAACTGTTTTGGCCCAGAACTGCCTGACAGAAACTTTGGAGGTCTAGATCTTTTTGTTTTGATGTTGTTTGACCAAATTATTGGTTGGGTATTGTAGTGTTACATTAATACTACAATACCAAAGTTTTAGATAGCCCAGAACATGAACAGATTGAGAATTATACACGGTCAAACCGAGCACCTTGCACTGCCGGCTGTTAGTGTTCTTGAGCTCAAGAACACCAACAGCGACGCTTTGTGTCGCTATAGCCTTATAGCGACGGTTTAATTATTTTATTTTCTAATTTTTATGGAAAATGATTAAAAAATTGAAATAAATTCTAAAAATTACCAAAAATGGTTTTAAAAATTATTTTAAATAATGAAAAATAAATTTTGACCAATTAGAATATTTTTCATTAATATTTATAATTATTTGAATATTAATGATATTTAATTTATTTAATTAGTATAATAAATAAATTAGAGAAAAATAATTTAATATTATGAAAAATCATTTTTAAATAAGAAAAATGTATTTAAAAATATTTTGAGTTATAAAATGTAACTTTTAATATTTTTGGAGAATTATTCATTAATAATTTAATATTAATGATATTAGATTTATTTGATTATTAAATTAAATAAATAAGATAAAAATGATTTTAATGATTTAAAAATCATTTTAATTTAGAATAAAGTGTTAAAAAGTATTATAAATTATAAAAAAAAATTTCAATATTTTTGGAGAATTTTCATTAATAAATTAATATTAATGATAATTGATTTATTTAATTATTATATTAAATAAAGAAATTAAAAATGGTTTTTTTTAATCATGAGAAAAATGGTTTAAAAATATTTTAATTTATAAATTATGACTTTTAATATTTGGTTAATAATTTCATTAATATTTATATATTAATGGTGATGATTTAAAAATGATTTTAAATATTTTAAAAATCATTTAAGTAGAATGTTGATCATTTAAGAATATTTTATGTTATTAAAAATAACTTTAATATTTTGACGAGTATGTTAATAATATTTTGATATTATTAAATATTAATAATGATATGATTATTTTATAATTAAATCATTTAAAAATGATTTAAGTGTTTGAAATAATTAGACTTGATAAATGTTTATATAGGTTATAAACATTAATGTGGCTATGTGGTAATGTGCCTAGGATAAGTTTGACTATAAAATACAGTGTTATGTGTTATAAATGATTGTGCTAATTGTGAGACCGAGAAAACTTGTTATTGATTAACGATTTGTTCAGCTATTTCAAAGTTCACCGAACTTTGGTTTCATTCTATCAAAATAGATAGTATGTTCTTGTTGATTCATATACATTTATTGTATGTCTTAACTTGCGGGGCAAACTAGTTGCTCACCCTTGCTATAAATAAAACATTTCAGCTAGAAACGAAGAGGCCAGCGGGTCAAAGAAGAACAAAGGCAAAGGCAAGATGCTGAAGTAGTTATAAAGAACAATATTATTATTATGCTGTATTGTAAACCCTTTTTGTTTATCTAAGGGGTATGTTTGTAATTTAAGGTTAGAAAACCTGGGACTTATGTATTAACAACTTATGTTAATGATTTATATATTCCTATTTATATATGAATGAGTAGTTAAATGATATTATAGTGTGAATCGTGAACACCAAACTCGGGGGTTAGGTAACCCGGATTTGGGGGTGTCACAGGTTGGTATCAAAGCTGTAGGTTATAAACCTTAAGTGGGGTTGGTAAAGCCCTAGGATTATAACCATAAGCGAGATATAGAATACTCATTTAGAGTACTAAGTGAGAGATTTCCGAAGTGCAACGATAGTGAGAAATGGGGACACATAGTGTGAGGAGTTTGTACTAATGAAGTACTAATCAAGTTATTTAAATTGATTGTAGGATGTCTGGAGAAGATCAAATGAGTACGAAGATGCTAGCGGCTGTTGCACCAATGCCAGAAGCCGAGGTGCTAGCACAAAGTGAATCGGTTGATAAGGTGGGAGAAGATGAACCTATGGTTAATCTGGGGAGCGATCATGATGATTATCCCGAGATGTATCTGAGTGGAGATGAGGAGGCAGAGTCTGAGCCAGCTAAGGTAGAGTTAAAGAATAAGACTAAAGTTGAAGAACAAGATCAACTAGTTGCAGAAGTTCAAGAACTCCGGAGTAAGGCGTTTCTCTTGGAGCAGCTTTGGAAGACAGAACGAGCGTTATACGAAATGACTAAAGAAAGGAACGAACTCAAGGCGCAGGTAGACAGAATGAAGGCGGAAGGTGGTGGATCGTCTGAAGGGACGATCAAGCAGCAGAAAGACAAGAAAAAAAGGAAGAGGGACAACGATAGCTCTAATTCAGAAAAGTCAAGCTCGAAGAAGAAGCAAGCCTGTGGCAAGTGTGGAAAGAGCCATTTGGGGGAATGTATGTGGGGTCAGAATGTGTGTTATAATTGTGGTCAGAAAGGACATCTATCACCAAATTGTCCTAAACCAAAGAAATGAGGACGTTTTGCATGTGGTGGAACGAGTCATAGGGTTAAGAATTGTCCTAAAAGGAAGAAAGATGGAGAAAGTGGACGGAAGAAAGATTAAGTGTGAGGAGTATAATCTTTTGGAGTATATTACTTTCTTTGGTAGGAATAGGAGATAACTTTTGTATGCCTCCACTTTTGTGTAAAGTTGTAGTAATGAATCCCGACTTTTGTCACAATGGGATAGTAATCGTTTGTAGTGTATGTGCAGTGTACTGAAAAGTACTATGTATTATTTGCATAAATATAAATGCAATAATATGTTTGTATGAATTAAATTTTTTTTATTTTTTTTTCTATATGAACATAAGATTTAGATTACTTTATAAGTTCTTAAAACTCATATTTATGGTAAGTTAATAACTCATAATTATATGAAATGTTTTGAACCCCTCAGCGAATGGACGCCAAAGGTCTGACAAGGATAAGTTCATACACTCATATAATTGTGGCAAGTTCCTGAACTCATAAATGTGGTAAATTTGATGAACTGGTAATAACTGTGTGTGAATGGAGAATAACAACTTTTTGTGTAAAGTTGTGTTGTTAATCCTGATATGATTTAAAAAGGGATAGTAATATGTGAAGTACTAAATATACTATGTGCTATTTGAATAAATATGCGATTATGTAATATTTAATATAAGATTTTTATTTAAATCAGATCATGCCTCCTAGACGACAGAATCGAAACCAACGAGAAGAACAATCAGTGAATAACGAAGGAGGTCAAGCTGACCCAATGTAAAATTTTGCAAATATGATAGCCGAAGCTATGGAGAATAGCGCTTCCGTAGGAAGAGGAAGAGCGAGAGAACAGCCAGCTGACAGATTAGCTAACTTTAAGGACTTTAAAGCGGTAGGACTGCCAGAATTCAAGGGAACCACCGATCCGATTGAAGCCCAAACTTGGGTAAAGGAGATGGAGAAAGCATTCATCATTGCACTTGTGGCAGAAGAGCAAAAGACGGCTTTTGCAACTTATCTGATGAAGGGTGAAGCTAATTACTGGTGGGAGACGAACCAAGCGAGAGCTGGTACAGAGGTGGTGTTGTGGACAAAATTCGAGGAGTTGTTCTTTGAGAACTACTTCTCACCAAGTATGCAATCCAGAATGGAAGTCAAATTCTTAGAACTAAAGCAGGAAAACATGTTGGTATCTGAATATGCTGCCAAATTCAACGAGCTGGCAAGATTTGCACCTCATCAGGTGGACACAGGCGAGAAAGGCAAGAAGATTCGAGAACGAACTAAAACCAGGAATATTCAACAAGGTAGCGGTATTGCAGATTAACACATTTGCTGTATTGATGGAAAAGGCATTAATTGCTGAAGGAGGGAGCGAAGCTGCGTCTCGATTTCATCAGGATAAGAAGAAGAAGACAAATGATGGAGGAAGTAGTGGAGGTAGTAACCCGAATAAGAGGAAATGGAGCGAGAATACCCAAACGGGTAGCAAAATTGAAGGGAATAGAAAAGGAAGGGAACCATGTTCAAATTGTGGTAATAACCATGCTGGTGTTTGTCTAAAGAAGAAGGGGGTTTGTTATAACTGCGGGCAAGAGGGGCATATGTCACCCAATTGTCCCAGCCTGAAGAAAATTCAAGGTTGCTTTGGATGCGGATCGACTGATCATTTGGTTCGAAACTGTCCGAAAAAGAATGAGGAAAAGGAAAGTGGCAACAAGGGATCCAGTGGCGGAACCTTAGCAATTCGAGGATCTACACAGCCAGGAAGACCAACGGCCCGTACATTTAACATGACGACGGCAAGATGTAGTGTGTAAGACCCCAATTTTTATAAATAAAGATGATTTTTCTATAAGTATTATTTTTGAATATTATGAAATAAATTTGATATAATGTTATAGTTGTGGGTAATATTTATAAATTTTGCAAAGTACGCAAGTTGTTATAAAATATTCGTTTGGTCGGGGAATATTCTTTTTGTCGGGGAATATTCATATACGGCACAATCATTGGTTGACCCCACAACGGAAGTATTGTCGTAGTAGAAAACGACAAAATTATCTTTCTATAAAAATAACGGCGGAGGTGTTACCGTTAAAACTGTTGAACTACTCGGTAGTAAAAGTACAGTAATACGCGTGGTTGCATAGTAGCACACGGTGTTGATTATTGATGCTTACGTGAGAAGTCATTCAGCTATACTCAATTATTGCTACAGTAATTGCTGCATCATATCTCTTATATTATTGATTCAATTATTGTCACAGTATCATCTGTATAAGATGTTATATTATTAAATCAATAATTGAGAAGACAAGTTATAAATGATTAATAATTATTGAAAGATTAATTATGTGTTGATTAAAAATAAATTAATTTATGGTAATATTTATTCAATCCTTGATGTATATAAAGAGTCTGTTATGAGACGTTTGTGGTAAGTTTGGTTATTTTATGGGGGGCCCATATGTCATCATCTAAGAGTCTCTTTCGTCAATAGTAATTACTTTCGTCAATAGTAATTACCTTAGTCAATAGTAATTATTTTCGTCAATAGTAATTACCTTCGTCAATAGTAATTATTTTCGTCAATAGTAATTACCTTCGTTAATAGTAATTACCTTCGTAAATAGTAATTACCTTTACCAGACGTCAAACCACTTGCCATTCAATATTACAGGCGTCGAACCACTTGTCGTTTCACATTACATGCGTCAAACCACTTTTCTTTTCACATCACCAGTCGTCAAACCACTTGCCTTTTCACATGGCAAGTGCTAAGCTAGAAATCTTCTATAAATAGAGGCCTATGGCTTCAATATTTTTCACGAATTCATTCAAGCTATAGAGAGAGAAAGTATAGAGAGAATAAGAGAGGAAGAAGAAGAGTATTCGGTTACTACACTACTGCAGTATTCAATCTCCTAATAATGTAAGGGGTGTTATTCTTTCTCCTTGAAGAGAACTTATGTTATTCCATTCTTTGTTATTCTGTTGGAATAACCTGTAAAAGTGGCATACCCTATACATAACCTGTATACGCGGTATACCCTATACTTGGTGAAATCCTTATGTTATTCCATTCATTGTTATTCTGTTGGAATAACCTGTATACGCGGAATACCCTATACTTGGTGACATCCATTTACTATTCCGTCTTTATATTTCTGTCGGAATATCCTGTCTGTGCTATACGCCGAACCTGGTTCCATTTACTATTTCGTCTTTATATTTTTGTCGAAATATCCTGTCTGTGCTATACGCCGGACCTGGTTCCATCATTTAATATTCCGCATTTATTATTCTGTTGGAACATCCTGTCGGTGTGAATTTCACCTGACCTGGTTCCGTTATTATTATTCTGCTGGAATAACCTGTTTGTGCGGTCTCTATCGCATGCATGGTGATATCTTTTGTTATTGTATTCGGTATTATTCAGTTGATTAAAATTCTGACTTCTATACTCCATGAAATTAGTGGAATATCCTTGATATTTGCGCTTCATCCAGTATCCTTTCATGAAAATATTCTTCTGATCATTCTTGAATTTTACTCTACAAAACAGTCTCATATTGACAATTTGGACGTTAATAATTTCTGGATAAAATAATTCTTGAACTTGTTTTATTGAATTCTTATATTATTATTATCATCCTCATGTTTATATTTTGTTGAAAGTCATCTGTGGCCTGTAGTGCATAGATGGACTTGGTATTATTATGATCAGGGATTTTTTGGTGTAATCTTGACCGTAATGTTACAAATGATGTGGTAAAAGTTCTCATTGGCCCGTAGTGCATTGATGGACAGTTGTTGGCATGATCATGACCATTAATGAATACAAAAATATTCTTGGCCCGTAGTGCATGAATAATTGTGGTCGTGATACTAAAGAATATCCTTGGCCGTAGTGCATGGGTGATTCGATGATGTGGAATATTTATTAAGCTGAGTCTCAGCTATAACAGTGATGAAAAACCTTTTAAATCATAAAAGATAGTAGATTTTATTTTCTACTTGACTCTTTTAATGGATTGCTTGTTCCGCTGCAGTTAAACGTGACGTTTACTATATTTTATCAGTTTAAACACTGTTGAAGGCTAATGATAATTTATTCTGCATTATTTTAGACATAATATTTCTTACTGGGCTAGTTGAGCTCACCCTTTCTTTCACTGTTCTCTTCAGGAAATGAGAGTATAGCTGGGACGAGTCGGGGAACGGAGTAATGGTCCAGAGGATAGCATTAGTAGTCCTCACTATTCTGTGAAATAGTGTGATAATAATTGTAATGAGGACTCCTTTTGAGTTTGTATAATCTCTAGTAGACAATATTTGTATTCAAACTCACAGTTTATGTTTTGTCGTATTGTACACGACAATTGTATTAGTAAGTTATATTTGAATTCTGTACCATGTATCTGGAGACCTAAGATGGGTGATGTATACCTAATTTTGGGGGCGTCACATAGTGTCTACTCAGGAGGTGGCAGGTAACGTTTTCGTTTAGAAATTTTATTACGCGAGTAATCTTGGTTAGTTGTTGCTGTGAATTATTTTCCCTTATAGATTCAAGTCACAGGTTAGAATTTGAAACACAAATTAATATTGTGTTGATAAAAATGAATTGATGATACAACTTTAAAAGATTTTAGAGGATAAGAAAGCGGTGATTCCGAGGACGGAATCCTTTTAAGGAGGGGTGAATGTGATAACCCAAGATTTCGAATTATCCAAAATTTGCGAATAATTTTTTTTTATTAATATTAATATTAATTATCAATTTTGTGACAAATATCTATGATATGAGTCTCGAGAAAGTCAATTTGTGTGATAACTAATAAAATGAGAGTAGAGTTATGCTTAACAGGTTTAAAAACCCTAACCCTAATTTCCGGATAGGGATTCGATAGAAAATACAATTAAAATAATTATACTATTGATATGTGTTTGGACTGTATAGGTATGTTGGCCATTGTTGGACTGGATATGGTTTAATATTAATAAAACCTAATATGAGATTAGAAACCCTAATCTTCGGATTAGAAACCCTAACGTACCGTAAAAAACCCTAATTGTATGATGGAAAACCCTAATTTAAAATATGAGATTTTCTAAACCCTAATTAGGCAACTCTAATTTTTATTAGCATGCCTAAAGTGTTTGTTAAACTTAAATATGATTAGAAAACCCTAATTATATTTTTAGTTATATTAATTTCTATTTTACAAACCCTAATTACATTATTAGAAATCTTATTTTCTAATTTAAACCCTAAATTTGGATTTGTGAGAATTAGAATTTTAATATCTAAACGATACAAACCCTAAACCCTAACCCAAACCCTAAACCCTAAAGGTTGTGCATTTGTCAAGATTTCCCTTTAAATTAATTTGCTAATGTCAAAAATGCCCTTTATGGATTTTTATAAGTTAACTTGCAAAAATGGCTAAATCTTTAGTTGGTCGCCAACTATGTTCACTTAGAGGCACTAAAATCTCAGCAAATCAGCTCATATTGATAGAAAGATCAAGTGGTGCATGAATCAAAACAATATATATTAGATTTAAGAGAGAGAAAATCAATTATTTGCTCATTTGGCCAACCAAGCTCTCACCAACTCTCTCTCTCTATATCTAAAAGCTCCGAAAATCACTAGTAGATCAGTCCTAAATTCAGTCCATAAATCAACCATAAACATATTGGAGAATCAAGATCAAAATTTGAGCAAGAAAGGTATAACCGAAATCTTTTATTTTTGATCCATGTTGCTAAGAAAGATTTTGGGTTTATGTGTTTAGATTAGTGTTATATAATGTTTTTAGTTGATTTATGTTGATCCATGATGGATCCATAACATCAAAGTTGGTAAAAATCGAAGTTTTTCAAATCTGTCCAAGAACAAAATCTGTGGTCAGACAAGCTAATGTCAGGAGCCACAGATTCTTGTTCGTTTGTTGTTTTTGTTGTTTAAACGTTGTAACATGTAGCCTTGTATGTGGTATTTACTCTACAAGTGGAATCAATGTCATTTGATGTCCAGATCGTAAGATATAAACGGTCAAAACCCGTTGACCGGGCATGACCGGTCAAAAATATGGGCAACCCAGAATTTGAAAAATCGAGTCTGACAAGATTTTGTAGTGTCCGGATCTGTCAGTCTGTTAAGTTTTTGATGTTTTTTATTAGTACATCTTGTAGCTGGTTATGTGTACTACAGATCTGGGTCCTTATATCTCTTATAACGTCTTCAGATCGATCGTGATTGATGGTCAAACTAGCCATCCTAGACTATTTTTGAACTTTCTGGAAATTCCAGAAAAGTTCTTGCACAAATTTTCTAACAAAGCTTGACCGAGATTTATCTGGCGTTTTAGATGTTGTTTAACTGATTTGTTGTGATGTAAATGTACCTTGACACTAGTACTGCATATTTGAATTTTAAGATCACATAAAACATGGCCAGAACATAGATTAAATTAAGTTTGAAAGTGACCACTCGAAACTGTTTTGGCCCAGAACCGCCTGACAGAAACTTTGGAGGTCTAGATCTTTTTGTTTTGATGTTGTTTGACCAAATTATTGGTTGGGTATTGTAGTGTTACATTAATACTACAATACCAAAGTTTTAGATAGCCCAGAACATGAACAGATTGAGAATTATACACGGTCAAACTGAGCACCTTGCATTACCGGCTGTCAGTGTTCTTGAGCTCAAGAACACCAACAGCGACGCTTTGTGTCGCTATAGCCCTATAGCGACGGTTTAATTATTATATTTTCTGATTTTTACGGAAAATGATTAAAAAATAGAAATAAATTCTAAAAATTACCAAAAATGGTTTTAAAAATTATTTTAAATAATAAAAAATAATTTTTGACCAATTAGAATATTTTTCATTAATATTTATAATTATTTGAATATTAATGATATTTAATTTATTTAATTAGTATATTAAATAAATTAGAGAAAAATGATTTAATATTATGAAAAATAATTTTTAAATAAGAAAAATGTATTTAAAAATATTTTGAGTTATAAAATGTAACTTTTAATATTTTTGGAGAATTATTCATTAATAATTTAATATTAATGATATTAGATTTATTTGATTATTAAATTAAATAAATAAGATAAAAATGATTTTAATGATTTAAAAATCATTTTAATTGAGAATAAAGTGTTAAAAAATAATTTTCAATATTTTTGGAGAATTTTCAATAATAAATTAATATTAATGATAATTGATTTATTTAATTATTATATTAAATAAAGGAATTAAAAATGATTTTTTTAATCATGAGAAAAATGGTTTAAAAATATTTTAATTTATAAATTATGACTTTTAATATTTGGTTAATAATTTCATTAATATTTATATATTAATGGTTATGATTTAAAAATGATTTTAAATATTTTAAAAATCATTTAAGTAGAATATTGATGATTTAAGAATATTTTAAGTTATTAAAAATAACTTTAATATTTTGACGAGTATGTTAATAATATTTTGATATTATTAAATATTAATAATGATATGATTATTTGATAATTAAATCATTTAAAAATAATTTAAGTGTTTGAAAAATTATTATAAATTATAATAGTTGTTTATAAATTATTAAAAGCTTTCGAAAAATATTATTATTGATAATTGACTTATCTGAATTAATATTGAAGCTTAGAGACCAAGTTTAATTGACAATCAATGTGCTAATTGTCGGATAGGGTGACCAGAACACCGAAAATAGACCAAAGTCCAACCAAATTGAAATAATTAGACTTGATAAGTGTTTATATAGGTTATAAACATTAATGTGGCTATGTGGTAATGTGCCTAGGAGAAGTTTGACTGTAAAATACAGTGTTATGTGTTATAAATGATTGTGCTAATTGTGAGACTGACATTGTTGAATATAGGTCTTACGAACGCAGTTAATTATATTGTGTAGTTGTAATCAACGCGGAAGGCAAGTTTCCTAACTCAACCTTGAGTTATATTTCATTCAATTATTATAGTGGTTAATTATTGCTAATTACACCACATCCAGGGAAGTTATTGTTGATTATTCGTAGTTAGTGCATGCTTAATAATTCAAATTGAATTACTGATTCAGAAATATATATTCGTAGAATTACTGTTGTTGAATATTCAAATCTGTAGAAGTTAGAATTGACAGTACAGATAATTCCTATTTATTGTCAAATTGTGTTGAGAAATGTCATAGCTAATTATTCTGGCTAAACAAACATTTGTTAGAACTTGATAAATTCAAGAAAATAATTCAATTATTATTGGTAGAATCGATGCCAATTATTTCGGCAAGATCAATAAGTAAATAAAATTTGAAATCACAGTATTTCGTTGTAAAATCAAAATCTTGATTCTAAAACTGAGAAGAACAACCTTTTATATAAAGGGAACAATTTGTTGGTCGTGAATTCGACCTTCGCGCGCGTTTTGAGTATTATGCATAATATAGGGTACAAGGAGTTGGCCGGATCTAAGTACTTGTAGAGGGGTATGATTTAATCTTTATGGTTATCTGATACTCCTGGTATGTATCAAAGTAAATCTTTGATAGATACCCGAGAAAATAAGTTCAAAGATCTAGTGTGATCGCTCAGCATAAATTTGGAAAACATTACACATTGTTATTGCATAGAATTAATTCTTGATTATTCAATAGAATATCGTAGAAACTTTGAAAGCGTTGTACTCTTTCATTATTAGATTATTGTGTTGCCTAGAATACAAGAAAACTTGTTATTGATTAACGATTTGTTCAGCTATTTCAAAGTTCACCGAACTTTGGTTTCATTCTATCAAAATAGATAGTTTGTTCTTGTTGATTTATATACATTTATTGTATGTCTTAACTTGCGGGGTAAACTAGTTGCTCACCCTTGCTATAAATAAAACATTTCAGCTAGAACGAAGAGGCCAGCGGGTCAAAGAAGAAAAAAGGCAAAGGCAAGATGCTGGAGTAGTTATAAAGAACATTATTATTATTATTATGTTGTATTGTAAACCCTTTTTGTTTATCTAAGGGGTATGTTTGTAATTTAAGGTTAGAAAACCTGGGACTTATGTATTAACAACTTATGTTAATGATTTATATATTCTTATTTATATATGAATGGGTAGTTAAATGATATTATAGTGTGAATCGTGAACACCAAACTCGGGGGTGCAGGTAACCCGGATTTGGGGGTGTCACATCTCATGTAAGCATCAATAATCAAAGATACTGTATAATACCATGTGCTACTATGCAACCACGCGTATTACTGTACTTTTACCACCGAGTATTTCAATAGTTAACAGTAAAACTTTTACCGTTATTTTTATAAAAAGTTATTTTTGTCGTTTTCTAACCCCGACAATAATTCCGTTGTGGGGTCCACCAATTATTGCGTCGTCGTACGAATATTCTCTGATAAAACGAATATTCCCCGACCAATCGAATATTTTATAACAACTTGTATACTTTGTAAAATTTATAAATATTACCCACAACTATAATATTATATCAAATCCACACCAAAATATTCAAAAAGATATTTCGAGAAAATTAATTCTTTATTCATAAAAGTTGGGGTCTCACAACCTCGCCTTCTTATTAAAATTCATTTTCAAAATTTGTGAACGTACCTGGTATGTCGAAGAGGTGAGGATAACTTGACTTCATTTCAGATTCTAACTCTTGAGGTATAACCTTTGAGCGTAGAATATGTTCCTTCTTATCCAAGATTTTAGCAGGTATCTCCTTATACATTAAATCTTCTGCTATCTCGTCTAGTTCTAATTCCATAATGTGGTTTGGGTCGTCCACATATTTACGTAACATAGATACGTGAAAAATGTTATGAACACGCGACATACTTGGAGGTAAAGCGAGTCTATAGGCCACAGTTCCTACTCAATCGAGGATTTCAAATAGACCAATACAATCGAGGGTTGAGATTTCCTCTCTTCGTCGATTCTTACTTCTAGAGTAACGCCTTTTTGCACCTTCACATTCATCAGCTTTGAGTCTGTAGATTGAGCGACTTTAACTTTATCGATTAAAGTCAGTTCTAATCGTATATTTGCTATCTTTACGTAGGTTCTTGGAGTGTTTAACTCTATCTCCATCTTTTGTAAGTCGTACGAAATGGGTCTTTGTGTTAACAACGTTACACTCGTAACCGTGTATGATCTTCTACTCAACGCATCAGCTACCACGTTCGCTTTTCCAAG
Source organism: Panax japonicus (assembly GCA_020205505.1). Lineage (NCBI taxonomy): Eukaryota > Viridiplantae > Streptophyta > Magnoliopsida > Apiales > Araliaceae > Panax > Panax japonicus. The sequence goes on along the minus strand of CM035114.1, from coordinate 54,173,140 downwards.
ATGGTATTGAATGGTATCATCGTAATCTTTCAGCAGCTCGAGCCAACGTCTTTGGCGCATGAAGAAATATATTTGAGGGTTTTGTATCGGGTTCAAGGACGATACAAATTTTATTTCACGCTCTGGGGGTAGGCTAGGAAGTTCATCGGGGAATACGTCAGGAAATTTATTAACAATAGAAATATCATTCAAAACAGTGACTCTAATCCAAGACTTGGATAACACCTCATATTGATACCTATCAACTTGCCACCGTTATTCACGGCGTCCCCTACCGAAAGTCTAGCTTCGGTGCATCCCACACAAGGAAGTCACCAGCGAAAGGCTTGGGGCTCTTTACTTATGGCTTGATATGACAGTGATTGACTTTAGTGGTTTGGTTGCTTGAATTCGCATAACAGGTTGGTTAGGAATATGAAAACTAATAACTTTATGAAAACAATCAATTTTAGTACGATGAGTAGTTAACTAGTCGATTCCTAAAATCACATCAAATGCAAGTATTTTCAAAGAGATGAGATCGACATGTAACGTGAAAGTGTCAATTTGAATCAAACAAGATTTATAAACTGTGGAGGTAACGAAGGTTTCTCATAACGGAGTTTCAAAAGATAAGTCAAAGTCTAATTTCTACGGAGTTAAATTTAAATGTTGAGCGCAAGTAGGTGAAATAAAAGAGTGGGTAGAACCGGTATCGAATAAGGTATAGACTTCGCGAGAGTTTATGATTAACTTACTCGTGATAACTTCGTTCGGGTTTCTCGACAAACGCTCTTACTTAAACTTCTGGTTTTGACTTGTTTGGGACAGCCTTTGGTGTCACCATCCCAGCAGGAATTGAATTCTCTACACTATAAAATCGATCTAGGCGACCTTCTTTTTTGTAATTGAAACACTCTTTGGGTTGCTGCGTACAGTTTGGACAGATGTGTTCCTCCTGTCTGCATTTGTAATATACGACTAGTGGTCATTCTTCTTCCTTGGAAATGGGTGCTGGTGCTGCTGTCTTTCCATCATTATTGAACCTTCTCTTCTTGAAATTTCCACTTCTATTATCTTGACCATGATTATCACCGAAGTGGTTACCATTCTTGGCATGATAATTTCCCCCACGATGGTTATCATTGTTCTGATGGCTGTTGCCTTCGGTATGATTATTATCGTGTTGTTGGTCGTTAGCTTTTGGTTGAGGTAACTCATTATCGCGCTCAACTAATTGAGGCATATTCATAACATTTGAATATAAACAAAGTTTGTGAGAAATGAGGTATTGACGTATTTTAGGTTTTAAACCTCTTAGAAATATTCGAGTCATTCGCTCCTCATTATTGACCAAATGGGATGCAAACTGGGATAACTCTACAAATTTAGCCTCGTACTGCGACACGGTTATATTTTTTTGCTCCAGCTTGATGAATTCTACCTCCTTCATGTGACGAATACTTTCAGAAAAGTACTTGTCGTTGAATAATTCTTGGAACTTCTCCCAAGACATCTTTAGTGTGGAAGGCTGAGTACGTTTTACAGATTCCCACCAATGATCTGCCTCTCCTCGCAACATGAAGGTGGCAAAGGGAACCTTTTGCTCCTCAGAGCATCCCAAGACATCAAATATCTTGGTGATCTACTTAATCCACGTCTCTACCTTAAGTGGTTCTAACTTTCCCAAAAACTCTGGTGGTCCTAGCTCCTTGAATTACTTAGCGGTGACCAGCCGTGAGTTGCCATTGACTCCACCTATATTATGAACATGAGTCTCTCTCGTTTGGTGTTGCATGAATTCTAAAAAGCTCCTAAATATACCATCGTTCGTCATTTGGTCGGTGTTATTGTTTACACGAGGATTATTGCCTTCCTGATGCACATTATCCTGATTATTGATCGTTGGTGACTCAACGGTCTCATGTGCTCCATTGCTTATCTCAATATTTTTAGATGCCATTTTCAAACATTGCCACAAAACAAGGGTTAATTGACATGCCACATATTATCCCTATATTCCGACCCACCAATTAAATAACAATTAAGTTTAGGTAGGTCATACTAGCGAAAGATTTACCCGTCTCAACCCTCCTAGTTCTAGTCTCACATCTCAGCCAGGGATCATATCCCTAAGCTTTTATACCAACTGTGACGCCCCCAAAATAGGTATACATCACCCATTCTGAGTCACCAAATACATGGTACATAATTCAGATACAAACTTCATTTATACAACTATTAAGTGTCGTGCAGAATACGACAAAACATAAGTTGCGAGTTTTAATACAAATATTGTATACTAGACAATATCCAAACTAAAATGGAGTCCCCATTACAATTATTATCACACTATTTTATCGAATAGTGAGGACTACTAAAGCAACCATCTCGGACAGTCACTCCATTTCCTGATTAGTTCCAACTATATTTTCATTTCTTGAGGAGAACTGTTAAAGAAAAGGGTGAGCTCATCTTGTAACGAATAAATTTTTTGAGTCGTGATTCTGGGGATAGAATCCTTTTAAGGTGGGAAGGATGTAACGATCGAGAAATTTGTAATTCATTTAAATATTTATTGAATTAAATAAATATTTTAAATAATTTATTTATTGAGAAAAATAAATAATTTATGAAATTGTGGTATAATAATTTAGTTACATGTGTATGATAATTAAATTAAAACAAATGTAAATTTTATTCTTTGAAGATTTAATTTAATGAATTAATTAAATTAAATGAGTTATTTAATAAAAAATAATAAGTAAATTAAATAAAATGCTGTTTTTATCTAATTCATTAATTAAATTAGATATGTAATGATTTATTAAGTGTATTACAATAGGAATTATAATTATTATAATTATTATTGTAAGTTATGTAAATTTGTTCCATGTGTAACAAATAAAAAAAACTATATAATATAATATTATCAAAATAAATTGGAATGGGGGAATTATGTGTAACCAAACGCAGCCTTATGGCTTTTGGTTTGTTTTAACTGACGCCTTTTTGTTTTTGAACCTGACGTACGTGGGTGGGGGAGAGGGAGCCAGTTATATTACACATTCTTTTCTTTCCAAGGCTATTGTCAGAGAGTTTGGAAGAGAGGAACACAATGATATTGAGAGTTAGAGAAGAAGGGTTTTGGGAAAGGATTGCTATCAACGTTACTATCACACAATCAAAGGATTTAGGTATAATTTACCCTGATTCTAATATTTAGTTTTTGAAATTGTATATTCTCTAAAAGTGGGTTTTGTTGAATTGTTGTAGAAGATGTTTTTTTCATGTATGTATACTCTTTCTAAATCTGTTAGTTATAATCTATAATCCTATGTTGGTGTTCAAATTCATGTAAATTGGCTTTGTGGGAAAGAGATTGTAATAACAGTGTTTATGCATGAAAATGGCTTAAGAAAGTATAATATTTCATGCTCAATATGGGATGTAATCTGCAAATTTATGTTGGATTGTGTTAGCATGTTAAGAAACGAATACAACGTAGTTGGAATGGTGTCAATTGGTTAAAAAAATAAAGATTTGGCGATTGAATTCGCTAAAAGTGTTGAAATATGAAGAAATTGGTAAAAACAAGATTTTAATCCTCTAAATTTGGTTATGTGAGTTGTTTTAGGTGTTAGAAGGATTGTGTATATGTGCTATGTGACTTTAGTTAAGTTTGTAGTGTGTGGGTTATCCAAGTTATCGTGAAATTGGGAATTTTGGCCTACAGCAGAGACTGTGTTCGAGTTTCTGCAAAACTGTTTCTGGTGCCAAGCGCGGGCGCGCTGCCTCTCGACGAGGGCACGCTGGATACAAAGGGCGTCATGGCGTGACCGCGCCAGTGGTCAGTCAGACCCAGTGTTGAGCTATTAACAGTATAACTTTTTAAATGCTAACCTAACTTATTTTAATGACCTTAAAACATGTTATAAGACATAACAATATGTTGTAATCATAATGTTGGAACTATAGATTATGGATTAGTAAGTTTTGAAAGTTCGTAATGTGATGTCATTTGAATTGAAATTGGTTTGCAATTACCATGTCGTATACTATGATAAAACTGAGAATTCAGTTTCGTGTTACGTGAATGAGTAGGATAATCAAGTTCTAAGTTAAGGATTATAGACTTGATTAAAATGAAAACTAAACTAATGAAATTGATGTTAATATAACTAATTAATATTATGATTCTAATGGTATATATAGGATAATTGGCGAACGTTTATTATATTTGTGTAGCTTACACCTGAGGCAAGTTTCCTAACTTCATTCTCTTTATAGTATAAGGAATGCAAGTTCCTTATCCTAAACTTTTATTGAGCAAGTTTCATAGCTATGTATCCTTAAATCAAGCAAGCTTTCTATTCCTAAATTTTACATTAAAGTTGAGCAAGCCTATTGATTCTATCTCGTGCATGATTGTACAAGCTCTTGTAATCTAGTTCGTTATATCGAGTGAGTTTCAATTTCCTAAGTCTTGTTATTGTTATCCAAAGTATATATGGTTCTAAAACATTGATTCAAATGAGATTGTTCTAACTCTTTCGAATGTGGTACTTTGCACACACACTATGTCTATTCAATTGTACATTGCTGTTATTCAATCTTTGACTTTGATAACCTTGTTCAATTCTATATTGTTGTTTTTAACCTTCAAGTAGTAAGCAAACTCTTATTGATTGAACTAAGTCCATAATGGAATAATGTTCTAAAATTCTAGAACCACTAGTAAGTTAGTTCCGAGCTAAACTTTCTTTAGTGCAGAAATTCTAAATTCAAGCTGAGACGAACAACCCTAACATAGGGGATTTTGTACGTGTAACGTTTAGATGTTTGTGCACAATACATGGTACAAAGGGCTGATCCCCCTAAGTACGTTAAGAAGGGTCTGTATAGTCTAAATAACTGTTAAGGTTGAGGTAATAATACCTAAATACCGGGGACATAGTTCGTGGTCTTAAGACCCTCAGATATTAAATTCAAACTTGTTTTCTATTTTTGATTCGTAGAACAAGTTCATTATTTTTTAGCATTCGTTGTTCATTAACATGTTGCTAGCACTACTATTCTTTAAATTAGTGAGCAATTGTTTGCTCACTCTTGCATTTAACACTGGAGCTAAAGTTGAGAATGTCGATGAACCGTCTACTAGCAAAGAAAAGGGCAAGATGTCCAAGTGTTGAAGATTTATGAGAATTTATTTAAATGAATTATGTTAAAGACTTGTTTTATTTTATGATGTATTCCACAAACTTATGTAATAATTTAAGGTTAGATTACCTGGGATTATTTTTGAGATGATGTAACCCTTAAATGGGAAAGATTATTTCTTAAGTTATTTATGTCTTTATCCTTTATTATGGTTAGTTAGATGTAATTATTATTTTTGATAGTGAGCACCAAATCCTGAGGGAACGAAGTACCCGAATTTGGGGGTGTCACACAACTAGCCCAATAAAAAATATTATGACTAAGATAATGCAGAATAAATTATCCTTAGCCTTCAACAGTATAACAACTGATAGAATACAATAGACAACAAGTTTTAGATCAACAACTGCAGCGGAATAAGCAATCCATTAGAAGAGTCAAGTAGAGCATGATATTTACTATCTTCTATGATTTAAAAGTTTATCATAAATTTTATCGTTGAGACTCAACTTAATAAATAATCCACATAATTGAATTATCCATGCACTACGAGCCAAGGATATTCATTAGTATTGTATGACCCCAAATTTTATGAAATAAAAGTATTCAATTTTTTTATAATTATAATTCAGTAAATGGTTAAATTGATAAAAAGTTAAAGTTAAGGGTGATATATGTAAAGTTTACAAAATACGCAAGTGGTTATAAAATACTCATTGTTATCGGGGAATATTCATTTGGTCGTGGAATATTCTTGTTGTCAGAGAATATTCGTACGACGACGCAGCCATTTGTGGGCCCCATAACAGAATAACTGTCGCATGAAGAAAATGATAAGTTTGAGTTTTTATAAATAACGGCGTAGTAGTTACCGTTAACACTATTGGAATACCCGGTGGTGAAAATATAGTAATACGCGTGGTTGCACAGTAGCACACGGTATTGCACAATATTTTTGAATTATTGATTCTTACGTAAGAAGGCACTACTCAATAATTTTTACAGTAATTACTGTTCAATACTTTATTTTATTGATTCAATAATTGCTGCGTTGATATTTTATATTATTGTTGTTTCAATAATTGTCACAGCACAGTATTTCCCATTATCGGATCAATAATTCATATTATTTGGATAATATTATTAGATAGAATTATTGGCAATGTCTAGAAAGTTCTGTCAAGGAGAGGTTTGGTCACCTAATTGCACGCCAGTAAGGAGAAATCCTTATCGGAAAGCCCCCTCTTTCCTGGGAACGGCCTGGTTGTCATTATTTTGATTCTGTAATATTATTTGTGAATAATTAATTGATAGTTTATATGATAAGGAAATATATATTTTTATATGGTTATAAATGAAGGAATTAATGCTGAGGTGTTTTATTAGTATTTTGTCGAAATGAGGAACGAAATTTGGAAATTTTCAGAAAATTAGTTTATTGCTTGATTTTGTAAAATCTATAACTCTTTGTGTAAAATGAGTTAGGAGATGAGCCATATATCAAAAGAAAGCCCTGGAAGTAAGCTAACCGTAGAAATTTGAATCACCCAAAAATTCATTGTGAATTTTTCGTGGTAACTATTTGAATGAAACTGGTCCGAAGGACTCATAATTCAAAAAATCAGTGTTCTTGAGATATATTGTGTGAGTTATAATTTTTAATCCGACCGTTGGATCGTTGTTATTTTTGGATATGTTATACATATATAAGTTGAGTACATGTCCATAAATTTTGAACTGTTAAAAATTAACGTATGATTTGTCATGAATTTTAAGAGGTGACTAATTCAGAAATTATGTTTATAAATGATTTTTGGTGGAAAATTCTAGAATTGGTGGGACCCACTTTTGGTTGATGAGAAATGTGCTCAAATATTATTTCAAATGTGGTGGGTGGCAATAGTGGCAGGTAAAGCCATCAGGTAGTAGGTCAAGTCTGCTTTGGCGTTCTAGCATTTTCCTATAAATAGGGTGCTGAGTTAGAATTGAAAATCACACCAGAAACAAGTTTTTTTTTCTATATATATATATATATATATATATATATATATATATTATCGAGCGTATTTTTGTGAGTATGTAGATACTTTGAGAGTTGCTATTCAGTGCAAGCTTCCTTCATCGTCATATTCGATATTCCAGTTAGAAGTACTGCTCTTTTGAGGTAAGGGATATTGTCATTATTATGGTAAGGGATTGTCAATGTTATTATGTTTTTCAGTTTCGTAATTTTTCCGACCTTCAAAAATTCTGAAAAAATTTGAAATTATAATTTGATGAGTTTTCTAGATTGTGTCCAAAATTGGCGATTTTTATATGTATAGATTAGGAGTTATGAATTTTATGGGAAAAGACTATTTTAAAAGTAAACCCTTATAACTCCTTGTGGTTAACTCCAAAATTTATGAAATTTTTATTGGAAGTACATGTATATAATAGAAGTATACTATATAAATTTCGAAATTTTTAGACAAAAGTACAGTTTATGATAAATGTCTAAATAGTCGGCAGTTTTGGCCATATAAAAAATAGTAAATGAATTTTAAAAATTTCGAGAAAAATATATGTTCAATATGGGAATATTTTCTGCTAAATTCCATAAAAAAAAATTTGTTTGTACTGATTTAGTATTTTTCAAGAAAATAGACTAGTTATAAGTAAATAAATTAAATATGTTATGTGAAGTAACAAAATTAAAAAATAGGATTTTATGGCTTGGGAATCCTATATAAGGTATATGCAGATTTTTGATGAGGGTTTTGGTTATTGGTGATGAAATCTTATTAGTTTGGCATTTTAGGATGATTAAATGCATTAATTAGTAAAGTGTAAATAATTAAAATAAATTATTTATAAGTTTAAGAAATGATTAATATAATGTGGTAATATTAATAATATTAGATTATGAGATTATTAAGTGATTTATAACATTTGGATTAAGGTGTTATGAAATCATTGATTTATGAATCTTACTCTTGAAATTAAATGCAGTTGTTGATCATATTATTTTTATTATCATATATAACATTTTTATAATCTCGGTGATAAAATTTCTCTTTGACTTATGTGTAAAGATGAGTAGATTATTAGTATAATCGTGACTATGGGTTCTCTTTGGCCAGTAGTGCAAAGATGAATTGTTGACTGGTATGATCATGACCATTGAATTTATAAACGATTATCTTTAGCTTAAGTGCTAAGGTGAATTGATTAACTTGGTTATAATTATGGTTTATATAAATTCTGAAGTGATTATGTATTTTTTTGAGATATTAATATCTTTGGCCTGTAGTGCAAAGATGAATTATTGATGAATATCTTTGGCCCGTAGTGCAAAGATGATCTGTTGTTGAATATCTTTGGCCCGTAGTGCAAAGATGACCTGTTACTGAATATCTTTAGCATGTAGTGCAAAGATGAATTGTTAATGAATATCTTTGGCTCGTAGTGCAAAGATGAACCTATTAGTATGATTATGAACATGAACTGTGATTTGGTATAACCATGATCTTTGATGTTTCAGGTAAAGACAAGTGATGAAAATTAACTTTGTCCTGGATGAGAAGAGGAATTTAGAACCACAAATATGATTACGAGTTATTCACATGATTGTGGACATGAACTGTTAATTGATGTTACATGACTAAAACATTGTTGGTGGACTTTTAACATGAAGAAGATAATAGACTTTATGGTCTATTTGACTCTTCTAATGAATTGCTCGTTCTGCTACAACTATGGTTGAAAAGTTTTATCATCTACCATAAGTTCTAAATCTTTGATTTATTACTGATGAAGGCTATTGATAATTTAATTATCTTTAGTCAGGATATTCTTTACTGGGCTAGTTGTGATCACCCTTTTGTTTCACAATTCCTTTCAGGTAATAAAAGTGTAGCTGGATCGAGTGGGGATAACATAGGAATAGTGTGATGGTTCGAGACTGTCGAAGTTTCTCAATACATTATAAAATGGCATGACATGCGATATATAATTGTATTGAGGTCCTAAGATGTGTGTCTCATATTTTATACATCACTTATTAATTGATTTTGGTGCACAACAATAGGGTGATGAGAACCCGAATTTGAAAGCGTCAAAAGTGCACCTCATTAGAATGAACAAGATAATAATCTTCTCATTTTTCTTTGGGGTCTATTGGACCAACCAAGGATAATTCTCGAGTTATATGATATCTATCATAACTTAAATTCATGGCCTCCCATGTACGAAGGTTTCCTTGAGCATTATCCAAAGATTTAATTTCTAAAATAGTTATTGACTGTACCTTTATATAATGTATCAGTGTGAGGTGCTGACACAAGTTGGTGTCCAGAGTCACAATTGTCATTTAAACTCATAGTATATGTGTTGTCGTATTTTGCACGACAATTGTAATAATAAAATTGTAGTTATTTTCTGTACCATGTATTTGGCGACTCAAAATGGGTTGGATGGATTAGACCTATTTTGGGGGGGCATCACAAGTATCACATCCATGAATTATACATGCACTACGTGACAAGGATATTCGTGTTATCACCAATGGTCATGATCATGCCAAACAACAATTCATCTTTGCACTCTTGGCTGAAGAGAACCCATGGTCATAATCATACCAACAACTGTCTATCAATGCACTACAGGCCAATGGGGACTTTTACCACATCATTTGTAACATTATAGGTCATGATTATACTAAATAATCCCTGGTCATAATCATACCAATCAAAAGTCCATCTATGCACTACGGGCTAAAGATGACTTTCATCACAATATAAGCATGAGGATGATAACAGTGATATAAGCATCAATCAAACGAAATCAAGGATAAATATTAAAGACTTTAAATTTATCTAGAGTTTAAAAATGTCTAAATTATCAACATGATACTACTTTGTGGAGTAAAATTCAAGAATAATATTCACGTATCAAAAATAATTTGGACAGAAAAAGAATAAAATTTTTGTCGTGAATTGTACCCTGGGTGAATAGTATCTGAGTGGATAGTATCCCATAAATAGTACCTTGTGAATAGTACTTCATGAATATTGACGTATGTGACGCCCCCAAAATAGGTATACATCACCCATTCTGAGTCGTCAGATATCACACTATAAAAATCATTTATAAACTTCATTTATACAACTGTTGAATTGTCGTGCAGAATACAACCACAGTTAAACTGTGAGTTTTAATACAAATATATGTAACTCTCATGGTGCCTCGACCACAACCTTACAATGGTACTTTACATAAAAGTACAGTCAATAACTATTTTAGAAATTAAAATATTTAGAAAATACTCAAGGAAACCTTCGTACACGAGAGGCCATGCGTTTAGGTTATGATAGATATTATATGTCGGCAGAATTATCCTTGGTTGACCCAATAGTCCCCAAAGAAAAACAAGAAGATTACTATCATCTTCTTTCCAATGGTGAGTCTTCTCTTGACATATAATTATCTCCGTTTTCTCCAATTGAGAATTATATTTCAAACAAACTCTAAGATCATATAGGTAGTGCTCGTATATATACTCAATAAGTGGATGTGCACAACTCTGTCTTATGATAACACGAGGTTGTATGTCATTAGACATCTTGTATGATAGTGGTAAAACAATCTTCCAAAGTTGGGTTCACCTCACCCTATTCGGTTCACCAAAATTAAATATCAAATAACGTATACAATACGACACACTTATCAAAAGTTCTCAATTAAATTATTTTTATACTATTTAGGAAGAACCTCAACAGCTATAGACCATCGTTCTATTCTCATGTTACCCCTTGCTCGACCCAGCTACACTCTTATTACTTGAAAAGAATTGTGAAGCAAAAAGGGCGAACACAACTAGCCTAGTAAGAATATCATGACTAAAGATAATTTACATCATCAATAGCCTTCATCAGTAGTAAATCAGAGATTTAGAACATATGGTAGATGATAAAACTTTTCAACCATAGTTGCAGCAGAACGAGCAATCCATTAGAAGAGTCAAATAGACCATCCGATCTATTGTCTTCTCCATGTTAAAAGTCTACCAATAATGTTTTATCCCTGTAACATCAATCAACAATTCATGTCCACAATCATATGAATAACTCATAATCATAATTGTGTTCTAAATTCATCTTTGCACCCGGGACGAAGATAATTTTCATCACCTATCTTCACCAGATACATCAAAAATCATGGTTATACCAAATCACAATTCCTACTCATAATCATAATAATAAATTCATCTTTGCACCACGGCCAAAGATATTCATTAACAATTCATCTTTGCACTACAGACCAAAGACATACAACTGTATTTTAGAAGAGTTAAGTAGAGCATGATATCTATTATCTTCTACGAATTAATTTATCGCTGAGACTCAGCTTAATAATTAATCCACATCATCGAATCATGACTGTACTATGGCGAAGGATATTCATGTAATCATTAATGGTCATGATTATACCAAATAAATCCATGGTTATAATCATACCAATAACTATCCATCAATGCACTACGGGCCAATGAGGACTTTTACCACATCATCTATAACATTACGGGTTATGATTATACCGAATGATCCCTAGTCATAATCATACCAATAAACAGTTCATCTATGCACATAAGTCAAAGATACTCATCAATCAATAGTTCATCTTTGCACGTATGCCAAAGATATACAACTGTAAAACCAATAATCAACAGTCCATCTTTGCACGTAAACCAAAGATATACAACTGTAAAACCAATAATCAATAGTCCATCTTTGCACGTAAGCTAAAGATATACAACAGTAAAACCAATAATCAACAATCCATCTTTGCACGTAAGCCAAAGATGACTTTCATCATAATATAAGCATGAGGATGTTGACAATGATATAAGCATTAATCAAACGAAATCAAAGATAAATATTAAAGACTTTAAATTTATCCAGAGTTTAAAAATATTCAAATTGTCAACATGATACTACTTTGTGGAGTAAAATTCAAGAATAATATTCATGTACCAAAAATAATTTGGACAGAAAAGAAATATATTTTTCGGGTAAATAGTACCCCGCAATAGTACCCTATGAATAGTACTTCGGGAATAGTACCTCGTGAATAGTACCCCGACATGAAAAGTATCCCAAATACCCTAGCGAATAATATTTGGGTGAATAGTAATTTGGGCGAATAGTAACTCGTGAATAGTACTCTAACACGAAAAGTTCCCCAAATATCCTAGTGAATAATACTAGAGTGAATAGTAACCGGGTGAATAATAACTCATGAATAGTAACTCGTTAAAAAAATACCAAAGAAAATGATATTCCATGACGAGTACGAAAGTAATGATATCTCATACGAGTATAATAGAATATACGAAACTACAAATAGATTTTCAACCGCCATGCGGTAATCCACGTAGACAAATCATTTTCACAATTTAATAAAGAATGAATACGAAGGATCATTCACCATGCATGCGGTAGTCCACATAGACAGGTTATTCCAACAGAATAATAAAGAATGGAATAACAAAAGAATTCACCAAGCATGTGATGGACCACACATACAGGTTATTCCAACAGAATAATAAAGAATGGTACCAGGTCATGCGTAATCAGTACAGACAAGATATTCCAACAGAATAATAAAGAATGAAACCAGGTCATGCGTAATCCGTACAGACAGGATATTCCAACAGAATAATAAAGAATGGAACCAGGTCATACGTAATCTGCACATACATGATATTCCAACAGAATAATAAAGAATGGAATAACAATAGAATTCACCAGGCATGCGATAGACCGTACATACATGTTATTCCAACAGAATAATAAAGAATGAAATAACAGAAGAATTTCACCATGTATGCGGTACTTCGCATAGACAGGTTATTCCAACATAATAATAAAGAATTGAATAACAACTCTTACGAGTATTGAAAAAAAATAACTCTCTTCATGAATGCGAAAGAATAATACCCCTTACACAATAATGATATCCCTTACCTCAGAAGAAAACTGGATACTGGAATAGTGAGGTAGTAGACTTCTCTTCTTCTTTCTCTATATAATTTCTCTCTATAATAACTGTTCTCTAGTTTTAGTGAATTGGTGAAAAATAATGAAGGAATGAGCTTCTATTTATAGGAAAATATAGTTTTGATAATTGCACGTTTTGGGGCTCGAAATATTACAGTATAATGCCTTCATCTTTTCCTTCATTTTTAATTTAGTCATGCAAGTATTATCAAACTTGCACCACCTCCCCTAATAGTAAATCATGTGCATCAATAGTAAATCATGTGACTCAATAGTTCTAAACATGTGAAAAAATTAATTATAGTATAGTACCTTCAACTATACCTCTATTTTTAACTTAGTCATGCAAGCATTATCAATCTTGCACCAACTCCCCTAATAGTAAATGAATGTGAATCAATAGTACACATATGTGAATAAATAGTTATAATCATGTGAATCAATAGCAATTAATTGCCCATTTATCCAGTTAATTACCCATTTGGTCAATATAACCTCCAGACATCAATTATTATCGAAATAAATGTCAATTTTCACTAACACTAATAATTACAACACAATGGAACTATTAATTTCATCTTTAATCAACACAAACTTATTCATCATTAATATTATAATTCATAATATTTAACAACCAGGTCATTCCCAGGAAAGAGGGGGCTTTCCGATAAGGATTTCTCCTTATTGGCTCGCAATTAGGTGACCAAACCTCTCCTTCACAGAACTTCTAGACATTGTCAATGTTGTAAATAATAATATTAATAACTTTGCCGTCTCAATTATTGATTTAATAATATAACATATTATGCAGATGATACTGTGACAATTATTGAATCAATAATATGAGAGATATGATGTAGTAATTACTGTAGCAATAATTGAGTATAACTGAGTGACTTTTCATGTAAGCATCAATAATCAATACCATGTGCTACTATGCAATCCACGCGTATTACTGTACTTTTACTACCCGGTAGTTCAACAGTTTTAATGGTAACACTTTCGCCGTTATAAAAAGATAATTTTGTCATTTTCTTACTACGACAATACACCCGTTGTGGGGTCCACCAATGATTGTGTCAGCGTACGAATATTCCCTGTTAAAACGAATATTACCCGACCAATCAAATATTATATAACAACTTGCTTACTTTGAAAAAATTTCACATATCACCCTTAACTTTAACCTTTTATCAATTTAACTATTTACTAAATAAAATAATTATAAGAAAATTGAATACTTTCATTTCATAAAATTCGGGGTCTCACACCATACATATGAATAGTACCGTACGTATGAATAGTGTTTTACATATGAATAGTGTCGTATGTATGAATAGTACCCATTAATAGTACTCTAACATGACAATCTTAAAATTTAACAAGAATATTTAGAAAAATATCCTTGTGAAACGATACTAGATGAAGCGCAAATTTCAAGGACATTCTACTAATTTCAAGGAGTATAGAAGCAATACTTGTGACGCTCCCAAAATAGGTCCAATTCATCTAACCTATTCTGAGTTGCCAAATACATGGTACAGAAAATAACTACAACTTTATTACTATAATTGTCGTGAAAAATACAACAACACATATACTGTGAGTTTTAATACCAACTGTGACTCATGTCCCAACTATAGACAATACCTCACATTGATACATTACATAAAGGTACAGTCAATAACTGTTTTATAAATTAAAATCTTTGAAAAGTGCTCAAGAAAACCTTCGTACATAGGAGGCCATGAATCTAAGTTATGATAGATATCATATGTCCAGAGAATTATCCATGGTTGATCCAATAGACCCCAAAGAAAAATGAGAAGATTACTATCATGTTCCTTCCAATGGTGAGTCTTTTCTTGACATATAACTATCGCCACTGTCTCCAGTTGAAAATTATATTTCAAATAAACTCCAAGATCATATAGTTAGTGCTTGTAGATATACTCAGCAAGTGGATGTGCACAACCCTGTCTTATGATAACTCGTAGGTCATTAGACATCTTGTATGATAGTGGTAAAATACCCTTCCAAAGTTGGGTTCACCTTATCCTATTCGGTTCACCAAAATTAAATATCAAATGACATATACAATACGACACACTTATCTAAAGTTCTCAATAAAATTATTTCCATAATATTTATGGAGAACCTCAACAGCTATAGACCACTGTTCTATTCCCCTATTATCCCCGCTCGACCCGGCAACACTCTTATTACCTGAAAGGAATTGTGAAGCAAAAGGGTGAGCACAACTAGCTCAGTAAAGAATATTATGACTAAAGATAATTAAATTATCAATAGCCTTCATCAGTAATAAATCAGAGATTTAGAACATATGGTAAATGATAAAACTTTTCAACCATAGTTGTAGTGGAATGAGCAATCCATTAGAAGAGTCAAATAGACCATAAAGTCAATTATCTTCTCCATGTTAAAAGACCACCAACAATGCTTTAACCTTGTAATATTAATCAACAGATCCTGTGTAACATTCCAGAATTTTAATTGTTATATTAAATATTTGTTGAATTAGATAAATATTTAATGGATGTGTTTATGGTTGAATTTGTAATTGTTCAAATTTGATTCGATTTGGTTAATTATTTGTCAAATAAATAATTAAGGAAATTAATTATTTTATTCTAATTTAATTTAATTATTAAGTTGGAAAGTTTTGATTAATTGAATTATTATCCTTTTATTTGAATTTGTAATTCTAATTTTGTGGTATTTATTTATGTGTTGTAATAATTTAATAAAAGGTGGCAAATAACCTTTTACAAAGGAGTTATTAAAATAACTTAAAGGAGTTTTAATTCAGTTTTGCCAAACAAGGCCTATTGCTTATTAAGTCTTTATTCTAATTGTGTTTTACCAAACAAGGCATAAGGGTTAATTGATTTTTTTTAGTAGTTAGCCAAACAAGTCTTATGGCTTATGATTTTTAAATATATAAAACTGATGTCAGTTACGTTAGTATTATATTATATATTTAATATTATTATTATTATTATTATCATACGTTAGATATCTAGTATGCTAGATAGAGTTAGGAAGAAAAGAAAGACTCAGAGGAAGAAGAAGAAGAAGAAAAGAAGAAAAGTGAGAGAGAAAAGAAGAGAGGAAGAAAGGCTAGAGAATTTGAGAAAAGAATTGCGGAAAAGAAGTTTGATAATCAAAAGGGATAGCCATCATCTTCTACAATCAAGGTGTTCTCCTACCCTTTTTTTTAAGTTTTAAAGTTCTAGTTTTCTCTTCTCCTATTTCTCTGTAAAATTCTTGTGATATGGTAAATTGTTGATTTTATGGGTATTCATATGATTAACTAGTGTTGTAAAGTTATTTTCATAAATTTTATATGATTATAATCAATGAATTGTTGTTATGTATGTAGTTTGTGAAGAAAACCTTTTTACAGAGAGTTTATGTAAATGAATATGGGTTAATTTAAAATAGAAATTATGGGCTGTTTAGTTATTTTATTGATAAATTAGTTATTCAATTTGTTAGAGTATGTATATACTTTGATAAAATGCTTTAAATTAACTGTTTTGGTTGAAAAACAGAATCACAGTATTGATTTTCATCAAAAATATCAAAAAAATGATTTTTTTTTTATCAAAAATAGTGAAATTGGATGTTTTAAACTTGTTGTTTATGTTGTTGTATGGATAGAAACATGTTAGGAATTCTTGAATTATGTTTACATGAAGTCTTTGTATGAATTATATGTGAATTAGACTGTTAGAAATGAACTTGTAGGCCAAAATTGGCTTTGTGCATATGATTTTCGTAGCTGTCTGCCGAAGTCTGTAAAGTGGCGCTGCAGCGCGGCGTGGCAGTATAAATCTCGCACCGCAGCGCCATCGCCACGCCACAGCGGGGCCTCATACCTTATTTCTCGCACCGCAGCGCCATCATTGCGCCGCAGCGCGAGTTAGCAGAATGGTCTGACAGGGTACTTTTTGTACTCGAATTTTTAAGGAATAGTTATATGATGATAGTAGGACTGTAAAATGTTAATTTTAGTACTTCTATACTATGAATAAGTATGTTATTAACAATTAACTTGTGTTATAACTTGATTATATGATTAAATAATCAAACCTATATGATGAATGTAGTTAGTTAAATTTGTAAAGTAGTAGTGACTAACTATGTCATGATGACATATATATAAATATATATATATATATATATATATATATATATATATATATATATATGTACATATAGGGTATTGTGATCCGAATTGATTCGGTTTAGCCTACGAGCAAGGCAAGTTTTCTAATTCTTTATCTTGTTGAACTATTTATTGTTTCAATTCGATTACCTTATAAATGATGCAAGCTTTCTAAACTTTGTTTTTGATATTGAACAAGTTATTCTTGTATTTAACTTGTTGTTTAGCATGCCCGAATATATTTGAATAGTTTATCGTTCATATTGCTATGCATGCTTAGTACTCAATTCTAATTAACCTTGACTTAATATTGTTCAAGCAAGGCATGTTATAGTTATTCAAAGTATATGCTATTAGATTATTCCTAAAGCATGATTTTGGTTTACCATGTTCATTCAATTACGATTATTCTATAGTATGATGTTATTGGTTTTATTCAACTAATCCTTAGTTGATGTTCGTTGAATTCTAAATTACCCTGAAATTTATCCAAACCAAACTCACTTTGGTGCGGACTTGTACTCTAAATACTAAGATGAACAAGCCTATTATTAGGGGTAACTTACGCTTAGCGTTGAAATGTTTGTGCACAATACATTGTACGAAGGGCTGATCCCCCTAAGTATGAGGAGTCCCTATAGTCTTATGACTATTAACGTTTAAGTTGAAACATTACTTATAACTATGGACATAGTTCGTGGTCTTAGGACCCTCAGTTATATACTTCAGAATTTTGACAAATCATATTGTTTAAAATCCTATTGAGTCTCTTACCTAACATTTGTTGTAAAAGTTTGTCATTCATTATTATTTCAAGTGAGATTTGTTTGCTCACTCTTGCTTATATAACTATTACAGTTAATGATGAGAAGGCTGATGTACCTAGCACTAGTAAGGGAAAAGGAAAGATGAACAAGTTTTGAAGACTTGTAATATGATAGTTTATTATCAGTTTTTGATTGAATGGTTGTAATAAAGATTATTTATTTTCCACATTTGAATGATTGTGTTTAAAGGTTAGACAACCTGGGAGATTTTATTATATAACCCTTTAATGGGAAAGATTTTATTTATCCAGTTTTATTGTGATTGGGTAGTTAGATACGAATGTTTGATTAAGTGAATACCAAATCCTATGGGAATGAAGTACCTAGGTTTGGGGGTGTCAGAAGTTGGTATCAAAGCCTTAGGTTATGAACCTTAGGTGGGGGAAAAGCCATAAGAAGTAACCTTTGAAAAGATAATAATGATAAACTCTTATCGAGTTTTAAAGAAGAAGTAATAAAACACTTATGTGCTTATTAACTTATGTGCTCGTGAGAGTCGAGTAGTAATGATTAGTAATTAAAAACTTAAACTTTGGTTGACAGGATGTCTAATATAGGAGGATCCAGTTAAGCTAGGGAGGAGGAGCCTCGAGATATTCAGGTAGTTTGGGAACAATTACTGCCACGGGAAACAGTTCCATTGGTCATAGTAGTTGAGCAGGAGAGAGTACCTGATGAGGATGATGAGATAGAGACGGATGAGGAAGATCCCGTGGAGCTGCCATAGACGGATGAAGAGGACGAGGAGGAAAGGATTCCACTTAACTCTATAACTGGCCGTATATACAATGAGGTGCATGACCGTAACGTGGAACTTCAAGATACTGTCGAGGAATTACAAGAGATAGTAGCTGAACAACAAACCTCGATGGCACAGAAGGACGATGAGATCCAGGATCGAGAAGAACGATTGAACAATGTTGAAGAGAATTTGGTTCACATTGAAGGAGAGAACGACCAAATGAGAGAAGAGATTGCAGAGTTGAAGTGCAAGTTGAGAGAAGAGTCTGCAAAAAGGGCAAGAGCCGAAAATGCGTACGAGGAAGCTGATCAATGGGCCGAAATAACAGAGGGAGACGCACAAATAAAGAGAATGAAGATGTAGGAAATGGATAACGTATTCAACATTGCGATCAATCAAGCTCAGGATTGGGTCATGGGTTGCCCAATTCAGTTTGAGACGCTACCCTCGTACATATTAGATCGTCGAACCATGTTCTGAATTATGGAAGAAGAGCGTCGTAAGGCTTTGCAGTATCTTAATAGAACAACTTAGGAAGTGTACTTGATTTATGATTTATTTTATGATAAGTATTATGTAAATCCCTAGTGTTATGCAACTTATGGGATATGATGATGATGTCCTGAAACTTTAGTAGTTCAGGAAAATAATGTAAATAGCAGTGATGCTATTGTTATGATGTTTTCAAAGAATTAAGAATGAATAAAAGTTATTATCTTCTTTTATCTAAAGTGTTATGTGTTATGTGGTGATTATTTTGGGGGCAAGTTAATTAGAAGTTACTTGAAAGAGTTGAGTAATAATCTAATGGGTGTATTTTTTTTAACAGAAAATGCCTCCAAGACGTCAACCACCCCGACAGAGAACCACTAAAGGAACCAACAACGATAATGCTGAAGCTAACTCTGTTCAGCAGCTGGTGACGTTACTGACAGGTGCACTGCAAAATCAACCACATAATCAACCTCAGAACCAAGGTGCTACGTTTAAGGACTTCAAGGCGGTTGGACCACCAGAATTCCGTTGGTCCATGAATCCAGTTGAAGCACAGACCTGGATCATGGAAATTGAGAAGGTTTTTGATGTGGCTAGGGTAGAGGATAACCAGAAGACTGCTTTTGAAACATTAATGTTGAAAGAAGAGGCTAGTTATTGGTGGCAGGCCAATAAAACTCGGGAGGGACCAGGAATTATAACTTGGGAAAGGTTTAAGGAGATTTTCTTCGAGACCTATTTCCCAAAGAGTTTGAAAAGCCAGTTAGAAGTACAGTTTTTAGAACTGAAGCAGGGAACGATGACGGTGTCGGAGTATGTCACAAAATTCAACGAGTTGGCGAGGTTTGCGCCATATCAAGTCAGCACAGATGAACGTAAGGTAAAGAGATTTGAACAGGGACTGAAGCCCTGGTTGTTTAGTTGGGTTTCCTTGTTCCAGTTGAAGACTTTTGCAGCCGTAATGGAAAAGGCCATTCTCACTGAAGGTGGAGGCGAGGCGGTAACCAAGTTCAATCAGGAACAGAAAAAGAAGAAGAAGAATGAAGTGGAAGGTGAAGAATGGAGGTGGTGGTAGTGGAAATGGTAATAATAACCTGAAAATAAAGTGGAATGGACATGTGGGTGCCGGGAATCAACAAGGTAGCCAGCAGAATAAGAAGTTTGAAGCATGTACTACATGCGGGAAGTTTCACAAGGGTGTATGCTTGATGTGGAAGCGTGTATGCTTTAACTGTGCCCAGGAGGGTCACATTGCCCCAAATTGCAATCAACCCAAGAAGAATGTTTGCTATACTTGCGGGTCCAATGATCACTTTTCTCATGAGTGGCCCAAGAAGAAAGCTGGAGAAGCAACGGGAAACAAAGGAGGTAGCAGTGGAGGTACATGGGCCATTACTGGACCGACGATATCAACCAAACCCACAGCCAGAACCTTCAACATAACTGTGCAATATGCTGTGCAATCAAAGGATGTGGTGTCAGGTATTATCCCAATCAATGATATTGATGCTTATGTATTATTTGATTCGGGTGCTACTTGCTCATTTATATCTGATGAATTTTCTATGAGATTAGGATTGCCTAGTGAAGAATTGAATTTCCCTTTAAACATAAAAATTGCGAATAATGATGTAATTCCTGTTAGGTTCGTATACAAGAACTGTAGGGTGAACATTAAGGGAAATATCTTGATGGTAGATTTAATTCCGATTAGGCTTGGAGAGTTTGATGTTATTTTGGGAATGGATTAGTTGTTCAATTGTGGACCAATAATTGACTGCCAAAAGAAATGTGTAAACCTTATGACTCCATCAAAGGTAGTTTTCAATTGTAGCAAATTGCCTAGACAAATGATATGTCTGACGATTATGCAGGCCAAGAAGTTATTGAGTCAAGGCTGTGTGGGTTATTTAGCTTACATAGTCGATACTTATAAGAATGGTGCAAAACTGGAAGAAATACTAGTGGTTAGGGAATTTGTGGATGTGTTTCCAGAGGATTTACCAGGACTTCCGCCTGACAGAGAAATCGATTTCGTGACCGACTTAGTGCCAGGAACCGCTCCAATATCGAAAGCCCCGTATAGAATGGCTCCGGTAGAGATGAAGGAACTGATGGTACAACTACAGGAGCTGTTGGACAAGAAATACATTCAGCCAAGTGTGTCACCGCGGGGAGCACCGGTGTTATTCGTAAAGAAGAAGGATGGGTCAATGCGTCTTTGCATTGATTATAGGGAGTTAAACAAAGTCACTATTAAGAATAAATATCCATTGCCGAGAATAGATGATTTATTTGACCAGTTGAAGGGTGCTAGATATTTCTCGAAAATAGATTTGAGGAGTGGGTATCACCAACTGAAAGTAAGGAAAGAGGATGTACCGAAGACGGCATTCCGAACTCGGTATGGACATTACGAATTTTTGGTGATGTCTTTTGGTTTGACAGACACCCTTGCAACGTTCATAGATTTGATGAACAGGGTGTTTAAACCATTTTTAAAGAAGTTTGTGGTGGTGTTTATTGACGATATTCTGGTGTATTCTAGAACTCAAGAAGAATACGTGGAACACTTACGTCTAACGCTGGAGACGCTAAGAAAGGAAAAGTTGTACGCAAAATTCTCTAAATGTGAATTCTGGTTAGAACGCGTACAATTTCTTGGGCACATAATTGACAAGGATGGAATCTCAGTGGATCGATCAAAGGTCGAAGCTGTGATAAATTGGGAACAACCAAGAACTCCGTCAGAAGTAAGAAGTTTCTTGGGATTGGCAGGGTATTACAGAAGGTTTATCCAAGATTTCTCCAAGATTGCCACTCTGTTGACAAATTTGATGAGGAAATCTGTAAAATTTGTTTGGACGGAGAAATGTGAAGGAAGTTTTCAGAAATTGAAAAAGAAGCTAAGTATGGCACCTGTGTTGTTATTACCAGATAGTTTAGGAAATTTTGTGGTGTACAGTGATGCTTCACACAAGGGATTAGGATGTGTCCTTATGCAGAACGGAAAAGTTATCGCGTATGCATCAAGGCAATTGAAAGACTACAAAAAAAGGGTATCTGATTCATGATTTAGAGTTGACGGCGGTTGTGTTTGCTTTAAAAATATGGAGACACTATCTCTATGGAGAAAAATGTGAGATCTACACAAACCATAAAAGTCTAAAGTACATTTTCACTCAGAAGGACCTGAACATGCGTCAAAGGAGATGGATGGAATTGATAAAGGATTACGATTGTGAGATCTTTTATCATCCATGCAAGGCAAATGTGTTTGCAAATGCCTTGAGTATGAAAGGCAAAGAAAAGTTGATGCTGTTAACTGATAAGGAGGAGCTTATTACAGCAATGTCAAGGATAGAGTTGGAAATCAAATTTCTAAAAGAATCTGATGGAAATTATACCAGATGGAAGCTAGTCTAACTTTGGTGGACAAAGTACAGAACGCTCAACTGCAAGATGAGGAATACAGAAAAATAAGAGAAAGTGTGGCCGAGGGAAAAGAAGTAAAATACAAGGTTGATACTGATGGAATGTTGAGATTCGAGGAATGAATCTGGGTTTCAGCAGTACCAGAAATTAAAGAGGACATCTTGATAGAAGCTCATAACTCAAGATATTCGATTCATCCGGGAAGTACGAAGATGTATCAAGATTTGCGGCGACATTTTTGGTGGCCAAATATGAAGAGAGACGTTGCAGAATGCATTGCAAAGTGCTTGACATGTTAGAGAGTCAAGGCCGAGCATCAAAGACCAAGCGGGTTACTTCAACCTTTAGAGATACCAGAATGGAAATGGGAACATATCACAATGGATTTTGTGGTAGGTCTCCCAACGACTCAGAAAGGATACGGTGTAATTTGGGTGATAGTGGACAGATTGACAAAATCTGCACACTTTTTGCCAATAAAGATTAGATTCAATCTTGATCAGCTGGCAAGGTTATATGTTAAAGAGATCGTTGCAAGACATGGAGTTCCAGTGTCAATTGTGTCAGATAGAGATCCGAGGTTAACATCAAACTTTTGGAAGAGACTACAAGAATGTATGGGAACACAGTTCCGAATGAGTACGACATATCATCCGCAAACAGATGGCCAAAGCGAACGAACAATTCAGACATTAAAAGATATGTTGAGAGCATGTGTCATGGATTTCAAAGGAATCTGGGATGAAAAATTACCGTTGGTGGAATTTTTCTACAATAACAGTTACCACACAAGCATCAGTCATGCTTCCTTACGAAGCATTGTACGGCAGGTGGTGAAGAACTCCACTGTGCTGGGATGAAGTCGGTGAACGTCAACTGTTAGGACCAGAACAGGTACAACAAACTTCTGAGGTTGTCAAACTTATCGGAACAAGATTGATAGCGGCTCAAGACAGACAAAAGAAATATGCCGATCAACACAGACAAGATCGTGAATTCGACGTAGGAAGTTACGTTTTCCTAAAAGTTTCACCTTGGAAGGGAAAAATTCGATTTGGTAAAAAAGGAAAACTAAGCTCGAGGTTTATTGGACCCTTCGAAGTGCTGAAAAAAGTTGGGGAGGTGGCTTACGAGGTAGCTCTACCTCCAGAATTGCAAAATATTCATAATGTTTTTCATGTTTCGGTGTTACGACCATATAAGTCTGATTACAAGCACGTGATCTAGTACGAACCATTGCAGTTTGAGAAAGACTTTGTGACGCCACCAAATCCAGGTTCTCTAACCTCAGATTCAGTGCTCACGATCCTATCATCATCATAAGCATTCTATAACTATTACGAGATAATAAACATACATTGTTCATAATAATAATATCTCATAACATGGTCCCAAGGTCTCCATAACCTTAACTTCAAATACACTATTTATAATACAAATAGTTTACTTAAGGAAATCCATCAGATAATAATTTAATTAACATTCATTCTAAATTACTCCTGGATCTTGCCCTTGCCCTTGTCTTTCGTGTTAGATCCCTCGGGCTTAGTTGAAATAGAGGTCATGATATAGCAAGAGTAAGCAACTAATGTGCTTCACAAGTTTATAAAGACGAAGGAGATATATCATGACTTAGAAAGAAATATTGCCTTCAATGTTCAACAATAATATAAAATTTTAGAGGAACATGAATTATTAATCAACAATTGAATATTCGATATTTGAATAACATGAACTGAGTGGTTTTGAATAACCATGAACATTTACTAAGGTGCTCAGTAATTTAAACTGGACCTTTTAATATATTTTGGTATTCAAGGGGATCAGCCTTTCATACCCCGTGATTTATGCATAAACACTTAATAATCCGACATTGATATCATGCCTTAATCAAATTCGTTCTTTTCTCAGTCAAGAGTTCTTACCATATCAATTAATAAGAACAGATATTTAAAACCCATTTGATTTAACAAATTTAGACATGCTTGATCTAGCTGATACAATTAGCATAGATCTATCCCATAAACAGTTCATAAATGAAGAACTTTAATTTAATTCACAGTTCAATGATAGTAGAACGGAATTCAATTGCACAAAGTGTAAATTTTAATAATCAATATAGACGTGAATAATCATCAATAATTATCCACTAACATGCTTTGAAAATGATAACTCAAGTTTGAGTTAGGAAACTTGCCTCGATCGTAGGTTACGGCTACCAAATTAATTTCTATCCACTATGCAGTTAAATTATCTTCCTTTGAGAGACCTATAATTAGTCTTTCAATTAGTAAATGTATAACATCAGATTATGTAATCACATAGATATTATACATTATATTTAGTCCTTATAAATATTATCATGTCTAGATAGTGTTACTATTAATTAACAACTACCTTTAATTCACGTAATATTATTAACTTAGATAATATTTAATTCATCATCTAGTATTATTAGTTCCCTAATAATACTTTCAATCATTTACTAATATTTTATTCACTTACTAATATTATTAATCACTTAATAATATTTTATTTCCTTTACTAATGTTATTATATTTAATAACATTTTATTTAATCTCGAATATTGTTATTTAATAATATTTTAATTATTTAATAATAATACTTTAATCTAATATTATTAATTATTTAATAATATTTTAATGAAATATTAATCTTAATATTTTTAAAAACATCATATCATAATATTATTAATATTATAATAATATTCCAATGATTTATTAAATTAATAAACAATTTATTCTAATTGTTCATCCTTTATTAACCTCTTATTTAATATCCATAAAAGGTCATAAATAATATTTATTGTTATAAATTACCAACATGCCCTAAGATAGTCATGATAAAACATACTATGAGCATTCAAGCATAAAAATCATATTTTTCTCATTAAAGACATCATTTAACTATTTATTTCCTTTTATTCATAACTTAACTATTTTTAGGAAAAATAGCAAACTGACTTCAAAAATTCTAAACTTCTGGATTTCTACAGATTATGAATTAAGAATGAGATTTTAATTTTTCTGGAATTTTAGAAAATGATCTACTATTTTTAAAGTGTTCAAAACACTCAGATCTTACTCTATTTTTAAAAAATTGAGATTTTGCTCCGAAAATTCTGAAATTTTTAGGGTATGTTCTCCTAACATATATGAAGCCGCTGTAAAAATTTCAGAACGTTTCAGTTTATACACAGTGAGATATTCGAAGTTTAATATTTCGGAGTCCTTTACGGAAATGGCTATTACTCACAACCTATAAGTCGAAACGCGTCCGTTCTTTTTCCTACGCGTAGATAACTTCATAAGGTACCTCTGTAATATTTTTTCAGATTTTTACAAGACAAGGAACTAGCCGAAACAGCCTCATGAAAAACAAGTCAGTAGCTGATTTAGGATTTCAAAGCTTTAACATAAAAAGTGGGCTGGTTTGGGAAAAGTAATCTTAAAGCTTTCAAAACATGCTAGATTTGTGTCCTATCACTTGGGTTTACTAGATAACTCATGTATCTAGCACCCCCCTTTGACGGATCAAAATTCAAAGTTGTAAAACTTGAGTTACACAAGATTTAGTGGAAGAAAAACAAGAGTTTTCACCCTTGGAGAACATATGCTCATTTTCTTCCTCTAAGCCTTAGATCCAACACTCAAGATACTTAGTTCCATGCATGATGGTATGTATAACTAGTGTATCTTGAGTAGTTGTACATAACCCCATCAAAACTCAAGCTAGCAAAACAAGGTAAAAGAAGAAGATGAAGGTACATTATACCTTGACTTAGTGGCTACCTTCCTTGATTTTCCAAAGTAACTAATAAACTTAGGGGGCATAAACAACTAGCACTCCTATAATTTTTCTCTATATGGCTGAATTTCTCTCTTTCTTTTCTCTCTTTGAAGTTGGCTAGCTTGGGAGCAAAAGATAGAAGAAGAAGAAGAAGAAGATGGAGTACGAATGAGGTGTTGGAAGAATGAGATGAGAATTCAAAATGGAATGGGCAATTCATTATTAATTCTCCCACAATCATTTTGTTGCCCACTAGGTAAAATACTTTGAATTATTTCCTCAATTAGTCTAGAAATGATTATGAGTGGCAACCAATGGGAGCTTGTCCACATTTTTCATGTGTAACAATTTCAACTAATGGCCAAGTTAGCTTAATTATTCTACTTAGGATCCTCATAATATCCTCCATTTAGCTTTTATTTTAAATGCCCAATTTGGATTAATCAAATGTCTAGAATACCCCCAATCAAGTGGCTAAGTATTGGATTACATTTTATTTCCTTTGGGCTTTTCTTTTAATTGATTTGGGCTAGATAAAAATATAGTCCAACAATTTTAATAATGTTACCCAATTTGATAATTTAGGGCTTTCATTTCTAATCATATGAAATTTAATTACTTATACATATGATTTTATCTCATAACCTAATTAGATTTACAAGAATTAGGTTTAAAATTATTAGTCACTTGAAATACTAAGTTTACCCACTTAAGTTAGTATACATATAAAATACTAACTTTTTCGTGTTACCATAACCCTTAGGTTATTTAACATTCTTACCTAATGTATAATTAGGTCACAAGGCTTTCATTTTTAATGAAATCTATAAATGTATGTATCCATATATAACACAAAGTTTAAAAAAAATGTACATACATACATGGTGACTTAAAATTCACGGTTATTACATCCTCCCCCCCCCCCTATAAGAATTCCGTCCCCGGAATTACATATAAGGTTACTCGAAAAGGTGTGGGTAATTTTCTCTTATCTTTTCTTCAAGTTCCCACGTAGCTTCTTCAGCATTGTGGTTCCTCCAAAGAACTTTTACAGAATGTATAAACTTATTTCGCAATTTTTGTTCCTTTCTATCTAAAATTTCGACCGGAATTTCCTCGTACGACAAATCCCTTTCGACCTGAATTGGCTCGTACGATATCACGTGCTTGTAATCAGGCTTATATGGTCGTAGCACTGACACATGAAACACATTATGAATATGTTCCAGTTCAGGAGGTAGAGCTACCTCGTACGCCACTTCGCCTATCTTCTTCAGGATCTCAAAAGGTCCAATAAATCTCGGACTAGTTTACCTTTCTTTCCAAACCTTATCTTCCCTTTCCAAGGAGATACTTTCAAAAATGCATAGCTTCCCACCTCAAAATCTCGCTTCTGGCAATGTAAGTCTGCATACTTCTTCTGGCGATCTTGAGCTGCTACCAGTCGGGCTCTAATCACCTTAATGGTCTCTACGGTCTGCTGCACCAGTTCTGGTCCCAACAGTCGACGTTCACCCACTTCATCCCAGCATACGGGCGTTCTACATTTCCTCCCATACAGTGCTTCGTACGGCGGCATTCCGATGCTAACGTGGTAGTTATTGTTGTATGCGAACTCTACCAATGGAAGATGATCCTCCCAACTACCCTTGAAGTCCATCACACAAGCTCTGAGCATGTCTTCAAGTGTTTGAATCGTTCTCTCACTTTGTCCATCGGTCTGTGGATGATACGCGGTGCTCATCCGTAGCTGCGTCCCCATTCTTTCTTGAAGACTCTTCAGAAGTTTGACGTGAATCGCGGATCCCTATCCGACACAATAGATACTGGTACGCCATGCCTCGATATAATTTCCTTGATATATAACTTGGCTAGATGGTCAAGACTATACCTGATCTTGATCGGTAAAAAGTGAGCCGACTTCGTAAGACGATCTACGATCACCCATATGGCATCGTGTCCCGTTTGCGTTGCTGGAAGTCCTACCACAAAATCCATCGTGATGTGCTCCCATTTCCACTCTGGAATCTCTAAAGGTTGTAATAATCCACTCGATCGTTGATGCTTTGCCTTGACTCTCTGACAAGTTAGACATCTGCTGACACACTCTGCAACATCTCTCTTCATGTTTGGCCACCAAAAGTGTTGACGTAAGTCTTGATACATCTTTATGCTTCCTGGGTGTATCGAGTACTTCGTATTGTGCTCTTCTTGAAGAATCTCTTCTCTTAGCTCTGGTACTAACGGTACACAAATTCGTCCTTCAAATCTTAGCAGTCCGGTGCCATCAATCTTGTATTTCAATTCCTCCCCTTCAGCTAGCCGCTTCTTGATAATGTCGCAATCTTCGTCCTTCTCTTGACCCTCTTTAACTTTATCTAATAAAGTATGGCTCGCTGCAACCGTAAATAATTTCTCATCGACCTTCATTGGATACTTAACCTCTAAGTCAAGTCGTTCGAAATCCTTTACCAATTCCTCTTGAATGGTCAACTTCAGTAACTTCTCTCTGCCTTTTCTGCTCAGGGCATCTGCTACTACATTTGCTTTGCCTGGATGGTACAGAATCTCACAATCATAATCCTTGATCAATTCTAGCCATCGGCGCTGCCTCATGTTTAATTCTTTTTGCGTGAAGATATACTTCAGACTCTTGTGATCCGTATATATCTCACACTTCTCACCATATAAATAGTGCCTCCAAATTTTTAAGGCAAAAACTACTGCTGCTAACTCCAGGTCATGAGTCGGATAACCCTTCTCATAGTCCTTTAGCTGACGTGAAGCGTACGCAATGACCTTGCCATGCTGCATCAGTACACAACCAAGACCCTTGTGTGACGCATCACTATACACCACAAATCCTCCCGTGTTATCCGGTAAAGTCAACACAGGTGCTTGACTGAGCCTCTTCTTCAATTCCATGAAACTCTATTCACATTTTTCCGTCCAAACGAATTTCACTGTCTTTCTAGTAAGGTTGGTCAACGGCGATGCTATCTTTGAAAAATCTTGGATGAATCTTCGATAGTACCCTGCTAATCCCAAGAAACTTCTAATTTCTATTGGTGTCTTTGGCTGTTCCCAGTTGATAACTGCTTCTACTTTTGCTGGATCTACCGAAACACCATCCTTGTCGATAACGTGACCCAAAAACTGCACTCTCCGCAACCAAAACTCACACTTGGAGAACTTTGCATACAACTTCTCCCTCCTTAACGTCTCCAACACTTTCCTTAGATGTTCAGCGTGATCTTCCTCTGTCTCTGAATATACCAGAATGTCATCGATGAACACGACAACAAACTTATCCAAATACTGTTTAAACACTCTGTTCATCAAATCCATGAATGCTGTTGGCGCATTCGTTAACCCAAAAGACATTACCAGAAACTCAAAGTGTCCATACTGAGTTCTGAATGCCGTCTTTGGAACATCCTCATGTCTCACCTTCAGTTGGTGATAACCGGTTCTCAAGTCGATTTTTGAAAAGTATTTTGCCCCCTTCAACTGATCAAACAAATCGTCGATCCTGGGCAACGGGTATTTATTCTTAATGGTGAGCTTGTTCAACTCCCGGTAGTCGATACAAAGTCTTAATGATCCATCTTTCTTCTTTACGAATAAGACCGGTGCTCCCCACGGTGATACACTTGGTCGAATGTATCCCTTATCTAACAACTCTTGCAGTTGAATCATCAGTTCCTTCATTTCTACCGGAGCCATACGATACGGCGCTTTGGATACCAGGTGATGTCCCTGGTGCCAAATCGATAACAAACTCTATCTCTCTATCTGGCGGCAATCCCGGAATCTCATCTGGGAAAACGTCAACGAATTCCCTTACAATAGGTATCTGACCCAGTTCACCCTCGACTCTGCGGGTATCCATAACGTGAGCCAAATAACCTATACAACCCTTCCTAAGCAACTTACTTGCTTGCATCATCGTCAAGATTGTCTTGGCGATTTACTGCCATAAAATACCACCTTTGACTTATTCGGAGTCTTCAGGTGTACACACTTTTTCTTACAATCAATGACCGCTCCGTGACTTGATAACCAATCCATCCCGAGGATTACATCAAACTCTCCAAGTCGAATCGGTATCAAATCCACGCTAAGCTTAAATCCTCTTACATTAGCACAACAGTTCCTATAGATGTTGTCTACATGGATAATTTCTTTGTTTGCTACTTCTACATTTATTGGGTGTTCTAATTGTTCGCGAGGTAAACTTAATCTTTGAGCAAATTCATCAGATACAAAAGAACATGAAGCTCTCGAATCGAATAACACATAGGCATTTATATCATTGATCGGAATTATACCTGACACCACC
Organism: Panax japonicus; assembly: GCA_020205505.1. NCBI lineage: Eukaryota > Viridiplantae > Streptophyta > Magnoliopsida > Apiales > Araliaceae > Panax > Panax japonicus. Next base: position 54,142,119 of record CM035114.1, on the reverse strand, counting down.
TCCCTGGATGCCACAGCATCTTGCACTGTCATATTGAATGTCCGTGTTGTCGGCTTGTTTGGCTGGGCTGGTCCTCCACTGGTTGTTTTAGTGTTATTGCCCCTATTACCATATCCGCCATCCGTGCTTTTCTTCTTTGGGCACTCCTTGCTCCGATGTCCCACTTCACCACAGTTAAAACAACCTCCTTTCTTCACCTTAGGACAATTGGGTGTGGTATGCCCTTCTTGCTCATATGTATAACATACGATTTTTCCTTTCAAGCATTCCCCCGGGTGACTCCTTCCACAGTTTCCACACACCGACTTCTTTTGATGCACACTCCCGTGCTGCATCTCCAAATTACTACGCATACTGCTCCATTTCCGCTTATTATTGTTGCTACCGCCACTGCTAACATTATGATTCCCACCTTCTACTTTCTTCTTATTCTTCTCCCGATTGTATCTTGACACCGCTTCGCTTCCTCCTTCCGCTATAAGAGCTTTTTCCAACAGAGTTGAGAATGATGTGATTTGTAAAACCTGCTACCTTACTATAAATCCACGGATTCAGTCCATTTTCAAACCTTCTCGCTTTCCTCACCTCTGTGTCCACCTGATGTGGAGCGAATCTGGCCAATTCATTGAATTTCGCAGTATACTCTGATACTGACATATTCTCCTGTTTCAGTTCCAAAAACTTGATCTCCATTCTTGCTTGAACACTCTCAGGGAAGTAGTTCTCAAAGAACAACTTCTTGAACGCTTCCCAAGTCACGATTCCAGTTCCGGCTTTGTTCTGGTTGGCATCCCACCAATAGTTAGCCTCACCCTTCATTAAGTAGGTAGCAAAAATTGTCTTCTGCTCTTCTGCTACTCTAGCAATAACGAAGGCCTTTTCAATCTCCTTTACCCACGTTTGGGCTTCTATCGGGTCTGCTGTTCCTCTGAACTCAGGCGGTTCTACTGCCTTGAAGTCTTTAAAGTTGACTAGTTGGGTGCCTGCCTGATTTCCTGCAGGTTGATTCCTCATGGCTTCAGCCATCATGTTGACGAAATCTTGCATCGAGTTTTGTTGAGATCCCGCTGCATTATTAACTGATTCCTCAATATCTTGGTTCCTCAATCCACGTCTGCGTGCCATTATCTAGTGAAACAAAATTCTAACACGTTACTTGGATTTATTATCATATGGTTACTTAGCATGTATCACGCTATTTTATTTAAACAATTCGAATGATCCTTATGTGAGAGTTTGAAGCTAACAAGATTTGGAAGTCTTTCCCCCTGCTTAATGGGTTAAGTTTGTTTTTAAAGAACATTTTTCCAAATCAGCCTACTGGATTCACATAACATTAAATAGACAATTTACTATTTAAAATTTTCCAACACATATCATATCAATACTGCATTTATATTCATACACCAATCTTCAGTGACTTACATGATTAATGCAGGTATATTTTATAAATGCTACTCTCCCATTTTAACACAAAAGATGGGATTAACTCATAATGATACCTCCCTACAAACACAGTTAGGGAAAGTACCTAACCACATACTACCTCACACCTGTTGAGGTTTACATCAGCATAAAACCTTATTACACAAAAAGAAAGATACTAATGCATCTATCTACAACTGGGCCATCACATCATCACCACTGGTGGCCCTGCCAGGTCACCTGCACAGGCTCCTAGGGAAGCAACTACTGTAGAACTCTACGTCGAACGGATCGACTAGACTCTCCTATGTCATAGTGTGCCCTCCTAGCCCCACTGCGCTGGCCCTCATACGCTGCATCAAGGGCCAGTCCTAAAGTTTCTACTCTGACCTTTATGGTCTACAGTTCAATCTTTAACTGGCCCACCAGCTCATCCGACTCATATAATACATCTTCCACCCGCATCTTGTCGGCAATTTCTACATCAAACTCAGCCTGCATCTCCAGATGCTTTATGCTCAGCTCTCCAAACTTTGCCTTTTCATTCTCTAGCTGTACCCTAAGTATCTCAACTTGCAACTGGGACTCATCAAATTTTTCCTTCTGTTCGACTTTCTCCATCTGGGCTTGATGAGCCGCATCCTTGTATTGTTCTTCAGTAAATTGGAGGGTGTGGTTTTCTACTTCCAATTCCTCCACTCTGCCTTCTAATTGATTGATTCTCCTCAACAAGTCCCCTACCGGAGGACCATGAGGGACATCTTGGGTGACCTCATGCTCAATGGGTTCCTGCTCAACTGAGTAACTACCTTGGCGCTCGTCAGACATCCTACAAACACCATAAATAAAATCAACATCAGTACCACAATAAAATATATTCATTGATGAAATGAAATAATATTTTATTAAGTACAACACAAACTTGATGAATTTCCATAATCCATCTCCTAACATACTCTATTAGAGTTTTCTACTAAGGTTATAACCTAGGTTTCGCATTCCTAATGTTTATAACCTACAGCTTTGATACCAACCTGTGACGCCCCCAAATCCAGGTTCTCTAACCTCAGATTCAGTGCTCACGATCCTATCATCATCATAAGCATTCTATAACTATTACGAGATAATAAACATACATTGTTCATAATAATAATATCTCATAACATGGTCCCAAGGTCTCCATAACCTTAACTTCAAATACACTATTTATAATACAAATAGTTTACTTAAGGAAATCCATCAGATAATAATTTAATTAACATTCATTCTAAATTACTCCTGGATCTTGCCCTTGCCCTTGTCTTTCGTGTTAGATCCCTCGGGCTTAGCTGAAATAGAGGTCATGATATAGCAAGAGTAAGCAACTAATGTGCTTCACAAGTTTATAAAGACGAAGGAGATATATCATGACTTAGAAAGAAATATTGCCTTCAATGTTCAACAATAATATAAAATTTTAGAGGAACATGAATTATTAATCAACAATTGAATATTCGATATTTGAATAACATGAACTGAGTGGTTTTGAATAACCATGAACATTTACTAAGGTGCTCAGTAATTTAAACTGGACCTTTTAATATATTTTGGTATTCAAGGGGATCAGCCTTTCATACCCCGTGATTTATGCATAAACACTTAATAATCCGACATTGATATCATGCCTTAATCAAATTCGTTCTTTTCTCAGTCAAGAGTTCTTACCATATCAATTAATAAGAACAGATATTTAAAACCCATTTGATTTAACAAATTTAGACATGCTTGATCTAGCTGATACAATTAGCATAGATCTATCCCATAAACAGTTCATAAATGAAGAACTTTAATTTAATTCACAGTTCAATGATAGTAGAACGGAATTCAATTGCACAAAGTGCGAATTTTAATAATCAATATAGACGTGAATAATCATCAATAATTATCCACTAACATGCTTTGAAAATGATAACTCAAGTTTGAGTTAGGAAACTTGCCTCGATCGTAGGTTACGGCTACGAAATTAATTTCTATCCACTATGCAATTAAATTATCTTCCTTTGAGAGACCTATAATTAGTCTTTCAATTAGTAAATGTATAACATCAGATTATGTAATCACATAGATATTATACATTATATTTAGTCCTTATAAATATTATCATGTCTAGATAGTGTTACTATTAATTAACAACTACCTTTAATTCACGTAATATTATTAACTTAGATAATATTTAATTCACCATCTAGTATTATTAGTTCCCTAATAATACTTTCAATCATTTACTAATATTTTATTCACTTACTAATATTATTAATCACTTAATAATATTTTATTTCCTTTACTAATGTTATTATATTTAATAACATTTTATTTAATCTCGAATATTGTTATTTAATAATATTTTAATTATTTAATAATAATACTTTAATCTAATATTATTAATTATTTAATAATATTTTAATGAAATATTAATCTTAATATTTTTAAAAACATCATATCATAATATTATTAATATTATAATAATATTCCAATGATTTATTAAATTAATAAACAATTTATTCTAATTGTTCATCCTTTATTAACCTCTTATTTAATATCCATAAAAGGTCATAAATAATATTTATTGTTATAAATTACCAACATGCCCTAAGATAGTCATGATAAAACATACTATGAGCATTCAAGCATAAAAATCATATTTTTCTCATTAAAGACATCATTTAACTATTTATTTCCTTTTATTCATAACTTAACTATTTTTAGGAAAAATAGCAAACTGATTTCAAAAATTCTAAACTTCTGGATTTCTACAGATTATGAATTAACAATGAGATTTTAATTTTTCTGGAATTTTAGAAAATGATCTACTATTTTTAAAGTGCTCAAAACACTCAGATCTTGCTCTATTTTTAAAAAATTGAGTTTTGCTCCGAAAAATCTGAAATATTCAGGGTATGTTCTCCTAACATATATGAAGCCGCTGTAAAAATTTCAGAACGTTTCAGTGTATACACAGTGAGATATTCGAAGTTTAATATTTCGGAGTCCTTTACGGAAATGGCTATTACTCACAACCTATAAGTCGAAACGCGTCCGTTCTTTTTCCTACGCGTAGATAACTTCATAAGGTACCTCCTCTGTAATATTTTTTCAGATATTTACAAGACAAGGAACTAGCCAAAACAGCCTCATGAAAAACAAGTCAGTACCTGATTTAGGATTTCAAAGCTTTAACATAAAAAGTGGGCTGGTTTGGGAAAAATAATCTTAAAGCTTTCAAAACATGCTAGATTTGTGTCCTATCACTTGGGTTTACTAGATAACTCATGTATCTAGCACCCCCCTTTGACGGATCAAAATTCCAAGTTGTAAAACTTGAGTTACACAAGATTTAGTGGAAGAAAAACAAGAGTTTTCACCCTTGGAGAACATATGCTCATTTTCTTCCTCTAAGCCTTAGATCCAACACTCAAGATACTTAGTTCCATGCATGATGGTATGTATAACTAGTGTATCTTGAGTAGTTATACATAACCCCATCAAAACTCAAGCTAGCAAAACAAGGTAAAAGAAGAAGATGAAGGTACATTATACCTTGACTTAGTGGCTACCTTCCTTGATTTTCCAAAGTAACTAATAAACTTAGGGGGCATATACAACTAGCACTCCTATAATTTTTCTCTATATGGATGAATTTCTCTCTTTCTTTTCTCTCTTTGAAGTTGGCTAGCTTGGGAGCAAAAGATAGAAGAAGAAGAAGAAGAAGAAGAAGAAGAAGATGGAGTACGAATGAGGTGTTGGAAGAATGAGATGAGAATTCAAAATGGAATGGGCAATTCATTATTAATTCTCCCACAATCATTTTGTTGCCCACTAGGTAAAATACTTTGAATTATTTCCTCAATTAGTCTAGACATGATTATGAGTGGCAACCAATGGGAGCTTGTCCACATTTTTCATGTGTAACAATTTCAACTAATGGCCAAGTTAGCTTAATTATTCTACTTAGGATCCTCATAATATCCTCCATTTAGCTTTTATTTTAAATGCCCAATTTGGATTAATCAAATGTCTAGAATACCCCCAATCAAGTGGCTAAGTATTGGATTACATTTTATTTCCTTTGGGCTTTTCTTTTAATTGATTTGGGTTAGATAAAAACATAGTCCAACAATTTTAATAATGTTACCCAATTTGATAATTTAGGGCTTTCATTTCTAATCATATGAAATTTAATTACTTATACATATGATTTTATCTCATAACCTAATTAGATTTACAAGAATTAGGTTTAAGATTATTAGTCACTTGAAATACTAAGTTTACCCACTTAAGTTAGTATACATATAAAATACTAACTTTTTCGTGTTACCATAACCCTTAGGTTATTTAATATTCTTACCTAATGTATAATTAGGTCACAAGGCTTTCATTTTTAATGAAATCTATAAATGTATGTATCCATATATAACACAAAGTTTAAAAAAAATGTACATACATACATGGTGACTTAAAATTCACGGTTATTATAGACTTATCCTATGAAGAGATTCCTATTCAGATTGTTGACAGGAAAAAACAAGTGCTTAGAAATAAAGTGATACCTTATGTGAAGGTAATATGGAGGAACCACAATGTCGAAGAGGCTACGTGGGAACTCGAAGCTGAAATAATGAAGAATTATCCTGAGTTATTTGTTTAATCTGTGTCTTTGATTCTGGGGACAGAATCTTTATAAGTAGGAGAGAATGTAACGAATGAATTGTTTGAGTTGTGATTCTGGGGACAAAATCCTTGTAAGGAGGGAATGATGTAACATTCCAGAATTTTAATTGTTATATTAAATATTTGTTGAATTAGATAAATATTTAATGGATGTGTTTATGGTTGGATTTGTAATTGTTCAAATTTGATTCGATTTGGTTAATTATTTGTTAAATAAATAATTAAGGAAATTAATTATTTTATTCTAATTTAATTTAATTATTAAGTTGGAAAGTTTTGATTAATTGAATTATTATCCTTTTATTTGAATTTGTAATTCTAATTTTGTGGTATTGATTTATGTGTTGTAATAGTTTAATAAAAGGTGGCAAATGACCTTTTACAAAGGAGTTATTAAAATAACTTAAAGGAGTTTTAATTCAGTTTTGCCAAACAAGGCCTATTGCTTATTAAGTCTTTTTTCTAATTGTGTTTTACCAAACAAGGCATAAGGGTTAATTGGTTTTTTTAGTTGTTAGCCAAACAAGCCATATGGCTTTTGATTTTTAAATAAACATAATTGATGTCAGTTAAGTTAGTATTATATTATATATTTAATATTATTATTATTATCATACGTTAGATATCTAGTACGCTAGATAGAGTTAGGAAGAAAAGAAAGACTCAGAGGAAGAAGAAGAAGAATAAGAGAAGAAGAAAAGTGAGAGAGAAAAGAAGGGAGGAAGAAAGGCTAGAGAATTTGGAAAAGAATTGGGGAAAAGAAGTTTGATAATCAAAAGGGAATATCCATCATCTTCTACAATCAAGGTATTCTCCTATTAAGTTTTAAAGTTCTAGTTTTTTCTTCTCCTATTTCTCTATAAAATTCTTGTGATAGGGTAAATTGTTAATTTTATGGGTATTCATATAATTAACTAGTGTTGTAAAGTTATTTTCATAAGTTTTATACGATTATAATCAATGAATTGTTGTTATGTATGTAGTTTGTGAAGAAAATCTTTTTACAGAGAGTTTATGTGAATGAATATGGGTTAATTTAAAATAGAAATTATGTGTTGTTTAGTTGTTTTATTGATAAATTGGTTATTCAATTTGTTAGAGTATGTATATACTTTGATAAAATGCTTTAAATTAACTGTTTTGGTTGAAAAACAAAATCACAGTATTGATTTTCATCAAAAATATCAAAAAAATTATTTTTTTTATATCAAAAATAGTGAAATTGGATGTTTTGAACTTGTTGTTTATGTTGTTGTATGGATAGAGACATGTTAGGAATTCTTGAATTATGTTTACATGAAGTCTTTGTATGAATTATATGTGAATTAGACTGTTAGAAACGAACTTGTAGGCCAAAATTGGCTTTGTGCATATGATTTTCGTAGCTGTCTGCCAAAGTCTGCAGAGTGGCGCCGCAGCGCGGCTTGGCAGTATAAATATCGTGCCGCAGTGCCATCGCCACGCCGCAGCGTGGCCTCGTAGCTTATTTCTCGCGCCGCAGCGCCGCACCACAGTATAAACCGTGGCGCCGCAGCGTGAGTTAGCAGAATGGTCTGACAGAGTACTTTTTGTACTCAAATTTTTAAGGAATAATTATGTGATGATAGTAGGACTGTAAAATGTTAATTTTTGTACTTCTATACTATGAATAAGTATGTTATTAACAATTAACTTGTGTTATAACTTGATTATATGATTAAATAATCAAACCTATATGATGAATGTAGTTAGTTTAATTTGTAAAGTAGTAGTGACTAACTATGTCATGATGACATATATATATATCTAATAAAATACAAATGATTTTGAATTTTCCGCTCATTCAATAAATCATCTGGGCCGTCCAAAGTTTGGGATAAATCTCACCATCCATCTATTTAATAAAATACAATCTATCTAATTCTATATATCTAATTATATCTAATAAAATACAAATGATTTTGAATTTTCCGCTCACTCAATAAATCATCTAGGACGTCCAAAGTTTGTGATAAATCCCACCATCCATCTATCTAATAAAATACAAATGATTTTAAATTTCTCGCTCACTCAATAAATCATATGAGTCGTCCAAAATTTAGAATAAATCCCAACGTCTATAGTGCCGGAGGCACGGGACTGTTGCTAGTAAATATATATATATATATACACATATAGGGTATTGTGATCCGATTTGATTCGGTTTAGCCTACGAGCAAGGCAAGTTTTCTAATTCTTTATCTTGTTGAACTATTTATTGTTTCAATTCGATTACCTTATAAATGATGCAAGCTTTCTAAACTTTGTTTTTGATATTGAACAAGTTATTCTTGTATTAAACTTGTTATTTAGCATGCCCGAATATATTTGAATAATTTATCGTTCATATTGTTATGCATGCTTAGTATTCAATTCTAATTAACATTGACTTAATATTGTTCAAGTAAGGCATGTTATAATTATTCAAAGTATATGCTATTAGATTATTCCTAAAGCATGATTTTGGTTTACCATGTTGATTCAATTATGATTATTCTATAGTATGATGTTATTGGTTTTATTCAACTAATCCTTAGTTGATGTTCGTTGAATTCTAAATTACCCTGAAATGTATCCAAACCAAACTCACTTTGTTGGGGACTTGTACTCTAAATACTGAGATGAACAACCCTATTATTAGGGGTAACTTACGCTTAGCGTTGAATTATTTGTGCACAATACATTGTACGAAGGGCTGATCCCCCTAAGTATGAGGAGTCCCTATAGTATTATGACTGTTAAAGTTTAAGTTGAAACATTACTTATAACTATGGACATAGTTCGTGGTCTTAGGACCCTCAGTTATATACTTTAGAATGTTGACAAATCATATTGATTAAAATCCTATTGAGTCTCTTACCTAACATTTGTTGTAAAAATTTGTCATTCATTATTATTTCAAGTGAGCTTTGTTTGCTCACACTTGCTTATATAACTATTACAGTTAAGGATGAGAAGACTGATGTACCTAGCACCAGTAAGGGAAAAGGAAAGATGAACAAGTTTTGAAGACTTGTAATATGATAGTTTATTATCAGTTTTTGATTGAATGGGTGTAATAAAGATTATTTATTTTTCGCATTTAAATGATTGTGTTTAAAGGTTGGACAACCTGGGAGATTTTATTATGTAACCCTTGAATGGGAAAGATTTTATTTATCCAGTTTTATTGTGATTGGGTAGTTAGATATGAATGTTTGATTAAGTGAACACTAAATCCTGTGGGAATGAAGTCCCTGGGTTTGGGTGTGTCACATCCTGTTCACAGTCATGTGAATAACTCATAATCATAATTGTAGTTCTAATTTTCTCTTCTCATCCAAGACGAAGATATTTTTTATCACATATCTTGGCCTGAAAGATCAAAGATCATGGTTATACCAAATCATAGTTCCTGTTCAAAATCATACTAATAAGTTCATCTTTGCACTACGGGCCAAAGATATTCGTTAACAATTCATCTTTCCACTACATGCCAAAGATATTCAACAACATGTCATCTTTGCACTACGGGCCAAAGATATTCAACAACAGGTCATCTTTGCACTACACGCCAAAGATATTCATCAACAATTCATCTTTGCACTACAGGCCAAAGATGTTAATATTTCAAAGAAATATATAATCATTTCAGAATTTATATAAACAATAATTATAACCATGTTGATCAATTCACCTTTGCTCTTAAGCTAAAAATATTCAATTGTAAATTCAGTGGTTATGATCATACCAGTCAACAATTCATCTTTGCACTACTGGCCAAAGTGAACCCATAGTCACGATCATACCAATAATCTTCCCATCTTTACACTTAAGTCAAAGAGAAATTTCATCACCGGGATTATAAAAATGTTTTATATGATAATAAAAACATTACGATCAACAACTGCATTAAATTTTAAGAGTAATATTCTTGAATCAATGATTTCATAACACCTTAATCCAAATATTATAAATCACTTAATAATCTCATAATCTAATATTATTAATATTACCACAATATTTTAATCATTTCTTAAACTTATAAACAATTTTTTTAATTATTTACACTTTACCAATTAATTCATTTAATCATCCTAAAATGCCAAAATCATAAAATTTCATCACCAATAACCAAAACCCTTATCAAAAATCTGCATATACCTTATATAGGATTCCCAAGCCATAAAATCCTATTTTTCAATTTTGTTACTTCACATAACATATTTAATTCATTTACTCATAACTAGTCCATTTTCATGAAAAATACCAAATCAGTTCCAAAAATATTTCTTTTCTGGGATTTAGGAGAATATAGTCCCATATTGAACATATATTTTTCTCAAAATTTTTAAAATTCATTTACTATTTTTCACATGGCCAAAACTGTTGAATATTTAGACATTTATCATAAATTGTACGTTTGTCCAAAAATTCCAAAATTTACAGAGTATACTTATGTTATATATATGTACTCCCAATAAATATTTCACTAATTTTGGAGTTAACCACAAGGAGTTATAAGGGTTTACTTTTAAAATAGTCTTTTCTCATAAAATCCATAACTCCTAATCTATCCATCAAAAAATTGCCATTTCACAATCGAGAAAACTCATTAAAATATTATTTTAAATTTTTCCAGAATTTTTGAAAATCAAAAAAATCATGAAACTGAAGAAACATAATAACCCTTAAAATCCGTTACAATCCCTTACCTCAAAAGAGCGGTATTTTCTGACTGGAATGTAAAGCCGAAGGAACCTTGCACTGAATAGCAACTCTCAAAGTATCTAAATACTCACAAAATACGCTTGATAATATAGAGAGAGAGAAAGAGAGAAAGCTTATGTTTCTGGTGTGATTTTCAATTCTAACATAGCCCTCTATTTATAGGAAAATGTTAGCACGCCGAAGCAGACTTGACCTGCTACCTGATGGCTTTACCTGCTACTATTGCCACCCACCACATTTGAATTAGAATTTCAGCACATTTCTTCACCAACCATAGGTGGGACCCACGCATTCTAGAATTTTCCACCAAAATGATAAATTCTGAAACTTCAACAATTTCTGAATCAGTCACCTCTTAAAATTCATAACAATTTATATGTTTATTTTTAACGGTTCCAAATTTGTGGACATATATTCAACTTATATATGTATAACATATCTAAAAATCACAACGATCCAACGGTCGAATTAAATATTATAACTCACGCAATATATCACAAGAACACTGGTTTGATTTTTAATACATCATTTCCGACAAAAATACTGATAAAACACCTCAACATTAATTCCTTCATTTATAACCACATAAATAAATCCATCATTTATATTTGCATCAAATAAATATTTCCTTATCATATAAATAATTAATTAATTATTCACAAATAATATTACAGAATCACAATTATGACAACCAGGCCGTTCCCAGGAAAGAGGGGCTTTCCGATAAGGATTTCTCCTTACTGGCAGCGCAATTAGGTGACCAAACCTCTCCTTGACAGAACTTTCTAGACATTGCCAATAATGCTATCTAATAATATTATTCAAATAATAAGAATTATTGATCTGATAATGGGAAATACTGTGCAGTGACAATTATTGAAACAACAATAATATAAAATATCAACTCATCAATTATTGAATCAATAAATTAAAATATTAAACAATAATTACTGTAACGATTATTGAGTAGTGCCATCTTATGTAAGAATCAATAATTCAAAAATACTGTGTAATACCGCGTGCTACTGTGCAACAACGCGTATTACTGTATTTTAACCACCGGGTATTCCAAAAGTGTTAACGGTAACAACTACGTCGTTATTTATAAAAACTCAAACTTATCGTTTTCTTCATCCGACAGTTATTCTGTTATGGGGCCACAAATGACTGCGCCATCGTACGAATATTCCTCGACAACAATAATATTCCACGACCAAACGAATATTCCCCGACAGAAATGAGTATTTTATAACCACTTGCGTATTTTGAAAATTTTACCTATATCACCCTTAACTTTAAACTTTTATCAATTTAACCATTTACTGAATAATAATTATAAAAAAAATTGAATACTTTTATTTCATAAAATCCGGAGTCTTACAATACTTATCAACATGAGTGTAGAATTTGGAATCTGAAACGAAATAATATTACTTACATACTATAGAGTATGAAAGAAAATATTATTTGTTACGAATATTGAGCAAAAATAATATCCTTTACAACTGTTGAAAAAAAATAATATTCCTTACAAATATTGAACGAAGATAATATTTCTTACGAATATTGAACGAAAATAATATTCCTTAAGAATATTAAACGAAAATATAACTCCTTACGAATACGAAAAATAATATCGTAAGCGAATATGAAATAAATAATACCACTTACCTCAAAAAGAGAGCAATTCTGACTGGTATAAAGGAGATATTCTTGAAGAAATTTTTTACTGTTTTCAACACTCAAAGCTTATTTAAACTCTACGTTCAATATTATAGAAGAATAATTCTCTGATTCTGGTATGATTTTCATTTCTAAACTGAGCATCCTATTTAAAGGTGAATGGTAGGATACTATTTGGACGCACAGTAGGGGAAAAATCATGGGCTGCACAGTGATTCACCGACGAATTTGTTCGAAATTCACATGATTTTACAATATATATATATATATATATATATAACAAAACTGAGATAACTTTCTCCCGATAATTTTGAAAAATGGGTAAGTGGGGGGTCTATATAATAAGTTAAATTTACAACAAATATTTCGTAAAAATCCCCTCTATTTATCTCAATTTACTTGGCTTCATAAAACACATTTTTAACAATATTTATTCATCACTATTATAACTCACAATAGTAACAACCAGATCATTCTCAGGAAAGAGGAGGCTTTTCGATAAGGATTTCTCCCTATTAGCACGCAATTAGGTGACCAAACCCCTTTCCTCGATAGAACTTTCTAGACAATTTCAATAATGCAAATAATAATATGAATAACTTTCTCGTCTCAACTATTGATTTAATAATATAAAATATTGTGATAATAATTGAATCAATAACGTGAGATACTATGCAAAAATTATTGTGACACTAATTAAATAAAACTGAGTGACTTCTCACGTAAGCATCAATGATCAAAGATATTGTACAATACCATGTGCTACTATGTAACTACGCGTATTACTGTACTTTTACCACCGGGTATTTCAACAGTTAACGGTAAAACTTTTGCAGTTATTTTTATAAAAAGTTATTTCTGTCGTTTTCTAACTCCAACAGTAATTTCGTTGTGGAGTCTACCAATGATTGCGGCATCGTACGAATATTCCCTGATAAAACGAATATTCTCCGACCAATCGAATATTTTATAACAACTTGCATACTTTGTAAAATTTGTAAATATTACCCACAATTATAACATTATATCAAATCTACACCATAATATTCAAAAAAATATTTCGAGAAAATTAAATTTTTATTCATAAAAGTTGGGATCATTACAACCTATATCTTGCAATATATGATTCTAATGAACATATTTTCTTTTCTAGATTAAAGATCTCATGTAATACTACAACTAGCATACAATTAACAGAACTAAATATTAATATACACGGATCTACATGCTCTGACATTCGACTGTCAGACCTTTTTTTTCCAGAATTTCCAGTTTGCTTAAAATACCATTTGATGCATCTAGATGTTATGAAAACATGTTCTATCAACTTAGCATACTTTCTAACATGTTATTACATATATCTAAACAACAAATTAAAAATAACATCAAAGATCAAGGTTAAAATTAGGGTTTGCACCTTTTCTTGCTTGATTTTGATTTCTGGCTACTGATTCTATTGTTTCTATCACCAAGGCTTGTTTATGTATGTTATAAGAGTGTATATGCTTGGAATTTTTGTGAATTTGCACTGAACTAAGGCTTCCTTTTATAGAATTTCTAAATTAGGGTTTTTGGTCATTTTTACCAACTTCCCTCTTTAAATATCTGATGTTCTGTTACTTGTGCTGCTTGGGAGTTAAAAGCATATCATGTGGTGTGTTAGAACTTGTATTGCTGACTCTTAACCTACTTGTGAGCTAGTTTGCACAAATTAGTAGCTTAATTATACCCTAATCCTCTTTAATCTCGATTAGGGTTTTGGTTTTTATGATTTGGGTTGTTTAATGATGTTTATTAGCACCTAATTAAAGTTTAACAATCATTATTAGGTGTTAAGTTATAAGTAGGTTTTATACCTATTTATTGGATATCAATTCACTAGAATTATGCTCATCTCAAGTAGATTTTATTATGTTTTTATGCATTTTATGTTTGTTTAACATTTCTTGTAGTTGAACTCCTAAAGCAAGGAAAGACGTGGATTGGCATGGTGACACGAGTTAACAAGGACGATGCATGATGGACATGGGTAGATGATGAACTAATGCAGTGAATGAGCGTTATGCAGAAAGGCAAGATGAAGGACAAACAACAGAACAACAAGCAACAGCAGCAGAACATCAGAGTGCAGGGCACAGAAGCAGCACGGCTGCGCCCGCGCCCGTGCTGTCTGTCTTCAGATACTAATATTTCACCCATACGCGGCCGTGCCTAAAATAAGAAAGAACATTCCGCGCCCACGCTATAGCCTTGACAGTCATACATATCATGCGCCCGCGCCTGTTTTATACTGAGATCATGCGCGACCGTGCGAGTCCTCTGAAGCTGTTTGTTGACTTATTTTTAAATTTGAATTTTGAGTGATTGATCTTATCTAAACTATTTTGATTGGCACCAGATGTGGATTATGTGGTTTTTTATCAATTTTCATCCAAGGAATTAGGGTTCTTTGCTTTTGAACTAATGCTAGAGAGGTTTAGATTAAACTTGAGAATATTCTATATCCTCTCTTGCATTTAGTTATTAAATAATTAATTATTTTATTTTCCTGGAGATTATTGGTGATTTGGATTAGCACTTTGGAATAAATTCTATAATTGGGTTTAATCAATTCTCTCTTCTCTCTCAATTGTGCTATTTAATTTCCATTTGTTACTACAATCCCATAATGGTTTTCGGTTCATAAATGAACTAAACTTCATTATGGGATTCTAACAGATTTTGATATGTAGTCTATAATTATTTGCCGGATTGTTTGATTATATACTTTTCTTACTATGTACTACTTGTTGACCCGTGTATGCTTGCATGAGTTAGAGTCCTTTTATTTATACTAAAAAGGAGGCAACAAGTTTTTGGCGCCGTTGCCGGGGAGAGGCGTTTAACTTTATTATTATTATCATCAATTTTAAGCTAAATTTGTATGACTTAGACATTTCTAATCTTATCTTATTTCTATTTTTGTTTTAGTTTGTGTTTTAGTTACTTGTATATATTTTATGCACACGCGGTCATCTAATTCCGAGTTGACACCTGCTCAAGATAATATTAACGGAAGAGGTTGGAAAACGAGTGTGCGTAGAAATTTACAAGCAGCTTTAGAGACCACAACATCCAACACGGCAGCAGAAGAGGAAAGAGAGGAGCACAGGGAATTGAGAGATTATTCGATGCCAAATAACAATGGATTGCAGTCAACTATAGTCAGGCCAGCTATAGCAGCCAACAATTTTGAGATAAAGCCGGGCACTATTCAAATGGTGCTGAATTCGGTATAGTTTGGGGGTGCTACTACTGATGATCCAAATGAGCATCTATTAAGTTTCATTGAAATATGTGACACCTTCAGATACAATGGTGTGACAGAAGATGCACTCAGACTTAGACTATTTCCATTTTTGTTACAGAATAAAGAAAGAAGTTGGATTCACTCTTTACCTTCAGGATCTATCACAATATGGGAGGAGATGATTAATACGTTTTATAATGGATTGGGATGGCAATCAAGGCCTATTGTGGATGCAGCTGCAGGAGGAGCTTTATGGGCGAAGAGATATAAAGTGGCTTATAATCTTATTGAGACGATGACAGCTAATGATTTCCAAAATCCTACAACCATGATGCCACAACCCAAATTTGCAGGTTTGTTAGAGGTGGATGCTATCACTCAATTGTCAGAACAGATGGCATCCAGTGACGAAGAAGATTGATTCTTTGGCGGAGACTAAGGTGAAGACAGTTACGTTTGTGTGTGAAATATGTGCAGGGTCACATTCAACTGACCAATATGCTATCAGTTCAGAGTCTATACAATATGTGAGCAACTACCGGAAGGATCAAGGTCAATTTCAGAATACATATAACTCCAACAACCGCAACCATCCAAATTTCAGTTGGTCGAATAACCAAAACAATCAACAAAGTCAGTTTCAAGCACGACATCAATTTCAGCCACAATCATCTCAGCAACAGTTTGCACCAAGACCACCCTATCCACCTGGATTTTCTCAACAACAACATCATCCACCACCTGCACCTTAGTAAGAAAAGAAGTCAGAGATGGAGGAAATGATGATGAAGTACATGGTAAATACGAAAGTGATGATTAAAAGTCAAGCAGTAGCTATCAAAAATTTGGAAACTCAAATGGGTCAGATGGCTAGCATGCTTAACAATAGACCATAGGGTTCATTGCCAAGTACCACAGAGGCCAATCCAAGAAGAGAAGGGAAGGAATAATGTCAAGCAATTATACTTAGGTCTGGGAAACAAGTTGCAGAAAGTCATCATGGCGCGCCTGCACCACTTTTGCAGAAGGAAGACGCGTGGCCGCACGATCATGAAATTGTGTTTGAGGAGAATTTGATTAATGAAGGTATAAAACAGCAGCAAGAAGAGAAGAATAAAGAAGGTTCGTTTGAGAAGCTCGTGAATAAGATACCAGTAGTTCACCCTCCTGTTCCTTATCCACAGAGATTACATAAGCAGAGGGAAGACAAACAATTTAGTAAGTTTTTGGAGGTATTTAAAAAGCTGCAGATCAACATACCCTTAGCTGTGGTATTGGAACAGATGCCTAGTTATGCAAAGTTTATGAAGGGTATCTTATCGAGGAAGAAGAGGTTAGAAGACTTTAAAATAGTAGCCTTGATGGAGGAATGCAGTGCAGTGCTTCAACGCAAATTACCTCCAAAGCTGAAGGATCCGGGAAGTTTCACAATACCATGTACGATTGGAAAGATGAGCTTCAACAAATGCTTTGTGCGATCTTGCGGCAAGTATCAATTTGATGCTCTTGTCAGTATTTAATCAGTTGGGATTGCCGGCTCCAAGGCCGACAAATATTTCTTTATAACTAGCTGATAGGTCTATCACTTATCCATGGGGAATTGTGGAAGATGTACTGGTTAAAGTGGATAAATTCATCTTTTCAGCCGATTTCATCATTTTAGACTATGAAAAAGACAGAAGTATACCAATCATCCTTGGAAAACCATTCCTAGCTATAGGAAGAACCTTGATAGACGTTCAGAAAGGGGAACTAACAATGCGAGTTCATGATCAAGAAGTTACTTTAAACGTATTCAAGGAAATAAAATATTTGACAAATGATAAGGAAGCTTCAGAGTTGATTTGGTGGAAAAGGTTTTAAATGATGAAGTAGAGAACTTGGTGAATCAAGAACCTTTGAGAAATGCTATTGTGGGAAATTCAGAAATAAATGATGAGGAGACTGAAGAATTGTTCATTTTATTGACACAACTCCACAGTTCAGGAAATTCAAAACTCCTGTTGAGCCATTAAAGAAAGCTGGAGAATCATCAGTGAAATTGAAGCCATCTTTTGAGACATCTCCAGAACATACATTGAAACCACTTCCAGATCATTTGAAGTATGCATTTTTAAATGAAAATTCAAGATTACCTGTGATTATTTCTTCTGCTCTAACATCTTTTCAGGAAGAAAAACTACTAAGAGTTCTCAGAGAGTTCAAGTCAGCTATTGGATGGACTATATCAGATATAAAAGGGATCATCCCATCTTTCTGTATGCACAAGATCTTACTGGAAGATGATAGAAAGCCTTCAGTGGAACAACAAAGAAGACTTAATCCAGTCATAAAGGAGGTGGTCAAGAAGGAAGTATTGAAATGGCTGGATGCCGGCATTATATATCCAATTTCAGATAGCTCATGGGTGATCCGGTACAATGTGTACCGAAGAAGGGTGGTATGACAGTCGTCTCTAACGAGAACAATGAGATTATTCTAACAAGAACATTGACGAGATGGAGAGTCTGCATGGACTACCGCAGGCTTAACAAATCGATCAGATGTTGGATAAACTAGCGGGATCATGAGTTTTATTGCCTTCTGGATGGATATTCAGGAAATAATCAGATTGTTATAGCTCTAGAGGACCAAGAAAAAACAACCTTTAAATGTCCGTATGGTACTTTTGCTTTTAGAAGGATGTCTTTCGGTTTGTGCAATGCCCCGTTCACTTTTTAGAGATGTATGATGGCTATCTTTTTGGATATGGTGGAGCAAAATATGGAGGTATTTATGGATGATTTTTCAGCATTTGGGGATTCCTTTGATCAATGTCTGGAAAATTTGGTGATGGTTTTGAGAAGATGTGTTGAGACAAACTTGGTGTTGAATTGGGAAAAGTGCCATTTTATTGTACAAGAAGGAATAATTCTGGGACATAAGGTGTCGAAGAAAGGACTTGATGTGGATAGAGCTAAATTAGAGACTGTTGAGAATTTACCACCACCAACTTCAGTAAAAGGTGTTTAAAGTTTTCTAGGATATGAAGGCTTTTACCGCAGATTCATTAAAGACTTCTCCAAGATAATAAAACCACTTTACAGTTTATTGGAGAAGGATGCACAGTTCAAGTTTGATAAGGATTACGTGACTGTATTTGAGCATTTGAAGAGGAGGTTAACTTCAGCACCAGTCACTACAACACCGGATTGAGACCTACCATTCAAATTGATGTGTGATGCCAGTGATTATGCTGTGGGGGTTGTTTTGGGTCAACAAAAAGAAATTTTTTTCATGTGATATACTATACGAGCAAGACCCTTACTGATGCATAGTTGAACTACACCACCACAGAGAAGGAATTACTGGCAGTTGTGTATGCTTTTGACAAGTTTCGAGCATATCTGATTGGTACAAGGGTGATAGTGTACACGGATCATACGAAAATTCGACACTTGGTGGCAAAGAAGGATGTAAAGCCTCGTTTTATCAGATGGATACTTCTGTTGCAAGAATTTGATTTAGAGATTAAGGACAGAAAGGGAATTAAGAACCAAGTGGCGGACCACTTATCTCGACTAGAAAATTCGGGAAGGGAGGTAGATGACAAGACTGTGATTAATGAGTCCTTTCCAGATAAACATTTGTTTGTGGTAAAAAGGGAAGTGCCATGGTTTGCAGATTATGCGAACTACTTTGTAAGTAGGATGGTCCCTTCTGACTTAGTTGGTCATCGAAAGAAGAAATTTTTGCATGACGTAAAGTGGTTTATATGGGATAAACCATATTTGTTCAAACAATATGTTGATAAGATGATACAGAGATGTATCCCATATAGTGAGACAGAGGGGATGTTGCAGGATTTCCATGCTTCATTATATGGTGGTCACTACAGTGGAGACCGAACAACGGCTAGAGTGTTACAAGCAAGATTCTACTGGCTGACGATTTTCAAGGATGCTTATAGTTTTGTCCAGAGATATGACAGATGTTAAAAAGTTGGGAATATTTTGAAAAGGAATGAAATGCCATTGAACACGATCCTCGAGGTGGAAATTTTTTATGTTTGGGGGATAGATTTGATGGGCCCTTTCGTTTCTTCTTATGGAAATTTATACATCTGGTTAGCAGTTGACTATATTTCAAAGTGGGTGGAAGTGGCAGCTCTTCCAACGAATGATGCCAAAGTGTTCCTAAGATTTTTACATAGGAGTATTTTTACAAGGTTTGGGACTCCACGGGCTATCATTAGTGATGAAGGCAGTCATTTTTGTAATAGGCAGTTCACAGCTCTGTTGGCTAAGTATGGGGTAAATCATCGCATTGCTATAGCTTATCATCCTCAAACTAATGGCCAAGTAGAGGTTTTAAATCGTGAAGTTAAGAGAATTTTGGAGAAAGTTGTGAACCCCACAAGAAATGATTGGTCATTAAAGCTTGATGATGTTGTATGGGCATATAGGACTTCTTATAAGACTCCGTTGGACATGTCACCTTTTCGGTTGGTTTATGGGAAGGCTTGTCACCTTCCTATGGAGCTTGAGCATAAGGCATATTGGGCGATTAGGAAGCTAAATTTTGATTTGAAGGTTGCAGGAGAAAAATGCTTACTCCAACTCAATGAGTTGGACGAATTCAGATTACAGACGTATGAAAACTCTATGATGTATAAGGAAAAGGTGAAGAAATGGCATAATCGCAAGATTATAGATGGAGTATTTGAGCCAGGAGAAAGAGTTCTGCTGTTTAAATCAAGAATTAAACTTTTTCTTGGGAAGCTCAAATCAAGGTGGTCAGGGCCTTTCATCGTGAAGACAGTTTTTCCACATGGTGCAGTAGAAGTGTTCGACAAGTTCCTGGACAAGCCGTTCAAAGTGAATGGACAACGACTAAAGCATTATTTTGGTGGCGAGGTTGACAGACAGAAAGCAACCTCCATTCTTTCTTCAACGTGATTGAGTCAGAGATTGTCAAGCTAATTGACTATAACTTAGCGCTTGATGGGAGGCATCCCATTAGTTCTATCTTTATCTCTGGTTTATTTTGCGTAGATTGTATTTGTTATTTAATTTTCATGCTTAGTTGTTAAAGCTTGTTGAGGGTTACATAAGTATTATGGGAGCTGAATTTGCACATGATGATGTTTGAGCATAACATAGAGAGTATGGTTTTAAGATAGTCATTCTTGCTTATTCATTAGTTCATGCTTTAATATTGATAATTGTTGTTTGTGCAGGTGTATTGGAGTGGATTCATCACTATTTTGGTAAATTGGAGATGCAGATTGGTATTGCAGAATGTAGGGTTGCGCGGCCGCGCCATAATAGCTATACAAAAATGCGCGCCCGCGCTATAAGTCTGTGCAGTAAGAGCAATCGTGCGCCAGCACCATGTCCACATTCAGAACACGCGCAGCCGCGCTTGAGACCGGGTTTTGAAAAATTTTTAAGATTTTAAAGACGTCTCTTGCCCCATCTTTCATATCAGTTGAATTAGAAGAGTGCATATTCCTTTTCTCTCCACAGCGTGCACGACTCTTCCTTCCCAAACCGTTCCAATTCAAAAGTTGTAATGTCTCATCCCACTACGTGTATATCGCATCCGTTTCCTACCCACGTTTAAAGTTTTCACTGATAAAACTAGGGTTTTTCGGTGGGTGCGTGAAATACAAGTTTGGGGGTTCTTTGTTTATCAGATATTACACCCACGATTCCATCAATCAGGTTTCTGTTCTTCTTCATCAATACAAATGGGTCCAACGCGTGCTCGCTCTCGCACTCCCGAATCATCCTCTGACAGTAGCCAAAGTGGTGATAATGTTGATTTCTCTAAGTTTGTCCGCTTGGATGCACAGATAGAGTACTACCGCATTGTGGGAAAATAATTTATACGAGAACGCGGATTCAAGCCAGATGCACAAGATGGCTAGTTGGTGCAGATGATCAAGGAAACATGTTGGCATGACGTGTGTTCTACGCCAATGGCTTCACCTATGGCTATTGTGCGGGAAATTTATGCAAATACACGGGAGACGATGAATGGTTTTTCATTCGTTCAAGGGATTCAAGTGGATTATAGACCGAGTGCAATTCGTGGAGTATTCAATTTTCCCGACCCTCCAACTGGACAAATAAATTGGGTTGAGGCAGAACGCATGGAGATAGACTTGGATGTTGTTATTACTGATTTATGTATCCCAGGGACACAATGGAATTGCATGCCTAACACTAATCAGCCCAAGACCTTTTCGGCTTCAACTCTTAACCGCTATGCAAAGGCTTGGAATCTCTTTGTGTGTGCAAAACTCATGTTATCATCCCATCAGTATGACATTATAGTTGAACGAGCAATTATATTATGGTGGATTATTGTGGGAAAAAATATCAACGTAGGTCACCTAATTAATCAGAATATGATGAGATACATGCAGGGAAGTACTACGGGAAGTATACCACATGCATCAATCATGGCTCATTTGTGTGCTAGAGCAGGAGTTCGATGGACGGATGAACAGTTACAGTACCCTAGTCAGGATATTACTAATGCCACCATAGAAAGATTCAAAGATTGGGCAGGAGGTACCCCGCACCCAAGGGGAAAGGGTTTCATCCTTCGTCCCGCATCATCTACGCCATCATCGCAACCCTCAAAGACGAATGAAGCAGGAACGTCAACTCAAGCCACTGCTGCTGTGACAACCCAAATTTTTATAAGTTATTAAAATAAGAATTTAATAGTTAGAATTCTTATTATGAGATGTTTTGAGTTTGAGTATGTATATATACGTGCTATATATGTTGAAATATATGATCTGGTGTGAAGAGAAATATATATTCATATATTGGGAAAGTGAGGTTTAATAGTTGAGTTAACTATTGAAGGAATTAAATGAATTTAGTAATTAATTTTAAATATTTATTGAATTAAATAAATATTTTAAATTTATTTATTTATTGAGATAAATAAATGGTTGATAGAATTGTTGTGAATTAATTTAGTAACTAAATTGATTAAAGTAAATTAAATTAAATAATGTTAATTTTATTTGAAGGATTTAATTTAAGGAAATAATTAAATTAAATCAATTGCTTCATATTTAAGAAGATAATTAAATTAAATGAAGTATTTAATTTAAAGGAAATAAATAAATTAAACAAAGCGATGTTTCTAATTTATTAATTAAATTAGATATATAATTATTTAATTATTTATTATAAGCATAATTATAATAAGAATATAATTATAAATTATAAGCTATTAAAATGGTTACATGTGTGACAAGTGTAATTATATAATATAAATATTATTTAAATATGGCTTTTGGTTTATTTTAACTGACGTAAACTTTTTATTTTTATAACTGTAGTGTGCGTGGGTTAGTGGGAGGCCAGTTATATTATGCGTATTATTTTTCCCCTAAGTCTAGTTATCAATGAAGAGCATAGAGAGAACTTGGAAGCAAGAGAGAAAACATTGTGATTGTGAGTTTCTAAGATTTTCAGGAGGAAGAAGGAGAATTTCTAAGTCCTAATACTATCTTTTGCTAGCATTCAATCAAGGGTTTAAGGTATAATCTACCCCTAATTCTAATTTGTAGTCTTGTAATTTTCTATTCTTTGGAAATTAGGTTTTGGTTGAATTGTTGTAGAAGATGTTGTTTATATGTATGTATTCTCTTGATAAATCTGTTAGTTATCCTCTATAAGTCTATGTTGATGTTCAAATACATGAAATTTGGGTTTATAAGGAGAAAAGTAAATAACAGTATTTTTATTCAAAAATAGCTTTAGAAAGTACAAAATTTCATGATTAATATGTGTTATAATCTGTTATTTGATGTTAGAATATGTTAGTATTTTAATAAACAAATGCGGAGTAGTTTAAATCGTGTTAATTGGTTAAGAAACGAAGCCGTGGCGATTGAATTCGCTAAATGTGTTAAAACATGACAATAGAGTATAAACATGTGTCTTGGGTCAAATTTTGGGTTAGTTGATGTTCTTTTAAATTGTTAATTCTTTGGTATGTTGTAGTTCTATGAATTACAAATCCATAGAATCAAAAATGGACTAATTTGGATGTGTATAGCTCAAGTTATGAAGATTAGTAGGAGAAAAAAGGGTCAGAAATCGCGAGGAATGGTAGCTTTAGGTCCCGTTTCTGCTAACGGGCGCAGCTGTGTTGTGCCCTAATTCATTTGGGGCACAGCTATGCCGTAGGGAACAACTACGCTATGCCCAAGGATTAATTGGGCGCAGCTGCGCCCAAACTATGTCAGGTGTGACTGTTTTGACCTATTTTAGTAAAATGGTCATAACGTTTTCAGACGAACTACGATTAAGGTGATTCAAGATGATCCGGAAAGAGGACGAATAGACCTACAACTTTTGTTCTTTAAGATTTTCAATTTTAGGTTGGGAACAGTAGTCAAAATGGTCATCTTTGTGACTGATGTGTATTCAAAGGCAATCGAAAGGCGTCAGACATGCACATACACAAGTATAGTGATGTCGATGATAATAGATGTTGTTCTAAGTTATATAACATGAATATTATGAAGTATAATGATGCTTAACATTAATAAATGATATATTAGATAAGTTGTATATGCATACTAAGCACACACAAGAGAGACAAATCGGGTGTATGACGAATGAATGTCGAAACGCCGTAACAAATGTTAATGAACGTAAAAAGTGTTTTAAGTCCAATGAAATGAATATTATAAGATATGAAATGGGTTAATATAAAACCAATAATGATTCCTAGCAAGACTTAAGCACTTGAATGAACTTCGAATATGAAATATAGTGAGCTATAAGTCGAAAGGTAACACAATAAAATTGAACCTTGTGTATTGATAATAGGAAGGGTTATGAGACGTAAATTAAAGTTTACATTATAACTACTATGCGTTGCTATGTGACTAATGGTTAATGTGAATGATTATATAATTGTGTAGGGCACGTGAAGTGCAGATATCTGTAAGCTGTTAAACTGTTATTGGTAAACAACGATCAATGCAAGTCTTTCAGTTCCTATTTGCTATGTGAATTTGATTGTTTTAAATCTTTATTGCAAAGAACATAATGTGTTATATATATATTGAATGTATGAAATGTTCATTAATATTATAACTCACAATACTTAACAACCAGGTCATTCCCAGGAAAGAGGGGGCTTTTCGATAAGGATTTCTCCTTATTGGCGAGCAATTAGGTGACCAAACCTCTCCTTGACAGAACTTTTAGACATTTTCAATATTATAAATAATAATATGAATAAATTTGTTGTCTCAATTATTGATTTAATAATATAAAATAGTATGCAGATGATACTGTGATAATAATTGAATCAATAATATGAGAGATGTGATGCAGCAATTACTGTAGCAATAATTGAGTATAACTGAGTGACTTCTCACGTAAGCATCAATAATCAATATCGTGTGCTACTATGCAACCACGCGTATTAATGTACTTTTACTACTGGGTAGTTCAACAGTTTAACGGTAAAATTATCGTCGTTATTTTTATAAAATGATAACCACTCGCTTACTTTGCAAAATTTATAAATATTATCCACAACTATAACATTATATCATATCCACACCATAATATTCAAAAATATATTTCGAGAGAAATTAATCTTTATTCGTAAAAATTGGGGTCTTACAGTTAAGTTAATTAAGAATGACATATATCATATTAATTTATAAATGTATTTAATTCAATTGAATTTTTATATGCTCTTAATGAGGGAACGATTCCTCCAAATATATAAGTCCTTGCTATGGGTCCAGACAGGGACCAAGTCATTCTCAATAGTTACAAAATAAATGAATGTGAATTTCATACAAAGACATGCTCGCAGTAAAAGAACAACTAATACTGGAGTGTGTGTTCAAGGAGATTGTTACAATGAGCTTGGTCGTGCCTTTTATGGAGAGTTAGAGGAAATCATAGAGTTGTCGTACAAGGGCACGCACGGGGGTCATATTAACTTGTTCAAGTGTTGTTGGTTTGATTCAGAAAAAGGGATACGTATTGACAGACATGGAATCATCGATATTGACCTCCATAGGTCGGCTTACTCAAACGAACCATTTGTTTTACCAACTCAAACAGTACAAGTATACTACACTCCTAGTCCTGTTAGGAAAAGGGATAGACCGCCTACAAATTGGCAAGTTGTAATTCATACTCTCGCGCGCAGTCGTGTCCAAGTAATAGACAGGGATTTCTACCAAGAGGAGATGTTTCATAGACCTCCTATAATAAATATAGAGGACATCAATGATGTAATCCAGTTAGAGGGTGGAGATGAACCTGATGAATTGGATCTCGAGACAGTTATTATGCTAGATGACAATGATACTGAGGAAGAGTTATTGACTGACACTGACACAGAATCTGAAGAAAAAGATGGTTATGAATCTCCGATACTTGTACAAAATGATTCTGACTCATTCAACGATTTTCATTAAAATGTATGTTTAGTTTTAATTGTATTACATATAGGAATGTTCTCTATATCCTTAACATATTTATGTACCTTTCATTAATAGTTGTCGTAGTTAATATTTTGCAGTCATGTTTATGTACCTTTCATTTATAGTAATCGTAGTTAACTATTTTATATAATTAATTGTCATTATTGTCCTTTTCTATAAAATGTATGTTTAGTTTTTAATTGTATTACATACAATTATATATGTACATGTTCTCTATATCCTTGACATGTTTATGTACCTTTCATTTATAACTCATACTAACATCCTAAATTTTTTATTTATAGATATCTTCTAAACCAGCAGCATAAAAGCGCGGGTTGGGTCGGGGCCCTAATCATGTGCCGAAGGCCCCGACTAATCTGAATGATCGCATTCTCATACAGATCTGTCCTCCTTTAGAAAGCACTTAAGTTAAACATCGTGTATATATAAGGGTTTAATATTTCCATTATTATAAATATATTTTAATGTAAATTATTGTGTATTGTATTGATTTTAAATATAGTAAAATTGTAAAGTGCATTTCACAATTATGCTTACAGAACTGGCTTACGCCAGTGATTACATGGGCGAGCACACCTCTCGCCCATAAGGATGCAGTTTGGGCTGAATTTTAGGTATATTTTTTTATCACTCTGGTAGATAATACATAGTTAATCAAATAATATTGTTTAGTAATGTTAGATTATGGTAATATAACAGTTTTAATATTATTATTATTATTTTATTTGTAGAAGCGGTATAGATGGGATGACTTACAGGCATCAGTTATTCAAACACTGTTCTAGCAGGAGTGCACCGTCCGAACTAAAGATAATCTGAATAAGGAATGACAGAAAGCCATGCACAATGCTGAGATTGACCATCCCGGACAGGGTGAACAGTATATGCTTGAGCATAGCCCCTGGTGGTGCGCACAGCCAATATGGGTGCAGATGTGTGACCAATAGAGAGCTGAGATTTGGGTCAAGAGACGCAAAACTGTCGCCTCGAACAAATCCTCAGGTGTATTTGAAGGCAAAAAGGCAAAAGGCACATACAAGGGCGGCAATATATCACAGCTGCAGCATATTGCTGCCAGGGTACGTATTTATAGCAAGCTTGTTGGCTTAGTTATTTGTTTTAATGTTTACAGTCATGTTTTATAGCTAAAATATCATATGTTTACATATTAATATGAGAACATGAACTGTAGGAGTCTCAGTCTCAAGGTTAACCTATCAATTGGTTGGATGTGTATGTTGCCACCCGTGATGGTCTGCCTGATGTTGTTCAGATAGCGGTAATAATTTAACTTTATACTAATATGTTGTTTATAAATTATAAATCCCCCAAATCCAGGTACTTGAAACCAGAACTCGTTGCTTCACGATACCATTTCTATGAGCGGAATAATAATAATAATAATAATAATAATATAGATAACAAACTTAATTTACATAATTATCAGAGTCTAGATCCCCAGGTACAAGACCTTTAAACATTCATTACATAATTTGATAGATAATATATATCATTGTCTTAATAATATCAAACTATTATATAAACTACCACAAATCTTATTTTGTTAGCTTTCCTTTTTCCTTTGTTTCTTCATGAGCCTTCTGGTTCTTCACACTTAGCTGAAAACATTTAAATTAAGCAAGGATGAGCATTTGAGTGCCCAGCAAGTAATAACAATTATATATATATATATATATATATATATATAAGCTGAAAGAATTTAAATGTTTTCTTTATACTACCCTTCTACAACAAATCAATACTTGTGAAGTAATCTGAACCGATGATAATAACATAACAACCCTCTTTCAAATTTTTGAAACTACGTACTGACTGACTATAAATAGGGTTAAGGTGACATACTATGAACATTGTTTTCATCTTCAAAAAGGTTAAATAGAACTTCATCTGTAAACTGTCATAACTTACGGGCACTGGGGTGATCAGCCCGTTGTACCATGTATTGATCAATATTACATGCAAGAATGATGTTATCATTCACTCTGTCCACCTTGGGTGCATAAAAATTTTCCCGTGTAAGGGATGTTCATACTTGTCGGGGTTCCAAACCAAATCAATTCGGTTGGATAATAATAAAGTTTTATTTTGTTCAACAATAATATATAATTCAACATATATATATATGGTTAATTAACAAAGGTGTATCAACATGTGATTAAATACAGTTATTATCCATGTGGGGACACTTATACAACCATTTATAGAAATTAACGAACATAATATATATCTGAATTACCATATACTAACATGTTGATAATCAATGAGCGTATATAATATAGGGTTAATAATATGTACAGTAATAATATAATTCTGAAACATTCTTACTTATGTCCATTGCATAAAAAAATGCAAATGTAGGATACTTGCCTGGTCTGCTGCTTACAAAATGCAACTTAGTTTTATCTTTTATATCACGACCTATCATTAATCAGATCATTCGTTCGATTAGAATAATATACTATAACACATAATACTACATTTCGCAGTCAGCACATAACCTAATCACATTATCACACATGTTCAATAGTTATTGGATCACAAACAAACATTAACACAATCAAAATAATTAAGTCTAGATCAATTTTTAAAACATGTCGGTGTACCGACAGCTTTATCGGGTAATTATCGAGTCTAAGACTCTACACCGAAGTTTAATATAATTTAAACATCGGTCAAATTATTTTTAAATGACTTATAATAAGTTTTAAACAATTATTATAATTTATCATGAATTTTCAAACACTGGAATCATTATTAAATGATTTAAATATCCAACAATTCTATTATCTTTAATATTTAATTAATATTAAACTATTAATGAAACTATTGCCAAAATATTAAAGTTATTTATAATAACTTAGAATATTTTTAAAGTATTAATAATACCCTTAAATGATTTTTTTAAAATATTTAAAAAAAATTAAATAATTACCATTAATATTAAAATATAATGTACTATTCCTCATAATATTAAAAGTCATTAAGTATAACTTATATATTTATAATTCATTTATATCATTTTTAAATGATTTTTAAATTAATAAAACCATTTTAAAAACAATTTATTTAATATAATTATTAAATAAATTTAATATCATTAATGTTAAATAAATATCATTAATATTCAATTATTAATGAAATTATCCTTTAAATATTAAAAGTTATATTTTATAACTTAAAATATCTTTAAACACTTTATTTTCATTTAAAATGATTTTTATAATAATAAAATCATTTTTAAACTAAATTATTTAATATAATTATTAAATAACTTTAATATCATTAATAATAATTAATTAATGAAATTTACCTTTAAATAGTGAAAGTTATATTTTATAACTTAAAATATTTTTAAATACCTTATTATTATTTAAAATGATTTTTAATATAATAAAATCATTTTTAATTTATTTATTTAATTCATTTATTAAATAACTTAACTATCATTAATATTAATTTATTAATTAATTTCATCAAAAAATATTAAAAGTCATTAAAAATAACTTAAAATATTTTCTTATACCCTAATATAATTTTAAATAATTTTTTCAAGTATTAAAAATATTTTTAAATAATTTATTAAATATAATAATTAAATAAAATAAATACCTTTAATATTTCAAAAATATTAAATATTTATGAAGTATATTAAAAATAATTAAAAATTAATTTTTAGACTTTAAAATAATTTTTAATAATTTATTTTCTATTTTTAATAATTAAAAACTAATTTTCTATAATTATTTAATAAAAATATAATTTTTATAAATAATTTGTCGTTAAAGACCACCTATAGCGACAAAACCGTCGCTATAGGTGTTCTTCATGTTCTTCATGAAAACCTAGATCTTCATACACAGTTTCGAGGGACCATGTTTGACCATCAATCATTTTTCACACAAAGTGTTTCTGGACTTCTTGTTGATCAGCTCATGTAATACAAATTCACCACTACAAGACCCAACAACAAATATGACAATCAAGCATGAAACTAACTAGATCTAAGCCTTCAAAGGGACTGTTAGACCTGTTCTTCATTTTTCGGGTTACCCAAAAATGAAGAACAGTTCGACCTGTCCACTTTGGGCTTCCACAACTTTCTAATCTTGTAATCTTTTTGTGATCTAAGAGTTGTAGTGTGTAGTCAACATGTAAGTTAATAGATCTATCACATAAAATCACATTAACAACAACTAATCAAGCAGATACAAGCCGATCAACCACTGTCAAAAATAAGCTCCAACCAGTTTTTGGAAATTCCCGGAAACAGAAAGCATGACCGGATGGTCTACTTTGACCATCCACTACCTTCGACTCATTTAATATTAAGGAGATTTTAAGGCATAATCTTGTAATACTTATACCAAGCTACCATTCTATTACAACAACAGAACCAAAACATCAATACACAGACAGATCTAGTCGATCAAAAGCAGTTGTCAGGCCGTTTCTGGGCAGTTTCTGGGTTACCCAAAAATGCTCAGTCATGGCCGGTTAACGACTTTTGACCATAAATAACATGCAATCTAGACCAGATATAAGCTTGTTTCTTGATCCAGATCAAAGACCACATATTAGCCTACAATATTCAACACTTAAAACACAAAAATCAAACACAAACAGAGATCTACAAGGCATGACATTCACTGTCAGACATCAAAACCAAACTTTTTCAGTTTTTGTAAAATGCTAGATCTGAGCCTATAGATGTTATGGATCTAACATCTATCAACCCAGATAACTTAATTAGACTCCATACAACATTTTTAACACAACAAACTTAACATTTAACAACAGATCAAAGGTCAGATTTCATGGCTAGGGTTTATACCTTCTTTGATCAATCTTTGATTCTATGCTACTGATGTTGTTTATGAAATTCGTGGGGCTTGATTTTGTGACTGTTATGCTAAGAAATTTCGTGGGTTTTGAGTTTGAAAGAGTTTAAATGGGTGTTGTGTACAAAATAAGCTAACAAATGAACTTTTTCTCTATCCAATCTATATATATATAAGTGTTAGATGCATGTATGGCTGAGCTTAGGGGCTGATTGCTAGAAATTATAGATCACATGGAGTAGTTGGGTTTGGTGAACCACTTCATCTAAGGTCAAAACCTATAGGTTAGCCTCAATAATGCATAAAAGGGTATAATGGACATTAGGCTTGTAATTTTAATGGCTTAAATGTAATCTTGTCAAACCCTTAGGGTTTAACCCAAAGGGTTAGCATATAACATTTATAGGATTTAGCAATTAAGGTTTGCACAAAATAAAAAATTTAGTTTCTAAAATTTATAATTAGGGTTTTTTTAATTTGATTAGAGTTGTAATTATACATAAACATTAGGGTTTAATATCACTAATTATAATTAACCTTGCTAATTTAGCAATTAGGGTTTATAATTTTGATAATTAGGGTTACCAAATCACAATTAGGGTTTATAAATCAAACATTAGGGTTTCTAGAAATTAATATATCCAAATGTTAATTAGGATTGACCTAATTAATCATAAAATCATATAACACAGTTATATAATAGTCTTAAACTTACAATTGAGTTTCAATTTAGGGTTTTCCACAGTAAAACTAGGGTTTTCAAATACTGCACCATAATTGACCAATCATTGTCAGTACGTACATACAGTACATATTTATAGCACTGAAAAATTAAAATATTGTTAATATTATATTATTATTCTGATGCCTTGCTCAAAATCCAAAATTAGGGTTTGGATTCCATATCTGATTTATCTGCCACAAATAATTGTTCCGTCGGACGAATATTCCCTGTTAAAATGAATATTCTCCGACCAATCAAATATTATATAACAACTTGCGTACTTTGTAAAATTTATAAATATTATCCACAACTATAATATTATATCAAATTCACTCCATAATATTCAAAATTGATATTTATAGAAAATTCATCTTTATTCATAAAAGTTGGGGTCTTGCATAACTCTATCAGTCTATACAACACATAAGACCTAGTATCAAATTAGACTATTTCGGGTTGAGTTGAATCCGGTATAATTTCGACATCCCGGCATCCTAGTCGGATAAATATCGAGCCTAATTTCCTTAAAACTCTGCCTAAACTAGTTCACAAATATTTTAGATAATTTATTATCGGTCAAAATATTTTTCATAAGCTCGTAATATTTTTTAGATAATTATTACCATTTATCATGATTTTTCAATCATTAATATCGTATTTATATGATATAAATATCACAATATTCTATTATCATTAATATTTATTTATTATCAAATATTAATAAAATTCTCAACATAATATTATAATATATTTATAATATCACAAAGTATTTTTTAATACTTAAAATCATTTTTAAATAATTTTTAAACAATTAAATCCATTATCTAATAATTTTCATTAATATTAAATATTAACATTTTTCATGCCAAAAAATCAAAATTTATATTTTATAACTTAAAATATTTTTATAACACTTAAATCATTTTTAGATGATTTTAAATCATTAATTATATTTTTTTCATAATTTATTTAAAACATTTATTAAATAAAATAATTACCATTAATATTAGATTATTAATGAAATTCATCACAAAATATTAAAAGTTATTAAAAATAACTTAAAATATTTTTTATACCATAATATAATTTTAAATAATTTTTCAAATATTAAAATTATTTTTAAAAAATTTATTTAATATTATAATTAAATAAATTAATTACCATTAATATTCCAAAAATATTTATTCGATTTTTAGGCTTTAAAATAACTTTTAGGAATTTATTATGTATTTTTAATAATTAAAAACTATTTTTTTCAATTTATTTATTAAAATAATTAATTTTCAGAAATTAAGTGTCGCTAAAGGGCCCTATAGCGATAGAACCGTCGCTATAGGTGTTCTTGGCCAAACCTAGAACATTCTAACCAATTATCAGGCTGCTTAGTTTGACCAATCGTAGATCTTAGATCATAAGGATTCTGGGTTTGTATTTGTGTTTATGTTGTAGTATACATGTAATACTAAAACCACAATTCGATTTCATGACCAAACTAAAACAAAACTGCCAGATCTAAGCTACAGAAATTGTTGTCAGATGTGTTCTTGAGTTTCGGGGTTGCCCAGAAACTCAAGCAGTAACAAGGGCCCTATTTTGAAGCTTTGTATCTTTGATTCTGAACTTACTTAATGTGATCTAAAAGTTCAATCATGTAGTAGAGATGTTAGGGTACAAATATCAAGCACTATATCAGATTAACAACATCACATGAGAGAGATTAAAGCTGGTCAAAGTGATGTCAGAAAACGGTTCTTGAACATTTTTGGGTTTTCCAGAAATGTTCTTGAGCAGTCGGTCAACCTATGTTTGACCATCCTTATACTTGATTCTGT
The DNA here is from genome assembly GCA_020205505.1 of Panax japonicus. Lineage (NCBI taxonomy): Eukaryota > Viridiplantae > Streptophyta > Magnoliopsida > Apiales > Araliaceae > Panax > Panax japonicus. Next base: position 54,108,374 of record CM035114.1, on the reverse strand, counting down.
TAAGGATCTGGGTGATGTAAAGGCTTTATTTGTGTAGTCCTCATGTCAGGCTACCACATAAAAACAACAACTTGACATAACAATCAAAGATCAGTAAGATCAAAACCTTCAAAAATGGTTGTCAGGCTTTCTGGGTTTTTAGGTTGACCCAGATTTCCAGTTTTCATGGTCGGTCAACTGACTTTGACCACTTATAACTTGCAATCTATACATAATCTGACTCTGCATGTTTCCATTTCCAGATCATAGTTCACATGGCATACTACAGATCTATAACATAAAACACAACAAAAAAACTAACATGTAAAGATCTATGGGCCCTGACATATGGCTGTCATGCCATATTTTCCAACTTTTCCAGATTTTTGAAAACATAAATTTCGTGCATATAAATGTTATGGATCCTTGATGTAGCATCTTGGATCACTAAATAACATCCCAATACACAACTTAAAATGATAAATCATAACATTAACATCAAATCACAAAGATTTTCAAATTTAGGATTTTATACCTTTTTCTAGCTTTGATCTTGAATCTGATCATCATGATCTGATCTTGGTGTTTTAAGGGCTTGATTATGGACTGGTTAAATTAATATTTTCGTGGCTAAGAGGTTGAGAGAGTTTAGTTGGGTATTGGTGATCAAATAAGACTTTCTCTTGACTTTTCTATCTCCTTGATCTATATATAACATGTTGCAATTAAGTTGGCTGATGTAAATGGCTGAATGCTGGAATTTTAAGTCGCATGGAGTAGATAGAGTTGTTGAGTAACTAAAGATAACAAGATTTACAAGTTATCCAATTAAAGAATGTAAAAAGGGCACTTTGGTCTTTTTGTTCAACATTTTAATGGCAAACTAGTAATCATGGTTAACCCTTAGGGTTTAACCCTAAGGTTTTACCAATTTGATTTTCAAGGATTTCTAAGTACAGCCAAAAATGAAAATTTAGTTACTAAAATGTAAATTAGGGTTTCCTAATTAAATTAGGTTTCCTAATAAATTAGGACTTATAATTAGGATTAATATTTCCTAATTAACATAAAACTTTCTTAATTAACAATTAGAGTTTCTAATTAGTAATTAGGGTTTCTAATTTTGCAATTAGGGTTTCTAATTTATAAATTAAGGTTTTCTAACTAATTTGTTAGGTTTTACCCTAATTCCGTTTGTAATAAATACACTTAAGCCTTTATAATTATCCTTTGAACTCCCAAATTAGGGTTTTAATATTCCAAATTAAGGTTTCGGGTTCCCAGGATTGAGATTAGTGTTTCAAGAATCAGTATAGGGTTTCTTATCAATCGCTAGGGTTTTCTAATTGAATGTTGATGTTCAAATATAATATTAATGTTTGGACACTAATATGATTTATATGGTCAACCCTTGACCCTTAACCACATTCTGTACACATACATAACCATACACACAGAGCATATACACTTATACACTTAATACTGCCAACCTTCACCAAAAAATTTTGAAATCCTTAAAATTGCTTCCCAAAAATGCCAGATCCATACACTTATTTTCTGTCAAGGTCTATTATTTAACCTCTAATCCAATCTTTTAAGATTTAAATAATTGTCTAAATTCCCAGGTTGTCACATGTAATGTTACAAGTGATGTGGATTATTAAGCTGAGTCTCAGCAACAGTTGTTGGTATGATCATGACCATGCGTTCTCTTCGGCCAAGGGTACAAAGATGAAATGTTGTTTAGCATGTTCATGACCATTGGTGAAAATACGAATATCATTGGCCCGTAGTGCATAGATAATTCGTGGTCGTGATACTAATGAATATCCTTAGCCCGTAGTGTATGGATAATCCAGTGATGTGGATTATTTATTAAAGCTGAGTCTTAGCGATAAAATTGATGATACACTTTTAAATCATAGAAGATAGTAGATATCATGCTCTACTTGACTCTTCTAATGGATTGCTTATTTCACTGCAGTTTTTGATCTAAAACGTTGTCTATTGTATACTATCAATTGTTATACTTGTTGAAGGCTAAGGATAATTTATTCTGAATTATCTTAGTAACAATATTTCTTACTGGGCTAGTTGAGCTCACCCTTTTCATTCATTGTTCTCTTCAGGAAATGAGAACTTAGCAAGGACTAGTCAAGGAATGGAGTGATGGTCTGAGATGGTGCATTAATAGTCCTCACTATTCTGTGAAATAGTGTGATAATAATTGTAATAATATTAAATTTGAGTTTGGATATTGTCTGGAAGATAATATTCGTGTTGAAACTCCGAGCTTATGTTTTGTCGTACTTTACACGACAGTTGTATAATTTAGTTGTATTTGAATTTTGTATCATGTATTTGGTGACTCAAAATGGGTGATGTGTGACGCCCCCAAAATAGGTCCACACGACCCATTCTGAGTCGCCAGATATCATACTATAAAAATCAAATACAAACTTCATTTATACAACTATTGAACTGTCTTGCAGAGTACGACAACACATAAGCTATGAGTTTTAATACAAATATATGTAACTCTCATGGTGCCTCGATCACAACACCTTACAATAGTACTTTACATAAAAGTACAGTCAATAACTATTTTAGAAATTAAAATCTTTGGAAAATACTCAAGGAAATCTTCATACATGCGAGGCCATACATCTAAGTTATGATAGATATCATATGACTCGAGAATTATCCTTGGTTGACCCAATAGACCCCAAAGAAAAATGAGAAGATTATTGTCATGTTCTTACCAATGGTGAGTCTTCTTTTGACATATAATTATATCCATTGTCTCTAATTGAGAATTATATCTCAACCAAACTCCAAGATTATATAGGTAGTACTCATAGATATAATCAGCAAGTGCATGTACACAATCATGTCTTATGATAACATGAAGTCGTCTGTCATTAGACATCTTGTATGATAGTGGCAAAACACCCTTCCAAAGTTGGGTTCACATCTCCCTATTCGGTTCACCAAAATCAACGGTTAAAATGACGTATAAAATACTACACACTTATTTGAAATTATCAATAAAACTATTTTCATACTATTTTAGGGGAAACCTCAACATCTATAGACCACTGTTCTAATCCAATGTTACCCCCGCTCGACCCAGCTACACTCTTATTACCTGAAAGGAATTGTGAAGCGAAAAGGGTGAGCACAACTAGCCCAGTAAAGAATATCATGACTAAAGATAATTAAATTATCAATAGCCTTCGTCAGTAATAAATTAGAGATTTAGAACATATGGTAGATGATATAACTTTTTAACCATAGTTGCAGCGGAACGACCAATCCATTAGAAGAGTCAAATAGAACTTAAGGTCTATTATCTTCTCCAAGTTAAAAGTCCACTAACAATGTTTTATCCCTGTAACATCAATCAACAATTCATGTCCACAATCATGTGAATAACTCATAATCATAATTGTGATTCTAAATTCCTCTTTGTACCCAGGACGAAGATAATTTTCATCACATGTCTTTACCTGAAACATCAAAAATCATGGTTATACCAAATCACAATTCTTGTTCATAATCATACTAATAAATTCATCTTTGTACTACGGACCAAAGATATTCATTAACAATTCATCTTTGCATTACAGGCCAAAGACATACAACTGTATTTTAGAAGAGTCAAGTAGAGCATGATATCTACTATCTTTTACGAATTAAAAGTGTATTATCAATATTTTATCGCTGAGACTCAGCTTAATAAATAATTCACATCATCGAATCATCCCTGCACTACGGCCAAGGATATTAATTAGTATTATGACCATGAATTATCCATAGCACTACGGGCCATGGATATTCGTGTTTTCAACAATGGTCATGATTATACCGAATAATCCCTGGTTATAATCATATCAACAACTATCCATCAATGCACTACGGCCCAATGATGACTTTTACCACATCATTTATAACATTACGGGTCATGATTATACCGAATGATCCTTGGTTATAATCATACAAATCAACAGTTCATCTATGCACATAAACCAAAGATACTCATCAATCAATAGTTCATCTTTGCACGTAAGCCAAAGATATACAACTGTAAAACCAATAATCAACAGTCCATCTTTGCATGTAAGCCAAAGATATACAACTGTAAAACCAATAATCAATAGTCCATCTTTGCACGTAAGCCAAAGATGACTTTCATCATAATATAAGCATGAGGATAATGAAAATGATATAAGCATTAATCAAACGAAATCAAGGATAAATATTAAAGACTTTAAATTTCTCCGAGGTTTAAAAATATCTAAATTGTCAATATGATACTATTTTGTGGAGTAAAATTCAAGAATAATATTCATGTATCAAAAATAATTTGGACAGAAAAGAAATATATTTTTCTGGTGAATAGTACCCCGTGAATAGTACCTGATGAGTGAGTTTTATACACATGAATTGGATACATTCGAGCTTAATTTATTGTTGTTCTCAAGTCTTTTAGATTATTTTTAATTGTTTATGTCTATTCAAGCATGTTTTATATTGTTTTGTAGGAATTGGGACAAAAGTTACTTGGATCGACGTTCGGGGTGGCTAGATTCACATTTTCGGCTTGCCATTTACACAGTAGTCACTTCAGAACCAATTTGACTATATCTCAGATATTATTTCGAAACCTCAAAGAATGAAAGTTATAGATCTACTTCTCCTCTTTCCGGAACATCTTGAATCATCAAAATTGGAGTTCGGACGAAGACGTTATGGCCATTTTCCCAAAGGACGTCGGAGTAGAAAATGTCAAAAAATGGGGTAACATCGATAGCACATGCGTTGAATAATCGTCCTCAATACACTTGGCTCTATGACATGAATTCTGAGACTAATGGTGAGCCCGAACCAAATCTGCAACCGGATGTGCCAAATGATATAGATGTTGAAAGAGAGGAAAGACTTGGGGACCAAGAAAAAGAGATTGGCAAATATCTAACTTTGAGTACCAATGAAGATGAGCCAATTTCATTAGTATCCCATGTGCCTCCTCCACCAAAGTTCAAGAATCCGGGCAGTTTTGCAAAACCATGCCCAATTGGAAGTCATGTCGTCGGCAAAGCTTTTGGTGACGTAAGAGCTAGTACAGTTGTGGAGTCATGGTGGGATGAAAAGGAGAAGATAGAGGAAGATTCCATTATGTTTATTAAGCTTCAATGCCCTAATCTGATCATCAACATAATGGAGGAAACACCTAGTGGTTTACCGTTCTTAATGGGGATCTTATCTACAAAGAGCATGCTAGGTGACTTCAATTCAAGGGTTTTTGATAATGGAAACCTCCCAAAAGAGACATTGCTTCTGATGGATGGAGGGTTCCTCAATTTTCGTAGGGGAATTGGATAGAGAATTGAAGAAGTCAGGCTGAGACTATAAAGCAAGCGCTTATTGGGAGGCAACCCAAGTTTAACTTTTATTTTTAGTTTTTATTAAGTTTTTTATTAGTAGTTTTGAATTTGCATTTATTTAGGATTTAATAAAATTGCTTCTATCATGGTTTTACAGGTTATTCAAGTCAAATTCAAGTGTGGTGCCCAATTTGTTCCATGTGCTTAGCCTATTCTCCAAACTTAGCGGACAAAAAGGAAGATTGCTATATTTTCAGGGAAGTCCTCTGCTTTAATTTTTTCTATTGTAGCCATTGAGGACAATGTCTAGTATAAGTTTGGGGGCATTTTAGTGTTGTACTGCATATAGTTAGTTATCTGCATAGTAGTTTATTTTTTTTGTGTTAGCATTATGTTTTTTTTAAGTTGCATATAATACATGGTATTTTTTTTTTCATCTTCATATATGTGTTCATGTAGTATAATTGCATATATATTTTTTTACATGAATCTGTGTGATAGGTTGGTGTGGTCTTAGCTCGGCCTATGATAAGATTGGTTTTGCATGTTAACTTGAACAGTGTTGATAATTGATGATGGGTTTTAATTTTAATCATGATGATAATCTAAGCCTGTCTGAAACTTATGTAAACGGTTAGCACTTAAAGTTTAACTGTTTTAATCCACTTAGTTCAAGGGTTTCATAATTTGTTTCTGAGGGAAAATCTTTGTTAAAATTTAAGGAAATTAGTGAACTGGCAGTAAAGGTTGGAATGACGTAAAAGCTTGAGTTTGGGGGGAATCTATGGGATATATATACTAAAAAAATTGATGAAGATAAAAAAAATAGAAAATCCAGAAAAAAGGAAAAAAAGAAAAGAGATGATGAAAAAAAAAAGAAGAGAAAAATCGTGGTTAGTTTTGTTTCGGGGCCTTTGTTACTTGATCAAGTACGCCCGAAGGGGTGTCTTAACACCTAGCGCCCTAAGGTCTTATATGGTCTGGGAGTCGTTGGTTGAAAACTCGCTAAGGGGTGGCACTGTTAGCCTAATGGAATGAGACATTGCACAGCCATGAAAAAAAACACGAGAAAGAGAAAAAATGCCCTCGTGGTTGAATAAAAGTAAAAATAAATCCTGTATTTACCCTTAGATTTGGTAATTGCTTAGTTTTAACCGGAGTTGTCATGTTCACAAAAGTAATTGAATTGGAACTGAAATTTTCCTTATAATAAGTTTGTTATGTGATTATCTTGAACTGTGGTTGGTTAGAATGGTTAACAAGCACACACACACAACATGGGTGATGACAGGTTTGGGTTGACTAATTGGTTAGAGTTATGGATTTTGAATTGATTGGACATATTGTTTGAGTACCAATGGTATCTTTGAGGCCTGTTGCTGTGGCGCCCCCAAATCCGTGTAACATCGATTACAGGACATGGTGCTCACGATAACATACCTCATCATCTATTTAAGTAACTCTAATAATAATAATAATAATAATATTAACTATTACATACTTATTCAAAATAAAGTCCCAAGTCTTTACAACCTTTAATAAACTGAAACTTAAACTTAGCGTTTATCGCTACATCACATCATATGCGAAAATATAATTATTACATAAATAACTCTCATCATTTCATCTTAGACTTTCCTTTGTCCTTGCCCGAGCCCTCAGCGTTATCAGCCTTAACTGAAAAGTTTAAGCAAGAATAAGCACAAATTGCCCAGCAAGTATATAGAGTAGTTTGAGAACATACATCAGAAGTAGAAGCATTAGTATGAATATTTCTCAATGGTTGAATTAAATATCAAGAGATAAACTGGAATAACAAGATAAGAGTTCTGGAATTCTCAACAACATACTAAGGGGTGTTAGATACCCTGAACATTACTTTGTTTCAACAAAAACCATCAGACGATTTAACAATCAAATAGATTGTAAACTGGTCTCTGCAAGTACTCCAAGTGATCAGCCTATCGTACCCTACATTGTGCACAAGTATAAAGTTTAAACGCATAAGCGTAAATGGGACTATATGCCCGACATCAGTTGCCCCGTTATTCGGGTTGTTCATCTTAGTATTCATGCGGGACCTCACCAAAGCAATTTGGATTGGTAAACATTCAATAGCTTCAAAGGATTTGAATTTTTCAAACAATATACTATTTTTGCATCAATAACATCTAGCTGAAACGAAAGCTAGAAAGCATGCTTGAATATAGTTCATCAAGGGTATACAAACTTTAAAATATAGCAGTCACAATAGGAACTGAATAATCGATAACATTTTGCATCACAATTGAAGTTATAGAACTTTACAATAAAGAAGCTTGCACGAATGATTAATTAATCACAAGCCCAAACTTACCCTCGCTGCAATCAACTGAATAAGACTTGAAAAAATTTACAATGAAAAATAGGGTAAGAAACTTGCCTGATGAGCCTGCTACAATACACGCTAGTAATTAACCTTCACGTAACCTAATTACATGTGTCTCGTTAATCACCATTCATACACAATCTAGTTTGAAGTATAAGGGTCTCCTATAGATATACTATAAACATCATAAAAAGATATATTTAGAAAATATATGCCACCCATTTTAGACATCATAGACAACCCAAAATAGAAATTAAAAATGCCCAAACATAACAGTTTTTACAAATTTTTTTTCAGCTTTACCATATCTCGCTAAAACAGGCATAACTAATTCGTTTTAAAACATTTTTGAGCGATTCTTGCGCCTACGCGAAGCTAACTTCTGGGTTGTTCATGGACCATCTTCAAATTCCAAGCACAAAATTCCAGAAAATCTGTGCAAGAGGACTGCATCGAATTTGCTGCACAGATTTGACACAACTACTTTGAAAAGTCATAACTCCTTGCTCCGAAGTCGGAATTAGTCCGTTCCGGAGTCGATGGAAAGCTTATTCAGTGTACTATAATAATCCAAATGCCCATAATTTTCTAGAAACTGTAGCTAGTACCGAATTTTGTCTTTAGGGTCAACAGTTCACAGTTTTGTTTTTCTTTTCGGTTTCTAACATGTTTGCTTATGATTTTCATATCTCACTCAAAATAGCTTCGATCCGAACGAAATTTGGAAATGTTATACCACATGCTACATACTATTTTACAAAATTATTACATGCCCCAAATGGATTATCTAAGACATGATTTCGAGTGACCAAAAATCCAAAAAAAAATCATGCAAACTAGTTTAACCCAACTTTTGAGAAAATCATGATTTTGATTATAGCATGCATGGGTTTGATTCCTATTATCTAGACCACTTCTAATAACATATAAATACATGTTACAACCATTCAATTCTCTAACTTTTCATGTTTTCGTCAAATTAGCATCTAGGAGGCATTTTATCAATTAGCTAGCATACATGGCATGATTTCTTGATTCTATATGAATTAGTAACATGTTTATACCAAAATTTTCCTTCCTTAACCGCCACATAGTAGAATCATACCTAAACATGGCATTACAAACAAGACAAACCAATAACCATACTAATTCATGCATTTTCTCCACCATTTTACTTAGGAACATAGAAAATAGCTTGAATGCTTACCTTATGGACGAATTCCTCTTGTTTTGATCGCTTCTAATGCTTCTTCTTGATTGCTAGACTCTCCCAAAATCTCCAGAACTCGTTGCTCCCAAGCTCTCACTCACAATTCTCTCTTTTCTTTCAATATGGATGTGAAAGAGGAGAATGGATTTAGATGTAATGTACATATATATGGTGTATTCAACTAAACTCTCTAGTCCCTTGTAACTCCCCCATGATTAGATATCATTACACTCCCCATTCATTAGTCTAATTATGGGTATAAGTTACAAAAATGAAAGGTTGTGGTGTTATAAAGAAAATAAACTCACTCCCTCCTTACTACCATAATATATACGAATATGCTCCTTTTATTATCCCAATTTGATTGTCACGTGGACCCCCCCCCCCCCCCAGCTGCTGCACTTGAGTATAAAATATTATAATAATCATTTAATCAATTAACAAGTCATTTTGACCATTTTGCCCTCCGTAGTCGAACGTGTCGATACTCATATCGATTCCTACTAAAGTTGACGTCCCGGACGTCATGGAACTATCCGTTTTGTCAAACTCAACTTTAAAATTCGTATTTGACTTTTCCCCCGAAAAAGTCAACCAATTGACTTTGACCAAAAAGTCAACCGTGACGCATTTTCGTGGTTACAGTCTATCTTGACTAATTTCGACGTTTTGGACTCAAATACGCTGTCCGTGTCACTAAATTCCGCTCCAAACTCAAAGTCATGTTTTAAAGTCATCCCACAAAATTAATAGCATTAATTCCATTCTTACCCATTTTAAATAGTTGAATTATACGGAACCAACCATTCAAACACATCTCATCACATAACATATAAGTAAACATAGATACAAGTAGTAAATAATTATCACATAAGAATTTCACATAAGTTCGTTTATTGAAATTGTTAAATTACATAGAAAATCTCGGTTATTACATTCACCCTCCCTTATAAGGATTCCGTCCCCGGAATCATTTCACATCAAACAAACAGATTAGGGTAGTTTTTCATCATTTTCTCCTCGAGTTCCCACGTAGCCTCCTCGGCGTTGTGGTTCCTCCATAGTACCTTAACAGAAGGTATTATTTTATTTCTTAACACTTGCTCTTTTCTATCAATTATCTGCACTGGAACCTCTTCGTAAGTTAAGTCTTTTTCGAACTGAATGGGTTCATACTCTATGACATGTTTGTAGTCCTGCTTATATGGTCTTAAGACTGAAATGTGGAATACGTTGTGTATATGTTATAGCTCCGGAGGTAAAGCTATTTCATAAGCTACCTCACCGACTCGTCTCAGAACTTCAAAGGGTCCTATGAATCTGGGACTAAGTTTTCCCTTCTTCCCAAATCTCATTTTCCCTTTCCAAGGTGATACTTTCAAAAACACATAAGTGCCGACGTTGAAGTCTCGTTGTTGCCGGTGTTGATCAGCATATTTCTTCTGTCGATCCTGAGCCGTCACTAGCCTCGTTCGAATAGATTTGATCACATCCGTAGTCTGCTGTACCAATTCTGGCCCTAGCAGTTGACGTTCTCCTACTTCATCCCAACATAATGGCATTCTGCATTTCCTTCCATATAAAGCTTCATAAGGTGGCATCCCGATGCTCGCATGGTAGCTATTGTTGTATGCAAATTCCACCAACGGTAGGTGGTCATCCCAACTCCCTTTGAAATCCATCACACATGCTCTCAGCATGTCCTCTAACGTTTGAATAGTTCTCTCGCTCTGCCCATCTGTTTGAGGATGATACGCTGGTGCTCAACCTCAGATGTGTTCCCATGCGTTCTTGAAAACTTTTCCAGAAGTTCGCTGTGAACCGCAGATCGCGATCTGACACAATTGAAACTGGTACACCGTGTCTGGAAACGATCTCTTTGATATAAAGTTTAGCCAACTGATCCAAGGTATATCTGATCTTTATTGGCAAAAAAATGCGCTGACTTGGTCAATCGGTCGACGATCACCCACACTGCATCGTAACCCTTCTGCGTAGTTGGAAGTCCTACCACAAAATCCATCGTGATATGCTCCCACTTCCATTCCGGAATTTCTAATGGTTGAAGTAACCCGCTCGGTTTCTGATGTTCTGCCTTGACCCGCTGGCACGTTAAACACTTGCTGACGCACTCTGCGACTTCTCTTTTCATATTGGGCCACCAATAATGTTGACGAAGATCCTGATACATTTTTGTGCTTCCTGGATGGATTGAGTAACTTGAACTATGAGCTTCCTTCAAGATTTCTTCCTTTAACTCAGATACCGCTGGCACCCAAATTCTCTCCTCAAATTTTAACAGACCATCACCACCCATGCTGAATTTAAGCTCCTCTCCGTCGGAAATTCTTTTCTTCATTTTCTCACATTCTTCATTAACGCCTTGTGCTTCCTTGATCTTGTCCAATAGAGTCGGACGAACCTCCACTGCAAACAACTTCCCATCTGGCTCTCTCGGCCTCTTTATCTCTAGCTCCAAACTGGCCATCTCCTTGATTAACTCCTTCTGAGCTGTTAGCATTGCCAATCTACCACTGCCTTTTCTACTTAACGCATCTGCTACCACGTTAGCTTTCCCCGGATGATACAAAATATCGTAATCGTAATCCTTTATTAGCTCCAACCATCTTCTCTGCCTCATATTTAACTCCTTTTGCGTGAAAATATACTTCAGACTTTTATGGTCCGTGTATATTTCACACTTCACACCATATAAATAGTGCCTCCAAATCTTGAGGGAAAATATTACTGCTGCCAATTCCAGGTCATGGGTAGGATATCCCTTCTCATAATCTTTCAACTGGCGCGATGCGTACGCAATGACTTTAGCATGTTGCATAAGCACACAGCCAAGCCCCTTGTGTGACGCATCACTGAAAATCACGAAGTCACCTGTATCGTCTGGTAACGACAACACCGGTGCCTCACTCATTCTCTTCTTGAGTTCTAGAAAACTCTCTTCACACTTCTCAGTCCATACAAACTTCACCGACTTCTTCGTTAAATTCGTCAATGTTCCTACTATCTTCGAAAAATCTTGAATGAACCGTCTGTAGTAGCCCGCCAATCCTAAGATACTTCTTACTTCCGTCGGTGTTCTTGGTTGCTCCCAATTCTGTACCGCTTCCACCTTTGCTGGATCCACGGAGATTCATCTTTGTCGATTACGTGTCCTAGAAACTGAACCCTCTCCAACCAGAACTCGCACTTCGAAAATTTTGCGTATAATTTATCCCTTCTCGACGCCTCCAATACCAACCTTAAATGTTCAGCATGATCTTCCTGAGTCTTGGAATAGATTAGGATATCATCTATGAACACAACTATGAATTTATCTAAATACTGGTTGAATACTCGATTCATCATGTCCATAAACGTTGCTGGTGCGTTTGTTAACCCGAACGACATTACCATAAACTCGTAGTGACCGTAACGAGTTCTGAACGCTGTCTTAGGTACATCCCCCTTTCTCACCTTCAACTGGTGATACCCCGTCCTCAAATCAATTTTGGAAAAATATTTTACTCCCTTCAACTGATCAAACAGGTCATCTATCCTAGGTAACAGGTACTTGTTCTTGATCGTCACCTTGTTCAGCTCTTGATAATCGATGCACAGTCTCATCGACCCGTCCTTTTTTTTTACAAACAACACTGGTGCTCCCCAAGGAGACACACTCGGTTGAATATACTTCCTATCCAATAATTCCTGTAACTGTACCATCAGCTCCTTCATCTCTACCGGTGCCATTCTGTAGGGGGCTTTCGAGATCGGCGCCGTTCCCGGTACTAAATCTATAATGAATTCAATCTCTCTATCCGGCGGAAGACCTAACAATTCTTCCGGGAATACATCTGGAAATTCATTCACTACTAGTATTTGTCCCATTTCTAACCCTACTTTCTGAGTATCAACGATATAGGCCAAATAATCTACACATCCCTTTTTTAGTAACTTCCTTGCTTGCATCATCGTCAGACAGCTCGAGTGTCTCGGCGACCTACTCTCATAGAACACTACCTTAGACTGCTCGGGAGTCTTAAGGTTTATACACTTTTTCTGGCAATCTATCATCGCTCCATGGTTAAATAACCAATCCATCCCTAGAATTACATCAAATTCTCCTAATTTAATTGGGATTAAATCCATAGGTAACCTATATCTTCTGATATCTACAACGCAATTCCTATGGACATGGTTAACGGGAATGAATTCCTTATTAGAAACTTCTATGTTTATAGGATATTCTAATTCTTCCTCTAGCCATCTATCTGTTCAAAATGAACAAAGTATTATTATCTCATAACTTACTCTACAGCATATAAAATTTGTACGAACTGAACCATCACATCCATACTTAAATAGAAACATATTTATTTATAAACATAATACTCAAAGTATTTCATTGTCTTATGGCATTACGCCATTTACATCACGTGGCATCAATCACTTAGGAAAAACAGAAACCAAGCTTTTTATTACATGGATAAGCATTTTATTCGCTACTAGGAAAAAGTTTATCATAATAACTAAAGACCCCGTCTAATGGCATCCTTATGCTCCTCATCCGCTATCTCTTTCACCATCTCTCGGCTTATAACCCGGCCAGACCGGCGCTCCTCACGTGGAAAGTGACGCACCCTATGCTGGAACCTTCCATGTGCCGACTTAAACACGTATTTCATCTTGTCTATCTTAACCTTCTTGTCTCTAACTTCTCCCTCCAACTCTCCGGTTAGCTTCTCTGCCCTAACACGATCTCTTCTCTCATCTCCCCAGAAAGTGGTCACTAACTGCTCACTTACTACATGAATATCTCTAACTTCCTCTTCTCCTGACATCCTATAATCAAAACACAAAGCAACTCAATTAGAAAAATAGATATTGATTTTGTTTTTAGAAAATAGATTTGACACTACACGTATAACTCTATGTGAGTTCATCTCCCTATCATATCCACTAACTCTCTCTAAGGTTATAGCCCAAGGTTCCCCACCTAAGGTTTATAGCCTAAAGCTTTGATATCAACCTGTGGCACCCCCAAATCCGTGTAACATCGATTACAGGACATGGTGCTCACGATAACATACCTCATCATCTATTTAAGTAACTCTAATAATAATAATAATAATATTAACTATTACATACTTATTCAAAATAAAGTCCCAAGTCTTTACAACCTTTAATAAACTGAAACTTAAACTTAGCGTTTATCGCTACATCACATCATATGCGAAAATATAATTATTACATAAATAACTCTCATCATTTCATCTTAGACTTTCCTTTGTCCTTGCCCGAGCCCTCAGCGTTATCAGCCTTAACTGAAAAGTTTAAGCAAGAATGAGCACAAATTGCCCAGCAAGTATATAGAGTAGTTTGAGAACATACATCAGAAGTAGAAGCATTAGTATGAATATTTCTCAATGGTTGAATTAAATATCAAGAGATAAACTGGAATAACAAGATAAGAGTTCTGGAATTCTCAACAACATACCAAGGGGTGTTAGATACCCTGAACATTACTTTGTTTCAACAAAAACCATCAGACGGTTTAACAATCAAATAGATTGTAAACGGTCTCTGCAAGTACTCCAGGTGATCAGCCTATCGTACCCTACATTGTGCACAAGTATAAAGTTTAAACGCATAAGCGTAAATGGGACTATATGCCCAACATCAGTTGCCCCGTTATTCGGGTTGTTCATCTTAGTATTCATGCGGGACCTCACCAAAGCAATTTAGATTGGTAAACATTCAATAGCTTCAAAGGATTTGAATTTTTCAAACAATATACTATTTTTGCATCAATAACATCTAGCTGAAACGAAAGCTAGAAAGCATGCTTTAATATAGTTCATCAAGGGTATACAAACTTTAAAATATAGCAGTCACAATAGGAACTGAATCATCGATAACATTTTGCATCACAATTGAAGTTATAGAACTTTACAATAAAGAAGCTTGCACGAATGATTAATTAATCACAAGCCCAAACTTACCCTCGCTGCAATCAACTGAATAAGAGTTGAAAAAATTTACAATGAAAAATAGGGTAAGAAACTTGCCTGATGAGCCTGCTACAATACACGCTAGTAATTAACCTTCACGTAACCTAATTACATGTGTCTCGTTAATCACCATTCATACACAATCTAGTTTGAAGTATAAGGGTCTCCTATAGATATACTATAAACATCATAAAAAGATATATTTAGAAAATATATGCCACCCATTTTAGACATCATAGACAGCCCAAAATAGAAATTAAAAATGCCCAAACATAACAGTTTTTACATTTTTTTTTCAGCTTTACCATATCTCGCTAAAACAGGCATAACTAATTCGTTTTAAAACATTTTTGAGCGATTCTTGCGCCCACGCGAAGCTAACTTCTGGGGCTACAACTTTCGTTCATGGACCATCTTCAAATTCCAAGCACAAAATTCCAGAAAATCTGTGCAAGAGGACTGCACCGAATTTGCTGGACAGATTTGACACAACTACTTTGAAAAGTCATAACTCCTTGCTCCGAAGTCGGAATTAGTCCGTTCTGGAGTCTATGGAAAGCTTATTCAGTGTACTATAATAATCCAAAAGCCCATAATTTTCTAGAAACTGTAGCTAGTACCGAATTTTGTCTTTAGGGTCAACAGTTCACAGTTTTATTTTTCTTTTCGGTTTCTAACATGTTTGCTTATGATTTTCATATCTCACTCAAAATAGCTTCGATCCGAACGAAATTTGGACATGTTATACCACATGCTACATACTATTTTACAAAATTATTACATGCCCCAAATGGATTATCTAAGACATGATTTCGAGTGACCAAAAATCCAAAAAAAAAATCATGCAAACTAGTTTGACCCAACTTTTGAGAAAATCATGATTTTGATTCTAGCATGCATGGGTTTGATTCCTATTATCTAGACCACTTCTAATAACATATAAATACATGTTACAACCATTCAATTCTCTAACTTTTCATGTTTTCGTCAAATTAGCATCTAGGAGGCATTTTATCAATTAGCTAGCATACATGGCATGATTTCTTGATTCTATACGAATTAGTAACATGTTTATACCAGAATTTTCCTTCCTTAACCGCCACATAGTAGAATCATACCTAAACATGGCACATTACAAACAAGACAAATCAATAATCATACTAATTCATGCATTTTCTCCACCATTTTACTTAGGAACATAGAAAATAGCTTGAATGCTTCCCTTATGGACGAATTCCTCTTGTTTTGATCGCTTCTAATGCTTCTTCTTGATTGCTAGACTCTCCCAAAATCTCCAGAACTCGTTGCTCCCAAGCTCTCACTCACAATTCTCTCTTTTCTTTCTCTTTTGCTCTCTTGGTTAGAATATGGATGTAAAAGAGGAGAATGGGTTTAGATGTAATGTACATATATATGGTGCATTCAACTAAACTCTCTAGTCCCTTGTAACTCCCCCATGATTAGATATCATTACACTCCCCATTCATTAGTCTAATTATGGGTATAAGTTACAAAAATGAAAGGTTGTGGTGTTATAAAGAAAATAAACTCACTCCCTCCTTACTACCATAATATATACGAATATGCTCCTTTTATTATCCCAATTTGATGGTCACGTGGACCCTCTCCCAGCTGCTGCACTTGAGTATAAAATATTATAATAATCATTTAATCAATTAACAAGTCATTTTGACCATTTTGCCCTCCGTAGTCGAACGTGTCGATACTCATATCGATTTCTACTAAAGTTGACGTCCTGGACGTCATAGAACTATCCGTTTTGTCAAGCTCAACTTTAAAATTCGTATTTGACTTTTTCCCCGAAAAAGTCAACCAGTTGACTTTGACCAAAAAGTCAACCGTGACGTATTTTCGTGGTTACAGTCTATCTTGACTAATTTCGACGTTTTGGACTCAAATACGCTGTCCGTGTCACTAAATTCCGCTCCAAACTCAAAGTCATGTTTTAAAGTCATCCCACAAAATTAATAGCATTAATTCCATTCTTACCCATTTTAAATAGTTGAATTATACGGAACTAACCATTCAAACACATCTCATCACATAACATATAAGTAAACATAGATACAAGTAGTAAATAATTATCACATAAGAATTTCACATAAGTTCGTTTATTGAAATTGTTAAATTACATAGAAAATCTCGGTTATTACAGTTGCTATATATCATACTGATTTATTACTGGGTTCGTAGGTATATTAGGAAGTAAATTATGCATATGCATTCATTTAGTTGAGTTATTTTGTTTATCTTTAGTTCTTTTGTGTTTTTACTTGAGGACAAGCAAAGGTTTAAGTTTGGGAGTATTTGATGAGTGAGTTTTATACAAATGAATTAATAGCAATTATTATCGAAATAAATGTCGATTACCACTAACACTAATAATCCCAACACAATGGAACTATCAATTTCATCTTTAATCAACACGAACATATTCATTATTAATATTATAACTCACAATATTTAACAACCAGGTCATTCCCAAGAAAGAGTGGGCTTTCCGATAAGGATTTCTTCTTATTGGCGCGTAATTAGGTGACCAAACCTCGACAGAACTTCTAGACATTGTCAATATCGCAAATAATAATATGAATAACTTTGTAATCTCAATTATTGATTTAATAATATAACATATTATGCAAATGATACTGTGACAATAATTGAATCAATAATATGAGAGATATGATGCATCAATTACTGTAGCAAAAATTGAGTATAACTGAGTGACTTCTTACGTAAGCATCAATAATCAATACCGTGTGCTACTATGCAACCATGCGTATTACTATACTTTTATCACCGGGTAGTTCAATAGTTTAACGGTAAAACTTTCGCCGTTATTTTTATAAAAAAATATTTTTGTCTTTTTCTAACTGTGACAATACTTCCGTTGTGGGGTTCACCAATGATTGTGTCGTCATACGAATATTCCCTGTTAAAACGAATATTCCCCGACCAATCTAATATTCCCCGACACAAGGAATATTTTATATCAACTTGCTTACTTTGCAAAATTTTCAAATATCACCCTTAACTTTAACCTTTATCAATTTAACCATTTACTAAATATCATAATAATTATAAGAAAATTGAATACTTCCATTCCATAAAATTCAGGATGTCACATGATGTTTACCTATTTTGGGGGCGTCACAATTGGTATCAAAGCTTAGGGATATGATCCTTCTCTAGTATGACCTACCTAAGCTTAATTGTTATTTAATTGGTCGATCATAATATGGGGATAAAATGTGGTATATCAATTAAACCTTATTTTAGTGGCAAGTGTTTGAAAATGACATCTGAAAATGTTGAGATAAACAATGAAGCACATGAGACCGTTGAGTCACCAACGATCAATAACCAAGATAATGTGCATCAGGAAGGCAATAATCCTCGTGCAAACAACAATATCGACCAAATGACGAACGATGGTATGTTTAGGACTTTTTTAGAATTCATGCAACACCAAACGAGAGAGACTTCTGTTCATAATGCAGGTGGAGTCACTAGCAGATCACGACTAGTCACCGCTAAGAAGTTCAAGGAGCTGGGACCACCGGAATTTTTGGGAAAGCCAGAACCACTTAAGGAAGAGACGTGGATAAAGAAGATCATTAAGATATTTGATGTCTTGGAATGCTCAGAGGAGCAAAAGGTTCCCTTTGCCATCTTTATGTTCCATGAAGAGGCAGATTACTGGTGGGAATCTGTAAAACGTACCCAGCCTGCTGCACTTAAGATGTCTTGGGGGAAGTTCCAAGAATTGTTCAACGACAAGTACTTTCCCGAAAGTATTCGTCACATGAAAGAGGTTGAATTCATCAAGCTGGAGCAAAACAATATGACTGTATCGCAGTACGAGGCTAAATTTGCGAAGTTATCTCGGTTTGCATCCCAGTTGGTAGATAATGAGGAGAGAATGACGCGAATGTTTCTGCGAGGTTTAAAACCTGAAATACATTAATACCTCATTTCTCACAAACTTTGTTTGTATTCAGATGTTATAAATAGGGCTCAGTTATTGGAGCGCTATAATGAAACAACCCAACCAAGATAGAGCAACCGGTAAATCGATAATACCAGTGGTAGTAGTCATCGAAGCGGTGACAACAAACGTGGAGGGAATCAATATGCCAAAAATTATAACCACTTCCGTGGTAATCATGGTCGGGATAATAGGAAAGGTGAACTAAGTGAGAACAACTTCAAGAAGAAAAGGTTCAATAATGATGGAAAGACAGCGGCACCCATTTCCAAGGAAGAAGAACGACCACCGGTCGTATGTTTCAAATGTGGACAGGAGGGACACATCCGTCCAAACTGTACGCAGTAACCCAAAGCCTGTTTCAATTGCGGAAGAGAAGGTCACCTATCTAGATTTTTTCATGTAGTGAAGTCAAGTCCAGCTGGGATATTGACGCCAAAGGATGTCCTAGACAAGTTAAAGCTGGTAGTTTAAGTGAGAGCGTTTGTCGAGGAACCCGAATGAAGTTATCATAGGTAAGTTAATCATAAAATCTTGTGAAGTATATACCTTATTTGATACCGATTCTACCCACTCTTTTATTTCTCCTACTTGCGCTCAATGTTTAAATTTAACTCTGGAGAAATTAGACTTTGACTTATCTGTTGAAACTCTATTGGGAGAAACCTTCGTTACATCCACAGTTTATAAATCTTATTTGATTCAAATCGGTACCCTCACGTTACATATCGATCATATCTCTTTGAAAATACTTGCCTTTGATGTGAATTTAGGAATCGACTGGTTAACTATATATTCATCATGCTAAAATTGATTGTTTTCCTAAGGTTGTTCGTTTTCATATTTCCCAAGCCTTTCGTTGGTGACTTCCAAGTCTTGGAATGCAACGAAGCCAAACTTTCCCGTAGGGGACGCCGTGAATAATGGTGGCAAGTTGATAGGTCATAGTGTGACGTGCTATCCAAGTCTTGGATGAAAGTCAAAGTTTTGAATAATATTTCTATCGTTAATAAATTTCCTGACGTGTTCCCTGAAGAACTTCCTAGCCTACTCCCAGAGCGTGGAATAAAATTTTGTATCGACCTTAAACTTGGTACAAAACCCTCAAATATTTCTTTGCCCAAAATGAATGTAACATGCGCCAAAGACGTTGGCTCGAGCTGTTGAAGATTATGATCATACCATTCAATAACATCGTGGAAGAGCGAACATGGTAGCTGACGCATTGAGTAGAAGATCATATGCGATTACGAGTGCGACATTATTAACACAAAGACCCATTTATAGGATTTACCAAGGATGAAGATAGAATTAAAGACTCCAAGAACCTACGTAGCGATATACAAATAGAACCGACTTTAATCAATAAAGTTAAAGTTGCTCAAGCTACAGACTTAGAGCTTATGAATGTGAAGAAGAAGGTTCAAGAAGGCGTTATTCTAGAAGTAAGAATCGACGATGAGAGGAAATTTCAACCCTCAATTTTCTTGTTCCATTTGAAATCCTCGATCGAGTAAGAATTGTGGCCTATAGACTCGCTTTACTGCTAAGTATGTCGCGTGTTCATCAAATTTTTCACGTATTGATGTTACGTAAATAGGTGGACGACCCGAACCACATTATTGAATTAGAAATAAACGAGATAGCTGAAGATTTAACATATGAGGAAATATCTGTTAAAATCTTGGATAAGAAGTATCATATTCTACACGCAAAAGTTATACCTCAAGAGTTAGAATCTGACGAGGTATCCTCACCTCTTCGACATACCAGGTATGTACCCTAATTTTGAGGACGAAATTCATAAGAAGGGGAGGTTGTAAAATCCTAACTTTCATAAATAAATATTAATTTTTCTCGAAATATATTTTTGAATATTATGGTGTGGATTTATTATAATATTAAAGTTGTAGGCAATATTTATAAATTTTACAAAGTAAGCAAGATGTTATAAAATATTCGATTGGTTGGGGAATATTCGTTTTAACAGGGAATATATGTACGACGAAACAATCATTGGTGGACTCCACAACGGAATTATTGTCGAAGTTAGAAAACGACATAAATATCTTTTTATGAAAATAACGGCGAAAGTTTTACCGTTAAATGTTAAAATACCCGGTGGTAAAAGTACAGTAATACGCGTGGTTGCATAGTAGCACACAATATTGATTATTGATGCTTACGTGAGAAGTCACTTCGTTTTATTCAATTATTGCTACAGTAATTGCTGCATAGTATCTCACGTTATTAATTCAATTATTTTCAATATTTTATATATTATTAAATCAATAATTGACATGACAAGTTATTCATTTTATTATATACATAATTAACAATGTCTAGAAAGTTATGTCGAGGAAAGGGGTTTGGTCACATAATTGCACGTCAATAGGGAGAAATATTTATCGGAAAGCCCCCTCTTTCCTGGGAACGATTTGATTGTTAATATTGCGAGGAAGTTATAAAGTGTATATATATATATATATATATATATATATATATATATATATATATATATATATATATATATATATATATTTGACATGTGTGTGTATGGAGTGGGAAAAAAATGGGGTGGGGGGATGATGCCTTGAAAGGAAGGGCATTGTGTGTGTGAGAGTGTGATGTGTGTGTATGAAAATTAATATTGGTGTGTGTGTTTGATGTGCCGTAGAAATTGGTGGGTGGAATAATGTGGGAGGAATTTGGAAATATATCTGTGTGTGTAATTGGTGTGGGAATTAATGGTAAGCCTTTACCGTAAGGCAAAGGTTATATATATATATATATATATATATATATTATAATTTTTGTTTTATTAGATTATAAATAGAATATATTATATTATATTTAAATTTTTTGTTTTATTAGAATATTTTATTGCACAGTAATGACTAGTAAAATCAAATTTTTAGAAAATTTTCACCAGTTGAGCGCCCGTGCATTCTTCACTGTGCGTCCGTGATTTTCTTTTTTAAATATTATACCTTCCATTCTCCTATAAATAGGATGCTTAGTTTAGAATTGAAAATAACACCAGAATTAGAGAATTCTTCTTTTATAATATTGAGCGTATTTCTTTCAAGTTTTAGGAAGCTTTGAGTGTAGAAAACAGTGAAAGTTTTCTTCAAGAATATTCCCACCCTACCATTCAAAATACTCTTCTTTTTAAGGTAAGGGATATTATTTATTTCATATTTGCTTACGATATTATTTTTTGTATTTGTAAGAAATTTTATTCCGTTCAATATTCGTAAGGAATATTATATTCGTATAATATTCGTAAGGAATATTATTTTTGTTCAACAGTCGTAAGGGATATTATTTTTGTTCAATACTCATATGAAATAATATTTTCTTTCATACTCTGTAGTATGTAAGTAGTATTATTTCATTTTAGATTCTGAATTCTATACTCATTTTGTTAAGTTTTGGCTTTTATACTCCATGAATTTAGTAGAATATCCTTGAAATTTGCTTTTCATCCAGTATCTTTTCATGGAAATATTACGCTGAGCATTTTTGATAAGTTTTAACCTTTTCATGCCGGAATACTATTCACGGGGTACTATTCTTGAAGTACTATTCACGGGGTACTATTCACTTAGGTACTATTCACCCGGGGTACTATTCATGACAAAAATTAATTTCTTTTCAGTTCAAATCATTTTTGATACATTATTATTCTTGAATTTTACTCCACAAAGCAGTATCATGTTGACAATTTAGATATTCTTGAATTCTGGATAAATTAAATTATAATATTTTTAATATTTATCCTTGATCTCGCTCGATTGAATTTTTTTTATCATTGTCATCATCATCATGCTTATATTATGATGAAAGTCATCTTCGGCCAAGGGTGCAAAGATGAACTGTTGATTGGTATGATTATGACCAAGGATTATTCGGTGTAATCATGACCTGTAATGTTACAAGTGATGTGGATTATTAAGTTGAGTCTTAGCGACAGTTGTTGGTATGATCATGACCATGTGTTCTCTTCGGCCAAGGGTGCAAAGATGAATTGTTGTTTGGCATGTTCATGACCATTGGTGAAAACACGAATATCCTTGGCCCGTAGTGCATGGATAATTCGTGATCGTGATACTAATGAATATCCTTGGCCCGTAGTGCATGGATAATTCAGTGATGTGGATTATTTATTAAAACTGAGTCTCAGCGATAAAATTGATGATTAACTTTTAAATCATAGAAGATAGTAGATATCATGCTCTACTTGACTCTTCTAATAGATTGCTTACTCAGCTGCAGTTGTTGATCTAAAACTTGTTGTCTATTATATTCTATCAGTTGTTATACTGTTGAAGGCTAACGATAATTTATTCTGCATTATCTTAGTCATAATATTTCTTACTGGGCTAGTTGAACTCACCCTTTGCTTTCATTGTTCTCTTCAGGAAATGAGAACTTAGCCGGGACTAGTCGGGGAACGGAGTGATGGTCCGAGATGGTGCATTAGTCGTAAAACCCCAACTTTTATGAATAAAGATGAATATTTCTATAAATATCATTTTTGAATATTAAGGTGTGAAATTGTTATAATGTTATAGTTGTGGGTAATATTAATAAATTTTGCGAAGTAAGCAAGTTGTTATATAATATTCGATTGGTTAGGGAATATTCATTTTAACAGGGAATATTCTTACAACGGTACAATCATTGGTGGACCCCAGAACAGAATTATTGTCGGAATGAGAAAACGACAAAAATATCTTTTTATTAAAAATAACGGCGAAAGTTTTACCGTTAACTGTTGAAATACCCTGTGTTAAAAGTACAGTAATACGCGTGGTTGCATAGTAGCACACAGTGTTGATTATTGATGCTTACGTGAAAAGTCACTCAATTATATTCAATTATTGCTATAGTAATTGTTGTATAGTATCTCACATTATTTAATTCAATTATTGTCACAATGTTTTATGTTATTAAATCAATAATTGAGATGACAAATTATTCATATTATTATTTGCATAATTAACAATGTCTAGAAAGTTTTGTCGAGAAAATGGGTTAGGTCATCTAATTGCGCGGCAATAGGGAGAAATCCTTATCATAAAACCCCCTCTTTCTTGGGAACGATCTGGTTGTTAATATTGCGAGTTATAATAATGATGAATAAATGTTGTTAAAAATATTTAGGGAATTTTTGGTGAAATATTTGTTGTAAGTTGGCGTAATATTTGACCCCCCATTTACTCATTTTAAAATAATCGGTAGAAAGTTATTCGGTATATATATATATATATATATATATATATATATATATATATATATAATAATAATAATAATAATAATAGGTAGGGGCCCACATGTGGAGCCCACATGTTGAAAATTGAATTGTCATGGAAGGTTTAATTTTCAAAGTCACGGGTGGTGAGTTTTTTTGGTATTATGTATGTATATATATATATATATATATATATATATATATATATATACTATAATAAGTTTTGTTTTTTTATGAAAAATAGAATATAATATATTTTATTATGCATAGTATTTTCATAGTAGTAAATTCTAAAAAAAATTCAGAAGTTCGGCGTCCGTGATTTTCAAAAATATTGTGCGTCCGTGATTTTTTTTCTAAATAGTATCCTTCCATTCTCCTATAAATAAGATGCTTAGTTAGAATTAAAAATCACACCAGAATTAGAGAATTCTTCTTCTATTATATTGAGCGTATTTCTTTCGAGTTTTAGAAAACTTTGAGCGTAGAAAACAGTGAAAGTTTTTTTCAAGAATATCCCCACTATACCAGTTAGAATACTCTTCTTTTCAAGGTAAGGGATGTTATTTTTGTTCAATATTCGTATGAAATAATATTTTTTTTCATACTCTGTAGTATTTAAGTAATATTATTTCATTTTAGATTTCGAATTCTACACTCATTTTGTTAAAGTTTTGGCTTCTATACTCCATGAAATTAGTAGAATATCCTTGATATTTGCGCTTCATCCAGTATCTTTTCATGAAAATATTATTCTGAGCATTCTTAATAAGTTTTAACTTTTTTATGCAGGAGTACTATTCATGGGGTTACTATTCATGAGGTACTATTCACTCAGGTACTATTCACCCGGGGTACTATTTATGACAAAAATTGATTTTTTTTCGATCCAAATCATTTTTGATGTAATATTATTCTTGAATTTTACTCCACAAAGCAGTATAATGTTGATAATTTGGACATTATTGAATTCTGGATAAATTAAATTATAAATCTTTAAAAAAATTCATTTCCTTTCTTTTAATCGAATTCTTATATCATTGTCATCATCCTCATGCTTATATTATTATGAAAGTCATCTTTGGACGTAGTGCATATAAAGACTTGGTATGATTATGACCAGTGATTATTCGGTATAATCATGACTGTAATGTTACAAATGATGTGGTAAAAGTCCTCATTGGCTCGTAGTGCATTGATGGACAGTTGTTGGCATGATCATGACCATTGATCAAAACACGAATATCATTGGCCCGTAGTACATGAATAATTTGTGGTCATGATACTAATGAATATCCTTGGCCATAGTGCAGGGGTGATTTGATGATGTGGATTATTTTATTAAGCTGAGCCTCAGCGATAAAATTGATGATAAATTCTTTTAAATCATAGAAGATAGTAAATATCATGCTCTACTTGACTTTTCTAATGGATTGTTTGTTTCGCTGCAGTTAAACTTGATGTCTATAGTATTTTATCAGTTTAACACTATTGAAGGCTAACGATAATTTATTCTGCATTATCTTAGTCATAATATTTCTTACTGGGCTAGTTGAGCTCACCCTTTTCTTTCATTGTTCTTATCAGGAAATGAGAATATAGTTGGAACTTGTCGGGGAATGGAGAGACGATCCAGATGTTTACATTAGTAGTCCTCACTATTCTGTGAAATAGTGTGATAATAAATGTATTGAGGACTTATTCGAGTTTGAATACTGTCTAGAAGACAATATTTGTATTAAAACTCATAGCTCATATTATTTATTTAAGTTTGTAATTGTATTCTGTACCATATATTTGGCGACTCAGAATGGGTGATGTATACCTATTTCGGGGGCGTCGCAGTTGGTATCAAAGCTTAGGGATATGATCCCTAGCTAAGATGTGAGACAATAACTAGGAGGGGAGAGACAGGGAATTCCTTCGCTAGTATGACATACGTAAGTTTAATTGGTATTTAATTGGTCGGTCAGAGTATAGGGATAATATGTGGTATGTCAGTTAACCCTTGTTTTGTGGTAGTATTTGAAAATGACATCTGAGAAAGTTGAGAATAGCAATGGAGCACAGGAGACCGTTGAGTCACCACAGATTAATACCCAGGATAATGTGCAACATAAAGACAATAATCCTCAAGTAAACAACAACACCAATCAAATAATGAACGATGGGATGTTCAAAGGCTTTATGCAATTTATGCAACATTAGGCGAGAGCGGCTCCTGTTCATAATGTAGGTGGAAACACTGGCAACTCTCGACGATCACCGCTAAGCAGTTCAGGAGCTGGGACCACCAAGTTTTTGGGAGAGCCAAAACCACTTAAGGCGGAGACGTGGATAAAGCAGATCACCAAGATATTTGATGTCTTGGGATGCTCCAAGGACCAAAAGGTTCCCTTTGCCACCTTCATGTCTAGAAAGTTCTGTCGAGGAAAGGGGTTAGGTCATCTAATTGTGCGCCAATAGGGAGAAATCCTTATCGAAAAGCCCCCTCTTTCCTAGGAATGATCTGGTTGTTAATAGTGCGAGTTATAATAATGATAAATAAATATTGTTAAAAATATTGAGGGTATTTTTAGAGAAATGTTTGTTGTAACTTGGCGTAATATATAATAATAATAATAATAATAATAATAATAATAATAATAGGTGGGGGCCCACATGTTGAAAATTGAATTGTCAGGGGAAGGTTTTTTTTTCAAAGTCACGGGTGGTGAGTGTTTTTGGTATTATGTATATATATTATAATAAGTTTTTTTAATGAAAAATAGAATATATTATATTTTATTATGCATAGTGTTTGCATATTAAATTTTAAAAAAATTCAGAAGTCCGGCGTCCGTGATTTTCAAAAATATTGTGCGTCCGTGATTTTTTTTTCTTCTAAATAGTATCCTTCTATTCTCCTATAAATAGGATGCTTAGTTAGAATTGAAAATCACACCAGAATCAGAGAAATCTTCTTCTATAATATGAGCGTATTTCTTTCGAGTTTAAAAAGCTTTGAGCGTAGAAAACAGTGAAAGTTTTCTTCAAGAATATCTCCACTATGCCAGTTGCAATACTCTTCTTTTCAAGGTAAGAGATGTTATTTTTGTTCATTATTCGTATGAAATAATATTTTCTTCCATAATCTGTAGTATGTAAGTAATATTATTTCGTTTCAGATTTTGAATTCTACACTCATTTTGTTAAATTTTTGGCTTCTAAACTCCATGAAATTAGTAGAATATCCTTGATATTTGCTCGTCATCCTGTATCTTTTCATAGAAATATTATTTTGAGCATTCTTGATAAGTTTTAACTTTTTTATGTCGGAGTACTATTCACGGGGTTATTATTTTTGAAGTACTATTCATGGGGTACTATTCACTCGGATACTATTTACCCGGGGTACTATTTATGACAAAAATTGATTTCTTTTCGATTCAAATCATTTTTGATATAATATTATTCTTGAATTTTACTCTACAAAGTAGTATTATGTTGACATTTTGGATATTATTGAATTCTGGATAAATTAAATTATAAATCTTTAAAAATTTATCCTTTGCTTTCTTTTAATTGAATTCTTATATCATTGTCATCATCCTGATGCATATATTGTTATGAAAGTCATCTTTGGCCGTAGTGCATATATAGACTTGGTATGATTATGACCAGAGATTATTCGGTATAATCATCACCGTAATGCTACAAATGATGTGGTAAAAGTCCTCATTAGCACATAGTGCATTGATGGACAGTTGTTGGCATGATCATGACCATTGATAAAAACAAGAATATCCTTAGCCCGTAGTGCATGGATAATTTGTGGTCGTAATACTAATGAATATCCTTGGCCGTAGTGCAGGGGTGATTCGATGATGTGGATTATTTTATTAAGCTGTGTCTCAGCGATAAAATTGATGATAAATGCTTTTAAATCATAGAAGATAGTAGATATCATGCTCTGCTTGATTTTTCTAATGGATTGCTTGTTTTGCTGCAGTTAAACTTTATGTCTATTGTATTTTATCAGTTTAACACTGTTGAAGGCTAATGATAATTTATTCTGCATTATCTTAGTTATAATATTTCTTACTGGGCTAGTTGAGCTCACCCTTCGCTTTCATTGTTCTTTTCAGGAAATGAGAATATAGTTGGGACTAGTCGGGGAACGGAGTGACGGTCCAGATGTTTGCATTAGTAGTCCTCACTATTCTGTGAAATTGTGTGATAATAAATGAATTGAGGACTTATTCGAGTTTGAATACTGTCTACAAGACAATATTTGTATTAAAACTCATAGCTCATATTGTACATTTAAGTTTGTATTTGTATTCTGTACCATGTATTTGGCGACTCAGAATGGATGATGTATACCTATTTTAGGGGCACACATTAGTAGTCCTCACTATTCTGTGAAATAGTGTGATAATAATTGTAATAATATTGAATTTGAGTTTGGATATTGTCTAGAAGACAGTATTCGTGTTGAAACTCCCAGCTTATGTTTTGACGTACTTTACACGACAATTGTATAATTAAGTTGTATTTGAATTCTGTACCATGTATTTGGTTACTCAGAATTGGTTATTTATACTTATTTTGGGACGTCACACTCACTATGAACACACTGACCTGAAGAGAAGAAGATACATAACCAAATATGTGCACAAGACAACTAGTGTTCAAGGACTGCTAAGTACCCAAAGAAGTCAAGATGATATGCAAAGACTTAGCAGTACCTCAATGGTGATGGTGTGCAATGCTGAATATCAGATGAAGACAAGCATCAACAACAAAGAACAATAGCTCCAAAGGATGAGTAAGTACCAACAAGATGTCAAGCTGAACGTACATCTTAGCAGTCGATTAGATGTGATCAAACACCAAAACTGAATGCCCAACGATCACAAGAAGCTTCTATGTGACTCCCCCAAATCCGGGTTCCCTAACCTCGGGTTTGGTGCTCACGATCCATCATACATATCTCATCTAACTACCCATTCATTTATGAATTACATCATTCATACCATAAATAAATATAATTAATACAATATCCCAAGTTATCTAACCTTAACATAATTTACATACCTTCAGATATCCAAAAAGGTTTACATACAGTAACATAATAATTAAAGTTTATAATAACTACTCTTGAACTTTTCCCTTACCCTTGTCTTTCTTTGATCCTCTTGCTACCTCGTCCTTAGCTGAAATGTTTTATTTAAGCAAGAGTGAATAATAAGTTTGCTCCACAAGTTAAAACATACAATAAGAAATATGAATCAAGAATATTAGAGTCTAGATTCGATAAAAACTTCAAAAATGTTCAAAGGACGTCGAAGTAGCTAAATAAATCATTTATCAATAACAAGAGTTTATTAACTATCATGCTAAATAACAATTCAATGATGAAAGAGTAAAACTCTTTCAAAGTTTCAATACTGTTTAATTGATCATCAAGAAATAATACTGTTGCAATAATAAAGTGGGATATTCCCAGATTTTATGCTGAGTGATCACAATTGGATCATGAAATAATAGAGGAATTATCAGACATTCAATATTGAATTACCTCAAGTGTATCAGTTAACCATAAAGATTAAATCATACTCTTATGCAAGTACATGAAGTGATCAGCTTCATTGTACCTTATATTATGCATAATACTCAAAAATAGCGCAATAGTCAGATGTCCGACAATAAATTCCCTTTTTTTACAAAGGTTGTTCATCTCAGTCTTACGTCATGAGTCCGTACCACAATAATATGGCTTGGATTGAATTCAAAGAAATGCTAAAGATTTCAACATATCATATCCATATTGATCTAGCCAAAATAATTGGCATATATCTTTCAATAACAACTTAGTTCAAATAATAGAACGTGTAAGACCCCAACTTTTATGAATAAAGATGAATTTTCTATAAATATCATTTTTGAATATTATGGAGTGAATTTGATATAATAGTTATGGGTAATATTTATAAATTTTACAAAGTACGCAAGTTGTTATATAATATTCGATTGGTCGGGGAATATTCATTTTAACAGGGAATATTCGTACGACGACACAATCATTGATGGACCCCACAAACGGAATTATTGTCAGATTGAAAAAACGACAAAAATATCTTTTTATAAATAACGGCGTAATTATTATCGTTAACACTGTTGGAATACCTGGTGGTTAAAATACAATAATACGCATTGTTGTAAAGTAGTACACGGTATTTCACAGTATTTTTGAATTATTGATTCTTACTGTAAGAAGGCACTACTCAATAATTGTTACAGTAATTACTGTTCAATATTTTATTTTATTGATTCAATAATTGTTGCGTTGATATTTTATATTATTGTTGTTTCAATAATTATCACTGTACAGTATTTCCCATTATCAAATCAATAATTTATATTATTTGAATAATATTATTAGAATGCATTATTGAAAATGTCTAGAAAGTTCTGTCAATGAGAGGTTTGGTCACCTAATTGCGCGCCAGTAAGGAGAAATCTTTATCGGAAAGCCCCCTCTTTCCTGGGAACGGCCTGGTTGTCATTATTGTGATTCTATAATATTATTTGTGAATAATTAATTACTGATTTATATGATAAGAAAATATTTATTTTATGTGGACATAAATGAGGGATAGGAAAATATTTATTTTATGTGGTTATAATTTAAGGAATTAATGTTGAGGTGTTTTATCAGTATTTTGTCTGATTGGAGGTATTAAAAAATCAAATCAGTGTTCTTAAAGTTCTATTGTGTGAGTTATAATTTTAATCTGACCATTGGATCATTGTGATTTTTTGATATGTTATACATATATAAGTGGAGTATATGTCCACAAATTTTGAACTGTTAAAAAGTAACGTATGATTTGTTATGAATTTTAAGAGGTGTTGAAAATTATTCGTTTGTGGAATTCAGATATTTTATGTTTAGAATTTGGAAAAACTTTCTTCTGCAAAGTTGTAGAGAATTTGATTTCGGGTGGAATGGACATAAAATTCGTATTTTTCTAATAAAAGGGCTATTTATTATGAATTATTGAAGTTTCAAAAATTAAAATGTGTTTATTAAAAATATGGGTGGGTCCCACTTTTGGTTGTTGGGAAAGGTGGATGATTTTAGTGGGCCCCACTTGTGGTGGCTGAATTTTTTTTCAAATACATTTGCGTAGAATTTTTTTTTATTATTTTATTATTTTAGTCTCCTATGGCGTTCTAGCATTTTCCTATAAATAGGCGCTTAAGTTAGAATTGAAAATCACACCATAATCAGAAAATTCTTCTACTATAATCTTGAGCGTATTTCTTTAGAGTTTTAGAAAGCGTTGAGCGTAGAAAATAGTGAAAGTTTTCTTCAAGAATATCCCCGCTATACCAGTTGGAATACTCTTCTTTTCAAGGTAAGGGATGTTATATTTGTTCAATATTCGCTTGAAATAATATTTTTTTTCATACTCTATAGTATGTAAGTAATATTATTTCGTTTCAGATTTTAAATTTTATACTCGTTTTGTTAAAATTTTGGTTTCTATACACCATGAAATTAAGAGAATATCCTTGATATTTGCGCTTCATCCAGTATCTTTTCATGGAAACATTATTCTGAGCATTCTTGATAAATTTTAACTTTTTCATGCCAGAGTACTATTCACGGGGTTACTATTCGCGAAGTACTATTCACAGGATACTATTCACTCAAGTACTATTCACCCAGAGTACCATTCATGATAAAAATTAATTCGTTTTCGGTCCAAATTATTTTCGGCACAACATTATTCTTGAATTTTACTCCACAAAGCAGTACAATGTTGACAATTAGGATGTTATTGATTTTTGGATAAATTAAATTACAAATCTTTAAAAATTTATCCTTGAACTTGTTTTATTTAATTCTTATATCATTGTCATCATTCCTCATGTTTATATTCTGTTAAAAGTCATTTGTGGCCTGTAGTGCATAGATGGACTTGGTATGATTATGACCAGGGATTATTCGGTATAATTATGACCGTAATGTTACAAATGATGTGGTAAAAGTCTTCATTGGTCCGTAGTGCATTGATGGACAGTTGTTGGCATTATCATGACCATTGATAAAAATACAAATATCCTTGGCCCGTAGTGCATGGATAATTTGTGGTAGTGATACTAATGAATATCCTTGGTCGTAGTGCAGGGATGATGTGGATTATTTATTAAGCTAAGTCTCACCGATAAAAGTGATGAAAAACCTTTTAAATCATAGAAGATAGTAAATTTTATTCTCTATTTGACTCTTCTAATGGATTTCTTGTTCCACTGCAGTTAAACTTGATGTTTGTTATATTTTATCTATTTAACACTGTTGAAGGCTAATGATAAATTATTCTGCATTGTCTTAGTCATAATATTTCTTACTGGGCTAGTTGAGCTCACCCTTTTGCTTTCATTGTTCTCTTCAGGAAATGAGAACGTAGCCGGGACTAGTCGGGGAACAGAGTGACGGACCAGATGATAACATTAGTAGTGCTCACTATTCTATGAAATAGTGTGATAATAAATATATTGAGGACTCCATTTGAGTTGAATACTTTCTAGAAGACAATATTCGTTTTAAAACTCTCAGTTTATGTCTTGTCGTATTTTACACGACAATTGTATTATTAAGTTGTATTTGAATTTTGTACCATGTATTTGGCGACTCAATATGGGTGATGTATACCTATTTTGGGGGCGTCACAGTTGGTATCAAAGCTTAGGGATATGATCCCTGGCTGAGACGTGAGACAAGAACTAGGAGGGGAGAGACGGGGAATTCCTTCGCTAGTATGACCTACCTAAGTTTATTTGGCATTTAATTTGTCGGTCATAGTATAAGGATAATATGTGACATGTCAATTACCCATTATTTTGTGGCAGTATTTGAAAATGACATCTGAGAATGTTGAGAATAGCAATAGAGCACAGGAGACCGTTGAGTCTCCACAGATCAACAATCAGGATAATGTGAATCAGGAAGGCAACAATCCTCATGAAAACAACAACACTAACCAAACGATGAACGATGGAATGTTCAGAGGCTTTCTGCAATTCATGCAACATCGGGCAAGAGAGACTCATGTCTGAAATGCAGGTGGAAACACTGGCAACTCTCGGACAGTCACTGCTAAACAGTTCAAGAAGCTGGGACCACCAGAGTTTTTTTGAGAGCCAAGACCACTTAAGGCGAAGACGTGGATAAAGCAGATCAACAAGATATTTGATGTCTTGGGATGCTCCGAGGAGCAAAAGGTTCCCTTTGCCACCTTCATGTTGTGGGCAGAAGCAGATTACTGGTGGGAATTTATAAAGCATACTCAACCTGCCGTACTGAAGATGTCTTGGAAGAAGTTCCAAGAACTGTTCAACGATAAGTACTTTCCCGAAAGTATTCGTCACATGAAAGAGGTAGAGTTCATTAAACTATAACAAAACAACATGACCGTGTCACAGTACGAAGCCAAGTTTGCTGAGTTGTCCCGAATTGCGTCCCAATTAGTTGATGATGAGGAGAGAATGACGCGGATGTTTCTAAGAGGTTTGAAACCCGAGATATGTCAATACCTTATCTCTCACACAGTTTGCTTGTATTAAGATGTTGTGAATAGGGGTCAACTATTAGAACATGATAATGAGTCAACCCAACCAAGAGAGAGCAACCGGTAAAATGATAATACCAGTGGTAGCAGTCATCGAAGCGGGGACAACAAACGTGGAGGGAATCAACATGCCAGAAATGGTAACCACTTCGGTGGTAATCATGGCCAAGACAATAAGAATGGGCATTTCAAGAAGAGGAGATTCAACAATGATGGAAACACGTCAGCACCAACACCCGATGTTAAGGAAGGAGAACGACCACCTATCATATGTTTCAAATGCGGAGGGGAGGGACACATCAGTCCAAAATACGCGATGCCGTCCAAAGCGTGTTATAATTGTGGAAGTGAAGGTCACTTAGCCTGATTTTGTCGTGCACCGAAGACAAGTCCAGCTGGGATGGAGGCACCAAAGGCCGTCCCAGAAAAGTCAAAGCTGGTAGTTCAAGGGAGAGCATTTTCCGTGACCTCCAAAAAAGCAAGGAACCCGAACGACGTCATCACGGGTAAGCTTATCATAAACTCTAGCGAAGTCTATACCTTATTTGATATCGGTTCTACCCATTCTTTTATTTCTCCTACTTGCATGCGCTCAACGTTTAAATTTGACTCCGGAGAAATTAGACTTTAACTTATCTGTTGAAACTCCGTTGGGAGAAACCTTTATTACATCCACTGTTTATAAGTCTTTTTCGGATCAAATCGGTACCCTCACATTACCTGTCGATCTTATTTCATTGAAAATACTTGCATTTGACGTAATTCTAGGGATTGATTGGTTAACTTCTCATCATGCAAAAATTGATTATTTTCATAAGGTTATTAGCTTTCATATTCCTAACCAACCTATTATATGAATTCAAGCAACCAAACCATTAAAATCAATCACTGTCATCTCAAGCCATAAAGCTATTCGTTTATTGAAAAATGGATGTCAAGCTTTCTTAGCTCATGACACGGATTTAAACAAAAATACGTCAGTTTTGAATGATATTTCTATTGTTAATAAATTTCCTGATGTATTCCCTGAAGAACTTCCTGGCCTACCCTTGGAGCGTGAAATTAAATCTTGTATCGACCTTGAACCCGGTACAAAACCCATTTCCAAAGCCCCATATAGAATGGCTCCTATTGAACTTGAGGAGTTAAAGACCCAATTGCAGAAATTGTTAGACATCGATTTCATTCATCCTAGTACGTCTCCTTGGGGTGCTCCTGTTCTATTCGTGAATAAGAAAGATGGGAGTATGCAACTTTGTATTGATTATCGGGAGTTAAATCATGTCACCATCAAGAATAGGTACTCATTGCCACGTATTGATGACCTATTTGACCAGTTGCAAGGCGCCAAATTCTTTTCAAAGATCGATCTTCATTCCGGATATCATCAGTTAAAGATTAGAACCGATGACATTCCAAAGAAGGCTTTCAGAACTCGGTATGTGCATTATGAATTCCTAGTCATGTCTTTTGGATTGACTAATGCTCCTGCTGCCTTCATGGATATGATAAACCGAGTATTCAAGGAATATTTGGATCACTTTGTGGTCATCTTTATTGATGACATCCTCATATATTCCAAAAGTCGTGAAGATCATGAGCAACACTTGAGGCTGATACTCCAAAAGCTTTTGTGAAAACAAGCTTTATGCCAAGCTGAAGAAATGCGAGTTCTGGCTTGAGGAAGTAGCATTCCTTGGGCACGTAGTATCAATGTGACGCCCCCAAAATATGTATACATCACCCATCTTGAGTTGCCAGATACATGGTACATAACTCAACTACAAACTTAATTATACAATTGTCGTGCAAAATACGACAAAACATAGCTGAGAGTTTAAACACGAATATTGCCTTCTAGACAATATCCACACTCAATGGAGTCCTCATTATAATTATTATCACACTATTTTATAAAAATAGTGAGGACTACTATAGCCACCATCTTGGACCGTTAATCTATTCCCCGACCAGTCCCAGCTATATTCTCATTTCCTGAAGAGAACAGTTGAAAAAAAAGGGTGAGCTCAACTAGCCTAGTAAGAATTATTATGACTAAGATAATGCAGAATAAATTATCCTTAGCCTTCAACAGTTTAACAACTGGTAGAATACAATAGACAACAAGTTTTAGATCAACAACAGCAGCGAAAATAAGCAATCCATTAGAAGAGTCAAGTAGAGCATAAAATCTACTATCTTCTATGATTTAAAAAGTTTTTCATCAACTTTATCGCTGAGACTCAGCTTAATAAATAAAATTGAATCATCCATGCACCACGGCCAAGGATATTCATGTAATCATCAGTGGTCATGATTATACCGAATAATCCCTGGTCATAATCATACCAACAACTGTCCGTCAATGAACTACATGCCAATTAGGACTTTTACCACATCATTCATCACATTACAGTCATGATTATATCGAATAATCCCTGGTCATAATCATACCAAGTCCATCTATGCGCGTAAGCCAAAGATGACTTTAATCGCAATATAAGCATGAGGATGATGACAATGACATAATAATTCAATAAAACAAGTTCAAGGATAAATTTTAAAAATTTATAATTTAATTTATCCAGAAATCAATAACGTCCAAATTGTCAACATGATATTACTTTGAAAAGTAAAATTCAAGAATAATATTCATGTACCAAAAATAATTTGGACAGGAAAAAAAAATATTTTTTGGGTGCATAGTACCCCGTGAATAATACTTCGAGAATAGTATCCCGACACGAAAAGTGTCCCGAATACCCTAGTGAATGATACTAGAGTGAATAGTAATCGGGTTAATAGTAACCCGTGAATAGTAACTCGTGAATAGTATTCTGACACGAAAAGTGTTCCGAATACCCGAGTGAATAATACTAGAGTGAATAGTAACTGGGTGAATAGTAACCCATGAATAGTAACTCGTAACAAAAAATACCAAAGAAAATTATATTTCATGACGAGTACAAAAGAAATGATATCCCAGATGAGTATAATAGAATATACCAAACTGCAAATGGATTTTCACCCGCCATGCGGTAATCCACGTAGACAGATCATTTCCACAACTTAATAAAGAATGAATACGAAGGATCATTCACCATGCATGCGGCAATCCACATAGACAGGTTATTC
This sequence comes from Panax japonicus, assembly GCA_020205505.1. Classification (NCBI taxonomy): domain Eukaryota; kingdom Viridiplantae; phylum Streptophyta; class Magnoliopsida; order Apiales; family Araliaceae; genus Panax; species Panax japonicus. Next base: position 54,071,395 of record CM035114.1, on the reverse strand, counting down.
TAACAGAATAATAAAGAATGGAATAACAAAAGAATTCACCAAGCATGCGATAGACCGCACAGACAGGTTATTCCCAACATAATAATAAAGAATGGAACCATGTCATGCGTAATCCGCACAGACAGGATATTCCAACAGAATAATAAAGAATAGAATAACGACAGAATTCACCAGGCATGCGATAGACCGCACAGACAGGTTATTCCAACAGAATAATAAAGAATGGAATAACAGAAGAATTTACCAGGCATGGGATAGACCGCACAAACAGGTTATTCCAACAGAATAATAAAGAATGGAATAATAGAATAATTTTATCATGTATACGGTACTTCGCATAGACAGGTTATGTGAGACCCCAAATTTTATAAATAAGGTTTTAAATTTCTCAAAATATTTTTTTGAGTATTATGGTGTTGATTTGATATAATGTTATAGTTGTGGGTAATATTTATAAATTTTACAAAGTAAGCAAGTTGTTATATAATATTCAATTGGTCGGAAAATATTCATTTTAACAGAGAATATTCGTACGACGGAACAATCATTGATGGACCCCACAAGGGAATTATTGTCGGATTAAGAAAATGAAAGAATTATCTTTTTATACAAATAACGGCGGAAGTGTTACCGTTAAAACTGTTGAACTACCCGGTAGTAAAAGTACAGTAATACGCGTGGTTGCATAGTAGCACACGATATTGGTTATTGATGCTTACGTGAGAAGTCACTCATTTATACTCAATTATTGCTACAGTAATTGATGCATCATATCTCTCATATTATTGATTCGATTATTGTCACAGTATCATTTGTATAATATGATATATTATTAAATCAATAATTGAGACGACAAAGTTATTCATATTATTAAATTAAAATATTTACAATGTCTAGAAGTTCTGTCAAGTAGAGGTTTGGTCATCTAATCACTACAAGAAATCACACAAAAAATTATGCTAAAATTTGTCACATAAAATTTATTTTTCGTCACTAAAACATTTGGTGACGATTGTTAATCGTCACAGAGACCGTCACCGTATGAGCGTGGTATTGTGTATATTTGACAATATTTGATATCATCACTAAATGTTTTAACTTATGGTGACGATCTACATCATTGTCACTATAATTAATTACTTTTAGTGACGTTAATAGCATCACTATTTGAATGAAACTTTTGTCACTCTATATTATGTTTCGTCATCAAAACTTGGTGCATTAAATGAAAAAAATCATTTTTCTTCGTTAAATGATATTGTTTTAGTGACGAAATTACGTTACTCTATTTAAATCATCTAATTTTAATGACGACAACATATTTATGATTATTCTTTCGTCATGTTATTGTGTTTATCATCACCAAAAATAAGAAAATAAATGACGACAGAACAATTCGTCACCTAATAATATATTTAACATAACAATTATTTCATTGTCATTTCATATTTTAAATAATATTACAAAATAATTTGTCACCAAAGATTTATTTTTTGGGACACATTTTTCAATGTTACTAATTAAATACTTATGGTGACCATGCATCTCGTCATAGAAAGACTTAATAATAGTGACAAAATTAGTTGTTGTGACTAAATAAAAAACTAAATATAAAATTATAGATCTAGAAATAAAAAAAAATTACACCAATAATATTTAACCAAAATGATTGTAATGATAAAAAACACCAATAATAGAATAACTAGATTTCCATTTTCCATCATATTTAACCAAAATAGAAAAAATAGAATCTAAAGTATCATCCATTCTATTTAACATCAATAATTTATCAAGTATAACATTCTAAACAAAATATCTAACTTTTTAAATAGAACCATAACGAAAGTTCAGAAGTTTTGAAAGTCGATAAGCTGATCAGGAATTGTTCCCGGCTCTTTCTTGTCCACTTTTCCTGAAATCTTTGCGCAAGATATCTCCTACTTTAAGATCTAATACATCATACATTTTGTATCTGACTGAAAAAGAGAGATTTAATTTTAGACAAAGTTTTTATTTTTCTTAAATTTATTTTGAAAATGAACTGTAATATAATATAGGATACGTAAGTTGTAGAGCATACAGATCTGGTAAAGACCACTGCATCCAAATCGACCAGCTCCACTGATCAGTAATGTGGCCATGTACTTGTCTTTATCTGTACAGTGAGGGCTGGACATATTTCCAGTATCCAGGAGGATGCCGGCTAGCTGCAAGCATAAAAATTAGAAAACACCTATTAATATATAGATACTTATATCCTCTAAGGAGAAAATGAGTGTAAATTACGCAAACACCATATTTTAATAGTACTGATCATGTCATTAGTCAACTAAAAGCAAGAAAAAGGAAAGTAAAGAAACATGAGGATTGAAATGCCTAGAGGAGAGAATTATATACACAAGTTACACTTAACTATGTGCATATGGTCTTCAAAGAAAAATAAGGGGATAGACAAGAAAAATTAATTAAAAAAGAAAAAAAAAGTGAGATGCATAAGTTGTCTAGCCAAATTGAGCAAACACGATAAGCTCTGCATATAAGGAGATGATCAGTTTGCATATCATTAAGTGGCAGAGATGTGCACAAACAAGAACTGGGACTACAGCGAAAATATTTAAGAAGAATGATGTATCATCAACACTTGGAAACCATTTAGGTGCCTTTATGCTTCCCTCTATTAGTTTGTATAATGTTATACCAATTAGTACAATAATAAACAAAACCGCCAGAGTAAATGATATAGCAGATGTGAATCTCAATGAATCTGCAACCACACAAGATGGAGACTTTCACATTAGCAGGTAATATTGTTATGTATCAAGTCAAGGAATTCAAAACATATATCAGGCAGCAATTCTTGTAGTTACAAGTCAATGTAGAAGTAAATACTAACCAATCCGTGCCTGTTTTTGTTTCTCCAGACTTCAAGGCAATCCTACTCTCAATTTTGATTAAAAAACAATAGTGGTTTAGGAAATTAGTAACATCTTCAACATATGACACAGTAATGCAAGAGATATAATGATGCGCTTACAGTAGTATAATGGTCCGTTTAGATTCCATACATAGCCTACATTGCTAGATAGTGTATGGAAGGAAATGTACACGAGACATCATTCCAAGAATCTCAAGTGATATAATACTACTAATGAATTCATCCTCTCAAATAAACTAAACTATTTCCTTGAAATAGAATCTCCTATAACCTTTGCTTTATGGACCAAGTAAATTTGATTTTAGAGCTACCTTTTATTACCGGCATTACTGTCCCCGTCAACCATTACGCCACTCACTTATAATCACATCTTTCCCATTATTACTACCATTAACCTTCCCAACTATTTCTACAAATCTCATTTACCAAAATACAAGAAGAAAACAAATGTTACCATGTCAAATTCTTCATACAACTCTCTTACTGGCAACAATAACATCACTTGATGAATGCAACCAGTACTAATTAAAATTATTAGTCAAATATCATTTTTCTTTCAAAAATCAGGCCTCAGCATGCATGCATGCAAGACAAAAAAATCATTTCCTTTCAAACCATAATAATACAAGTCATAAGTTATGTGTACATGCCAATGCTGGAAAGAGGGAAAGAGGTGGGGGAATCCGAGATTTCCAGCATGCAAGATCACTTTGGTCCAGCAAATTTCCCCATCATTTTTGCAATTACAGGAGCCACCTTGGGATTAGCCTGATGCTTTGCAAGATTATCAGGATCTTTCATCACTACAAGCAATCAACCAGTCAGAAAATAATAAAGTAGAGCAAAACTTCAAAAGACAAACAAGTGGCAAGGAAAAAAATAACATGATATGGGAGAGAGAAACCATGAGTTACAGGAGCCAAAACCAAATTTGCTCATCATTTTTGCAATTATAGGAGCCATTTGTTTTATAATTTACAAATGTACTATATGAGTTACTTTTTAAATATATAAAAAAAATTCCTAATTACTTGAACTTTTATTACACAAGTATGATTACAACTTTGTTTTATAATTTACAAATGGGATGCCAGCTACCGTAGCAAAAATAGGAATTATGGGTGTTTAGTAACGAATAACATGGCGTTCCCTACTTGAAAATGCACGTGTTGTAAGTTTTAAATCTACACTTGAAAACAACTCAACTAATTTTAACTATATATCTTTTAAGAAATTATAGCAAGTTTTCCCTTTTCTAATGTTACTCATTCTAAACCTCAAAAGAGTATTCTTAGCAATGGAATAGGAGCAAGTTTTATCTCACAGCATAAGCAAGGATTACAGATCCTTCTATTGCTTTAAAAAAATTTGTTAAGTAAAATAATATATATTGTAGATTAATTTTATGACAATATCATATGTATGCTTACAGAGTATAGCCATTAGTTTATTTTCCAATATAATAAAATCATAAATAAAACATAAGAAACTCTTGTACATCTAGCTATCTAACCAAATTCAGTACTTTACCTGTTGCAGTAAAAAAAATCTTGAAAATCTCAGAGCACCAAAACAGGATACAACACTACTTCAATGAGTAAAAACTGTGTCATTGTGTCTAGCTGGTCTGTCAAGAATTGACCCAGGCTTGAATTTTGAAGCCTCATGTCTAGATAGTTCAGGGGGGCACAGGACTGTTACTCTAAATAAGCATCTGTTTGAGGTCATAGAAGACATCCGTGTCATGTAGAGTCAAGAATGTTGTGGCTACACATGTCTTCCCAGCACGCCTAGTTCGTCCAATATGAATGCGTGTACATTTCAATATTCCCAGGCATATCGTAATTTATCACACGGGCCACGTCAGGGATATCAATCCCACGTCCTGCTACATCAGTGGCCACTAATACATTGTATCTCTTCGCCCTAAAACCTTCAAGGCTAATTTCTCTTTGCTCCTGCGACTTCCCACCATGCAAAGTTGTAACGTAATAGCCAGCTTTATCCAAACCGTTGGAAAGGGTATCAACAGACTTCTTAGTATTTATAAACACAATTGCTGTCTTATCACCAAGTTCGTCAAGAAATTTCTGCAACCTATACACTGGTTACACTGGTATTATTTTTGCACTGTAACCTATACACTATCTTATCACCAACCTTTAAGCAACAAACATAATTTATATTACTGATTTTGGGGCCAAATAAACATTGCAGTGCAGTAAATACAAACAACACAGAGGCCATAACTAGATCCAGTTGTTGCCTGCCTTCAAAACTTATCAAACATTTTAAGTATATCATACCGATTTATAAATAATTTAATGATATGCAAAAATACCTTCAAAATATCAGCTATTATTTTTGCAATAAATGGAGCACATGATATTGAAGATGTTTTATTAGAATAATTAAGTTACAACTCACTTGAAGCAATATCGAGACATTCACGCAAAAGACTCCTCCAAATAATGAAGATGAACTGCTAAAACTTGAACCAACGTCAATTCTCTTGCTTTTATTAACAGATAATATCAAATTGTCAACAAGGTCATACTTCAGCAACGACCATCCATCACCACTGAAACAATTGATAGCATCATTAAAGAACCTGAAAAGAAATGAGAATAAACAAACATGGAAAACCACACCTGTAAGTTTTAAAGGGACACAGGTCCATGTTTGCACAAACAAGACAAACACAAGTATAACATGCATATAAGAAAATTCTTGCCTAGTTATATACATTTATATCTAGAGAAAATCAAAACATGCAATAAATATCATAAACTCTTTCTAAAGTGGAGACCAATCTAGTAGGTTGGTGGTTCAACAAATAAAGGAATTTACCTGCTAACTCTTTGGCTAAGAAATCGCAAAATAGAAGAATGCTTGCCAAAAATAACTGCTAGCTCACCTCTCCTTTCTTTAACAACATAGTTATACTGGTTCAAAACAGCATAACGCCTCTCTAAGTAATCGATAAGACGTCCTGGGGTAGCAATCACTACCTCACACCCTTGCCTAATCTTAAACCCTTGCTCCTCAATGGACTGCTCACCAACAATGGAAACCACTTTGATACCCAAATAGTGAGCAAACTTGACAGTCTCGTCCTCATTCTGCTGGTCAAGTTCTCAAGTTGGTGCCATCACGAAAGCATAAGGACCCTCAGCCTCATTCTCTTGTTCACTCATGGGAGGCAATCTAGATATGCAAGTCAACATGGGAAGAACAAAAGCAGCAGTCTTATTAGAACCCGTCTCAGCAATACCAATAACATCGCGTTGCTGCAAGCCAAGAGGAATGGCAGCCATCTAAATAGGAGAAGGGGTCTTGTAGCCCGTTCTTTCCATAGCCTTCAACAACTTAGAACTCAACTTACTCTCAGCCCAGGTCCTCATTGGGCGAGGGATTCGAGAACCCTTATAAGAAATATTAAAATCTTCCCTAAAAATACGCCAATCTCTCCCAGTCATTTCGTCTAGCACCTTGTCCGACCAATGGAGGTCCGTCCTCATGTCAAAGGTATGATACAAATCAGCAGCCTCCTTTTTAAGCATCTGGGCGACAGCCTCCTCAGGCTTCTCATCTATACCGTCTTTCTTTCAAATCTCATCCCTAATCTCCTTTTCATTCTTGGCAGCAATTTTCTTCTGCTCACGCTGACCCATCCCAGCTCAAAAACCACGTCCAAACAGAAGGCGGGCCTCATGAGGGTTCTGATATAGGGAATTCATATCCCAAGAAGTATCCTCAGTATTCTCCCAATCAAAAGAAAATCAAAACTTCTCACTAGGTTTAATAACCCTCTTCTTCGGCTTCTTAGAACCCAAATACTGCTCTTTAATCGCTTCCAATTCCTTCTCCCGCTCCTTCTACTCCTCTTCCCCGAGAACACTCCGGCGCTACGAGTCCCGGTCTCGATCCCGATGCCGGTCTCTATCCTGATCCCTATCACGGTCGTAATCACGAGACGACCGGTGGTGGCAGTCTCTGTCCCTATCAGACGAATCGGAGGAGGGTTTTGCGGAGTCGCCGGAAGAGTGTCGGTGGATTCGTGGATTATGATTTGGTTGGTCGCATTTCTGCTGAGCAATTTGGTCCTGCCTGCATTGAAGGGCCATTTTCTCCCTCTGAGCTCTAGTGAGGAAACACTGGCTTTTTTATTTTTAAAAAGAAAGAAAATAAAACATAAAAATATTTTTTTTAAAAAAATATACGTATTTTAAAATATAAAAATATTTTTATTTATATTTTTAAAATAAAATATACATATTATAATATTAATTTTTATTAATATTATACATATTATAAATATTTAGGTTAAGAAAAAAAATGAAAAAAAAATATAAAAGTATTTTTATTTTTATTTTCAAAATAAAACATACATATTATAAACATTATAATATTAATTTTTATTAATATTATACATATTATAAATATTTTCTACCCCATTTTTAGCATTTGCACACTATATCCACGTGTGTCTGATTATTTAATTCCACGTTATTTTTTTGATTTTTTTTAAATGTCATGCAAGAAATAAATAAATAAATACACATCTACTAAATTTGACGAAATGGCCCAATTAAGTTTTTTTTTAAATAATAGTGGACCAATTGTATTTTTTTTAAATACAGTGGCTCAATACTTACAACTCGATGAACACAATAGGGTAAAAGGTGTTTTTTTCCAATTTGCAAGTATTAGGAATTTGGCTGATTAGCTTGCTACGTAGGAAATAACTTGTTTTATTTTTTTTTCAAAGCCACATAGGAAAATTAGTCCAATTTGTTAATGTCCATGAGTAATAAATTGGACGGAATGGCTTGATTAACAATTTTTAAAAAATACAGTGGGCCAATTGAATTTTTTTAAACTACAGTGACTAATTGCTTAAAACGCGACGACCACAATAGGTAAATGTGCTTTTTCCCATTTTTTGTATGATTTCGGAGGCGATTTCGGTTCTTTGCACAGCCCTTGTCAAAACTTATATATGTAAAAAATGAGTTACAAGAAAAAATTCATATAAATTATTTTAGAAAGTAATTACTTTTTTTTGAAAATTATAAGTGAGAGAATATGGTCATTATGAATTACATTCAATTTAATACAAACTTTAATTTTTTAAGATTAGAAAATATATCTATATGTACTCAATTTTAATTTTAAAAATTATAAATCTGACCAAAAACTTAAAACTGGACACTTATTTTGAGACAAAGGAAGGGAAACATTTCACTGTTAAGTTTGTGTCCAAATAAATAATAATTTTGAAATGAAAAATGATGCGTTTTGAAAAAAAAAGGTCTAAACATGCTTATTGGGTTTATATTAATTTTGGACAAAGTCGTTGCTAAAAATTATACAAAATACGCAACGAAAAAAAAATATTGACAATGAATGTAACCCATATTAGGATACGAAATATAGCAAAAAAACAATTTTTTGCCCAAGATGGGGAGAAATAACATCGACAACAAAAAAAATTAAATAAGCAGGATTATTTTTTTCCCACTAATAACAAATTGGCAACGAAATTTTGAAACAACCTATGAATTTCGTTACGAAAAATGAAAGTCTTTCAGAAACTGAAACGAATGAAAACTTGTATTTCTAAAGTCGTTGCCCGATAAATCGTTGCCAAATGTCTATTTTTTTTATAGTGGGAATAATAGAAGAGGAATGATCTACGATGGAACCATTAGTGCGACTTAATCGGTGCGATTGGTCGATTTTTGACTAAATGGAGGCTACCAATGATAAAAGAAAGACAGGTGATGTCACTTGGATACAAGTTTGTTTGGAAAATTTTTTGCCTCCAAATCAAATTGTGATGTCATTGCGTACTTTGTCACTAAATATAACAATTTATGACGAACCATTTTTGTCACTTATCCACGCAGCTAATTAGTGACGCACTATTATCTCGTCATATATAATTGATATTTGTGACAATACAAATTGTCATAAATTATTATTTTTCTCGTCTTTAAAAAATTTCCCTCCAAAATTCTTTAGAAAATTTTGCCTCCAAATAAAATTATGACGATATTACGTACTTTGTCACTAAATATAAGAATTTATGACGAACCATTTTTGTCGGTTATCTACTCATCTAATTAGTGACAAACTATTTTATCGTCATATAAAATTGGTATTTATGACAATACAAATTGTCATAAATTATTACTTTTCGTCTTTAAAAAATTTCCCTCCAAAAATAATTTTGCATCCAAATAAAATTGTGATGAATTTGTATTTGGCGTCACTGAATGTAAACATTAGTGACGAAAACACATTGTCACTAAATTTTATAAATAATTAATGACAAATTATTATGTTGTCATCGAAGAAATATTTGGTGACAATAAATACTGTCATCAATTATTACAAAATGTCACTAAATGGTTTCCCTCCAAAATTTTGGTGCTAAATTTTACCTCCAAAATAACTTGTGATGAAATTTTCTTAATCATCATCAAATGTATAAATTAGTGACGATATAAATGATTAATAGTAACAAAATTAAAGGTCGTCACAAAAACAAAAGTTTTAGTGACGATTATGAATTTCGTAATTATTAATTAACAAATTGTGACAAAATTTGTGCGTGATAAAAAATTCGTCATAAAATGTGTAATTTTTTGTAGTGAATTGCGTGCCAATAAGGAGAAATCCTTATCAGAAAGCGTCCTCTTTTCTGGGAACGACCTGGTTGTTAAATATTGTGAGTTATAATATCAATGATAAATAAGTTTGTGTTGATTAAAGATGAAATTGATAGTTCCATTGTGTTAGAATTATTAGTGTTAGTGAAGATCGACATTTATTTCGATAATAATTTATGTCTGAAAGTTATCGGGTAATTAATCGGATAAATGAGGAATTAATTGCTATTAATTCACATGATTATAACTATTTGTTCATATGTGTGTACTATTGATTCACATTCATTTACTATTAGGGGAGTTGGTGCAAGATTGATAATACTTGCATGACTAAGTTAAAAATAGAGGTATAGATGGAGGTACTATACTGTTATTCGTATTTTCACATGATTATAACTATTGAATCATATGATTGAACTATTGATTCACATTATTTAATATTAGGGGAGGTGGTGCGAGTTTGATAATATTTGCAGGACTAAATTAAAAATAAAAGAAAAGTTAAAGGTATTGTACTGTAATTTTTTGAGCCCCAAAACGTGCAATTATCGAAACTATATTTTCCTATAAATAGAAGCTCATTCTTCCTTCATTTCTCACCAATTCACTAAAGCTATAAAGCAATTATTATAGAGAGAAATTATTGAGAGAAAGAAGAAGAGAAGTCTGCTACCTCTCTACTCCAGTATCCAGTTTCTTTCTAAGGTAAGGGGTATTATTTCTTTCGTATTCATGAAGAGAGCTATTGTTATTTCATTCCTTATTATTATGTTGGAATAACCTGTCTATACGAAGTACCGCATACATGGTGAAATTCTTCTGTTATTCCATTATTTATTATTCTGTTGGAATAACCTGTCTGTGCGATCTATCGCATGCCTGGTAAATTCTGTTGTTATTCCATTCTTTATTATTCTATTGAAATATCCTGTATGTGCGGTTTACACATGACCTGGTTCCATTCTTTATTATTCTTTTGGAACATCTTGTTTGTGCGTATTACGCATAACCTGGTTTCACTATTTATTATTCTGTTAGAATAATTTGTCTATGCGAAGTACCGCATACATGATGAAATTCTTCTGTTATTCCATTCTTTATTATTCTGTTAGAATATCCTGTCTGTGCGTATTACGCATGACCTGGTTCCATTATTTATTATTCTGTTGGAATAACTTGTCTGTGCGGTCTATCGCATGCCTGGTGAATTTTGTTGTTATTCCATTCTTTATTATTCTGTTAGAATATCATGTCTGTGCGGATTTCGCATGACCTGGTTCCATTCTTTATTATTCTGTTGGGAATAACTTGTCTATGCGGTCTATCGCATGCATGGTGAATTCTTCTGTTATTCTATTCTTTATTATTCTGTTGGAATAACATGTCTATGTGGATTACCACATGCATGATGAATGATCCTTTGTATTCATTCTTTATTAAATTGTGGAAATGATCTGTCTACGTGAATTACCGCATGGCGGGCAAAAATCCGTTTGCAGGTTCATATATTCTATTATACTTAGTTGGTTAAAGTTTTGGCTTCTATACTCCATGAAATTAGTAGAACATCCCGGATATTTGCGCTTCATCCAGTATCTTTTCATGGAAATATTCTTCTGAGCATTCTTGAATTTTACTCCACAAAGATGCATCTTGTTGACAATTTGGACGTTTTTGAGTTCAGGATAAATTAACTTATAAATCTTTAAAATTTAATTCTTGAACTTGTTTTATTGAATTATTATGTCCTTTTCATCATCCTCATGTTTTATTATGTTGAAAGTCATCTGTGGCCTGTAGTGCATAGATGGACTTGGTATGATTATGACCAGGGATTATTCGGTATAGTCATGATCGTAATATTACAAATGATGTGGTAAAAGTCCTCATTGGCCCGTAGTGCATTGATGGACAGTTGTTGGCATGATCATGACCATTGATGAATACACAAATATCCTTGGCCCGTAGTGCATGGATAATTTGTGGTCGTGATACTAATGAATATCCTTGACCGTAGTGCATGGATGACATGGTTTATTTAATAAGCTGAGTCTCAACGATAAAAGTGAGGAAAAAACCTTTTAAATCATAGAAGATAGTAGATTTTATTCTCTACTTGACCCTTCTAATGGATTGTTAGTTCTGCTGCAGTTAAACTTGATGTTTGTTATATTGTATCAGTTTAACATTGTTGAAGGCTAATGATAATTTATTCTGTATTATCTTAGCCATAATATTTCTTACTGGGCTAGTTGAGCTCACCCTTTCTTTTACTGTTCTCTTAGGAAATGAGAACGTAGCCGGGACTAGTCGAGGAACGGAGTGATGGTCCAAATGATAGCATTAGTAGTTCTCACTATTCTGTTAAATAGTGTGAGAATAAATGTATTGAGGACTTATTTTGAGTTTGAATACTGTCTAGAAGACAATATATGTATTAAAACTCACAGCTCATGTTGTATATTTAAGATTATATTTGTATTCTGTACCATGTATCTGGCGACTCAGAATAGGTGATGTATACCTATTTTGGGGGCATCACAGGTTATTCCAACATAATAATAAAGAATGGAATAACAACCCTTACGAGTATTGAAAGAAAATAACTCTCTTCATGAATACGAAAGAATAATACCCCTTACCTCAAAAGAAGACTGGATACTGGAATAGTGAGGTAGCAGACTTCTCTTCTTCTTTCTCTCAATAATATTTTCTTTATAGCTTTAGTGAATTAGTGAAAAATAATGAAGGAATGAGCTTCTATTTATAGAAAAATATAGTTTTGATAATTGTTTTGGGGCTTAAAATATTACAGTATAATACCTTCTTCTTTTCCTTCATTTTTAATTTAGTCCTTGCAAGTATTATCAAACTTGCACCACCTCCCCTAATAGTAAATCATGTGAATCAATAGTTCTAGACATGTGAAAATACGAATTACAGTAAAGTATCTCCATCTATACCTCCATTTTTAACTTAGTCATGCAAGTATTATCAATCTTGCACCAACTCCCCTAATAGTAGATGAATGTGAATCAATAGTACACACATGTGAACAAATAGTTATAATCATGTGAATCAATAGCAATTAATTGCTCATTTATCCGGTTAATTACCCGATTGGTCAATATAACCTCCAGGCATCAATTATTATCGAAATAAATGTCGATTTTCACTAACACTAATAATTCCAACACAATGGAACTATCAATTTCATCTTTAATCAACATGAACTTATTCATCATTAATATTATAATTCACAATATTTAACAACCAGGTCGTTCCCAGAAAAGAGGGGGCTTTTCGATAAGGATTTCTCGTTATTGGCGTGCAATTAGGTGACCAAACCTCTCATTGACAGAACTTCTAGACATTGTCAATATTGCAAATAATAATACGAATAACTTTGCCGTCTCAATTATTGATTTAATAATATAACATATTATGCAGATGATACTGTGACAATAATTGAATCAATAATATGAGAGATATGATGCAGCAATTACTGTAGTAATAATTGAGTATAACTGAGTGACTTCTTACGTAAGCATCAATAATTAATACTGTGTGCTACTATGTAACCACACGTATTACTGTATTTTTATCACCGATTAATTTATGACAACTTGCTTACTTTAAAAAAATTTCAAATATCACCCTTAACTTTAACCTTTTATCAATTTAACCATTTACTAAATAGAATAATTATAAGAAAATTAAATACTTTCATTTCATAAAATTCAGGGTCTCACAATCAAGTCATGGAATATCTGTTGACCCGAAAAAGATTGAAGTTATTCAAAGCTGGGAGCAACCTAAATCAGTGACCGAAGTGCGTAGTTTTTTCGGCTTAGCTGGTTATTATCGGAGATTCGTAGAAGGGTTTTCTCGAATCTCTACTTCATTAACTCAGCTGACTCAGAAAGATACAAAATTCGGTTGGAGCGTGGAATGTGGGAAGAGTTTTCAAGAACTCAAGAGGAGACTCATTTTAGCACCTGTTCTGACAATACCATCTGGCTCGGAGGGATTTGTCATCTACAGTGATGCTTCGGGCAAAGGGTTAGGATGTATTCTCATGCAACAAGGGAAAGTCATAGCCTATGCCTCTCGGCAACTCAAAGAATATGAGAGAAATTATCCTACTCATGATCTAGAGTTGGCAGCTGTTGTCTTCGCAGTTAAAATTTAGAGGCATTACTTGTATGAGGAGAAAGTGGAGATCTTTACGGATCATAAAAGCCTTAAATATTTCTTCACTCAAAAGGAACTCAATATGCGACAACGATGTTGGCTTGAACTGTTGAAAGATTATGATCATACCATCCAATACCATCCTGGAAAAGCGAACGTGGTAGCTGACGCATTGAGTAGAAGATCATATACGGGTACAAGTGCGATATTGTCAACACAAAGGCTCATTTTGTATGACTTGCAAAGGATGGAAGTAGAGTTAAAGACTCCAGAGACCCATGTGGTGATGGCGAATATACGAGTAGAACCGACTTTAATCGATAAAGTTATAGTTGCTCAAGCTACAGACCTGGAGCTGATGCGTATGAGGAAGAAAGTGCAAGAAGTTGCTATGTCGGAAGCAAGAATCGATGAAGAAGGAATACTTCGAGTCAACTCCAGACTTTGTGTTCCTAATGACCCTGATTTAAAGTATAAATTCATTATGGAAGCGCATAACACACCATTTGCAATCCATCCTGGGAGTACCAAAATGTATCATGATCTTCGACATACATTTTGGTGGAGCAATATGAAGAGGGAGATAGCGGAGTTTATCTCAAGGTGTTTGACTTGTCAACGAGTCAAGGCGAAGCATTAAGTACAAAAAGGTCCATTGCAACCACTTGAAATTCCAGAATGGAAGCGGGAGCACATTACCATGGATTTCATTACCGGTCTTCCCAAGGTTTCTCAAGGCATAGATGCGATTTGGGTCATTGTTGAAAGATTGACCAAGTCGGCTCATTTCTTACCTATACGAGAAACTTATATACTTGAACATCTTGCTCATATGTACATAAATGTGATTGTAAGATTGCATGGTATGCCAGTATCCATAGTTTTTAATCGAGACCCAAGATTCACTTTAAGATTTTGGGTTAGTTTGCAAAAAGCTATGGGCACGAATTTATGATTTAGTTCAGCTTATCATCCTCAAACTGGACGGGTAGTCAGAGAGGACTATTCAAACTCTTGAAGATCTATTAAGACTCTGTGTCCTTAACTTCAAGGGAAGTTGGGACAAGTTCTTATCATTGATGGAGTTTTCCTACAACAACAGTAATCAAGCAAGTATTGGCAAGGCTCCATTCGAGGCGTTGTATGAAAGAAAATGTCGTTCTCCAGTATGCTGGGATGAGGTGGGTGAAGCAACGTTGTTGGGACCAGAGTTGGTACGTATGACTACAAAAAAGATTCAAATGATCTGACAACGTATAAAAACCTCACAAGATCGACAAAAGAGTTATGCTGATCTTCATCGAAAGGACTTGGAATTCAATATTGGAGAACATGTGTTGTTACGTGTTGCTCCATGGAAAGGAGTTACGAGATTCGGAAAGAGAGGAAAGCTCAATCCTCGATTCATTGGCCCATTTTTAATCCTCGAACGAGTAGGAACTGTGGCCTATAGACTCATCTTACCGCCAAGTATGTCTTATGTTCATAATGTTTTTCACATATCTATGTTACGTAAATATATGAAAGACCAGAACCACATTATTGAGTTAGAACCGGACGAAATAGCGGAAGATTTAACGTATGAAGAGGTTTATGTTAACATCTTGGATAAGAAAGAGCATATTTTACGCTCCAAGGTTATACCTCTAGTCAAAGTTTTGTGAAGAAACCACGATGTTGAGGAAATGACCTGGGAGTTAGAATCTGAAATGAAATTAAGGTATCTTTACCTCTTCGACATACCAGGTACGTACCCTAATTTTGAGGGCGAAATTTCATAAGAAGGGGAGGTTGTAAGACCCCAACTTTTATGAATAAAGATGAATTTTCTATAAATATCATTTTTGAATATTATGGAGTAAATTTGATATAATAGTTGTGGGTAATATTTATAAATTTTGCAAAGTACGCAAGTTGTTATATAATATTCGATTGGGCGAGAAATATTCCTTTTAACATGGAATATTCGTACGACGACACAATCATTGATGGACCCCATAAAGAGAATTATTGTCGAATTGAGAAAAAGACAAAAATATCTTTTTATAAATAACGGCGTAATTGTTACAGTTAACACTATCGGAATACCTGGTGGTTAAAATACAGTAATATGTGTTATTGCACAGTAGCACACGGTATTGCACCGTATTTTTAAATTATTGATTCTTACGTAAGAAGGCACTATTCAATAATTGTTACAGTAATTACTGTTCAATATTTTATTTTATTGATTCAATAATTGCTGCGTTGATATTTTATATTATTGTTGTTTCAATAATTATCACTACACAATATTTCCAATTATCAAATCAATAATTCATATTATTTGAATAATATTATTAGATAGTATTATTGGCAATATCTAGAAAGTTCTGTCAAGGAGATGTTTGGTCACCTAATTGCGCGCCAGTAAGGAGAAATCCTTATCGGAAAGCCCCCTCTTTCCTGGGAACGGCCTGGTTGTCATTATTGTGATTCTGTAATATTATTAGTGAATATTTAATTATTGATTTATATGATAATGAAAATATTCATTTTACTGTGGACATAAATGAAGGATAGAAAAATATTTATTTTATGTGGTTATAAATGAAGAAATTAATGTTGATGTGTTTTATTAGTATTTTGTCAGATTGAAAGTATTAAAAAATCAAATCGGTGTTCTTAAAGTTCTATTGCGTGAGTTATAATTTTAATCTGATCGTTGGATCGTTGTAATTTTTGGATATGTTATACATATATAAGTGGAGTATATGTCCACAAATTTTGAACCATTAAAAATTAATGTATGATTTGTTATGAATTTTAAGAGGTGTTGAAAATTGTCCGTTTGTGGAATTCGGATATTTTTTGTTTGGAATTTAGAAAAACCTTCTTCTGCAAAGTTGTAGAGAATTCGATTTCGTGTGGAATGAACATAAAATTCGTATTTTTCTGATAAAAGGCCTATTTATTATAAATTATTGAAGTTTCAGAAATTAAAACGATTTTATTAAAAATATGGGTGGGCCCCACTTTTGGTTGCTGGGAAAGATGGCTGATTTTAGTGGGCCCGACTTGTGGTGGCTTAATTTTTTTCACATACATGTGTGTAAATTTTTTTTATTATTATTATTTTAGTCTCCTATGACGTTCTAGCATTTTCCTATAAATAGGCGCTTAAGTTAGAATTGAAAATCACACCAGAATCAGAGAATTATTCGTCTATAATCTTGAGCGTATTTCTTTAGAGTTTTAGAAAGATTTGAGCGTAGAAAACAGTAAAAGTTTTCTTCAGGAATATCTCCGCTATACCAGTTGGAATACTCTTCTTTTTAAGGTAAGGGATGTTATTTTTGTTCAATATTCGCTTGAAATAATATTTTCTTACATACTCTATAGTATGTAAGTAATATTATTTCATTTCAAATTTTAAATTCTATACTCATTTTGTTAAAATTTTGGCTTCTATACCCCTTGAAATTAGTAGAATATCCTTGATATTTGCGCTTCATCTAGTATCTTTTCATGGAAACATTATTCTGAGCATTCTTGATAAATTTCAACTTTTTCATATTGGAGTAATATTCACGGGGTTACTATTCTTGAAGTTCTATTCACGGGGCACTATTCACTCGAGTAGTATTCGTCCGGAGTACTATTTATGATAAAAATTGATTCATTTTTGGTCCAAATTATTTTTGGTACAACATTATTCTTGAATTTTACTCCACAAAGCAGTATCATATTGACAATTGGGACATTATTGATTTCTAGATAAATTAAATTATAAATCTTTAAAATTTTATCCTTGAACTTGTTTTATTGAATTCTTATATCATTGTCATCATCTTCATGTTTATATTCTGTTGAAAGTCATCTGTGGGCTGTAATACATAGATGGACTTGGTATGATTATGACCGGGGATTATTCGGTATAATTGTGACCGTAATGTTACAAATAATGTGGTAAAAGTCCTCATTGACCCGTAGTGCATTGATGGACAGTTGTTGGCATGATCATGACCATTGATGAATACACGAATATCCTTGGCCCATAGTGCATGGATAATTTGTGGTTGTGATACTAATGAATATCCTTGGCCGTAGTGCAGGGATGATGTGGATTATTTATTAAGCTGAGTCTCAGCGATAAAAGTGATGAAAAACCTTTTAAATCATAGAAAATAGTAGATTTTATTCCCTACTTGAATCTTCTAATGGATTGCTTGTTCCACTGCAGTTAAAGTTGATGTTTGTTATATTTTATCAGTTTAACACTATTGAAGGCTAATGATAAATTATTCTGCATTATCTTAGTCATAATATTTCTTACTGGGCTAGTTGAGCTCACCCTTTTGCTTTCATTGTTCTCTTTAGGAAATGAGAACGTAACCGGGACTAGTCGGGGAATGGAGTGACGGTCCAAATGATAACATTAGTAGTCCTCACTATTCTATGAAATAGTGTGATAATAAATGTATTGAGGACTTCATTTGAGTTGAATACTTTCTAGAAGACAATATTCGTTTTAAAACTCTCAGTTTATGTCTTGTCGTATTTTACACGACAGTTGTATTATTAAGTTGTATTTAAATTTTGTACCATGTATTTGGCGACTCAAGATGGGTGATGTATACCTATTTTGGGGGCGTCACAGAACGTTTCATGCTTTAACAAATATTAGTCTCGCCAAAACAATTAGCTGAGACTTAACTCATAAACTGTTCAATAATAGACAACAATCAAGTTCATTGTGTGCGAATAACAATAATCATTATAAATGTGAATAATTGACAATAATTTTTCACTAATCATGCTTTAAAATTTATAACTCAATTTGAGTTAATGAACTTGCAATAAATACGAATGCTCAATAATAATCTTAGATGTGGAATAATCAGTAATATTTATCCATTTAACATGCTGGCAAAATAATAACTCGAGTTTGAGTTAAGGAAACTTACAATAAATGTGAATGCTCAATATTAATCTTAGATATGGAATAATCAGTAATAATTATCCACTTAACATGCTGATAAAATAATAACTCAATTTTGAGTTAAGGAAACTTGCAATAAATGCGAATGCTCGATAATATTCTTAGATATGGAATAATCTACAATAATTATACACTTAACATGCTGGTAAAATAATAACTCAAGTTTGAGTTAAGAAAACTTGCCTTTGTCGTTGACTACTGCTTAACAATCAAATTTAGCTTCATTTGACAGACCTATCATCAATAATTTTGATCTCGTAATTAGCGTAATACATCAGGTCACATAATACTATTATTTAAAGTCATTATATAACTTAGATACATTCTTGTATTCACAATAGTGTTGAACCTATAAAAAAATTATCAAGTCAAAATATTTCAGTCTGGTTGGACTTCGGTATCAATTCGGTGTCCCGATTACCTTATCAGATAATTAATGAGTTTATTTTTAATAAAACTCTACTCAAAAGCTTCAATATTATTTTAGATAATTTAATTATCATTTATAATATTTTTCGAAAGCTCATAATAATTTTTAAATAATTATTATCTTTTATAATAATTTTTCAAACACTGATATCATTTTTAAATGATTTAAATACTAAATAATTTCCATTATCATTAATACTTAAATAATTTTAAAATATTAATAAAATCCATGTTAAAATATTAAAAGTTATTTATAATAACTCAAAATATTTTTAAAACAATAATATCACCTTTAAATGGTTTTTAAAATATTTAAAATCATTTTTAAATAATTACCATTAATATTAAAATATTAATTTATTTCTCATCAAAATAATAAAAGTCATTTATTATTACAACTTCAAATATTTTTAAATCCTTTATATCATTTTTAAATGATTTTTAAAACATAAAAATCATTTTAAACAATTTATTTAATACAATTATTAAATAAAGTTATTATCATTAATATTAAGTTTTTAATGAAATTATATCAAAATATTAAAAGTTATATATTATAACTTAAAATATTTTTTAACACTTTAATATCATTTTTAAATGATTTTTAAAATATTAAAATTATTTTTAACTAATTTATTTAATATAATTATTAAATAAATTTAATATCATTAATATTTAAATTAATTAAAATATTAATAAAATTTATGTCAAATTATTAAAAGTTAATTTTTATAACTTAAATAATTTTTAAAATTCATTTATGAATTTTTATTAATTATTTTCTATTTTTCTTGATTTATTTAAATTAATTAATTTAGTTTTAATAAAACTATCATTATAGGCTTTAGCGACGAAAATTGTCATAATAGGTGTTCTTCATCAATGAAGAGCAACCTTGGTCAATGCCCTGGGGGGCTACTTTGACCATTGTTAATTTCCATCAAGCTAGGTTTCTAGGCATGCAAGTGTATTCATGGTGTAGTACTTGTGTAATACTACAAGTACTAACCAATTTCAGTGTCTAACTACTTTATAGTATGAAGATATAAGTGGCCAAAGTAGCTATCAGGACTATTCTGGAGTTTCTGGGTTACCTAGAAACCCAGACAGTGTTGAGTGGCTACTTTAGAGCTTTAATAACTAGATTTCTGTGTATTATTTGAGTGTTAGAGTATCACACTCTTAAAGATTACATGTCAAGGTACAAAAATACTACACTTAGGTAGCTTAATTACATCACAGTAGCATGATTTGGCTTGGTCAAAAGCTTGTCAGAAACATGTTCTTCAGTTTTCAGGAAATTCCAGAAAACTGATTTTGTGCTTGGTCAACCTACTTTGACCACTAATAACTTGGATCATGTTGATGGTTTAGATGTTTTGATGTCATGGTTCTATAGTCCATATGTCAGGGTATATCAATGATACACTCACACAAGCGAACAACATATCAAATGCAAGATCTAAGCACATCAAAACCTGTTAGACACTTTCTGGGAAATTTTTGGGTTACCTAGAAATTCATATTCATGATGGTCAACCAAGTTTGACCATTAATAACTTGGAATTTGGACATGATATGGTCATGATTCCACTTACAATTTACTCTCCCCATGGCATACTATAACAATGATACACTTAGCAAGTCTAACACTTAACAGATTTGGATCTATGGCCCTTGACATTTGACTGTCAGGCCATATTTCTAGGATTCTTGACAGTTTATAAAATCTTCATTTTCATGCACTTAGATATTATGGATCCATGATATATCATCATATATCACTATATAACATCACATAACACATAAATAAACATAAAAAAACATAAATTTTTCCTAAGCATATAAGATCTAGCTTAGGGTTAAAGTTTATACATTTCTTGAACAACTTTTGATCTTCTCTTCCTAATTTGATCTTGGGGTTTTCTTGGCTTTCCTTGAGACTGATTTACTATCTAAATTTTGTGGCTTGAGAGAGAGAGAGAGAGAGAGACTTGCCTAGGGTAATAAACACAAATGAAACTTTCTTGGATTTTTCTCTTTTTTTAATCTCTCAATCCTTGATTCAATGGATGGAATGATGTTAGGTGTTAAAGAAATTAGATTTAGCTTGGATTTGGAGCACATGGGATATCTCAAGAGATGAGTCACTAGATTTTGCAATATCTTTTAACTTACAAGTTAAGTAAAAAGGGTATTTTAGTAATTTTGCATCCAAAAGGGTATTTTGGTAATTTCCCACATAATTTGAAGGGTAGTTTAATCATTTGACATGATTCCATTTAATCTTAACCCTTAGGATTTAATACTTAGCATTAGGGTTTGCTAATTAGGATTTCGGGTTCCCAAATAAGAAATTAGGGGTTTTAAAAATATAATTAGGGTTCCTAACTGAATGTTAGGGTTTCCTAACTGCACATTAAGGTTTCTAATCTAACATTAGGGTTTACTAAGGTTATACCTTATCTGATTAACATTTGATCATTAATCCTATACTGCACATACAAATAATCGTAAATACAATTAAAATAATTGTATTAATCATCAAATCCCTATCCGTAATTAGGGTTAGGGTTTTCACCAGTTGTTCCTCATAACTTCATTTATATTTCTTAGTCAATAACTTATTTGACTATCTTTCTACGCTCATAACTTCATTTATATTTCTTAGTCAATAACTTAATTGACTATCTTTCTACGCTCATAACACACATGCTCAACATAATAATTATTATCAATACTGATATTAATAAAATAAAAAAAAGTATTCATAAAAATAGAATCGTTTAAAATTAAGGGTTCTAACATGCTAAGTACCAGAAGATGAACAAGCTGAATGTCATATTAGCAGCTCAACAATAACAAACACCAAACAAACAATCAAGCAACCAGGGCCTGCAGGGTACTTGTCTTATTGACTAAACCAAAGTCAAGAGTGATGGGCTTGCTGATCAGTACCAGAGGGTACAAGAGATTCTAAGTCTGCTGGGCTTAGTTTAAAGCTTCCAAGGCTGCTGGCCTTGAAGTGTTCTTAGTGAACTAGTGTTCTAAGGTTGCTAGTCTTGAAGTAATCTTAGTGATTCGAACTTGATCAAATACTTAATGGAATCTCTGATTATTGAAGTATAAGAGTGGATTAGGAGCATTCAGTCTATGAATCACTTAAAAACCTCTGGAGTCATAAGGACTTTACATATCATATAAATTAAGTACATTCATCATCAAATTTAAATATGTAAACTCTAACAATCTCCCCTATTTAATGATGACAAAACTAGTAGTTTTATAACATTCATCTAGAACTGAGATGTAGTTGCTTGAAAGTAAATATGTCTTAAAATAGTGTAAGCCATTGTATTGCTTAGATCAAAAGCATTAATTTATTATGACTATTCACAGAAGATTTTAAAAACAAAAATTACACTTTGAACAATTTAGAACAATCTCTTTATTTTACCTCCTTGACTTTTTTTCCTTTGAAAGCCATTTCTTCTCATATTATTTTCTCCGATCAGATCTGATTCTATCTTCATTCAATTTTCTTCTGATTTCTTCAACAGAATCTCTTGGGCCAAGGTATGGTATGTCCATTCTCTCTTTTCTTACGACACGAGTTCCTTGAAGATTTCTTCTAAGATAAGTAGAATCACTAGTGGGAACACAAATACCTGTAGGAGTGACTCTACTGGATGATAGTTGTCGTGAACAGGATCGACCTTGCTCTAGAGGAATACCTGATAGAAGATGAGGAGGTGATCTAAAGATCGGAGGGGTAATGAATATTTATTTTTTATTCCTTTTTCGTTTCTCCCTCTGAATCGGATATTTTTCCCCCTTGTGTTGAAATATCTCCCGTTGCCTATCTTTCTCCCCCTTTTTGTCTCAAAATATCTCAAAAGATATTTGACAACATCAACAAGTTTTTAAAGTTGGGAGGAGGACATGGCAATATCAGCTCGAATCTCATTTTGGCAATCAGTTGTTTGGTCATATTGTTGTGCAACCAAGGCTACAATGTTGGTTGCATTCATTTCATAGAGCTTTTAAAGTCTGAGAACATGGCATTGAGCTTGAAAAGCTTGCCAATTACTGATTAGAGAGAAGACTCATGCCGCTGTTGAAGAGCTAAGATAACTTGTTTATGCTCGGCCAGAGTGTCAAAGAAAACTCTTTCGCATTCATGAAGACGGTCGGTAATGTTAGTAAACATGGATTTTAGCTGCCTCTGAATTGCTCTGTCCGTTTAACCAGGTAAACCACGTACAGTGGTAGTGATTTTATCCATGTGTCTTAGAGGTCAACGTTTGTTCTTTTCTAGTTTGTCATCAATGTCATGAGACATCTGCGCATTGAGATTTTTTATTTGTTCCAGACGCTCTATGATGTGAGTAGGTGAGACTTTCGAAAAGCCTGGAGGGCCGTAAGAAAAATTTATAAGAGCAAGAGGCAGATCAAAGAATTTATTCTAAGAAGTGGATGGAATATTAGATGGAATTGAGTGTTTGAATTCTTATTTTAAAGATGAAGGAGAAATAGAAATATCTGTATATGGGATAAGTACAAAAGCCTTAGATTTATTTACATTAGACGTAGGGTGTGAAAACGCTATATCTAGAGAATCTGAAGACCATGGGGAGGAAGAGTCAGAATGAAAAGATAAATTATGGGGTGTGGTCAGTAAGCTTGATATATGAATGGGGGAAAGAAACTCTACAATGTGAATTGAAGAATGACTAGGTGAACTAGAAGGTTCAACATAAATCATAGGGTGTGATGGCTCGACGATCGAAGAGTGAAGTTCATTTACAGGATGATCAGTAGAGGGTTGAAACTCTACGATTTGAAGACTGGTATTATTTACATCGCCCATAAAGTGTTTGATACTCTTTGTGCAAATGAGTATAAGATTCTTCAAAAAAAAAAGAGAAGTATATGGTTGTGAAGTAGAAGGTTGCTCAGAGATCGTAGAGGGTGATTCTACGATCTTTTCATTGCAAACAGAAAATGCAAGTAAAAATGTAGGCATGGGCAAAATAGGGGGAATGTACGAGGTTTAAAATTGAAGGGTTTAGAGCAGATCAATTTGGTGGCATACCTGAGAACTCTAAGAAAATTTTGAGACACGAGCTTCGGACTTGGATACTTTTTGTAAACCCATCTGTCGAAACTATAATCGTATTACACCATTGTTCTGAGTAGGGGCATAAGTGACATGAAGTGAAGTAACTGATCACCTTTTGGCTCAAAAACAGTTGTACTTTGGTCTATCTCCAGATCATAGAAGAGAGTGATCAAATGATCTGTAGAATGTACCACTCTCATTCTACCCGGCCTTATGCCTTCAAATTCATTTAGAAGAAGATGAGCATTTTTTGGAATTTCTTGGACAATAAGAATAACTCTACAAATGCATGGCTGATATGCTTTTCATGGAGGTAACCAGGTCTCTTCTGGCACTGGTTGAGAAGTGGATGGAAGAGATGAAGGTGGGACATGATATTCAACTTCTTGCTCCCCCTTAGAGGTAGAATCCTCTGGCTTTACGATCGCAGGGTCAAAGTTGTTGTTAATTTCCTCTAAGATATTTGTGATGACTTAAGTCAATCGTAGAGAAGTATCTGATGAATGAGTCAATCATTAAACTGAGTATTCCTTGTGTTTGGTTCTCAGTTCTTTTTTTCCCCTTCTCTTATCTTCTCTTCTACTTTTCTTCTGCATTCTTCTTTTTCCTTTTGGCTTCCAACTTTTCAGCTTTCCTCTTTCTCATATCTTCCTTCTTAGTTATCTTACTTAGTTTACTTTTCTTATTTTTTTCCTTAGGTTCAGGGCTTGGAGACTTCACAGTTTGATCAATATTACCATTTAGAGTCTCTGAGTTATTAGACTTTATAGCTAATTCTTCCCCATGGTATGGCTCAGGCGTGGGAGCCTTCTTAACCACTTCTTCCACAGTGTGTGGCTCAGGCACAGAGGTCATCTTAGTCATCAATTTGTTAAGATTTTGAGGTTTAGGAATAAAACCTAGTTCAATAATATCTTCTCCTTCCCTTGGTCCAAAGAAATTAGATTTGCATTTTCCTCGATTCTTTCTAATCAGTACACATAGTTCTTCTCTAGCTTCTTTATCTTCTTCATGCTCTTGAATTAGTTACTTAACTGGTTATTATTGATTTGTTGAATTAATAATTAGGGTGCTTGTGCTCAGAACGTATTGAATTCTGTAATTTCAACTTTGTTGGATGACAAGAATTGCAAGTTCATCTATGTTGAAATGGCAATATTTCTCTCTCCACATTAACACATTTACTCATGTCTGTTTACTTGGAGTAACTTATATTATGATTACATATTTTTGAAATGCATATGAATAAACACAGTGCATTTCATGGTGGTTATGGTAAACACACTGAAAAATTTGGTACTTTTTTTTAGCTCACCACGAAATAATATTGCAATAGCATGATTGTAGATAACATTAAGGTCCTGTGGACAATAGCCGAAAGTGGAAGCTCCCTAGATATGCACACTGGTATGAGTTGTAGACTAATGCTACAAGGCTGCTTTTATTAAAATTTATACTCCCACAATCCGGAAGAATGAGTACCATTTTCAATGAAAATTACATAAAAAACAAACATATTTTTGGGACAGAGGGAGTATAAATGTAATTCTTATATTGTATGCTCAATGTTGATCTTAGTACTTTTTCTTAATATTGTTGCCAGGACATGGACTGTTTGTCGCTTGCTTTGTCCATCCTGGGCAGAGAGAGAATATAGTCGAGTCTGTTCTCGATTCGTCGCGGTACTTCGTGTTGAAGATCGAATATGGGACCGTAAAGCACGCGTTTGTGGGTTTAGGGTTTATGGAGCGAAATGAAGCGTTAAATTTCAACGTGGCATTATATGATCACGAGAAGCATGTAAAGAGAGAGGACGGGGAGTCTGGCAAAACGAGCGAGGGCAATTTTAACAATATTCATCCTGTAGTAAATTAGAGACTGAAGGTGAAAATTTATTTTTTTAGTAGTTATGAAAATATGTCAGCTGAATTTTGATCTGGAGCTGAAAGTTATTGATATGTTATACGTATGCCATGTTTGGAGTTAGAAATCCTTTCATGTATAACTGATTATTGTCTATTAGACTATAAGTATTAACAATGTAACACACATATAAACTTGTAATTTGTGAAAAATATACATAGAGTAATGAGAAATGAAAAGTTAAAATAGATTGAGACATGCGAATAATTAACCGAGAAGAGCTTTTCTTACCTGTACTCTTAGTTTGAGCTTAGGGAAATTGTAAATTTAACTAGAATTCATTTTATGGAAATGCTATGTACCATGGTCATTCCCAAGAATCCCAACTGGCCATTATGTTATATTGTAGACATTAAATTAGGGTTATTAGAAAATAATAATAATAAATTTGGGTTCTTGGAAAGCATTTATAAGTTTATATTAGTAATGCATTTGAATATATAATCAGCGTAAGTGTAACTCGAAGGGTCAATAATAATGATTTAATTGAATTTATAATTATGGATTATGAATGTAAAGAGGTTATTAGTGATGTTTTAATTATTTGGAGTTTAGTTGAGAATGTTTGATGAGGACATGAGATTAAGTTTTACCCTAATTTATAGCTGATCAAGTAGTAATTTCTTTTGATACATAATCATCGACCCAAGGGGGACGATTGCCTTTCACAATGTTGGTCCTTGTAGCACTTTTCCTTGAACAATAACTGTTGGGGTTTGCTTGTCTTTATTATTTATTAAATTATTAATTTTGAGTATTGTTGTTTTTATTCTCGTTTCTTTGAGGAATTTACTTTTGATAGGTTGGATTGTAGGAAGGTGAAACCATCCGGATAAATGTAAAAAACAAAGCTTCTAGTGGGACTGGCATGTTTTCAGCTGCTGGGTTGTCTGGGGGATTTTCTGCAACTGGAAAGTCTAAAACTCTTGGCCTTGTCCCTCTACTAACTTGTGTCCAAAAAAGTAGGACTCCTCTCCCACCTCCGCCTAACGACCATGTCGTTGTTCGTATGACATCTAGCAGCCATGTTAACGTTGTTACTCTTAATGGGCCCAAGGAAAATACACGACATTCTACAGATCCTTTCACAGATCGGCTTTTGGTTCTCTGCTTTTATGTTTGTTCTGTGTGATTGCTATGCAAGTTGCAGAATTTGATTTGAGATATGTCCTAACATTGTAGTTGTAATAATCTTATTGACCAATTACATGTATATGATTAGATTGTAGATTAAATTGGGAAAGATTGATAGAAACAAATAAGTAGAGAGAGAAATGACCTTTTGGTATTAAAAACAACTCTTTGTGATAACTGAAGAACCACTCTTTTTCATGTCCAATGATAAGGCTTCTTTTGTGTTTTCACCATGAGAATTATATGTACATGAAGAAATGTCCATAGACTTCTTAGTTCTTACTTCCTAAGCATATCTTTTTTACTTCAAACACTAACTTTTCAAGAATCAAAAACGCACTTTTAGGTAGGGCTTAACTGAATATATGTAAGAGTTAGTTCAATAAGTGGAGTCCTGCACAGAAACACTATTTTAATATTCAGCTCATTTGAACTACAATAGCTTGCAGCTTATAATTTAGAAATAGAATAATATCTGAAAGATAATTATAGCCGAGGTTCTGGTGATAATGGGAAAGCAGAGTCGTAATAAGTAATAATTCATTAAATCTTAATAATTATATTTAATGTATTAACCATTAAAAATTTCCAAAATTCGTTAAGTTCATCATATATGCCCACCTGCTCCCCATCACCTTATAGAATCCTAGTCAAGTATACCAGTCCATGCTCTAAGGAACCTAGAACTCTGTTTTTGCCCTGAAATAGAGAAGCTCTTGCACTCACTTATACATACACCTATTGACCATTGTGCTATACTCAAGATTAAGTCGCATCGCATTATGAAAACCCACCAAGTTAAATCTCAAAACTAGCTACTATCCAAAGTGATGATGAAGTCCACATACAAGTTGGCTTATTACAATTTTCTAACAAGAGTTCGCAAATCAAACTACAAGGTACAGTAACTAAGAAGTAAATAGATAGCAGAAGAACAGAACTGAAGCTCACCAGGGTCACGAAGCTCATCCGGATCAGCCAAAGAGTGACCTCTGAATCTATAGGTCTCACATTCAATTAAAGTAAGGCCTTCTCCTCTCCTAGCCCTCTCAACAGCCTCCTTTGCCATCTCCCTCACCTTCAACACATCCATCCCATCAACATGAACTCCAGGCATCCCAAATGCAGGCCCTTTCTTCCAAATCTGTGGATCAGAAGTTGCCCTTAAATGAGACATCCCAATTGCCCATAAATTGTTCTCTACAACAAAAATAATAGGCAATTTCCACAATGCTGCCATGTTCAAACACTCAAAGAATTGACCATTGTTACATGTACCATCTCCAAAAAAAGCCATTGTCACATGATCACAATCAGCCATTATCATATGATCACATTGTCACATGATGACAATCATCTTTCCTTCCTCAGAATTTTTTATTGTCAAAATTCACTAAATTAATTTCTGAACTGCTTATCAGCCCATATCTTGATAACCCTCTATCAGGACACTTGAACTATGTTTGTTTGCAAGGATTAAAATTTTAATTACATTTGCAGACGACTTGATAATATCACATTCCTCATTCAATTGAGTGGTATTTCTCTATAATTTATACAGGATGGTATTCGTGGAGAGGTGCAGACAATGAGCTTGATTAATCATCCAAATTTATTAAGGGTACATTGGTGTAGTAGCTGATGCTGTTTTAATATTGGCAGAATACCTGGAGGATGAACCATGATTGAAACTCTTGTGTAAGCTTAAGTATTGTTTCCTATTATAAACATTTCTTTCTTGATTTTTTTTTCATATATGGCACTAGTGTTAATCTCTTGATGGCAGATAGTGTCAACTAAGACGGGCTTTGTAGTTTTCAGTCGTACGAAGTTTGATTGTAAAGATGATGAATGATCATGTATCAGATGATTTTATTTAATTAATAATATTTTAGTTTTTTTTTGTATTTTTGTCATAATTTGTTATGGGGATATTGAGACATAATATTTTTTGTTTATAAAATAACACTACAAAAAATGGGGCTTCAACAACTAGGGCTGAGCAAGTAACCAAATTGGAACCGAAACCGCACCAAAAACCGCACGAACCGCACCAATTAAACCGCACCAACGGTTTCGGCGTATGTGGCGGTTTTAGGTGGGTTGAATAACCAAATTTACGGTTCCGGTTTGGTTACTAGCCAAAACCAAACCGCATAAAACCGAAACCGCACCATGTGTGTGTGTGTGTATGTATTATCTCTAGTAAATTCTAAAGTTACTTTTCACTTGAACACGCTCAGAGAAAATCTCAGTCTTGCATTGTCATTTTTTCACCAATTGAAAGAAGATGTTAGAGGTTATAGAGTCAAAAATTAAGCAATTAGGTTTTTGAATTTTGAATTTGTTTGATGCGTTATTGGAGGGGCTTATAGTTGAGGGGCTCGAGCACTTGATGCATTGGTTAATGTCAATGCTATAATTGTAATAGTCTAATAGATTTTTTTTAGTCCTCCCTGCAATATATTTTATTCTATCTTCAGTATATACTTTTAATTTTTTGGGAACTAGATAAACATTCTTGCTTGTTATCGAATAGTCTCCGTTGTTTTATATAGCGCATATTTTAGTTTTAAAGCATGCTTGATATAATTCTCATTGTCGACTTTGTCACTAAGTTAATTGCTCGATGTAAGTTTTAAGTTAAATTTTATTGACGGCTTAACCTTTTTTGTTGTTTCAATTGGTTTTGGAACCGAAACCGCACCAATTAAAACCGCACCGCACACTTTAAAACCGAACCGCACCAATCACAAGCGGTTTCGGGTGCGGTTTTGAATTTTTTAAACCGCACCTAAGCGGTTTCGGGTGCGGTTTAGACTTCAAACCGCACCAAACCGCACCATGCTCACCCCTATCAGCAACAACCG
Source organism: Panax japonicus (assembly GCA_020205505.1). NCBI lineage: Eukaryota > Viridiplantae > Streptophyta > Magnoliopsida > Apiales > Araliaceae > Panax > Panax japonicus. The sequence goes on along the minus strand of CM035114.1, from coordinate 54,041,130 downwards.
ATTTTCGTTGCTAAAGGTGCCAAATTTCGTTGTAAAAGGGTTTTGGCAACAACTTTACTGTCGTCGCATCTTTCGTTGCACAATGAGCATTGCTAATTGTTCCGCAACGAATGTATTTTTTTCGTTGCCAAAAGTAATACATTTTGTAACGAAATTTGGCTTCCGTACAGAAACATCGATCCTTTAGCAACAAAATGTATTGTTGCAGAATAATTAAAATTTCGTTGCTAAAAACCCCATTTCGTTGCAAAAGCCTGCTAATTGGCAACGAAATGAACTCTTTTTTTTTTGCAACGACCATGCATTTTCGTTGCAATTAATACCATTTTGCAACGACATTTTTCGTTGCAGTAAATTATGAAAATTGTTGCCTAAGCTTGTTTTCGTTGCGTAAGCTTGTTTTCGTTGCGGAATGTAAACTTTTTAACAACGATTATCGTTGCTGATTATATTATTTAGCAACGAGATTATGCTGAATCAGCAACGAAAATATTTGTTACTGGTTATTTTTCAATAGCAACGAAAGTCGTCGATTAGCAACGACATTATATGTTGTTGTTTCTTTATATGTACAACGAAAGTTGATATGATTTGCAACGATAAAAAATGTTTCCTTTTATGTTAGTATTAGGCTATTAGCAACAATATCCTCTCCGTTGTTATTAGGTTAATTTTTAGTTGTCAAATATTATATTTTTAATGCCATTAGCAATAAAAATTTGTTGCTAAATGTATAAAAAATTGTTGCTATATTAAAACTTGTTCAATACTTTGGTAACAAATTATATTGTTGCCAAATCAAAATTTGACATTTTTTTGTGTACCTAACTGGCTCAATGTCCCCATAACAAATAATGGCAAAAATACAAAAAACTAAAATATTATTGACTTAATAAAATCATCCACTACATAATCATTCATTATCTTTACAATTAATCATCTAAAGCTACCACAGTTCTTCAATCAAAGTATATATCTACCTATATAGAGAGAGTACATTTTCATAATTTTGTCCCTTGTCTTCCGTAAATGTATCACGGAAATTTGATACCCAATATTGTAAGGCAGGTCGTAGACGCAGTCTTCCTACACATATTTAAAAATAATAGCATGTCAGAAAAATAAAGCAATTAGGTCTCCAGATGCACTTAGTGTCAAAATCAATACACAAAGACAATAGAGTTGCTACGTGGTACTAATGTACACCGTATTGCTCATAAGCAGAAAAAGACAAATAGGCAATCACAATATCATTTGCTACAAATCCAAATAGAAAAAAAAACCTTCAGTACGACTATATGATTACTCTATTACAAGAAAAAAATGGAATCTTAATCGGCCATTTCATGAACCTTCAGTGCGACTATAAATGTTGACATACATATACTTTTGCAACATAACACCACCTAAATTTATATAGCTTCCACATGGTAATCACTTCTGTGTCATGAGAAAGGAAAAAGCAGAGCATGAGAAACGAACCTTAGCAAAATTTTTAGCAGGCAATATTCCAGTTTCTTCTCGCAATTCCATAATTGCATCATATGTTGGCTCCTCACCGTCTTCAATTCCTCCCTAAAATAAAAGCTCAAAAATGAGCGGTTACAATTACTTGGAAAAATTTATAAAAATATAAGATTCTTATAGCATCATCTTTCAAGAATTACCCAAGTGAGGTCATGAAGAACTGCATGTCTAGGTGTCAACCCTCTCAACAACTAAGAATCAAGAAGGCACCAAGCCTCAACAATATTTAGGTGTACCATATGAAAATTATATGCTCAAATCCGAAAGAAATGCATACATAACACATCACCTGAGGCATCTTCCATGCTCCTGAAACTTTCAATCTCTAAGCCACAAAGACCTGCAAGTTAATCATATAAAGGTTATTGTTCTTCCTTGCGTATAACTAAGAATAGATAACTAACTCCATTGGATTGCTATTTCTTCACCGATCTAACCTCTCATAGACTAAAATGAGGTCATGATGCCCAAACTCAATCAAAACATAAAAGTAAATATAATGCACATCTAAAAATAAACTATTATCAACAACATAAAACCAAGATTTAAAAACATAGTTACCCTAAATTCAGATAATCAAGACCAACAATTAATGTGTAAATGACAGTTTTACATGTCCAAGAAAATCTTACAGTAATATAATTCAATAAAGACAAACCATTCTAGAAGCAGAAAGACAAAAAGAAATACTGATGTGAGTACTAAATGCTATTGTTCCTGCACGTACAAATACTGATGTGAGTACTAAATTTTTATTTCTTCAATTCAAGAACTTATATTATGAGTATGAGGAAATGCATGATTCTGCTAATGCAGTAGTACTATTTAGTACCATGTTAATTTGAATCAACATGCTTTCAAAATTTTATCCCATGGAGGGAGGCATTAGAAATATTTGAGAGCGCGCTAAACATTGCCAACCTTGGTATCAGCTTGATTTCGTGTTCCATTATCTAAGGCATGTAAACCAAGTGGTTGAACTTCACATATAAATAAATGTCTAATGAGTAATAAAGCTCGACGGAAAGAGGTGCAACAGGTCATCTTTTGGCCAAGAGGGCTATTAATTTTCTTTGTAATAGTTGATTTTGTTTATATACTTTAAGTTCCAGTATATGGTTTTATTTCTGGGTGTAATCTTCTTTGTAAGACTTGGCTTTGCTATATTTATATATGTTCATGCATATTCTAAAAAAAACCATGACCCAAAGAAGTCTAAATGCATGAAGTCAGATGACAATAATCAATGAGTCACTATAAAAGATGATTGATTTTTTTTCCATTTACAATTCCTCACTGCTTGTCAATCATTAACTGCGGTAATGACTTGCAACTATGTAATAGCCCGCACAGAATATGGATGGCTATTTGCCTTCACAGTGAAACAAATATGTGTTGCAGCCCGTACCACTGAATTTGAAAACCTCTGTACAATTACAAGGACTGCCTGTTTTGTACAGGAAGTATATTTAGTCTATTATGTGTCACATGCTCAAACAAGAGGCATAATTTAGAGTCTTCTAATGATTGGGTCCATCTGTAATATTGCAAGTTATTTTTGGCCTCAATGCAGGGACGGAACAAGGAAAGATGGTGGTCATTGTGATACTAATACGTCACCAAAAACTAACTACACAAAACTGGAACCTGAGCCATGGAACAATCTGTTTATTTCTGAAGTAGTCAAACAGATAGAAAGTGCAAAGAGAAAGGCATACTTCTTAAACATCACATATTTGACAAAGTTTAGAAAAGACGGACACCCTTCGAGCCATCGTGAGCCAGGAACTCCGGTAGATGCGCCACAAGACTGCAGCCATTGGTGCTTACCTGGAGTGCCAGACACTTGGAATGAACTTCTCTATGCTCATCTTTTGTCAAAGGGCTTCAGAACCACACTAAATTGAATAGAGGTTACCTTTTAAGAAAGAACGTTGGTTTTATGAGCGGTATAAGAACTATTCATTTGCATTCTCAGTGGGGTTCACTTCAATGGTTTCCTTTTCCTTCACCTTCTCGAACTGCCTCAGGAGATCTAACCTTTCTGGTCCATATGTGGACGGAATCTGGCAAAAGAGAGAATTTGTATGAGCATGTGATTGTGCTCCATTTAATTCAAGAATTTAGACAAAAGCACAGCATCAGAAAATACTCACCAGTGCTGGCACATATCTTTGAATTGCGGCCAACATTGCCGCATGCCCCACTGCAGTAACCTACAGGATACATTATATTGTTCAGTTGCAATGTATATTTACGGTACATCAGTTGAGCCCCAAGAGAAACACCGCATACAGGGAAAATTTTATTTCCTGTCCTCACTAATTCAAATTTATCCCAGCTTCTAAATTAATGCCATCAACAAGTCTAAATGCATGAAGTCAGATTCTATAGTATTTACCATTGCCATGTTGCATATTCTAAATAAAACCCAAAAACTATTAAAATATTTTAACAACATTTTATAAAGCTATCAAATACCAAAAAAAGGCTAAATGCATGACATCAGATTCTATAGTATTTACCATTTCCATATTGCATATTCTAAATAAAACCCAAAAACTATTAAAACATTTTAACAACATTTCATATAGCTATCAAATACCTTCTTATTAAATTCATTTCCCAAGAAAAAAAATCACAGATAGGATGGAAAGACAAAATAATAAGTCTACAAGTTTAATCTAACAAATGTAAGGCTGATAAGAGGGCTGATTAGTCTTATGCTAAAATATATAAAATTACCCAAAATATTATTAATAGAAATATTATTCACCGTTAGCAGGGTTTTTTCCCAACTTACATCCGTGACACATACGCCGTGAGGCCTCTCTAGTAAAAGGAGTTACTTTATTATTATGGGCATGAATGTGGTGCTTGAAGCTTATTGTGGTAACTCAATCTCAAAGAACTAGCAGCACCAGGAGTGGGTTTTAAAATCATTAGAGTGTGTTGCAATATCTATTTTAGAAGTGGATCACAATCCAAGCTAATTTGATTTTATGTCACCAAAACTAGAGGATGTGATTTGATTTTATTCAAAGTGACCAGATTTGATTACAAGAACTGGTTTGAGCAACAAAAGGATACAGTAATATAAGTACTCCATCCATTCCACAAAAAGATTCCAGTTTGCACAAAAGAAAAATTCCACAAAAAGAGTTCCATTTTATTAATAGTAGTATAAAATGACAAGACGACCTCTAGGGACATATTTTTAGCTGTTGTCCGAGACGGTATGATAGACACGGGAAATAAAATTCTGTTTGAATAAGCATAGCAGGTTTAATAATGTGCCAGGAAACTTGTTTTGCGCCAAATTATATTACTTCATCCATTCATGGAATAAATCCTCTTTATGAGTTTTTATGATGGTCAGAAGAACTAGACTAGGCTTCTAACTGCACACAGTTATTTCTCACAGTTTCTTAATAATCTTCATACTTTCTAGCGCGTGTCTACTATGTTAGAAGTTCATGTGACTTTAATGATAACATTTTCATAAATGTTATTATATTAGAATAATACAAAACTATTCCAAACATTCAAATTAAACAAGTCTTATGATCTTATCATGTAAGGGGCTTTTAGGCAGAAAATCTTTAACAATCTTCCGGCTTCTGCAATTAGACAGCCTCAGATTTGTATTTCCTAATTACACAACTTTGTTCATAACTTGAACTTTGGAAAATATCACCAATTTACCACGGCCTAGTTCATATTAACATCTCGATTATGTAATTATACTATGACCTCAAGGAGATGTTCTTAATTAAAAAACCAAAAATTGGTGAGACGTGTCATAAATGCAGTGAGTGCAAGTCTCCATGTATGAGCGTGTTAGACAGGGGAGAGAGAGAGAGAGAGAGAGAGAGAGAGAGAGAGAGAGAATAGTTCAACCTGTGAAAGCAGGTGGTAAGCATCCCAAAGAAAGAACTTCAAATTGAATTGAATCAATTTTGTACTTCGGAATTTGCTTAGCAATAATGGGATCTGCTACAGTCTTGCAAATTGCCTGAAGACATTGGACCGTAAATATCTCATCTTCTAGATTATGGAATATTTGAAACGTAAGAAAAAAAACATGCTAAGAATACCTTGTCCAGATAAGGCCACATGGTTTCAATGAATTTATTAAGCCAATCAACCTGCACAGAAGTATAATTGTAAGTACCTTCAGAAATGCAGCAAGATCATAAGATTCAGTTACAAGTTTGACTGTCAAACTATAAAATTCCACTAGAACTATATACAACTGTTTAAGAAGGTGCTTAAATAGTAAAGAGCATACACGGTCATGGTCTGGATTTTTCACCCATATGGGTATTTCTGAAAGCAAACTTTGAAGAGTGTTTGAGTCTTGCTCTACCAAAGGACGAATATCAGGATCCTGAACAAAGTAAAAGTTGGAACAAATGAAAGTGTGCAAAAGCACTGAAGAGGAATAGATAAAATAGTATCGACAATAAGACAAACATGAGACAAACGATTCTGTACATTACTTGACCACAATATAGTTGCACACGATAATTTAGAATATTTACCACAAAAAAAACACTACTATGATAATTCACAAGTAAACAAAAATGACAAAGACTGATAAATTCATAAGAATAATCAAAAGTGAACTGTTGTAAAATCCACAAACAACATTATTGCCTCAATGTATCTAATTAATAGTGTTTGAACCAAAATAAACTGCTAAATCTTTTATTAACACTGTTAAGTTCACGTGATCAAGTTAAATATTCTGACTTAATCCATGATCCTTTAAGATTTAATGTCATTAAATTATAAGAATGAAGATGATAGACACAATAATTGAAGTTAAGTTACTCCTAGGATTGTATTTATGAGTGATATATACATTAGTGTAAGTTCATGAAGGGGAAGAGTTAGCCTAGAATACTCAGTAAAGAAATTCTTCACCTCTGTCTCTCTCCACTCATATGAAAAAGTTTATAGACGCAGATGGAATAATAAGATATGGAAATAGAATCTGAGTTCCGTTAAACCAAGCTTTAAAATACGAAATTTTAAACGAAGCTCATAATTCTAAATTTTCCATTCATCCTGGCAGTACAAAAATGTATAAAGATTTAAGTCGACACTTTTGGTGGTCGAACATGAAAAGAGAAATAGCTGAATGGGTAAGTAAATGTCTCACGTGTCAAAGGGTTAAGGCTGAGCATCAAAAGCCGAGTGGTTTACTTCAAACCTTACCAATTCCCGAGTGTAAGTGGAAACATATAACTATGGATTTTGTTGTTGGTCTTCCAACTACACAAAAGGGCGATAATGTCATTTGGGTAATAGTTGACCGTTTAACAAAATTAGCTCACTTTTTACCTATTAAGATTACTCATAACCTAGATTACCTTGCCAAACTTTACATCAATGAAATTATCTCTAGGCATGGAGTACCTGTGTCCATAGTATCAAATCGAGATCCAAGATTTACTTCTAATTTTTGGAAAAGCCTTCAGAAACACTTAGGAACACAACTAAGATTAAGTATAGCTTATCATCCACAGACTGATGGACAGAGTGAGAGAACTATACAAACATTAGAAGATATACTGAGAACTTGTATTATAGACTTCAAAGGAAGTTGGGAAGATCAATTACCCTTAGTCGAATTTGCCTATAACAATAGTTATCATGCTAGCATAGGTATGCCACCCTATGAAGCTTTATATGGACGTAAATGTAGAACACCTTTATGTTGGGATGAAGTCGGGAAAAGACAAATGTTAGGACCTGAGATAATTCAACAAACAACTGAAACTATCAGAATTATTCGTCAACGATTACAAGCATCTCAAGATCGACAAAGAAAATACGCCGATCCACATCGTCAGCAATGAAACTTTAACGTAGGAAGTCACGTATTCTTGAAAGTATCTCCTTGGAAAGGCAAGATACATTTTGGCAAGAAGGGAAAATTAAGTCCGAGATTCATTGGACCTTTTGAAAATTTGAGAAGGGTTGGTGAAGTTGCTTATGAAATAGCACTACCTCCTAATTAAGTTAAATCATATTCATAATGTGTTTTATGTGTCCGTATTACGACCATATAAACCTGATTATAAACACGTTATGCAATATGAGCCAATCCAAATAGAGGAAAATCTTTCTTATGTAGAGGAACCTGTGCAGATCATCGACCATAAATAGCAAGTCCTGAGAAATAAAGTGATAGCATCGGTCAAAGTAATCTTGAGAAATCAGAACGTTGAAGAAGCTACATGGGAGCTTGAAGATAAAATGCATGAGAATTATCCTCAATTATTTACTTAACACATACTGTAATTTTGAGGACGAAATTCTTATTAGTGGGGGTGAATGTAAAAACCCAAAACCCTAGTAAGACTCGTAAGTGTAAAATCCCATTATATAAATAAAATTTCTCTGTTCTAAATGTGTTGTGTTAATATATACTTGGTTTTACAGATTTGACCAAATAATTTTTTGTCCGAAAAACGTCGTGCTTGACACCTCGTGCTTAATTTTTTTTTCTTCTATATTCAGACTTTTCGGTAAAATTATTTTGACAAGTTGCTTTGTCGTGCTTACACTAACAAAACGCTTTGTCGTGCTTACACTAACAAAACGCTTTGTCGTGCTTGTTAGGATTAGCAAGAAATTTAGGTTAACAATCCTAGATTAACAAACCCTAACCCTAATTAGCAAAACCCTAACCCTAATTTATAAATTAAACACTAATTAGCTAATCTAACCCTAATTAGCTTATCTTAACACCTAATCATGGTTAGTAAACTTCAATTAGGTACTAATTAATATTAATTAACATTCCTAATCATTAGAAACAAAACCCTAATCAAGATTAGTGAAGATTTAAACCTAATTAAGCTACTAATTTGATCAACTAGCTCACAAGTAGGTTAGAAGTCAACATTTCAAGTTCCAAAACATCACATGACATGCTTTCAAACTCCCAAGCAACAGAAGAGTCACAAATCAGATCTTTATAGAGGCAATTAGGTGGAAAAATGACCAAAAAGCCAAGTTGAAGAATTCTATAAATAGGAACCTTAGAGCTGAGCAAACTCTCGAATTCTCAAAGCCCAGATACACTTATAGACCTACCAAATCAAGCCTGGGTGATAGCAACAACAACATCAGAAGCTAGAATCACACATTGCTCAAGAAAAGGTGCAAACCCTAGTTCATAAATTGCTCTTTGATCTTATGTTAGATTTATTGTTTAGATGTTTAAAATTATGTATTAGGATGTTAGAAAGTATGTTAGATCGGTAGAACATGTTTTCATAACATCTAGATGACTTAATTAAGTGTTTTATGAAATTTAGAAATTTTGTAAAACTTGGTCTGACAGCCGAATGTCAGGGCTTGTAGATTCGTTTGTGTTTATGTTTTGGTCTATTAATTGATTGGTATTTGTAGCCTGTTAGTAGGTCTTTAATCTGGAAAAGAAAGTAGGTTCAGTTGAACCGTAGGATTCAAGTTATAAGCAGTCAAAGTGGGTTGACCGTTTACGGATGTTGGTTTTCTGGGTTTGCCCAGAAGACTCAAGAACAGTCGAACCGGCTACTTTGACCGACCTATTTAATCGTCTTCTGATAGTTAATTGTTTAAGTTTTTGTTATAGATTAGTACCCTATTATACATACTACATATCTATGATCTTTAATTGAACAAACAACGTATAGGTTTAGTGGAATTATTGGTCAAAATCCGTTGACCGAGAATGACCGAGTTTTCTGGGTTTTCCAGAAAATTGAAGAACATGAAGAATAACATCTAGCTGTACTTTGACCAGCCAATTTAGAGACCATAGAGTTATGATCTGTTCCTAGTAATGTTATATATATGTACCCTGACATATATACTACATATTACAACAAGCAAAATACACATCTAATACACAGAATCGAAGATATTTAAGCCACAAAACCGTTGACCGGCCATGACTTCTGTTCTGGGTTACCCAAAAACCCAAGAACAACTCTGACAATGACTTTGAGCTTCTATAACTTCTTGTTATGTGTAAGTTAGAGTCTATGATTTGTTTCATATTGTACTATTGTATGAGTACTACAACATCAATGCTTGACCAAACTGGAAATCATTACCAGTAGCTAGTTATTTAATGGTCAAAGTGATCACTCGACCACGACCAAATCGCTGCTCAGAAACTCAAGAACACCTACAACGACACTTTTCTGTCACTATAGGGCTTTAGCGACAGACAATTTTTTTTTTCTTTAAAAATAAATTATAATAAATTAGAAATAATTAATAAATAAATATAAATAATTATAAACAGTTTTAAAAATTATATTAAATTATTAAAAATAAATTATGATATTTTTGCATAAATTTAATAATTATTTTATATTATTTTGATATTATTAATAATTAGCTTATTAATAAAGAAATTAGAATAATTATTTATAAATACTAAATAATTATGGAAAAATATTATTAATGATATAAAAATTATAATAAATAAATATAAATTATTTAATAATAATAATCAATATTTTTGTAAAATTTTAGGTAAATATTAGTTACTTATAAATAGAAATAAATGATTTAAAAATTATTTAATGGATAAATAAATATTTTAAATTTATTATAATGGATAAATAAATGTTATAAATAAAATTTACTCCATATAACAAAGGTATTAAATACTAAACCCTATTAAATCTAACCCGGTATTATATAAATGTTATAATTGGATATTGTTATCAATATTAACGTGTTAGATTTATATATATGAATATCGTAGGTACTTATTAACGTTTGAATAGCATAACTTGACTGATCTACGCTCAGGCAAGTTCTCTATCCTTAAATCTCTTATAAAGCAAATTTCTTAAACACTGTTTATTGTTTGACAAGATTTTTATCTTGATATGCTGTTGATATAATATCCTACACCTACAATTGAATTACCTTCTAATTGAAAAGTTATTGCAATAGTTCCATCATAACTAATAAATGAATTGTTTATTGAGCATAAACTATTGTATCAAACCAAATTATTTTGGTAAGACAATCTTATACTGAGTTGAGTATCCCGTAAGGGAGCGAAGTTTAGTCAAATCATATATTGACAGTAATTTTAGTGTATCTCGAGCACTGTAGGTGATATGTATACTCCAAGGATGTTGAATAGGCTGATCCCCTATGTCACATCTAAACAAAATTTCTAAGTCTTTGTGATTGACAGAAATAAGAAAAATTCCAGAAATGGTTGAAATTAGAGAAATCCAGAAATGGTAACAACTATTAGTTGAAATTTGAATGGTTATATTTCTTCAAATCCTATATTGTTATAAATACACAACTTGCTGAGCATGTCATAGCTCACCCTTGCAAATTATTTCCTTTGCAATATTAGATGGTAATCCTGGAACTTCTGGAGTAGATAAAAGGAAGCGTCCCTGCATAGATTAGATTATATTCTTGTTTGTTTGAATACCTTGTAATAAGAACTCGCTATGAGAATCATATAATCGAATCTTAATATTATGATATATATATATATATATATATATATATATATATATATATATATATATATAACATCTTTTATTTTCGCAACCGTGTGTTCTTACATATATAGATGTAAAATTAGACTTCTTCGAATCTAGTTGAGATCCTTGGAAACTATTTAGCTGAGTGAGGGTATTAATAGCATGGACTGTTCATGTTGTTATTAATACTCTTGATTTCAGATAAGTAGTTACTATCGATACGATAGTATAAATTCACTGGCTTAAACTATACATCTGGGTGAGGGCATTAGTAATATGGACTATTCATGTTATTATTGATACTCTAGATTTCGGATAGATAGACTCTAGTCACAGATACAGTTCATATATTCAAGTGAGGGTATCCAAACACATAAATAGTTCTCTTAAGAATTACCAATTGTTATGGGATACTGTGAATCTTGAATCTATGAGAATTGTATCTGATAGTCCCTCTATTTAATGTAATCTTATAATCAGATACCATGGGTGTATAGATTTAAAAGCATTATGTTAATTTTCTGTAAACACCATATCAGATACTGTGGGAGTATAGATATGGGGGCGTTACAATTTTGGTATCAGAGCTTAAGGCTATAGATATAAGGAAGAGAAATCTTAGTGTATAGTCTTCGAGTCCGTAAAAATTTTAAAAGTACATATAAAATATAACATTAAAATTATTATGTTGTGAAATTTTTTATACAGTATTAAAGGAGTTTTCTTTTATATATGGCCAACTCCAATGCTGAGGAAATGGTAATAGCCAATAATCCACCACAAATAGAGTCATACATAGCCAGTGATGCAGAAGATGTGGAATTACTTCATGATCAACAACTGTTAGATGCTGAGGAAGAAGAGGATCCAGTGGCAGGACAATTAATGAGAATTGATGAGCATGATGAGGCAATGGCATCACTGCTAAAAACAACAGAATATGAGGGTAATAAGATGAGGTTTAGGGATGATATAGTTGAGGGAATTTTACAACATGAGAGAAGACATAGTCAACGACTAAAAGTACAACTGCATCATGCACAAAGGGGCAGAAAGGAAATTCAGTCAAGGCTTCTTAAAACATCTCTGGGTGTTAGAGATACTTTTAATGATTTGCAGCGCCGTGTAGTTTGATGCCCATGTGCTTGGGTGGTCATCGAATCAATATTCCAAATTAGAGGTCTTGGGTTTGAATGCAATTAGTTATGTACATTTATGTATGAACGTAACAAATCTAAGGAAAGGGTATCTGTTTTAATTTGGAGGAAATGATTTGTTCAATTATAAATACTATTCCTTGCAAAATAATAGTAACTAGACCCATGTGCTTAGGTGGTCATTGGATAAATATTCCAAACTGGAGGTCTTGTGTTTGAATCTATGCATCAACATATTTTTTGTGATAGAGTTTAATATCCGCCATGTCAGCCCGTCTACGTGTAAAATAAAATAAAAAAATATTTTTTTGGGATAGAGTTTAATATTCGCCACGTCAGTTCGTCCACGTGTAAAATAAAATAAAAAATTATTATTATTATTATGATTATTATTATTAGTACTACTACTATTATTATTACTATTATTGTTATTATTATTATTAGTACTATTATTATTATGACTGTTATTATTATTATTATTATTACTATTACTATTATTATTATTATTATTATTACTATTATTATTATTATTACTATTATTATTATTATTACTATTACTACTACTGTTATTGTTATTATTATTATTATTACTATTATTATTATGACTGTTATTATTATTATTATTATTGTTAATATTATTATTATAATTATTATTATCTTAATTTAAGGCAACATTTTAATAGTCGTTGCAAAAAGTTCTATAAATATGTAACGAAAATAAATATTGTTGCAAATGAATGTGGTCCAGATTAGGCAACGAAATATAGCAACAAAAAAACTTTTGTTGCCCACGATGAGGAGAAATCAAGTGGTTAAAAATTTTGCAACGAATTTCTAACGAATTTTGTTTCCAAATTTTGCAACTACTTATGAATTTTGTTGCAAAAAGTAAAATGCTGACACAATCTGCAACGAAGGACAAGTTTTGTTGCTAAACATACACTTTTAGAAACGACTTTATAAGTCGTTGCCTGAAAAATCATTGCTAAATCCTCATTTTTAGCAAAAAAAAAAAATTTCGTTGCCCACGATGACGAGAAAGCAAGTGGTCAAAAATTTTGCAACGAATTTCTAACGAAATTTTTTCCCACCAACGAATTAGCAACGACTTATGAATTTCATTGCAAAAAGTGAAAGCTTGACACAATCTGCAACGAAGGACAAATTTCGTTGCTAAACATATACCTTTAGCAAAGACTTATAAAGTCGTTGCCCGAAAAATCGTTGCTAAAGGTATATGTTTAGCAACAATTTTTGTAGCGTAATTTTGAACAAGTTTTAATATAGCAACAATTTTTTATACATTTAGCAACAAATTTTCGTTGCTAATGGCATTAAAAATATAATATTTGGCAATGAAAAATTAATCTAATAACAACGGAGGGGATATTATTGCTAATACTAACATAAAAGGCAACATTTTTTATTGTTGAAAATTATATCAACTTTCGTTGCACATATAAAGAAATTATAACATATAATGTCGTTGCCAATCGACGACTTTCGTTGCTATTGAAAAATAACCAGCAACAAATATTTTTGTTGCTGATTCAGCATAATGTCATTGCCAAATAATATAATCAGCAACAAAAATCGTTGCTAAAAAGTTTACATTCTGCAACGAAAGAAAGCTTAGATAATAATTTTTATAATTTACTGCAATGAAAAATGTCGTTGCAAAATGGTGTCAATTGCAACGAAAATGCATGGTCGTTGCGAAAAAAGGGTTTATTTCGTTGCCAATTACCAGGCTTTTGCAACAAAATGGGGTTTTTAGCAACAAAAATTTAATTATTCTGCAACAATACATTTTGTTGCTAAAGGATCGATGTCTCTGTACGAAAGCCAAATTTAGTTGCAAAATGTATTACTTTTGGCAACGAAAAAAAAATGTTCATTGCAGAACAATTAGCAACGATCATCGCGCAACGAAAGACGCAACGACAGTAAAGTCGTTGTCAAAACCCTTTTGTAATGAAATTTGGCACCTTTATCAACGAAAATCGGTTGTTGCTGATATAGAGTTCTGCTTATGCTGAACCATGAGACAAATTTGTTGCCTAGTAATTGGCACGCCCCACTAGTGATTTTCCTGTCAATCTTACATCATGCGATATCTGCATCTGAATATCCTATTAGATCAAAAGGCGACTCCTTAGGATACTACAAGCCTAAATATGGAGTACCCTTGAGATATTTAAAAATTCTTTTTACTGCTATTAGATGAGATTCCATAGGGTTAACCTAAAATCTAGCACAAATATAGGTAGAGAACATAATATATGGTCTACTGGCAATCATATATATGAGAGATCCAATCATACCTCTGTATTAAGTAATATCAATACTTTTACCTTTTTCATCTTTGTCAAGTTTGGTTACAGATGCCATTAGAGTCTTCATGGGGTTGCTAAATCTAAGTCATACTTCTTAAGAAGGTCCTTTATATACTTGGTTTGATTAATAAAAATTCTTTCATCGGGTTTTTTGACATGAAGTTCACAAAAGAAATTGAGTTCACCCATCATACTCATCTCAAATTTATTCTACATTAACTTGACAAATCTCTCGCAATATTTTTCGTTAGTAGAACCACATATAATATCATCTACAAAGATGTGAACTAATAAAATTTTATCCTTATGATTCCTAAGGAATATAATTGTATCATCTCTAACTCTAGTGAATCCATTTTCAATAAGATAATTATTGAGTGTTTCATACCATGCTTTATGAGTGGGAACTATACCTATTATTTGGATACTTTTTGACTTAGTATTTTTCTTTCTTTAAATGATTTTAGTATATTTTAATTGTTTTTTTATGTTATTTTGTAGGAGAATGCAAAGGAGGGGAAAATCTAGAATTTTTAAGGAAGTAGTAGCATTTTGGTAATTTTGAGGACATACAGCACTGGGGCGTTGGGATGTAGAAGGCGGTGTTGGGTTATGTTTCAGTTGTTGCACGAATTTTGGTTTCCTATTATAATTTGGATGCTCTAAAGCCTAATTTTTTCATGGGAATTAATATTAGATTTGGAAAAGGAATTGTATTATAGTAATTTTTAAAATTAGGATATTATGTATGTAAATTTAATTAGGATTGTAATTCTATTAGGGTTATGAAAAATAAACTCCTATAAATAGTCTTATTTTGAGATAGAAAAAGGTGTTGCAAAAAAAGCTAATGAACACCATGTGAGGCTAATTCTCTTCCAAGTTCAAGGGCAAGCAAGATATCATCAAAGATGGAGGCCATGGATTGATGAAACTTGGGGATAGAAGACTTGAAGGAGATAATTTTTCTTCTCTAAACCTTTATTTATTTATTTTCTTTCATTGATGTGGAATATTTTGTGGATTATAATTGGGATAAATCAACTTTTGGTACATGTACTGGGACACGATTTACAATTTGATACCCGAAGTGAAAAAAGTTATAAATTGGTGTCGTGTCCCTAATGTTTAACGGAATGTAACATTTTTTGAGTACAATCACCAATTTGTAACTTTTTTCACTTCGGGTACTAAATTGTAAGTCGTGTCCCAGTACAGGTACCAAAAGTTGATTTATCCCGATTATAATTTTATCTTCTATGAACATGTTTTTAATTTAAGTTTTTAATGGAATCTCATGTGTAGTGTAAATTAATTTTCTTTCTATTAAATTTACTCCAATTTGATTGGCATATAATATTTTGTGCGTTCATGTATTAATTAACTAGGTAGTAATAGTAATTAATGGGATAATCTATATGAAATTGGAAGATGGATTATAGATTTAGATCTGAATATGATAACATATGTTTGTGTTTTATGCATGTGATGGAATTCATAATTCATATATATGATATATATATATATAGAGAGAGAGAGAGAGAGAGAGAGAATCTATATTTAAAATCCTTGTTAATTTAATTCACATAGGAATATATTGAGTTATTTAACTTGGATGTTTCTTTTAGATTCTATTCCCATTGTGGTCGATTTAGAAAGGATATGTTTATATGACCATCGAAAAAGACGTATAAATACTAATGAATTCTCTGTTAACAATTCATCATGGCCGTATAATTAAATGGATAATTATGATATTTGAATGAAGCATGGGATTAAATTGAATTCTTAAATGTATTTAACTACGTAATTATATTTTATTATTTAGTTATTTATGTTTAGTTAAATTAGTAATTTTAATTAATTCATCCTTTTAAATAAGATTAACTTGATATAAAATTGGTACTTAGAAAACATTAGAAATGATTCCTCGTGGGAAGATACTCAACTGACCACTTTATTACTTGTTGACCGTATATACTTGCACATATTTATTGATTGCTAAATCCGCCAACAATTTTTTGGCGTCGTTGCCAGGAAATTATTTTTCTAATGTTTTTCCAATATTGATTTCAATCAAGTTGATCTTAATTTAAACTTGCATTTTTGTTCTAGTTAATTTGTTTAATTTTTGTGTTTTTCTGATCACGCATGTTAGCAGATAAAAGGAGACGGTCGAGGAGAGCGACAACTGACCTCTTTTCAAGGAAGTTCTTACATTAATTTCTTTTATTGCATACTTTAAGGATAATGTCAGTTTCAAGTTTGGGGGTTTTTACTATATTTTGGTTTGATGTGTAGACCTATGTTGTGATTTTATTTTATTTTGAATTTTGTGGGTATATTCACTGCAAACCTTCACGAGACACAACTCGTCCACTTGGGGTAACCTTGGAGTTTAAAGATTTGTTGCACGTGCTAAGTGCAATCATGTTTCCTACGAAAATGGTGTTATATTGTTTTTAGGTAGTGTCTCTTGGGTAATGAATTAATTAAATTTGAATATTTTTGGTCAATGATAAAATTTTGATTTTTATTTTATAATTCTTAGAAAAAGGGATAAATATTGCTTAGTCTAAATTTGTACTTTTTGTAAATTTTCGTTTTGTTTGAGACCCTTTAATTCTTTTATGCACATATCCATTTGGTTCAGCTAGTTTTAACTTTGAGGAAGTTTATATGTAAAATGCTTATGGAAGATATTTGTGACATTTATATCTTGTTTGATCATAACTTAAAGTGCAAAACGAAGGAGAATACAATTTGGGGGAAATCTTGGTTAAATTTGATTTTTTTAAAAAGAAATTTTGAACATTCCCCAATTGAAATAATGGTGTGACGCCCCCAAAATAGGTATACAACACCCATTCTGAGTTGTCAAAATACATGGTACAGAAACAACTACAACTTTATTAACACAACATAAAAACTGTGAGTTTAAATACAATTATTGTCATCTAGACAATATCCACACTCAAATAAATCCTCATTACAATTATTAATACACTATTTTACAGAATAGTGAGGACTACTAGAACAACTTCTAGAACCATCATTCCACACCCCGACTAGTACTCATTACATTCTCGCCTCCTGAGAAGAAAAATGGAACAACAAGGAAAAGGGTGAGCTCAACTAGCCCAGTAAAGAACATTATGACTAAGATAATATAGAACAAATTATCGTTAGTCCTCAACAGGGAAAAATCTAATAAATACAATAGACAACCGATTTTAAATCAATCTTCGCAGTAGAAATAATAATTCATTAGAAGAGTTAAGTAGAGAATGCAAACTACTATCTTCTATCTATGAATTTAAAAGTTCATCACCGATATTTTATCCCTGTAACATCAATCAATATATATCTGGAATCAAATATTCATCTTTGCACTACAGACCAAAGATATTCATCTGTTGGTCATGTTCATCTCAACACCTGTTCATCTTTGCACTACGGGCCAAAGATATTCATCAGAAAATCATTCATCTTTGCACTACAGGCCAAAGATATTCAGTAATATCATCATTTAGGACTGAGGATTATGAAAAATATTTTAAAGAAAACAAATCCAGTGAAACAAAAGAACAAGTATTAAGGATTCATAATTTAAATAACTCAAGTTCGAAAATACTTCATAAATAACCAGAGTGGAGTAAAATTCAAGAATGAAGACTAAAACATAGATCCAATCCAAGATAGGAATCATAACAGACAATCTTGGACACATAAAAGAAAATTTAATTTTTCTGTGAATAGTGTCGTATTCCTGAATAGTGTCGTATACGTGAATAGTGCCGTATACGTGAATAGTAACTCCGACACTAAAAGATAGAAATTTCACAAAAATATCATCACGCTTCGTGAATAGTACTCGTAAATAGTAACTTGTGAATAGTAACTCATGAATAGTAACTCATAAATAGTAACCCCGACATGAAAAGTTCTAAATTTGATAAAAATTTTCAACCAATATTTCGGCATAATGATATTGAAGAAATAATATCATTTTTGAATAAAATAACATCCTTTACCTCAGAAAGAATAGTACTTCTGACTGGAATACTGTATATAGTGCTGAAAGAACTTGCACCGTATAGCAATACTCAAAGTACTAAAATACTCACAAATACGCTCGATATTATAGAGAGAGAAAGAGAGATAAATCTTTAGTTTCTGGTGTGATTTTCAATTCTAACCTAAGCACCCTATTTATAGAAAAATGTGTAGAACACTAAAGTAGAAAATTTAATATATATATATATATATATATATATATATATTAAAATTTTCTACATACTCATACCATCTGATTTCCAACTCTTAACACATGCCTACAAATAACAAAAACATTTTTCTAACTAAAAATATTTTAAACTTCCAAAAATCAATTATTCTGGAACCTCGAAACTTCAATAATTCATAATAAATAGCCCTTTTATCAGAAAATTCGAATCTCGCGAATTTTTATAGAAAATTCAATTCTTTACAACTTCGTAGAAGAAAGTTTTTCCAAATTCTAAACAAAAATTGACCGAAATCCATAAACGGACGATTTTACAAGCTATAATTAAATTTCAGTCAAGAAATGAGTCCACCAATATGTTTAACATGTTTTAAACAACTTTTGCAACAAAAATACTCTTCCTCCTCATTTACTCATATATCCCACATTCATTGTAAAAATATCACCATTATTATATTATTAAAATATAATAATAAATTATTTTAGTAGAAAAGATAAAATATCATTTTTTAACAATTGTCACTTTAAAAATTTCTCCATCTATATCCATATAAAATCAATATTTTCCTCATCATATAAATCAATAATTAATTATTCACAAATAATATTACAGAATCACAGTACTAGCAACCAGGCCGTTCTCAGGAAAGAGGGGGCTTTCCAATAAGGATTTCTCCTTACTGGCGCGCAATTAGGTGACCAAACCTCTCCTTAGACAGAATTTTCTAGACATTGCCAATAATGTTATCTAATAATATTATTCACATAATATGAATTATTGCTCCGATAATGGGAAATACTGTGTAGTGACAATTATTGAAACAACAGTAATATAAAAAAAATCAACGCAGTAATTATTGAATCAATAAAATAAAATACTGAACAATAATTACTGTAACAATTATTGAGTAGTGCCTTCTTACGTAAGAATCAATAATTGGTGCAATACCGTGTGCTACTGTGCAACAACGTGTATTACTGTATTTTAACCACTGGGTATTCCAACAGTATTAACGGTAACAACTACGACGTTATTTAAAAACAATTTATACTTGTCGTTTTCTTCATCCAATCGCTTTCCGTTATGGGCCCACACAAGGCTGCGCCGTCGTACGAATATTCCCCGACAACAAGAATATTCTCTGACCAAACGAATATTCCCCGACAACAATGAATATTTTATAACCACCTGCTTATTTAAAATATTTGCGCATTCTAACCACATTAATCAAATCAACCCTTACTATTTCAAAATAATAAATATAGAAAATTAAATTTTATTTATTATTAATTTGGGGTCTTACAAATGGATCGTGTGGTGGTTTGAGATGGAGCGTAAAACGCACTCACTCATAAACACATATAATGAGATGGGGCGTAAAACGTACTTATTCAATGAAAAGTGAGATGTAGCGTAAAACACTCACTAAAAAATAAAAAAAAGAAAAGAAAAAATTTGTGGTTTTGAATTCCTGGGGAAGGGTTAAAAGGGGGTTAAAAGGGGCTTAAATGTTTTAAAAACTTAGTATCCTCTAGTTATTTTTTTTTGTATTCGCTTTGAATTGTGGACGATAAGCGTATAAAGTTCTTTTTGTAATACTAATTTTTTTTGATATCTTTTATTATGCATTTTTTTATACGAGCTTCTTTAAGTTTTTTTCTCCGCTAGTTTGATACATTTGGATTCACACACAAATGAAGGGTCTTGAATGAAGTATGACAAATAAGATGTTGGAATTTTTGGTTTTGCATAGTTTTGAAATTTTGTAGGAGTTATCATTTAATTAAATCTTTGAGGCCATGTTCATTTTTAAATTGGTTCATTGCTTGTTGTATAGTTAGTTATTAGTTTATTTTTATACTTTTTGTTTGTGTTTTACTTGAGGACAAGCAAATATTTAAGTTTGTGGGTATTTAATGAATGAGAAATATACCTATTATTTGGATACTTTTGGACTTAGTATTTTGCTTTCTTTAAGTGATTTTAGTGCATTTTATTTATTGGTTTTATATTATTTTGCAGGAGAATGCAAAGGAGGGGCAAATTTGAAATATTTAAGGAAGTAGTGGCATTTTGGTAATTTTGAGGACATACAACGCCGGGGCTCTGGGATGTAGAGAAGGTGTCAGGTTCTATTTTAGTTGTTGCACGAATTTTGGTTTCTTATTAGAATTTGGATGCTCTAAAACCTAATTTTTGCATGGAAATTATTAGTAGATTTGGAAAATGAATTATATTATAGTAATTTATTAAAATTAGGATATTATGTATGTAAATTTAATTAGAATTGTAATTCTATTAGGGTTAGGAAAAATAAACTCCTATAAATAGTCTTATTTTGGGATTGTAAAAGGTGTTCGGAATAAAATCAATGAACATCATGTGTGACTAATTCTCTTCCATGTTCAAGGGCGAGCAATATATCATCAAAGATGGAGTTCATGGATTAATGAAGCTTGGAGGTAGAAGACTTGCGGGAGACAATTTTCTTCTCTAAACCTTTATTTATTTTTTTGTCTTTCATTGATGTGAAATATTTTGTGGATTATAATTTTATCTACTAGGAACATGTTTTTAATTTAAGTTTTTAATGGAATATCATGTGTAGTTTAAATTAACTTTCTTTCTATTTGATTGACACCAATTAGATAGGCTGATCATTGATGATTGGGTTATATACCCATGAATCGGATACTTTTGGGTTTAAATTATTGTATTCTCAAGGTATTTAGGTTCATTTTTACTGTGTTTATGTGTTGCTATGCAGATTCGGGAGTTGTAGAAACTCTTGGGGGAATTTGAGCTAAAAAGGGCAGAATTATAATTTTTTGCACCAGAGCGCCAGGGCGCTCAACATAGTACTAATCCCAGTGTCCGGGGCGCTGGGCCGGGATTTTGGTTGACCATGCAGGCGCGTTTGACTGGACGTTGACTTGCATTAAAGGCTTTAAAGAGGTGGTTATGTGACAAAATTGAGTTGGAATTGGATTGTGGTTGGACATGTGAAGTATATAAAGATTATTTCTATTGAAGTAGGGGACTAATCTACAAAATTGGAGGCTGATCAAGGAGCAAGAGGAGAATTTGAAGATTTTCACTTGGAGTTCTTCTTCTTCTTTATTCTTTTAATTTGTGTAATTCGTTAAGGATGATTTTTCAAATATTGTTGGTTTTAATTTCTGCTATGAACTAATTTCTTTAATTAAGATTCCAATTGAACCTTTTATGGCTATAAATTAATTATTTGATTTATTCCAATTATTTATGTTGAAATGAATTGTTCATCTTGCATTGTGCTAATTGATTAATTATCTGGCCAATAAATACCTTGTTACTCTAGAAGAAATTGAAAGAGGAATTCTAGGGTTAGAACTGGGCATGGTGACATGTGACATAGTTATTTGAAAAGTGAATAATTAAGTTTGTGAATTGAATAGAAATATCTGTTCACCGCATGTAACACATAAGGAATTGGGATTAAAAAGAGTTTAATTCAATTGTTTTGAATATGAATATAGCAAGATTAATCTGGATTAATAGAAGGCAATTGATCACTTGGAAAAGGACTTTTGACACTTGAGAAATCCTTTTAACAATTTAGTAGGCATAAATATTGGGATAATTGGATAATTGATTTATAGTTCATAATTGGGGATATTGGAGTCTTAATCCTTATTTATCTGAATTCAATCAAATCTTAGTTTTGTTTATTTGCTTTCTTTTAGACTAATCTATTTTAATTGTTTAATTTTGTTTTCTTAATTCAAAAAATCACAATTTATGGTTGTTTAAATAAAATTGAATTGATATAGTGTTGGTAGTTGGAGTTTATTAATTAGAATTCTCTGTGGGATCGACACTCTATCTTATCACTTTATTACTTGTTGACCGTGTATACTTGCACATTTGTTTTGATTAAGAAATCAACCAACAATCATATTCTGTGCATTCATGTATTAATTAACTAGCTAGTAATTAATGGGATAATCTATATGAAATTGGGAGGTGGATTATAGATTTAGATCTGAATATGATAAAATAAGTTTGTGTTTTATGCATGTGATAGAATTCATAATTCGTGTATATGATAGGGATACACCTATATGCCATGTGTAACCAATTGGAGAATCTATGCTTAAAATCCTTGTTAATTTAATTCACATAAGAATATAGTGAGTTACTTAGCTAGGATGTTCCTTTCCGATTCTATTCTTATTGTGGTGGATTTAGAAAGGATATGTTTATATGACCACCGAAATAGGTGTATAAATACGAACGAATTCTTGGTTAACAATTCATTGTGATCGTATAATTAAATGGATATTTATGATATTTGAATGAAACATCGGAAGAAATTGAATTCTTAAATATATTTATCTATGTAATTATATTTTATTATTTAGTTATTTTTGTTTAGTTAAATTAGTAATTTTAATCAATTCATTTGTTTAAATAAGATTGACTTGATATAAAATTGGTACTTGGAAAACATTATGAATGATTCCTCGTGGTAACGATACTCTACTTACCACTTTATTACTTGTTGACCGTGTATACTTGTTCATATTTATTGATTGCTAAATCCACAAACAATGCTCTAGGTGTTTGCTTTAAACTGTAAAGTGCTTTATCTAGTCTATAAACATGATTTGGGAGAATAAGATTGATAAAACTTGGTGGTTGTTCGACGTAGACTTCCTCTTGAAGTTCACCATTGAGAAATACACTCTTGACATCCATTTGGAACACCTTAAATTTCATGTGGGCTTCCTAAGCTAGGAACATCCTGATGGCTATCAATCTTGCAACAGGTTCGAAGGTTTCATCATAACCGATTCTTTATTCCTAAGAATACTAGCCTTGCCTTATTTCTTGTGATCACACCAGCTTCATCCATTTTATTCCTGAAGACCTATCCCGTACCAATAACTGGATAATCTTTTGGTCTTAGAACCAGCCTCCAAACTTTGCTCTTTTTAAACTGATTTAGCTCTTCCTTCATAGCTTCAATCCAGCTTGAGTATTCTAGAGCTTCTTCAATCTTCTTTGGCTTAATCTGAGAAAGAAAGCTAAGATAGAAGCATTCATTTTAAGTGGCATATCTAGTTTTGACACGTGTACTTGGATATTTAATGATTAGGTTATGAGTGTGATCTCTTTCTTATCTGGTTCCTAACGGAACATCAGTCATTGTGCCTTCCCATTTAAGTTCTTCAAGATTTGGTTCTCGTTCTGCATCTTCATTGATTCGTAAAGTTCCCATATTTTGATCTAGGGACTCTATAATTTCTTTGTCTGGCACTATGATCGTAGGGTCTAACATTTTACTTCAATTTCATCGATCGTAGGGTTCTTCTGATCTGCAATCTGAGGTTCTAGTTCTATGACTTCTTCAAGTTGAGTTGTTTTTCTTGGTTCACCTTCATCAGTTTCATCAAATGTAACATGGATAGAGACTTCCACTGTCAAAGAGTTCTTGTTGAACACTTTATAGGCTTTGCTTTCCGTAGAGTATCCAAGAAAGATTCTTTCATCTGATTTATGCTAAAATTTCGTCAGAAATCTTTTACCATTATTAAGGATGTAGCACGTATAGCCGAATGCATGAAAGTAGCTAATATTTGGCTTTTTTCTTTTTCACAACTCTTAGGGTGTCTTTTTTATCATAGAGTGAATCAAGGATCTATTCAGAGTATAGCAAGTAGAACTAACAACTTCTGCCCAAAAATATTCTGGCAAATGAGCTACTGTAAGACGTGTTCTTCCTGCTTCAATCATTGTTCTATTCTTCCTTTCAGCTACTACATTCCGTTGTAGAGTTCGTGGCATTGAGAAATTTTGTTAAATGCCTTTGTCTTCATAGAATTGATTAACTTCAGAATAATCAAACTCTTTGCCATGATCACTCCTTATAGCTTTTATCTTCTCGCCCTTCTCATTCATCACAAGCTTGAAGAATCTAATCAATTGAGTGATGGTCTTATCTTTAGAACTTATGAAGAATACCTATGTAAATCTGGTATAGTCATCCACTATAACCAGTGAGTATCTTTTAGCCTTCAAGACTAGCAGTTGGAACAGGCCCAAAAAGATCCATATGAAGAAGTTGTAGGGGCCTTTCATTTTAGTTAACTTCTTTACTTTTGAAAGAGTTCTTGGTCTACTTTCCTAGCTGATAGACTTTGCAAGGCCTTTCTTTGACGAAGTTAAGCTTAGGTAGACCTCTGACTAGAACATTTGATACAAGTTTTGACATGTTCTTAAAGTTCAGGTGGGACAACCTTCTATGACATAACCAGTTCACATCTTCTGATGCTTTTCAAGAGCCAAAGCATATTTCATAGAGAACAAAGAGGGAGAATGGGGTGACTCATGGCCTTATGTGGAAAAATGAGTTTAATGCTAGTTTATCTCCACCACCCACCAAACCAAGTGTCATCCTTTCATTCATTAACCCCACATGAGTTCCCTTAACCCTAGTTCATAGATGAGTTAAGTGTTAGGATAGTTTGATTAAATTACCCAACACTTAGTCACTTTATTGTTCCAAAATTTGTAAGCAAGATAATGAGAGAGAGAGAGAGAGCTAAAGTAAGAGAGCAAGAAAAAGTTCAAGAATAGAGAAAAAGATAGGAGAGTGGCCAGATCAAGGAGGAGAAACAGAGACCAAGGAAGGCTAGATCAAATCTTGAATCAAGCTTAAGAAGAAGAAGAAGAACTAAGAATGTAAGAACATCAAACTCATCCACTACATCCCTTTTCTTTTAAAGCTTTCTAACTTATTAGAGAACTGCCTTGTTGGTGGTTGTGTATATGTGATAATAAAAGGATCTTTGTGACGCCCCCAAAAATAGGTCCACATAACCCATTTTGAGTCGCCAAATACATACTACAAAATCCAAATACAAACTTCCATATGTACAACTATTAAACTATCATTCAAAATATGACCACACATACTGAGAGTTTGAATACAAATATTGCACCGTACATAATACGACAATATATAAACTCAAATTAAGTACACATTATAATTATTGTCACACTCTTTTACAACATAATGAAGACTGCTATAGTGACTATCTCGGACCGTCACTCTATTCCCCGACTAGTCCCAACTATATTCTCATTTCTTGAGAAGAACAATGGAACAAAAAGGAAAATGGTGAGCTCAACTAGTCCAGTAAAGAATATTATGACTAAGATAATGAAGAATAAATTATCTTTAGCCTTCAACAATGATAAATCAGATAAAATATAATGGAGAACAAGTTTTAGATCAACAACTGCAGCGAAGATAATAATCCATTAGAAGAGTCAAGTAGATCATGATGTCTACTATCTTCTCTGATTTAAAAGTCCATCATCAATATTTTATCCATGTAACACCAATCAATAATTTTTTCAAACCAACGAATTATCTATGCACTACGGGCCATAGATATTCAGTTTGTATCACCAGTGGTCATGATCATGCCAAACACCTGTCCATCTATGCACTACGGGCTAAAGAGGACTTTCACCACAAACCTTTATATGTAACATTAAAGGTCATGATTATATCAATACACAATTCCTGGTCATAATTATGCCAATCAACAGTCCTTCTTTGCACTACAGGCCAAAGATGACTTTCACCACAATATAAACATGATGATGATGACAATGACATAAAGAATGAATCGAGTGAGATCAATGATAAATATTAGATATTTATAATTTAATTTATCCATAGTTCAAAAATGTCCAAATTGTCAACATGATCACCAATTGTGGAGTAAAATTCAAGAATGATATTTAAGATTCAAATTTCAAAGATAATTTAGACAAAGAAAAGAAACTGACTTCCATCGTGAATAGTACTTCCGGTATGAATAGTACCTCAGATGAATAGTAACCTGACATGAATAGTACCCCAGATGAATAGATTAAAATTTAATAAGAAATTTTAGACCAATATTCCAGTGAAATGATATTAGATGAAGTGCAAAAAATGATATCCCTTGACGAAGACAAAAGAAATGATATCCCATAAGAATATGAAAGAATACAAAATTGCAAATGGATTTTCACCAGTCATGTGGTAATCCGCGTAGACAGATCATTTCCAAAACTTAATAAAGAATGAATACGAAGGGTTATTCATCAGGCATACGATAATCCGTGTAGACACGTTATTCCCATAGATTAATAAGGAATACAATGACAACCCTTATGAATATAAAGAAAATAACATCCTTTACCTTAATAGAAGATTAGATCTGATTGGTATAGCGAAGATTATCTTGAGGAAATCTTGCACTATTTGCTACACTTAAAGTATCCTTATACTTAAAAGAAATACGCACAATATTATAGAAGAAGAATTCTCTGATTCTGGTGTGATTTTCATTTTTTAACTAAGAAACCTATTTATAAGAGAATGACAGGACACTATTTAAAAATAATCACGGACTAAATAGTGAATTTTCTAAAATTTTGTCTGATTTCACTATTCATCTAAATTATTCTAATAAAATAAATAACTTTATATATAGTATAATTTTTTTTTATGTTTTATACAAAAAGTTTTCTATTTTATTACTATAATAATAATAATAATAATAATAATAATAATAAAACAAAAACTGAAATAATTTTCTATCGACGGTTTAAAAAATTATCACGTTCTACCATGGAATAATAAGCCAAACTTACAACAAACACCTCATGACAAACGCCTCTATTTATATCAAAAATTGAATAAATATCTACCACAAATCACTTATCTTCAATCAACACATTTTTAATCTTTCAATAATTATTCTTCATTAATATTATAGATTAACAATACTGACAATCAGATCGTTCCCAAGAAAGAGGGGGCTTTACAATAAGGATTTCTCCTTACTATCGCGCAATTAAATAACCTAACCCCTTTCCTTGACATAAATTTCTAGACATTGTCCGATAATGCTAATCAATAATAACATTTCAATAATATGAGTTACTATGTCGTGACAATTAATAATATAAAATATTGTGCAGATGTTACTATAACAATTATAAATCAATAATATGAGATACTATGCAATTTCTACTGTAGCAATTATTGAATGAAATAGTGAGTGACTTCTTACATAAGAATCAATAATCATAGACACTGTGCAATACTGTGTGCTACTATGCAACAACGCGTATTATTATACTTTTATCACCGGGTATTTCAACAGTTTAACTGTAAAAGTTTTGATGTTATTTTTATAAAAAGGTTATTTCTGTCGTTTTTTATATCCGACAGTTATTCCGTTGTGGGTTCCACCAATGATTGTGCCGTCATACGAATATTCCCCGACAAAAAGAATATTTCTTGACCAAACGAATATTTCCCGACAAAACGAATATTTTATGACAACTTGCTTACTTTGTAAAATTTGCACATATCACCTATAACTATAACATTTATTAAATTATCACCTAACTATTTAGAAGAAAATTAAATCTTTATTCATAAAAAGTTGGGGTCTTACAACCTCCTTCTTATGAAATTTCGTCCTCAAAATTAATGTACGTACCTGGTATTTTGAAGAGGTAGGGATACCTTGCTTCCATTCCATATTCTAACTCCCAGGTTATTTCCTCAATATCATGGCTTCTGTATAAAACTTTGACTTGAGGTATAATCTTTGAGCGTAGAATATGTTCCTTCTTATACAAGATTTTGACATGTACCTCCTCATACGTTAAATCTTTAGCTATCTCATCTAGTTCTAATTCAATAATGTGGTTTGGGTCTTCCACATATTTACGTAGCATGGATATGTGAAAAACGTTATGAACACGAGACATGCTTAGCGGTAAGGTGAGTCTATAGGTCATAGTTCTTAATCGATCGAGAATTTTAAATGGACCAATAAATTGAGGGTCGAGCTTTCATCTCTTCCCGAATCTCGTAACTCCTTTCCATAGAGCAATACATGGTCTCCGACATTGAATTCTATGTCCTTTTGATGAAGATCAACATAACTCTTTTGTCGTTTGTATCCGTTGCCGGATCATTTGAAACTTTTTCGCAGTCATGCGTACCAATTCTGGTCCCAATAATGTTGCTTCACCCACCTCGTCCCAACATATTGGAGAATGACACTTTCGTTCATACAACGACTCAAATAGAGTCATGCCTATACTCTCTTGATAATTATTATTGTAGGTGAATTCCACCAATGGTAAGTATTTGTCCCAACTTCCTTTGAAGTCTAGGACATAGAGTCTCAATAGATCTTCAAGAGTTTAAATAGTCATTTCTGATTGCCCGTCCATTTGGGGATGATATGCAGAACTGAATCGTAACTCAGTGCCCTATAGTTTTCTGCAAGATGACCCAAAATCGTGAAGTGAATCTAGGGTCTCGATTAGAAACTATGGATACTGGCATACTATGCAGTCTTAAAATCTCATTTATGTATATACGAGCAAGACGTTCAAGTGAATAAGTTTTTCGTATATGCAAGAAATGAGCAAACTTGGTTAATCTATCTACAATGACCCAAATTGCATCTATGCCTTGAGAAACCTTGGAAAGACCCATAAAGAAATCCATGTTGATGTGTTCCCTTTTCCATTCTGGAATTTCAAGTGGTTACAATAGACCTTTTGACACTTGATGCTCTGCCCTGACATGTTGACGAGTTAAACACCTTGAGATAAACTTGACGATCTCTCTCTTTATATTGCTCCACCAAAATGTATGTCGAAGATCACGATACATTTTGGTACATCCAGAATGAATTGCAAACGGTGTGTTGTGTGCTTCCATCATGATTTTATACTTTAAATCAGAGTATTAGGAACACAAATTCTGGAGTTGACTCGAAGTATTCCTTCTTCGTCGATTCTAGCTTCTAGAATATCACCTTCTTGCACCATCTTCTTCATATTCATCAACTCCGAGTCTTTAGTTTAAGCAGTTTTAACATCGTCGATTAAAGCTGGTTCTACGTGTATATTTGCTATCTTCACGTGGGTCCCTAGAGTCTTTAACTCTATCTACATCCTTTGTATGTCATATAAAATGGGCCTTTGTGTTGACAATATCGCACTTGTACTCGCATATGATCTTCTACTGAACGCATCAACTACCACGTTTACTTTTCTAGGATGGTATGGTCGTAATCTTTCAATAGCTCAAGCCAATGTCGTTGTCCGCATGTTGAGTTCCTTTTGAGTGAAGAAATATTTAAAGCTCTTATAATCTGTATATATCTCCACTTTCTCCTCATACAGGTAGTGTCTCCAGATCTTTAATGTGAAAACGACTGTTGTCAACTATAGATCATGAGTAGGATAATTTCTCTTATATTCTTTGAGTTGTCATGAGGCAAAGGCTATGAATTTCCCATGTTGCATGAGAACACATCCTAAACCTCTGCCCGAAGCATCATTGTAGATGACAAATCCCTCCGAACTTGATGGTATTGTCAGAACAGGTGCTGAAATGAGTCTCCTCTTGAGTTCTTGGAAACTTTTATCACATTCCTCGCTCCATCCGAACTTTGTATTTTTTCGAGTCAACTGAGTTAATGGAGTGGGGATTCGAGAAAATCCTACCACGAATCTCCGATAATAACCAGTTAAGCCCAGAAAGCTAAGTATTTCGGTTACGGACTTAGGTTGCTCCCAACTTTGTATTGCTTCAATCATCGTCGGGTCAACTGATATTCCATATTTCGATATCATGTGCCCAATGAATGCTATTTCCTCAAGCTAGAACTCGCGTTTCTTCAACTTGGCATATAGCTTATTTTCACGAAGATTTTGGAGTATCAGCCTCAAGTGTTGCTCATGATCTTCATGGATTTTGGAGTAAATGAGGATGACATCAATAAAGACAACAACAAAATGATCCAAATATTCTTTGAATACACGGTTCATCATATCCATGAAGGCATTAGGAGCATTAGCCAATTCAAAAGACATGACTAAGAATTCATAATGCTCATATCGAGTTCTGAAAGTAGTCTTTGGAATGTCATCAGTTTTAATCTTTAATTGATGATATCCTGAACAAAGATCGATCTTTGAGAAGAATTTAACAACTTGCGACTGGTCAAACAAGTCATCAATGTGAGGTAACAGGTACCTATTTTTTATGGTGACATGGTTCAACTCCCGATAGTCAATGCAAAGTCGCATACTCCCATCTTTCTTCTTTATGAATAAAACAGGAGCACCCCAAGGAGATGTAATAGGAAGTATGAAACCAATGTCTAACAATTCCTGAAGTTGGGCTTTTAATTCCTGAAGTTCAATACGAGCCATTCGATATGGGGTTTTAAAAATGGGTTTTGTTCAGGGTTCAAGGTCAATACAAAATTCAATTTCATGCTCTGGGGGTAGGTCTAGGAAGTTCTTCGGGAAATACGTCAAGAAATTTATTAACAACAAAAATATCACTCAAATCTCACGTATTTTTATCTAAATCGGTGACATAGGCTATGAAAGCTTAACATCTGTTTTTTAATACACGAATGAGTTTATGGCTAGAGATGACAACGACTGATTTCAAAATTTTGGTTACTTGAATTCTCATTATAGGTTGATTAGGAATATGAAAACTAATGACCTTATGAAAACAATCAATTTTAGCATGATGGGTAGTTATCCAGTCAATTCCTAAAATTACATCAAATTCAAGTGTAGACACTCAAAATTTTGCATTCTTGTTACTAACCATGTAAAAGGGCAAAATCGTCTTTAATCTTCTGGTGACAACCCCGAGAGATCAAAAAATCAAATCCACCCGCGGAGACAACCCTGGGATATCAAACCAATCCCAGTTTGGTCTGGATTCTAAATTCGTGGCCTTTTTACTACTTATATATATATAGTCATATATATATATTAACTGGTTATTGCGTTTAAATATATGTTTTAACTATTAATTCAATGTAAATCCATAATATGTAAATCTGTAGACTAGATTTATCTAAATCTAGTCATATCTAACTTTTAACCGGTTCAAAAGCTGCAAAGCTGGAACCGTTGAGCTAGAATGGCTAAGATTTATTTAAATCTAGTTTTCTTTCTAGTTTTTATAAATATTAATAAACCATGTGAGCATAAGAGCCATGAGATCTAAGATCCTGTTGATGGATCTAGATTTGGTTCCCATGATGGACCTTTTTTAGCTATACAACTAGCTTATAAATCATATTTGTGGTGTTTGGACATCCTTTGATGGCTTTCATGCCCATAAGGAGCCCGACATTTATATGTATATTATTTTGTCGAAGATACTTTGCATCTCGAGAATAAAATCAAATCAATCCAAATACGGAATAAAATGGAAGTATCAAAGGCCTCAATTACTATGTGAGCATAAGGGTTTGAAAACATGTTTTCAAAACATCATTGCTATATATATTGCTTAAAATTGAACTTTTATGTAAATCAAACCTTTAATATATAGGTGCAAACTAGGCATAACACTACTTCCAAATAAATGAACTTAGGCCCAATACACACACACTTCAGATAAATTAGGGAATTGAAAAAAGACACGATAACCGTGTTTTCATGGAAGTCGGGGGTGCCTAACACCTTCCCATGCTTAATCAAGCCACCGAACTTTGTGAATCTAGATTTCCAAGGCATGTTAAATAAAGTCCAACCATTGGGCCTTTGTGTAAACCTTTTCAAAATTGGTTGAGTTGGTACAACCATTTCAAAACTATCAACTAGCGACTCTGAATTTTCAAATCGTCAACATTTTGTGTCAGACTCTTTTCAAGCTCGCCTTTTCAAACAAAACTCAACCCATAGAGATCATAAAGGGTAAAAAGAGGAATTCCAAAGAAAAGAGTAAATTTTTTCTGACGTCAACAGGTGGCTACTCCACTGGGGATAATAAAGGTCTTAAGCCGCATTTTAAACTTTTCAAAAAACCCTTCATATCTGTTTGTGTGTGAATGATGTCTTTACATTTAATGAATGTTAATGAATGCTTTATTTACCTCACTTTAGTGCCTCGCACAATCTCTATATGTTGTATTAATGTCTCACACAATCATCATTTCATGCGGTGAGACACGATGTATGTTGTGTGATTCCTCCACTAAGAGGCAAACTCATCGATTTTTGAATATTGGAATCAATGGAGAATAATCATGTGAGGCTCAGGAAAGGCACCACTCAGATCCGCTCCAATTGAAAGATCAGATTAACTTTTCATCTAGTAAATTGCGATGATCTGAGGACCTTCATGCCGAAA
Source organism: Panax japonicus (assembly GCA_020205505.1). NCBI lineage: Eukaryota > Viridiplantae > Streptophyta > Magnoliopsida > Apiales > Araliaceae > Panax > Panax japonicus. The sequence goes on along the minus strand of CM035114.1, from coordinate 54,008,085 downwards.
AGCCACAAGAGTAGCCTAAAATAGGTTAGCCTCTAATAAATCAAACGCGAACGGAAGTCTATTCATGCATTTTCTTTTCAATTCCATGTAAATTCTAATTCAATGTAAATTATAATTCCATGTAAAAATAAAAGAAAGATGTAAATATACATTTCATTCCCTACCAAAACCTGTTATGCTATCATGTCATCAAAACAACTGACATATATTTTGCAGGAAAATATTAAAAAAACTCCTAAAACAGACACATTGCATAGCATACTTGTAAGACCCTGAATTTTATAAAATGAAAGTATTCAATTTTCTTATAATTATTATTTTATTTCGTAAATGGTTAAATTGATAAAAGGTTAAAGTTAAGGGTGATATGTTAAAATTTTGCAAAGTAAGCAAGTTGATATAAAATATTCGTTGTGTCGTGTGTAGACACTCGAAATTTTCTGCATGCATGTTACTAACATTGCAGGAGGGCATAATCGTCTTTCAGAGATAACCCTGGCAGACAACTTACATCCATTCTGGATACTATCGGAAGTTCAGTTCTAACCTGGAACACAAACCAGGAACATCCGTTCTAACCCAAAACACAAACCGGGAACGTCTTTTTAAACCCTGGAACACACACCGGGAATATCATTTCCAATCTCGGAGATAACCACGAGGTTTGCAGATTAAAAGACCGGCAACAACACCTGAAGATGACAGTTTTGTTTCGGTGATAACACCACGACGCTCAGTTCCAGTCCCAGAAACAACACTGGGAGTAGCGACTCCATCCTTGGTGATAGCCCCAAGGGATGCTTTTGCAGTTCCGGCTATAACTCCAGAATTGTTTGTTCCAAACACATGTGATCAGCTTCAAGCTCAGACCTCTTGCCGAGGCACTCATACCTCATACCCGGAGCTAACAAAGGGCAGATATATTCTTTCATAGATGACCTTGCGGTATTCAAACACTTGCAGCAGTCCAATCTCAGATGTAACCCTGAGCAACGTCTACTTTTCGCTCAAACCGGCGATAACCCCGGTGAGGAGTCAAAAAGGCCATCTTACCATCTCATCAAGATGATATCGCGACATACCAACAAGTACTCCAATCTCAGATGTAACCCTGACCAACGTCTACTTTCAACTCAAACCGGCGATAACCCCTGGTGAGGAGTCAAACATCATCTTGCCCTTTCAACAACTGCACGTCGTCTCGACACTTCATACATACATACATACATACATCCAAAAATGTCCTACAAAAACCGAGGAGAAACAATCCCGAGTGACTATTATGTGTGGCAGTACTTTGGATAGAATTTGAAGCTTGAAGACCATGGGCATAGACCACTCTTCTTGACTTTGTACAACCTTTAATCCATGTCATTGCGTAACTCTTGACACAAGCGGTCCGAAGAAGGTCAGATATACCTCGTTTAGATGCTCAGATTGAAGTTCTGCAAGTTCGAACGGACATTATAGTGCATAAGTGCATGTACTACGAGTCGACGGGACCCGCGAGGCTAGAATGCACCACGACCAGCCGCAGGTGTACCTGCATTACTTCCAAATAATTGCACATTGATCCATGCACACACACACACACATTCATATAACAATTTCTTTGAAAAGTGGCGGTCACCATGGTAACACGGATGTCGGGGGGGCCTAACACCTTCCCTCCGCATAATCAAGCCCCTGGACCCAAAATGAATCTCAGTTTCACAAACTCATTTAGCAGTGTCATATCACTGGGTCAATGTGCAAACCTTTTTCGGTTGCATTGGTGAAACCAGTTAAATATACCAACTGGCGACTCTTAAAGTCAAATTATCGACATTATACATGTCAGACCTTTTTCGCTTATTTTTTCAAACAAATCTCACATTAACATGAGAACACTAAAGAACAAGTAATGAAAAGGGACACTAAAAAATTCCGACGTTGACAGGTGGCGACTCTGCTGGGGACTCTAGTAAGAGGGCTTAAGCCGCTATTACAAGCTTTTCAAAATTATTATATGCTTGTGTGTGAATGTTGCATTTACATTTCTGATGAATGAGTACGAATGCATTTATATTTACTGCACTGCTTAATATCTATTTGCGATATTAGTGCTTCGCACATGTCATCATTTTGCATAAACGGTGAGACACGTTGTATGTGAATGTATGTTATGTGGTTCCTCCATCAGGAGGCTATCCTGTCGGTGTTTGATTACTGGACTTGCAGGAAGAATAATTCCATCGAGGCTCAAGAAAGGTACCACCCAGATTCGCTCCAGTTGAAAGACCAGATTAACTTCCCATCAAGTAAATTGCGATGATCTGGGAACCTTCATGCCAAAAAGCCGTGAGAGAAACCCTAAGATAGGTCAACCTCTGATAAACCAAACGCGGAGGAAAGTCTCTTCATACTTTCCATTTTTAATTACTTTTAAACGCATTTCCTTGTAATTTTATTTCATGTTCATCCATATATAATGGAGAATATGAAGAATATATGTGCATGCATGACATGTTATCAATTAACAACCGGTTTTGTAGGACAAAAATTCCTAAACGGACATGTTATGATAACATTTACATTACCCTAAGACTAAACTACATAAGTCTTTTGTAGGGAAATAATTGGGCCTGTTACTCGCTCAAAATCCAAAAAGGCCACGAGCCTACAGCCAATCATGTCTTCTTCTGACCAGTCTAATGCTGTCTCCCGAGAAGAATTTGACGGATTGAGTAAAAAAATTAAAGACTTGGTCATTCTACTGAAAGAATTACACAAGTCCACTCAGGGTATGAAGATCCCTCCACATATAGAATCCTCTACACAAGGAGGAGTTCAAGGTCTGGAAAAAAAAATTCTAGAACCTCAGTTGGATACAACCAACAAAGACCCTGAACACACCCATCTCAAAGGAGATCCAGACAACGGTGATATCAGGAAGAAGGTCCTTTAAATGGAGGAAACTATTCATGTTCTCAAAGGGATTGGAACATATGGCAGTGTTTCATATACATACCTTTGCATATTTCATGGTGTTCATTATCCAGAGAAATTCAAGACCCCTGATTTTGAGAAATATGATGGATTAGTGGATCCTTATACACATTTAAAAATGTTCAGTGGAGAACTTGGGTCTTACGCAGAAAATCAAAAGCTCAGAATGCAGCTGTTTCAGAAAAGTTTGACTGGAGAAGCCCGTTCATGGTATACCAGTTTAGACAACTCAAAGATCCATAGCTGGGAAGAGCTGGCTCACGCCTTCCTCACTCAATACAGTTTTCAATCTCAAATGGCTCCTGACCGGTACCAAATTACCAAGGTCAAGAAACAGTCTAATGAGTCATTTAGAGAGTACGCTCAAAGGTGGAGGCGTCTTGTTGCTCAAGTTATTCCTTCCATGATAGAATCAAAAATGGTCATGACTTTTATAGATGTACAAGAAGCTCCTTTCTATGAAAGAGTTCTAGCTGGTATTGGTAAACCATTCTCTGAAATGATTAAGCACGTAGAGATGGATTGAGATAGGATTGAAGTCCGGTAAATTCAAGACCTAGCCGCTCTTAAAGCTGTTACTGAGCACATCCAGTCCGGATCTTATGGAAATAACCCCCGAAGGGTCCATAAAAAGAAAGAGGAGGATGTTTCCTTGATACTATAAGGACAAAAAGGCAATCAAAGCATGCCTATGAAGAGGAGAAACTACTCCCCTTTTCCAACACAATCTTCAAACCCTCCATTGCCTAAAAGTGGAGAAATAAAGCGACCACGAACGTTCACACCCTTAGGGGACTCGCTCAAAAATATTCTTACTCTTCTGACTGCTCAGAAGAAAATTACACACCTTCTTCCACCAACCAACCCTAATGGGAGGGGTTTTAATGCTACTCGAAAGTGTGCTTATCATGCCGGAGCACCTGGATATGATACTCCAGATTGTTGGGCCTTAAAACATAAGATTCAAGATCTAATAGACAACAGTGTGATCGTGGTCACCAAACCAGATCAACCTCATGTGCAAGACAACCCTCTTCCTCAACAAAAAGAAAAAGAGGTTAAAATGATTAGTTAGAGCACTGTACAAGGTTCTAATTCTAACGGTGGATCATCCCAAACCATCAAAGACGATGTTCACAAATGGGATTATACAAAGTTCCAATTTACCATAGAATAAAAGATGAAAGCTCTTTGCAAACAAATTGAGCAAATGGCAGAATTGGTGACCCACCAGCATCAAGTCAGACACCAATTAATCAGGCAAGAGCATGCCTATCTCTTTCCTTTTGATATGAATGCCTCCTCACCACTTTCAGAAAGTGAAGCTATGGAGGATAAGGTTACGAAGAGAGCAAATGCTAAAGCTCGTCGGGATTGAACCAATCAGAGGGAATTCACCTATTTGGGCCAATCTATGGAGGAGATACTACTAATTTTGATCAACGAAGGAAGAATTACCTTCCTTCTCCCTCCAATCAATCCCCGTTCAGGACGATTAAATCCTGATAAAATGTGTCAATATCATTCACATTCTCGCAGTCACGGCACAAAAGAATGCTGGGCACTTTGCCATCTCATTCAGAATCTTATTGATAGCGGTGTCCTACAAATAGCAGATGATTACCCTGTGCAACTTAAGGGTGAGAATGCATGTCCTACCAAATAGACGGGATTAGTAGTAGTCATATCCAAAGTGGATGATGGGACTGTTAAAGTATTTCTCATACAACCAATTCAACTCAAAGGAGGTGACAATCCTTTGAAAGTGGCCGCACCAGAGCCAATTTCTTTATCTTTCAGACCACAATATCCCGTTGTCAGCTTACAAAACATTCCATGGAACTATGGAGAAGCTGAAGGATCCACGTCTCATACTACTGCTACGGTGTTGAAGGAAAATCCACTGTATCTTCCTCAACGGGTTATTAAACCTACTTGCGAAGCAAATGGGAAGTTGCCCGTGGAGAAGATTAAAAAATTCCTCCGCACTATGGGCCACAATGAAGCCAAAGTGGTTTTAAGCTTGCGTGAAGCTCCATACCAGATTTCAATACTGGACTTGGTTTTCTCTTCTGAGAATCATCAGAAGATTTTACTAAAGGTTTTAGAAGAAGCCTACTTGCCAAAATCAGTGGATGTAGAAAATTTTCAACATTTGGTTGATCACATTTTCAACAACAATGTGATATCCTTCACTGATGATGACATACCTCCATAAGGGACCGGTCATTGCAAGCCATTTCATATTATAGTGTTGTCTTCCGGGTACATGCTAGCTAGAGTTTTGATAGATATAGGCTCATCTCTAAATATCTGTCCTTATGCCACCTTGGTGAAGATGAATGTCAATCTCAGGCGGATCCAAAGCAGCCATACAGTTATCAGAGCTTTTGATGGATCCCGACGAAATGCTGTTGGAAAGATTGAGTTGCCAATTGAGATTGGTCCAAATACATTCAATGTATCCTTCCACGTCCTCAAGATAGACTCAGGATACAACCTGCTATTGGGCAGACCATGTATACACATGGCTGGAGCCGTTCCCTCCATATTACATCAACAACTCAAATACATTATCAACAACTGTCTAGTCACTGTCAACGCTGAGCCAGAATTTCTTGGACAAGGAACTCTACAAATTATCAGCTTCAATTCAGAAGTTGAACCGGCCATTTTCCATACTCTGGAAGTGAGTAACATGCAATACCATTCTATTGGAGCGCCACTTCTCGTACCCAAAATTTCTGCCGAGGTTATGTTGGCCACTCAAGAAATGATGTCATTGGGTCATCAACCTGGACAATGACTTGGTAAAGATAAGCAGGGTATTAAGCACCCTATTCAAATGTCCAGTCAAATTGGAACAGCCGGACTAGGCTATTCTGCAAGTTCCAGTCACAAGAATCCTCATAAGCACAAGTAGGTTCCTCAAGCTTCTGCCGCATGGCGATTTCCTATACCTTTACCTCATGAGTTGATATAGTCTCCAGTAAAGGTTCCAGCCCATGTTGTGGCTATGTTGTTTCCGAAACCAGTACCAATCAAAGCAAAAGAGGTGCTGATCCCTGATCCCGAAGCGGAAGGAAAGGAACGAAAATGTAAACATGACTTTGCCTTGATGATGGCAGGCATACGCATCATTGTTCATGATAAACATACAAATAGATACACCCCAGGCGATGATTGCGTAGATGTTATTGTTATCATTCGGGAAAATGAGGACAATGACGATCCTTCCATCACTGCAGTCCATTAGGACTTTGCCCTCGACAATTGGAGCAGCACTCCATACATTGGTCGACGAGGGTAAAATGGGCTGAAAATCCCTCTTCCCTGTAGATAACTTTAATTGATTGTTTTCCTTTACAGTACTAGCAGTTATTTTATTAAGTACATGCTAACACTTTTGTATGATCGAACAGTTGCATATATTAAGTGAAAGCATATTTTCTTTTAGGACTCTAAATTTAGATGTGCATGTACTTGCTGATGAAGTGCCTTTTCTCCATAAGGGCTGTAACTTTGATGCAAAGTTAGACTCAGACTTGATGGACATCCAAGAGGACATTGAGACACCTCAGGAGATTAAGGAATGGGTCGCAGATAAACCTAAACCCAATATTGATCAAACGACTTCTTACAATCTTGGAACCTTAGACAACCCTAAGCTAATCCAAATTGGTTCAGACCTTACCACAAATCAACGGAATGACATGGTTTCACTATTAATCGAATTCCAGGATATGTTTGTATGGTCTCATGAAGACATGGTGGGTTTGTCCACAGACATTGTTCTTCATTGCCTTCCAATCAAAGAAGGATTAAAGCCAGTTAGGCAAAAGCTCAAGTGATTAAAACCTGAATGGAGTTTAAAAGTTAAAGAAGAAATTGTGAAACAATTTCAAGCTGGCATCATCATGGTGTCTACATATCGGAGTGGATATCCAACATTGTTCCCGTACTTAAACCAGGAAGGAAAGGTGCAAGTCTGCGTGGATTACTGGGATTTGAACAAACCTTGCCTTAAAGATAGCTTTCCCGTGCCCTTTATCCACATTATTATTGACAATACTGATCAATACGACATGTACTCCTTTGCTGATTACTTTGCGGGGTACCATCAAATTATGGTCGCTGAGGAAGATCGTGAGAAAACTACTTTCATCACGCCTTGGGGAACCTTTTGCTACAGACAGTTGTCATTCGGGCCTCATCAACGCCAGGGCAACCTATCAGCGAGCTATGATGGCTCTTTTCCACGATTTAATGCCCTAAAGAGATAGAGATCTACGAGGATGACATCATCGTTAAATCCTGGAAGGAGGATGACCACTTAGACCATCTCACAAAACTTTTCAACAGGTTGCGTAAGTACAACTTTAAGTTGAATCCCGCGAAGTGTGCCTTTGGTGTTAAGTCAGACAAGTTGCTAGGTTTCCTAGTCAGCCACAAGGGATTGAACTGGATCCTACCAAAATCCAGGCCATCAAGGAAATGCCTATTCCTCAGACAGAGAAGGAAATACGGGGATTTTTTGGGAAGAATCAATTTCATTAGCAGTTTTATTTCTCAACTCACAACAACTTGTGAACCTATCTTCAACCTGTTAAGGAAGAACTCCTCCATGAAATGGAACGATGAGTGTCAGAAAGCCTTCCTTACCATTAAAGAGAAACTAATTAACGCTCCTATTTTGGTACCTCCTAGGGATGATGTTCCCCTGTTCATTTACCTATCCATAAATGACAATGCCATGGGCTGCATGCTGGGGCCGAAAAAATAATAGAGGCCAAGAACTGAGCTATCTATTATCTCAGCAAAAGATTCAACATTCAGTGAACACAAGTACACTCTGATTGAGAGGACTTGTTGTGCTTTAGCATGGGCTTCCATGAGGTTGCAACATTACCTTCATGATCACACAACTCATCTCATATCCCGAATGGATCCTCTTAAGTATGTGTTCAGTAAGCCCATACTGAATTATCGAATGTCCAGATGGCAGTTGATCCTACAACAATTTGACATCGTCTATGTGATGCAAAAATCTGTCGAAGGTCATGGAATTGCGATCAACTGGCCGCCGCACCTGTAGGGGATTACAAACCCTTGGAAACATACTTCCCCGATGAAGGGGTAATGACAATTCAACAATAACATCAGTACGATTCATGTCGTACGTGGAGAATGTGTTTTGATGGAGCTGTTAACACAGAAGGCTCTGGAGTCGGAGCAATTCTAATATCTAGTACGGGGGAGTAGTATTTCGTCGCCGTCAAATTGCAGTTTGTCAACACCAACAACACAACTGAGTATGAAAGCTGTATCATGGGCTAAAACTTGTCCGTTCAATGGGCATCAGGCAGTTAACTGTCTTTGGGGATTCCAAATTGGTAATCAAACAATCCACAGGAATCTATCAAATCAAAAACTTACATTTACTGCCTTACCATATGCAAGTTTTACAGATGGCTTTGGAGTTCGAAGAAATATCCTTTCTACATATTCCTCGTAATAAGATTGATTTTGTAGATGCATTAGCAACGTTGGTCTCCTTGGTTTACATACCTGACAAGGAAAATAAGCCAAGCATCACATTTACTCTGCAAAGAGCCCCAGTCTATGGGAATTACGTTGGAGAAGTATCAGATGAGCTACCTCCCATCCATAATCCTTGGTATCAGCACATTAAGGAGTATCTACGAGATGGATCTACACCCGCTGAGGCGAGCCTAATTGAGAAGAGGCGGATTCATCGACTTGCTATGAAATTCTACCTGAGTGGAGATGCACTCTATAAAAAAGATGTTGGATAAATACCAAGCTCAAAGACTCATGGATGAGATCCATGGTGGAGTATGTGGCCCTCACATGAGTGGACCCCTACTTGTCAAGAAGATCCTTAGAACGGGGCATTATTGGCTTACACTCAAGGCTGACTGTGATGATCACGTCAAGAGGTGCTATCAATGCCAGATTCGTGGGAATGCTATCCACGCCCCTCCAAGGGAACTCCACAATATGAGTTCGCCATGGCCCTTCTCAATGTGGGGAATGGACGTGATCGGGCCCAAAGCAAGTAATGGAAATCGATTCATATTCACCATGACCAACTACTTCACCAAATGGGTAGAAACAGCATCCTTCCTCAGGGTTACTAAAGAAGTTATCATTGCTTTCATCAGAAATAATGTCATCTGTCAATATGGACAACCAGAGGTCATTGTGTCAGGCAATGCTAAGAACCTCAACAACAAAATGATGGAGGAGTTATGCGGAAAATTTCACATCAAACACCTCAACTCCGTCATCTACTGTCCAAAGATGAATGGTGCTGTTGAAGCGGCTAATAAAAATATCAAAAAGATCATGCAGAAAATATCCGCCAATCACAAAGGATGGTCTGACCTATTGCCTCTGACTTTATTAGCCTACAGAACTTCCATGCGAACTTCAACTAGAGCAACCCCCTACTCATTAGTCCATGGGATGGAAGCTGTAATAACCCGATATTTTCTATATAAATAAATCATAAATTTTGCGTATAATTTTTTTTTATTTATTAAAATAATATATGATATGATTTTTAGAATAATTATAATAATTATTTTATTATATGAATTTTGTTCAGGTTATTAAGTTAATTATTTTAACTTAATTAATAAGGTTAATTACGATAGATAAATCAGATATGGAATCCAAACCCTAATTTTGGATTTTGATCAAGAAATGGTACAAATATTATAATATTTTAATTTTTCAGTGCTATAAATATGTACTATATGTGCGTACTATTGATGGTTGGTCAATTATGGTGTATATTGACCAAATCCCTAGCATTAATTGGTTTGACCCTGTTTTTCAATTTTAATGGGAAATTTAAGACTGCTATATAACTATGTTATATGATTTATGTTAAGTGTTACATAACAATATGCTAATTAGGAAACCCAAATTAGTAAATTAAAACCCTAATGATTAGAACCCTAAGTTAATTATTAGAAACCCTAATTGTGTATTAGTAACCCTAGTTATCAAAATCCTAAACCCTAATTGTTTTATTTGCAAGGTTAATTATAATTAGGGATATTAAACCCTAATATTCCTGTATAACATAATTAGAAACTTAATTAACGAAACTCTAATTACAAATTTTAGAAACTAAAACTTTATTTTACAAACCCTAGTTGCTAAATTTAAAAAAATTGCTTTGTGCTAAAACCTTAGGGTTTAACCCTAAGGGTTTGGCAAATTACTTGAATGCCATTAAAATGATTTAACAATTGACCATTTTGCTCCTAGTTGCATTATTTTGGCTAGTATAGGTTTTGATAACTAGGGAAAGTTGGTGACCAAACCCAACAACCCCATGTGATGTTAAATGACAGCCATCAGCCATTTTAATCAACCATTCATTATCTTGTATGCCTATTTATAGATTAAAGGAGAGAGAAAGTCATTTGTTAGCGGATTTTTTCACAACACTCAAACTAACTCTCTTAAGCCCCACACCTCCGAAATTATCTAGATATATCAGTCCTAAACCAAGCCCCACTATACATATAACAAATCAGTAGCCCAGAAACAAGATTTTTCAAAGAAAGGTATAAAAACCCTAGTTTTAATTCGGTCCATAATCTGTTGTTAGATGTTAGTTTTTTTTTTGTGTTAATGTATTGTTAGTAGTGTCTAATGATGATCTAGGTTGCTAGATGTTGGATCCATAACATTTAGAAACTCGGATTTGAAGATTTACAAAATCTGGAAAAAATTGAATCTGTGGTCTGACAACGAATGTCAGTGACCACAGATCCTTGCTCGATTATGATTTTAGTTGGTTTTAAGTTGTTATTGGTAGCATGTAATGTTGTCTTTAATCTGCAAAAAGAATCAGGGTTATTTGATGTCTAGAATAAAAGTTATTAACTGTCAAATACCGTTGACCGGCATTGACCGGAAGAAATCTGGGCAGTCAAGAACATGCCCAGATCGTTCTGACAACATGTTTCTGGCCTTTGATCTTTCTGGTTGTTAATTGTTTGTTGTGTTGGTTGCATCTAAATGTAGTCTTGTATATGAACTTCAATATTATGCCTTAAAATCTCCTTAAAAGTATACGAATCGAAGGTAGTGGATGGTCAAAGTAGACCATCCGGTAATATTTTCGGTTTCTGGGAAATTTTCAGAAATTTTTGAGGCTTATTTCTGACATGGTTTGACCGAGATGGATCTGGCTATTCTGTTGTTGTTATTGTTATGTTTTGTGATCGATCTACTCTTTTACATGTGGTTTACACACTGCATCTTTTAAATCACTAAAACATATCATATCTTGCAAGTTGTGGAAGCCCAAAGTAGGGCAGTCGAACTGTTCTTAATTTCTGGGCAAACCTAGAAATGAAGAATAGCTCTGACAGCTACTTTGAAGGCTTATATCTTCTGATTGTGATGTTGTTTGATTATGTTTCTTGTTGAATCTTGTAGTGTTACATTTATACTACACGATCAGACCAGAAACATTCACTTAAACATCACGATCTGATATGGAATCTTGGTCAAACGTGGTCACTCGGTTACTAGCTTGATGATCTGGGTTTCATGAAGAACACCTATAGCGACGGTTTTGTCGCTATAGGTGGTCTTTAGCAATAAATTAATTATAAAAATTAGATTTTTATTAAATAATTATAGAAAATTAGTTTTAAGTTATTAAAAATAAAAAATTAAATTAGTAAAAATTATTTTAATGTCTGAAAATTATATTTTAATTATTTTGAATATATTTCATAAATATTTAATATTTTTGGAATATTAAAAGTTTTTTAATCTATTTAATTATAATATTAAATAAATTATTTAAAAATGATTTTAATACATGAAAAATCATTTAAAATTATATTACTGATATAAGAAATTATTGTAAGTTATTTTTAATGACTTTTAATATTTTGTGATAAATTTTATTAATAAATTAATATTAATGATGATTAAAGTTATTTAATAATTATATTAAGTAAATTAGTTTAAAAATGATTTTTATATTATAAAAATTATTTTAAATGAAAATAAAGTGTTTAAAAATATTTTAAGTTATAAAATTTAACTTTTAATATTTAAAGGATAATTTCATTAATAATTTAATATTAATGATATTAATTTAATATTAATGATATTAAATTTATTTAATAATTACATTAAATAAATAGTTGAAAAATGGTTTTATTAATTTAAAAATCATTTAAAAAGGGATATAAATGAATTAAAATATTTTAAGTTATAATTAATGACTTTTAATATTTAGATAAATAGTACATTAATATTTTAATATTAATGGTAATTATTTAAAAATGATTTTAAATATTTTAAAAATCATTTAAGTGTAATATAAATGTTTTAAAAATATTTTTAGTTATTATAAATAACTTTAATATTTTGGCAATGGTTTCATTAATAGTTTAATATTAATTGAATATTAATGATAATAGAATTGTTTAATATTTAAATCATTTACTAATGATTCTGATATTTTAAAAATTATGATAAATGGTAATAATTATTTTAAAATTATTATAAGGCCATGAAAAATAGGGCGACTGGTGTTTAAGTTATCTAAATGGATAATAAATTACTGTATAGAGTCTTAGACTCGATAGATACCCGATAAAGTTGCAAACATACCAACATATTTCAGAAATTGATCTGGACTTAGAAAAATTGGTTTGATGAATGTTTATTTGTGATTCAATGGTTGTTAAACTTACATGAAAATGTGTTTAGGTTATGTGCTAACTGCAAATAGCAGTACAATATCACATGTTGATACATACTTATCAGTGTCAAGTATATATAAGTTGAATTAAAAGTCGTCTAAGCTATTTGATCCAGCTAGACATAAATTTAAAGTTGTTGTTGAACAAGATAAAACTTATCCAACTGAATTGTTTTGGTTTGGATTCAAGACTGTTATGAACATCCCAATTATGGGAAATTTTTATGCGCTAAGGCGGACAAAGGATGAACGATAATATCGTTCTAGAAATTTAGTATTGATCAATATAGGGCATAACAGGCTGATCACCTCCCGTGCCCGTAAGTTATGACGATTTACAGATGAAGTTCTGTTTAACCTTTTCGAAAATAGAAAATAATATTCATAGTCTGTCAACTAATCTTCATATATAGTCAATACGTAGTTTCAAAAGTTTGAAATTGAAATGACGGGTTGTTTATTAATGGTTTAGCTTACTTCACAACTGTTGATTCGTTGTAGAAGTATCGTTCAAAGAAAACATTTAATCTTTTCAGCTAATTGTTATTATTTGCTATTACTTGCTGGGCACTCAAATGCTCATCCTTAATTAATTTAAATATTTTCAGCTAAGTGTGAACAACCTGAAGGATCTGCCAAGAATAAGGAAAAGGGAAGGTCACAGAATAAAAGTTTATGCTATCTTATTGTAATTGTTTGACTTTAGGTTAAGGATGATATATAATATTATTATCATGTAACGAATGTTTAAAGGTTTCGTACCTGGGAACTAAACTCTGATAATATGTAAATTAAATTTGATAATGTATATTATTGTTATTATTATTACTATTATTCCGCTCATAGAAATGGTATCTTGAAGCACTGATTTCGGGTTTCAAGTACCTGAATTTGTGGGCATCACATGATGGTATCAGAGCTATAAGCATGAATTTGCGAAGGGCCCCGAGCCTCTCGCTGGTGACTTCCTTGTGTGGAATGCACCAAAGCCAGACTCTCCACATGGGACGCCGATTCAGTCGGTGGCAAGCTGATAGATACCCTTGTAAGGTACTTTGGTTGGAAGTACCATAAAAGTTACAGGATGGTATCAGAGCTATAGGGTTAGAAACCATAGGTGTGATAGACCTTAGGCTATAACCTTAGAACAGAGGGAAACGTTGAAAATATAAACAACTTATATATAGTTTAAAATAGATGAATCGGATAAATTCATCGTTAAATAAACTAAAAGATAACTTATATAAAACCATTATGTGTTATGTGTATATATTATATGTTAATCAGGATAATTTATGTGTGTAGATGTCAGGTGAATAAGGATTAGGATACCCTTGGACTGTAAAGAAGGAGCCAATATCAAAGCCAATAGCTGAAATAGAGGCTCAAAGTGAAAGCAACCTCGATGGGGTGGTTATCATGGAAAACGTAGTACCAGATCTAGAAATGGTGGAACTGAAAGATAGTTATTTAGACACTGAAGTTGGAGATGATCAATCATCAACCGAAGTGCAGAATCTGCGGGACCAGGTTTCCTCTTTGGAACAGTTGTGGGAAATAGAAAAGCTACTAAATAACTAACTGCGAAAAGAATTAATAGAAACAATGGAAGAACAAGATAAGCTTAAAATCCAAAATGACCAAATTGGAGCTAAAAGCAACAAGTCGGGTGAAGCTCCGAACGAGAAGGGAAAAAGAAAAATGAAAGACCGCAATATAGGAAATCCTGATATCTACCATGGAAATTTTAATCGAATAGAAAGGTGTACAAATTGTGACAAAAGCATGAAGGCGTATGCATAAAAGGGGAGAATGTTTGCTACAATTGCGGACATGAGGGACATTTCTCTCCTTAGTGTCCTAATCCAAAGCAATGTGTCTATTTTATTTATGGGATAAAAGGTCATCAGGCAAAAGGTTGTCCAAGATTAAGAAAAAGGCGTAGTGAATAGGTAATATAGGTTATGTGGTGTAGGTCTGTTTAATATAATATGTGTGATAAGTATGTTTGTGTAATGTAATATTCTCAACTTTTATATGGGTCAAAGCCGTAAATCGTGACTCTTGTGGTCACAAAGGGATACCAGTATGGGCTATGATATGCAAATTACTTTGAATTAATGAAAACTGGACATATGTTTGAGTAATGAAACAAGTTTAATATACTAAACTTATGTGATAAGGTTTAGAATGTAAGTTAAATTATGTTTTATTTAATCAGATAATGCCGCCAAGACGACAAACTAGAAATCAAAGGGCAGAAGAATCTGTCAATAACGTTGGGGGACAAAAACCAGATCCAATGCAATAATTTGCAAACATGGTAGCTTAGGCCATACAACAAGGAATGCCAGCCGCAGGGAACCAACAGGACAACCGCTTGGCGAACTTTAAGGACTTCAAGGCTGTAGGACCGCCCGAATTCAAAGGGATAACTGACCCTGTAGAAGCGCAGACTTGGGTTAAGGGAATCGAAAAGGTGTTTGTAATAGCTAGGGTAGCTGAGGGGCAAAAGACCGCTTTTGCCACCTACATGATGAAGGGTGAGGCAAATTTTTGGTGGGAAGCGAATCAGGCGAGGGCAAGAGAAGGTGTAATTGCTTGGGATAGGTTTAAAACTTTTTTTTTCGAAAACTATTTTTCATCTAGTATGCAAGCTAGGATGGAGGTAAAATTTCTTGAATTAAAACATGAGAATATGATTGTTACAGAATATGCCGCAAAATTTAATGAGTTGGCTAGGTTTGCCCCGCATCAAGTTGATACGGAGGCTAAAAAAGTGAGAAGGTTTGAGCTGGGATTAAAACCCTAACTCTACAACAAGGTGGCATTGTTGCAGATCCCCACATTTGCAGCACTCATGGAGAAAGCGATTATTGCTAAGAAGGGAGTGAGGCCATGAGCCTCTATAACAAGGAAAGAAGGAACAAGGGTAAAGTTGAGGGAGCAGAGAAGGTGGAAACAAACAAGGGGAATAAGAGTGAAAAGAGGAAGGGGAACAACTTTGGGGGTGTGCAGGTAAAGCAAGAAGGTGCAAAGAAGAAACCGGTGGTGCAATGCGGGAATTGTGGGAAGAACTGTTCCTCTGCCATACTAGATGTGGTACCCTCTAACTATGCTTGCAAATTTCTTCACACACTCGCTTTCCAACCTCTTCTGTTAATATTACCCTGTGCTTGTGTCAATTCAGAATTAGATGATCGCGTGTGCATAAAAATCTACAAGTACCTGAAACAAAAAACAAAAGCAAAAATTAGAAATGAGATAAGATTAGATTTGTCTAAGTCATACAATATAGCTTAAAACTGATGATAATTATTTAAATT
Source organism: Panax japonicus (assembly GCA_020205505.1). NCBI lineage: Eukaryota > Viridiplantae > Streptophyta > Magnoliopsida > Apiales > Araliaceae > Panax > Panax japonicus. The sequence goes on along the minus strand of CM035114.1, from coordinate 53,992,002 downwards.
TAAACGCCTTTCCCCAGCAACGTCACCAAAAACTTGTTGCCTCTTTTTAGTTCTAACAAAAAGAGCTCTAACTCATGCAAGTATACATGTGTCAACAAGAAATACAGAGTATGTCGAGTATCGATCCACAAAGAATGTTGCTAAATCAAAGTATAATGCATCAACTCTATCACTACTTTTATATGCTTAAACCAGTAATTATGATTATGATTGCAAATTACTATAAAATCAAATAACAACTAAAATAAAAATAATAACGAAATAAATCAAATCTGGAAATAATGGGATCCTAAATTTATTTAATAATTCATCTAATTACCATCATCATGCAAGATCAGTTCAAATATCACAGGAAATTAGCCAAGAGCACTAATGTCGACATAACCATTTTTCAATGCATTATGACCTACTTACACAACATCCACATGCAATAGACACCATGTAATCATCAATATAACCAAAATCACTATATGTCTATGTGAAATTATAACCATATTGAATTTAAGCACAAGCCCTTATTTAACTCATACAGTGAAACAATATATTTCTATCTGATTCACGAAATACAAAGCTACACAAAATAGCCCATATACGCATGCTATCATGATTACAATCCATACTCGCATGTTATTTTTCAATTCAATACAAGTACCTAAAACGAATGGTGATCAATCATTCATGCATGTAAATCAACCATGATACAAAACCCTTATGATATATAAAACAGTCCAGCAGTCAAGCATGTAATTAAACTACATATTAAAATCTGTTAGAATCCCATAATGAAGTTTAGTTCATGACTGAACCAAAAGCCATTATGAGATCAAAGAAAAACATGGAGAATAAATAAACAATTGAAAGAGAAAGGATAGAATCGATCAAACCCAATTGCTGATTACAATCCAATAGTAACGTTCAAATTCTCAATAAAATCCAGCAAAAGAACAGTTGTTTATCCACAATGATTGAAAATCCAAAGAAGAAGTAGAAAATATGAAGTTTAGGCTAAGTTCTACGTTGGAAATCTCCCAAAGTGTAAAAACCCTAGTTCCAATATGAAAAACAAGTAAAAAATACTGAATCATACGTCTGATACCAACCAGAATTGTTTTAAGTAAATACAACTCTTCCAAATTAAAAATTAAAATAAAATAGCTTAGCAACCTCTGATGTCATGCGCAGCCGCGCGCTTCCCCTTTGTATTCATCGTGCGGGCGTGCGTCTTCAAAATCTGTTAAAACCGGGTGATCTCACAGGCGCGCGAGTTTGTTCCTTTATAACCGCGCGGCCGTGCGTCTACTGCAGTCTGGATTCTGGTTCTGCTGCTGCTACTGCTTTGTCCTGCTGCCATTGCTTCTCTGTCATGTCACTTTTCCTTCATCCATTCTCAGTTACATATCTCCACTTGTTCCTTGCAATATGCGTCCATTAGCCTCATGCCATCTAATTTCACCAAGTTATGCCATATCCTGCACTTTTACACCAAAGGAGTTCTTAGTACACGCAATGCAAAATAACATGAAATGCAACTAAAAACACACTAAAATGTACTTGAGATGCGCATAGTTCATGTAAATTGATATCTAATAAGTAGGTATAAAACCCACTTATCAGTATACTGAATGATGCCTACTCAAGTCACCCAGAAGATCTGGGTTCGCCACTTGAACACCTGGTAATTCCCTACGGGGAACACGTACAGCAGGAGCAGGAACCTTGATCGGTACATTCTCCTCCTCATCCTCGACATTCTGCACTTCAACCCGAATAAGACGTATCACTGCCACCACCAAATGATGAGGTTGTCTGACAGACCAGCGTTGAGGTTCTTCAGAAGCCCTTCCCCGTTCACCAGAAGTAGTCCTACGGGAACTACTTGGCTGATCCGGATCCATAATATTTGGACAACAAATCTCCAAATCACCTTAGAAAGGGTGTGGTAAATTCTTACCATGAGCTTTTCAAAATACATTTTATGATTACATGCATACATGCATTGTTTTAACATACTTCTACAGTATAGTTAAAAATGCATAACTATCCAATACCAACATTTTGGAAAATTTTGCCATAGCCCCTTTGTAAATGGGACTATCCACATGCACATAGGCATGCCTAGGTGGCCATTACGTAGCACACCTGTACACAGTCATTTACATCCTATATGCATTATCATCACAATAAAAACATCCGTAAGTGTAGTCTAATTATCAGGATTGTTTTGCTTTTTCTACCTTTACTCATTTGTCCTCAGATAGGATAAGAAATGACAGTAAAAGGTGCCAATTTGACTATTTCAAAAGTCAAATTTTTTCACATCATTATGTTCAACATGGTTTAATACTAATATTTGCTATGTTGAATATTTTTTATCAAGTCATATCAGCATGCATATTCACCACTATGTGTCTAAATGCATTTCATGTAATAAGTCATTTTCCAACGAATAGAAATTGGAAAAAAAATACATGCATATGTTACCAGGATAGTGCATAATGCTTGTACGGTGGCAGAATATACAGAAATTTTCCCGAACTCAGCAGATCTGAAGAAGAGCACTCAGATTTCCTTCGCAGCACAGCTTGAAAATGACTTATGAAAGCAACCTTTGGGCTTTACATAGCCATGGTTGGCCGCAGGTGGACCTACGGCTGCTGCAGATGTATCTGTGACACTCCTACATGGGTCCCACACCTCCGACTTACTCCAGATAGAGTTGCAAAGGAGGTGTCACAAGCTGAAAAGGCCAAATCAGGAATAAAAATGCTATGCGATTGAGCGGAATAGCCTGGAATCCTGGTTTCGTACGGGACAGAATTGAGTTCCCGCAATCTCATTGGTATTCTGCTAAATGCAGGGTATACTATACCAAAGAACTCAGCTTTCACAGATCATGCTCGGTAATACCTCACAAAGGTCCGATGCCGTCATTGCAGGGTCACAACCCTAAACCTCCTTAGCGGGGGTTACAACGCAAAGCCATAAAATGCTAAACCTCCCCGACGGGGGTTACAATGCCTAATTTATCAAATGATTGCATATCCCCGGTAGGGGTCACAACGCACATCTTGCAAGCATCCACGTATCCCCGGAGGGGGTTAATGCAACCATTAATACACACATCAATGAAAGTCAAGCAACCTTGACGTCATGTCAACCGATGACAAGTAAACCCATCGAAGCAACTTATCCACGTATCCCCGGCGTGGGTTACAACACAATACTATCATTAACACATACATCAATGAAGGTCAAGCAACCTTGACAATGAACCCATCAGGGATCTATCCGGTGATACACACATCAAAGAAGGTCAGAAAACCCTGACAGCGACAGACTATTGGAAGTAACTCAGACAGAATGAGGAAATATGATATACACATCCTCAAATAGACAAAGCTTTATCCCCACAGATCTCTTATACACAAGAGGCACCTCTATGGAATATAAGACAATGTCTAGGATTCAAGACTTTGGTGATAACCCCAACGTCAACATCCTTGAAGACTTGGATCGCATGTCCAAGGCATCACAGATTGTCATCCCAACAGGATTACCTGACAATCATGCATCATACATTTGCATCATGTTATTTCACATAGCATCATGTTTACCTTACTTTCATTTCAAGTGTTTAGGATTCTTTATCCTATCCATGCCTTGCATTGCATGAATATGATAAAGAGGGACATCTATAGATACTCAAAATTTTCTGCACACCTGTTACTAACATTACAGAAGGGCAGATTCATCTTTTGGAGATAACCCTGGAAGACAGCTTACATCCATTCCGGATACTACCGGAAGTTCAAGCTTGAAACCCAGGACACACATCGGGAACATCATTTCCAACCCCGGAACACACACCGGAAGGATCATTTCCAACCTCGGAGATAACCCTGAGTTTCGTCCTTGGCGATAATCCCAAGGAGTGTTGTTGCAGTTCCGACAATAACTTCGGAAATGCTTATTTCAAATGCATGTTATCAGCTTCAAGCTCAGACATCCTGCCGAGGCACTCATACCTCAGACCTAGAGATAACACCTGGAAGATAGGTTCTCCCACAGATGACATTGCGGCATACAAAGAAGTAGTCCAATCTCAGATGTAACCTTGAGCAACGTCTGCTTTCAGCTCAAATCGGCGATAACCACGGTGAGGAGTCAAACTTCATCTTACCGCCTCAACGTTCTCTCTCACAAGATGATATCGTAGCATACTAACAAGTAGTCCAATCTCATATGTAACCCTGAGCAACGTCTGCTTTCAACTTAAACCGGCGATAACCCTGACAAAGAGTCAAACGTCATCTTGCCCCCTTCAACATCTGCGCGTCGTCTCAACACTTCATACATACATACATACATCCAATAATGTCCCACAAGAACCAAGGAGTTACAATCCTGAGTGACTATTATGCATGACAGTACCTTGGATAGAATTTGAAGCTTGAAGACCATGGGCATAGGCCCCTCTTCCTGACTTCGTACAACCTCTAATCCATGTTATTGTGTAACTCTCGACACAAGCAGTCCGAAGAAGGTCAAATATATCTTATTCGGATTCTTATATTGATGTTCTGCATGTTCGAATGGACATTATGGTGCACAAGTACACGTACTTCGAGACGACGGGACCTGCGAGGCTCAGATGCACCATGACCAGACGCAGGTATACCTGCGGCCATCAGTCTATAAATATAGACCTTGGGGTCAGCCATTTGAGAAGAGGAAGGACAGAAAAAAGACGAGGAATCCCTGTCCAATTTATTCTGTATACACCCATATTGAGTGTTTCCTCAGTTTAAACACCTGTTAGCTCACATATAGCTACACTTTTATCCGGCGAGAGCTGAGTGTTTATCCACATAGAATCATAGAAGTCTACTTTGGCAGCCCACTGTATGCCTTCTTACATTCTATAAAGCCTTCTTTCCATATTAGCACACAATATTATACACATTGAGAATCGTGTTGTATGCGTTTGCCTGGACTTTGGTCCGTGGTTTTTATTTCTGTCTGTATATATATACTTATATATATGTATATATTTTATATATAGACTAACATTATCGAGTTATGCCTCGATTGATCCTAGACTTATGTCTGGAGCTATTATTTGCTTATATATATATATAATTATTATCGGACATATCCGATGAGCCTAGATTTTATATTCGGTGCATTTACTTGCTTATATATATATATATAATTATTGTCGGACATATCCGATGAGCCTGGATTTACATCCCGTGCGTTTACTGCTTATATATATATATTTACATATTAACATTTTGTCCTTCCTAGAGTTTACTTCGTGGCAGTTGATCGCTTTGACGCTTTATTTACATTTCGTCCTGCCTGGAGTTTATTTCGTGGCAGTTGATTGCTTTTACAGCTTTATTTACATTTCGTCCCACATGGAGTTTACTTCGTGGTGGTTGATCATGTCCATATATATATATATATACCGATTTTATATATTTACATTTTTGATCCCCCATGGAGTTGCTTCATGGTGGTTGATCAAGTCTGTATATATATATTTACAGCTTTTATATATATAACTACTTACTGCTTTCAATACAAACTACAGTATCATGTGAGCCTAGGAATTATGTGATGACAGATTCAGTCTACTGAATCTAGATTCGGTTCCCATGATGGACATTTTTCAGTTGTGAGCAGCTTGTACATTATTTTACAGTGTCTGAATTTCCATGGATGGCTGTCATGCCCATGAGGAGTTCAACACTGCTGTATATTATTTTCTCAAAGATGCTTCGCATCTCGAAAATAAAAGCAAAGAAGCCGAACATTTAATAATAAAATGGAAGTATCAAAGGCCTCAATTACTATTAAGCACATGGTTTGAAAAACCTCTTTTTACAAAACCTCATTGCTATATCCTGTTTAAAACTAAATTTTTCATAAATTCAAACCCTATGTATATACGGTGTGAACGAGGTACATCACTATTTCTAAATAATTTGCACATTGATCCACACATACACACACATTCATATAACAGTTTCTTTGAAAAGTGGCGGTCACTGTGGCAATACGGATGTCGGGGGGTGCCTAACACTTTCCCTTTACATAATCAAGACCCCGGACCCAAATGAATCTCGGTTTCATAGACCCGTTTAGCAGTGTCACATCACTTGGTCAATGTGCAAACCTTTTTCAGTTGCATTGGTGCAACCAGTTAAATACACCAACTGGCGACTCTTAAAGTCAAATCGTCGACATTATACACGTCAGGACCTTTTTCACTTATTTTTTCAAACAAATCTCACATTAACATGAGAACACCAAAGAACAAGTAATGAAAATGGACACTAAAATATCTTGACGTCGATAGTATGCTGATCAACACAAGCAGAATCGCGAATTTGAGGTAGGAAATTTCGTGTTCCTCAAAGTTTCTCCTTGGAAGGGGAAAATTCATTTTGGCAAGAAAGGAAAGCTCAGGCCAAGGTTTATTGGACCTTTCGAGAGACTACGAAGAGTGGGAGAAGTAGCTTATGAGGTAGCTTTACCTCCAGAATTAGAACATATGCATAACGTGTAAGATCCCAACATTTATGAAGAATAATTTTCTCAAAATATATTTTTGAATATTATGGTGTGGATTTGATATAATATTATAGTTGTGGGTAATATTTACAAATTTTGCAAAGTAAGCAAGTGGTTATATAATATTCAATTGGTCGAGTAATATTTGTTTTAACAGAGAATATTCGTACGACGGCATAATCATTGGTGGACCCCACACCGAAAGTATTGTCGTAGTTATAAGACGACATAATTATCATTTTATAAAAATAATGGCGGAAGTATTACCGTTAAACTGTTGAACTACCCGGTAGTAAAAGTACAGTAATATGCGTGGTTGTATAGTAGCACATGGTATTGATTATTGATGCTTACGTGAGAAGTCACTCAGTTATACTCAATTATTGTTAAAGTAATTGTTGCATCATATCTCTCATATGATTGATTCGATTATTATCATAGTATCATCTGTATTATAAATATATTATTAAATTAATATTGAGACGACAAAGTTATTCATATTATTAAATTTCAATATTTACAATGTCTAGAAGTTCTGTCAAAGAAAGGTTTGGTCATCTAATTGCGCGCCAATAAGCAATAAGAGAAATCCTTATCGAAAAGTCCCCTCTTTCTTGGGAACGACCTGGTTGTTAAATATTGTGAGTTATAATATTAATGATGAATAAGTTCGTGTTGACTAAAGATGAAATTGATAGTTGTATTGTGTTGGACTTATTAGTGTTAGTAAAAATTGACATTTATTTCGATATTAATTGATGTCTGAAAGTTATACTGACTAGTCGGGTAATTAACCGGATAAGTGAGCAATTAATTGCTATTAATTCATATGATTATAACTATTTGTTCACATGTGTGTACTATTGATTCACACTCTTGTACTATTAGGGGAGTTGGTGCAAGATTGATAATACTTGCATGACTAAGTTAAAAACGGAGATATAGATGGAGGTACTATACTATAATTCATATTTTCACATGAATTATAACTATTGATTCACACGATTGAACTATTGATTCACATTATTTACTATTAGGGGAGGTGGTGCAAGTTTGATAATACCTGCAGGACTAAATTAAAAATGAAAGAAAAGTTGAAGGTATTGTACTGTAATATTTCGAGGCCCCAAAACGTGCAATTATTGAAACTATATTTTCCTATAAATAGAAGCTCATTCTTCCTTCATTTGTCACCAATTCACTAATGCTTTAGAGCAGTTATTACAGAGAGAAATTATAGAGAGAAAGAAGAAGAGAAGTCTGCTACCTCACTATTATAATATCCAGTTTCTTCTAAGGTAAGGGGTATTATTTCTTTCGTATTCATGAAGAGAGCTTTTTTTATTCTATTCTTTATTATTATGTTTGAATAACCTGTCTATGCGAAGTACTGCATACATGGTGAAATTCTTCTGTTATTCCATTCTTTATTATTCTGTTGGAATAACCTTTCTATGTAAAGTACCGAATACATGGTGAAATTCTTTTGTTATTCTATTCTGTATTATTCTGTTAGAATATCCTATCTTTGCGGATTACGCTAGACCTGGTTCCATTCTTTATTATTCTGTTGGAATAACCTGTCTGTGCGTTCTATCGCATGCATAGTGAATTCTTTGTTATTTTATTCTGTATTATTCTGTTGGAATATCATGTCTGTGCGGATTACGCTAGACCTGATTCCATTCTTTATTATTCTGTTGAAATAACCTGTCTGTGCGGTCTATCGTATGCATAGTGAATTCTTTGTTATTCCATTCTTTATTATTCTATTGGAATATCCTGTCTGTGCGGATTACGTTAGACTTGATTCCATTCTTTATTATTCTGTTGGAATAACCTGTCTGTGCGGTCTATCGCATGCATGGTGAATTCTTCTGTTATTCCATTCTTTACTATTTTGTTGGAATATCATGTCTGTGCGGATTATGCATGGCCTAGTTCCATTCTTTATTATTCTATTGGAATAACCTGTCTATGTGGATTATCACTTGCATGGTGAATGATTCTTCATATTCATTCCTTATTAAATTGTGGAAATGATCTATCTACGTGGATTACCGCATGACGGGTGAAAATCTATTTGCAGTTTCATATATTCTATTATACTCATTTGGTTAAAGTTTTGGCTTCTATACTCCATGAAATTAGTAGAATATCCTGGATATTTATGCTTCATCCGGTATCTTTTCATGGAAATATTCTTCTGAGCATTCTTGAATTTTACTCCACAAAGCAGTATCATGTTTACAATTTGGACGTAATTGATTTTAAGATAAATTAACTTATAAGTCTTTAAAATTTATTATTGAACTTGTTTTATTGAATTATTATGTCATTGTCATCATCCTCATGCTTATATTGTCATAAAATTCATCTTTGGCTTACGTGCATAGATGGACTTGGTATGATTATGACCAGGGATTATTCGGTATAATCATGACATTAATGTTATAAATGATGTGGTAAAAGTCCTCAGTAGCATGTAGTGCATTGATGGACAGTTTTTGGTATGATTATGACCAGGGATTATTCGGTATAGTTATGACCATTGATGATTTAATGAATATCCTTGGCCCGTAGTGCAGGGATGACTCGATGATGTGGTTTATTTATTAAGCTGTGTCTCAGCGATAAAAATTGATGAAAACATTTTAAATCATAGAAGATAGTAGATATCATGCTCTACTTGACTCTTCTAATGGATTGCTTATTCCGCTGCAGTTAAACTTGATGTCTATTGTATTTTATCAGTTTAACATTGTTGAAGACTAATGATAATTTATTCTGCATTATCTTAGTCATAATATTTCTTACTGGGCTAGTTGAGCTCACCCTTTATTTCACTGTTCTCTTCAGGAAATGAGAACGTAGCCCGGACTAGTCGGAGAACGGAGTGACGGTCCAGATGATAGCATTAGTAGTCCTCACTATTCTGTTAAGTAGTGTGACAATAAATGTAATAAGGACTCCATTGAGTGTAGATATTGTCTAGATGACAATATTCTTGTTAAAACTCTTAGATTATGTTTTGTTGTATTTTACACGACTGTTGTATAATTAAGTTGTATTTGAATTTTGTACCATGTATTTGGCTACTCAAGATGGGTGATGTATACCTATTTGGGGGAGTCACAGTTGGTATCAAAGCTTAGGGATATGATCCCTAGGTGAGATGTGAGACAAGAACTAGGAGGGGAGAGACGAGGGGAATTCCTTTGCTAGTATGACCTACCTAAGTTTATTTGGTATTTAATTGGCCGGTCAGAGTATATGGATAACATGTGATATGTTAATTAACCCTTGTTTTGTGGCAGTATTTAAAAATGGCATCCAAAAATGTTGACATAAACAATGAAGCACATGAGACCGTTGAGTCACCACAGATTAATGCTCAGGATAATGTGCAACAGGAAGACAATAATCCTCATGTAAACAATAACACCGATGAAATAGTGAACGATGAGATGTTCAGAGGCTTTATGCAATTCATGCAACATCAGGAAAAAGCGGATCCTGTCCAAAATGCAGGTGGAAACACTAACAACTCTCGGACGGTCACCGCTAGGCAGTTCAAGGAGCTGGGACCACCAGAGTTTTTTGGTGAGCCAAAACCACTTAAGGCGGAGACGTGGATAAAGCAGATCAACAAGATATTTGATGTCTTGGTATGCTTCGAGGAGCAAAAGTTTCCCTTTGCCACCTTCATGTTGCGAGCAGAGGCAGATTACTGGTGGGAATCTGTAAAGCGTACTCAACCTGCCACACTCAAAATGTCTTGGGAGAAGTTCTAAGAGCTGTTCAATGATAAGTACTTTCTTGAAAGTATTCGTCACATGAAGGAGGTAGAGTTCATAAAGCTTGAGCAAAACAATATGACTGTGGCGCAGTACGAAAGTTTATCGAGTTATCTCGGTTTACGTCCCACTTAGTTGATAATGAGGAGAGAATGACGCGGAAGTTTCTAAGAGGTTTGAAACCCGAGATATGTCAACACCTAATTTCTCACAAACTGTGTTTGTATTCAGATGTTGTGATTAGGTCTTAGTTATTGGAGCGCGATAATGAGTCAACCCAACCAAGAGAGAACAACCGACAAGTTGATAATACCAGTTGTAGCAGTCATAAAAGCGGTGACAACAAATGTGGAGGTAATCAACATGCCAGAAATGATAATCACTTCGGTGGTAATCATGGCCATGACAATAAGAGTGAACATTTCAAGAAGAGGAGATTCAACAAGCATGGAAAGACGTCAGCAGCAACACCTGTTGTTAAGGAAGGAGAACGACCACCAGTCGTATGTTACAAATGTGGAGGGGAAGGACACATAAGTCCAAACTGCACGATGCAGTCCAAAGCGTGTTATAATTGTGGAAAAGAAGATCACCTAGCCCAATTTTGTCGTGCACCAAAGTCAAGTCCAGCTGGGATGAAGACATCAAAGGATATCCCAGACAAGACAAAAAAGGTAGTTCAAGGGAGAGCGTTTGTCGTAACCTCCCAAAAAGTAAGGAATCCGAACGAGGTGATCATGGGTAAGCTAATTATAAAGTCTAGTGAAGTTTATACTTTATTTGATACCGGTTCTACCCATTCCTTTATTTTTCCTACTTGCGCTCAACGTTTAAATTTGACTCCAAAGAAATTAGACTTTGAATTATCTGTTGAAACTCCGTTGGGAGAAACCTTCATTACATCCACGGTTTATAAGTCTTGTTTGATTCAACTTGGTAACCACACGTTACCTGTCTATCTTGTTTGCTTGAAAATACTTGCATTTGATGTGATTTTAGGGATTGATTGGTTAACTACTCATCATACTAAAATCAATTGTTTTCGTAATGTTGTTAGCTTTCATATTCCTAACCAACCTATTATTCTAATTCAAGCAGCCAAACCACTAAAATCAATCACTGTCATATCAAGTCATAAAGTTATTCGTTTATTGAAAAACGGATGTCAAGCTTTCTTAGCCCATGTCACGGATTTAAATAAAAATACGTCAGATTTGAATGACATTTCTATTGTTAATAAATTTCCTGACGTATTCTCTGAAGAACTTCTTGGCCTACCCCAGAGCGTGAAATTGAATTTTGTATCTACCTTGAATCCGGTACAAAACCCATTTTCAAAGCCCATATCGAATGGCTCCTATTGAACTTCAAGAGTTAAAAACCCAACTACAGGAATTGTTAGACATCGGTTTCATTTGTCCCAGTACGTCTCCTTGGGGTGCTCATGTTCTATTCGTGAAGAAGAAAGATGGAAGTATGTGACTTTGTATTAATTATCGGGAATTGAATCATGTCACCATCAAAAATAGGTACCCGTTGCCTCGCATTGATGACTTGTTTAACCAGTTTCAAGGAGCCAAATTCTTTTCTAAGATTGATCTTCATTCCGGATATCATTAGTTGAAGATTAAAACTGATGACATTCCAAAGACTACTTTCAGAACTCGGTACGGGCATTACGAATTCCTAGTCATGTCTTTTGGATTGACTAATGCTCCTGCTGCCTTCATGGACATGATGAACCGAGTATTCAAGGAATATTTGGATCACTTTGTGGTCATCTTTATTGATGACATCCTCATATACTCCAAAACCCGTGAAGACCGTGAACAACACTTGAGGCTGATACTTCAAAAGCTTCGTAAAAAAAAGATTTATGCCAAGTTGAAGATATGTGAGTTCTAGCTTGATGAAGTTGCATTACTTGGGCACGTAATATCAAATCATGGAATATCTGTTGACCTGGAAAAGATTGAGGCAATTCGAAGCTGGGAGCAACCTAAGTCGGTGACTGAAGTACGTAGCTTTCTCGGTTTAGCTGGTTATTATCAGAGATTCATAGAAGGGTTTTCTCGAATCTCTACTACATTAACTCAGCTGACTCGAAAAGATACAAATTTCAGTTGGAGCGAGGAATGTGAGAAGAGTTTTCAATAACATCTGACTCGGAGGGATTTGTCATCTACAGTGATGCTTCAGGCAAAGGGTTAGGATGTGTTCTCATGCAACATGGGAAAGTTATAGCCTATGCCTCTAGACAACTCAAAGAATATGAGAGGCATTATCCCACCCATGATCTAGAGTTGGCAGTAGTCATTTTTGCGCTTAAGATTTGGAGGCATTACCTGTGTGGAGAGAAGGTGGAGATCTATACGGATCTTAAAAGCCTCAAATATTTCTTCATTCAAAAGGAACTCAACATGTGGCGAAGACGATGGCTTGAGTTGTTGAAAGATTATGCTCATACCATCCAATACCATCCTGGAAAAGCGAACGTAATAGTTGACGCATTGAGTAGAAGATCATATGTGGGTACGAGTGCAATATTGTCAACGCAAAGACCCATTTTTTATGACTTGGAAAGGATGGAAATAGAGTTAAAGACTCCAGGGACCCATGTGATGATGGCGAATATACGAGTGGAATCGACTTTAATCGATAAAGTTAAAGCTGCTCAAACTACAGACTTGGAGCTGATGCGTATAAAGAAGAAAGTGCAAGAATGTGCTATTCCGGAAATAAGAATCGATGAAGAAGGAATACTTCGATTCAACTCCAGACTTTGTGTTCCTAACGATTCTGAGTTTAAGTATAAAATCATGATGGAGGAGCACCTTCGACATACATTTTGGTGGAGCAATATGAAGAGAGAGATAGCGGGGTTTATCTCAAGGTGTCTAACTTGTCAACGAGTCAAGGTAGAGCATCAAGTGCCAAAAGGTCCATTACAACAACTTGAAATTCCAGAATGGAAGTGGGAGCACATTATCACGAATTTCGTTATTGGTCTTCCCAAGGTTTCTTAAGGTATAGATGCGATTTGGGTCATTGTTGATTGATTAACCAAGTTTGCTCATTTCTTACTGATACAAGAAACTTTTACACTTGAACGTCTTGCTAGTATGTACATAAACGAGATCGTAATATTTCATGGTATGCCGGTATCCATAGTTTCTGATTGAGACCCAAGATTCACTTCAAGATTTTGGGTTAGTTTGCAAAAAGCTATGGGCACGAATTTATGATTTAGTTCGACATATCATCCTGAAACGGATGGGCAGTCAGAAAGGACTATTCAAACTCTTGAAGATTTATTAAGACTTTGTGTCCTTGACTTCAAGGGAAGTTGGGACAAGTTCTTACCATTGGTGGAGTTTTCCTACAACAATAGTTATCAAGCAAGTATTGGCATGGCTCCATTTGAGGCGTTGTATGGAAGAAAGTGTTGTTCTCCAGTATGCTGAGATGAGGTGGGTGAAGCAATGTTGTTGGGACTGGATTTGGTACGTATGACTACGGAAAAGATTCAAACGATCCGACAACGTATAAAAACCTCACAAGATCGATAAAAGAGTTATGCTGATCTTCATCGAAAAGATGTTGAATTCAATATTGGAGATCATGTGTTGTTACGTGTTACTCCATGGAAAGGAGTTACAAGATTTGGAAAGAGAGGAAAGCTCAATCCTCGATTCATTGGCCCATTTTTAATCCTCGATCGAGTAGAAACTGTGGCCTATAGACTCGCCTTACCGTCAAGTATGTCTCGTATTCATAATGTTTTTCATATATCTATGTTACGTAAATATGTGAAAGACCCGAACCATATTATTAAATTAGAACCAGATGAGATAAAGGAAGATTTAACGTATGAAGAGTTACCTGTTAAAATCTTGGATAAGAAGGATCATATTCTACGCTTTAAATTTATACCTCAAGTCAAAGTTTTGTGGAGAAACCACGATGTGGATGAAATGACCTGGGAGTTACAATCTGAGATGAAATCAAGGTATCCTCACCTCTTCGATATACCAGGTACGCACCCTAATTTCGAGGATGAAATTTCATAAGAAGGGGAGGTTGTAAGACCCCAAGTTTTATGAATAAAGAATAATTTTCTCGAAATATATTTTTGAATATTATGATGTGGATTTTATTTAATGTTATAGTTGTGGGTAATATTTACAAATTTTTCAAAGTAAGCAAGTGGTTATATAATATTCGATTGGTCGGGGAATATTCATTTTAACAGGGAATATTCGTACGACGGCACAATCATTGGTGGACCCCACAACAGAAGTGTTGTCGTAGTTAGAAAACGACATAATTATCTTTTTATTAAAATAACGGCGAAAGTTTTACCGTTAAACTGTTGAACTACGCGGTAGTAAAAGTACAGTAATACGCGTGGTTGCATATTAGCACACGGTATTGATTATTGATGCTTACGTGAGAAGTCACTCACTAATACTCAATTATTGCTACAGTAATTGTTGCATCATATCTCTCATATTATTGATTCGATTATTGTCACAGTATCATCTGCATTATATGATATGTTATTAAATCAATATTTGAGACGCCAAAGTTATTCATATTATTAAATTTTAATATTTATAATGTCTAGAAGTTTTGTTAATGAGAGGTTTGGTCATCTAATTGCACGCTAATAAGGAGAAATCCTTATCGGAAAGCCCCCTCTTTCATGTGAACGGCCTGGTTGTTAAATATTATGAGTTATAATATTAATGATGAATAAGTTCATTTTGATTAAAGATGAAATCGATAGTTCCATTGTGCTGGAATTATTGGTGTTCATGGAAATCTACATTTATTTCGATATTAATTGATGTCTGGAAGTTATACTGACCAGTCAGGTAATTAACCAGATAAATGAGTAATTAATTCATATTAATTCACATGATTATAACTATTTGTTCACATGTGTGTACTATTGATTCACATTCTTGTACTATTAGGGGAGTTGGTGCAAGATTGATAATACTTGCATGACTAAGTTAAAAATGGAGGTATAAATGGAGGTACTATACTGTAATTCATATTTTCACATGATTAAAACTATTGATTCACGTGATTGAACTATTGATTCACATTATTTACTATTAGGGGAGGTGGTTCAAGTTTGATAATACTTGCAGGACTAAATTAAAAATGAAAGAAAAGTTGAAGGTATTGTATTGTAATATTTCGAGCCACAAAATGTGCAATTATCAAAACTATATTTTCCTATAAATAGAAGCTCATTCTTCCTTCATTTCTCACCAATTCACTAAAGCTTTAGAGAAATTATTATAGAGAGAAATTATTGAGAGTAAGAAGAAGAGAAGTTTGCTACCTCACTATTCCAATATCCAGTTTCTTTTAAGGTAAGGGGTATTATTTCTTTCATATTCATGAAGAGAGCTTTTGTTATTCCATTCTTTATTATTATGTTAGAATAACCTGTTATGCGAAGAACCGCATACATGGTAGAATTCTTCTGTTATTCCATTCTTTATTATTATGTTGGAATAACTTATCTATGCGAAGTACCGCATACATGGTGAAATTCTTCTGTTATTCCATTCTGTATTATTCTTTTGGAATATCCTGTCTGTGCAGATTACGCCAGACCTGGTTCCATTATTTAATATTTTGTTGGAATAACCTATCTGTACGGTCTATCGTATGCATAATGAATTCTTTATTATTTCATTCTTTATTATTCTGTTGGAATATCCTGTCTGTGCGGATTATGCTAGACCTGGTTCCATTCTTTATTATCCTGTTGGAATAACCTGTCTGTGTGGTCTATCGCATGCATGGTGAATTCTTCTGTTATTCCATTCTTTATTATTCTGTTGGAATATCCTATCTGTGCGGATTACGTATGACCTGGTTTCATTCTTTATTATTCTGTTGGAATAACCTGTCTATGTGGATTATAACATGCATGATGAATGATCCTTCGTATTCATTCCTTATTAAATTGTGGAAATGATCTGTCTACGTGGATTACCGCATAGCGGGTGAAAATCCATTTGTAGTTTTATATATTCTATTATACTTATTTGGTTAAAGTTTTGGCTTATATACTCCATGAAATTATTAGAATTTCCTGGATATTTGCTTATCATCTGGTATCTTTTCATGGAAATATTCTTCTGAGCATTCTTGAATTTTACTCCATAAATCAGTATCATGTTGACAATTTGGACGTAATTGATTTCAAGATAAATTAACTTATAAATGTTTAAAATTTATTCTTGAACGTGTTTTATTGAATTTTTATGTCATTGTCATCATCTTCATGCTTATATTGTGATGAAAGTCATATTTGGCTTACGTGCATAGATGGACTTGGTATGATTATGACCAGGGATTATTCGGTATAATCATGACATGTAATGTTATAAATGATGTGGTAAAAGTCCTCAGTAGCCTGTAGTGCATTGATGGAAAGTTTTTAGTATGATTATGACCAGGGATTATTCGGTATAGTCATAAGCATTGATGATTTAATGAATATCCTTGGCCCGTAGTGTAGGGATGACTTGATGATGTGGTTTATTTATTAAGCTGAGTCACAACGATAAAAATAGATGAAAACATTTTAAATCATAGAAGATAGTAGATATCATGCTCTACTTGACTCTTCTAATGGATTCCTTATTCCGCTGCAGTTAAACTTGATGTCTATTGTATTTTATCAGTTTAACATTGTTGAAGACTAATGATAATTTATTCTGCATTATCTTAGTCATAATATTTCTTACTGGACTAGTTGAGCTCACCTTTTCTTTCACTATTCTCTTTAGGAAATGAGAACGTAGTCGGGACTAGTCGGGGAACGGAGTGACGGTCCAGATGATAGCATTAGTAGTCCTCACTATTCTATTAAGTAGTGTTACAATAAATGTAATGAAGACTCCATTGAGTATGGATATTGTCTAGATGCCAATATTCTTATTAAAACTCTTAGATTATGTTTTGTCGTATTTTACACGACTGTTGTATAATTAAGTTATATTTGAATTTTGTACCATGTATTTGGCAACTCAAGATGGGTGATGTATACCTATTTTGGGGGCGTCACATAACGTGTTTCATGTGTCGGTGTTGCGACCATATAAACCCGATTACAAGCATGTTAAGGAAAGAATCCTATGTTAAATGAGTGTTTACAACCTTAAGCCTAAATGAGATGTCAAACTATGTTCTTTAATGTTGTGATGCCCCCAAAACAGGTATACATCACCCATCTTAAGTCGCCAGATATTTGCTACAGAAATCAAATACAAACTTCTTTAATACAGCTGTCGTGTAAAAATAAGACAAAACATAGCTAAGTTTTTAAAAAAGAATATTGTCTTTTAGACAATATCCACATTCAATGAAGTCATCATTATAATTATTATCACACTATTTCACAGAATAGTGAGGACTACTAAAGCCACTTATCCTGGACCATCACTTAATTCCCCGACTCGCCCCAGCTATATTCTCATTTCTTGAAGAGAACAATGAAAGAAAAGGGTGAGCTCAACTAGCCCAGTAAGAAATATTATGACTAAGATAATGTAGAATAAATTATCCTTAGCCTTCAACAGTATAACAACTGTTAGAATATAATAACAACAAGTTTTAGATCAACAACTGCAGCGGAACAAGCAATCCATTAGAAGAGTCAAGTAGAGCATGATATCTATTATCTTCTATGATTTAAAAAGTTTTTCATCAAATTTATCGCTAAAACTTAGCTTAATAAATAAACCACATCATCGAATCATCCCTGCACTATGGGCCAAGGATATTCATGTAATCATCAATGGTCATGATTATACCGAATAATCCATGGTCATAATTATACCAACAACTGTCCATCAATGCACTACGGGCCAATGAGGACTTTTACCACATCATTTATAACATTACGGGTCATGATTATACCAAATGATCCCTGGTCATAATCATACCAATCAACAGTCCATCTATGCACGTAAGCCAAAGATATTCATCACAATATAAGTATGAGGATGATGACAATAATATAAGAATTAATCAAACGAAATCAAGGATAAGTATTAAAGACTTTAAATTTATCCAGAGTTTAAAAATATCCAAATTTTTAACATCATACTGCTTTGTGGAGTAAAATTCAAGAATAATATTCGTGTATCAAAATTAATTTGGACAGAAAAGAAATATATTTTTTGGGTGAATAATACCCCGTGAATAGTACCCTCTGAATAGAACTTCAGGATTAGTACCCCATGAATAGTACCCCGACATGAAAAGTATCCCAAATATCCAAGTGAATAATATTCGGGTGAATAGTAACCTATGAATAGTAACTCGTTAATAGTACTCCGGCATAAAAAGTGCCCCGAATACCCGAGTGAATAATATTTGAGTCTATAGTAACCCGTAAATAGTAACTCATGAATAGTATTCCGTCATGAAAAGATCAATAATTATCAAGAAAGCTCAGAATAATATTTTCATGAAAAGATACTGGATGAAGCGCAAATATCAAGGATATTCTACTAATTTCATGGAGTATAGAAGCCAAAACTTCAACAAAATGAGTATAGAATTCAAAATCTGAAACAAAATAATATTTACTTATATACTACAGAGTATGGAAGAAAATATTATTTCAAGCGAATATTGAACAAAAATAACATCCTTTGAATGAAAATAATATTCCAATGAATATTTAACAAAGATAATATTCCTACGAATATTGAACGAAGATAATATTCTTTATGAATATTGAACAAAAATAATATTTATACGAATACGAAAAAATAATATCTCTTCAGAATATGAAATAAATAATACCCCTTACCTCAGAAGAAGACTGGATACTGGAATAGTTAAGTAACAGACTAATCTTCTTCTTTCTCTCTATAGCTTCTCTCTCTATAATTGCTCTTGTGAGTCTTAGTGAATTGGTGAGAATGAAGAAAGAATGAGCTTCTATTTATAGGAAAATATAATTTCGATAATTGCACGTTTTGGGACTTGAAATATTACAGTACAATACCTTCATCTTTTCCTTTATTTTTAATTTAGTTCTGCAAGTATTATCAAACTTGCACCACCTCCCCTAATAGTATATCACGTGAATCAATAGTACAATCATGTGACTCAATAGTTCTATACATGTGAAAAAAATAAATACAGTATAGTACCTTCATCTATACCTCTATTTTTAATTTAGTTATGCAAGTATTATCAATCTTGCACCACATCCCCTAATAGTGCAAGAGTGTGAATCAATAGTACGTACATGTGAACAAATAGTTATAAGCATGTGAATTAATATAAATTAATTGCTCATTTATCCGATTAATTACCCGGTTGGCCAATATAACTTCTAGACATCAATTATTATCGAAATAAATCTCGATTTCCACTAACACTAATAATCCCAACACAATGGAACTATCAATTTCATCTTAAATCAACACAAACTTATTCATCATTAATATTATAACTCACAATATTTAACAACTACATCATTCCCATGAAAGAGGGGGCTTTTCGATAAGAATTTCTCCTTATTGGCGCGCAATTAGGTGACCACACCTCTCCTTGACAGAACTTCTAGACATTTTTAATATTGAAAATAATAATATGAATAACTTTGTCGTCTCAATTATTGATTTAATAATATATAAAATATTATGCAGATAATAGTGTGACAACAATTCAATCAATAATATGAGAGATATGATGCAGCAATTACTGTAGCAATAATTGAGTATAACTGAATGACTTCTCACGTAAGCATCAATAATCAATACTGTGACGCCCCCAAATACGGGTTACCTGACCCCTGATTTTGGTGCTCACGATCCACAATATAATAACATCTAACTACCCATTCATTAATTATAATAAACTTACATATCATTAGTTATTAAGTTAACAACATCATCCCAGGTCAACTAACCTTAACATTACAAACTTTACCCTTTCGATAAACAAAAAGGGTTTACAAAACAACATATTAAATATGCTTAATATAAAACTACTCCAGCACTATGCCTTTGCCTTTATTCCGCTTAGCCCTGCTGTCCTCATCGTTCCTAGCTGAAATATTTTATTTAGCAAGGGTGAGCAACAAGTTTGCCCCGCAAGTTAAAATATACAATAAATGATATATGAATCATAAATATAAGAGTCTAGATTGAATAGAGCTTCAACAATTATCAAACGATTTCGAGATAACGAAATAATAATTCAATCTGAATAATAACTTTCTACTATTTTATTCGATATGAAAGAGTATAATTCTTTCAAAGATTCAATAATATTAAATTGAATTAACAATACTGCAACAATATTCAATAATGTGGGATATACCCAGATTTCATGATGAGTGATCACAAAGGATCATGAACTAATAGAGGATTCATTTAGTTATTAAAACTAAATTACCACAAGAATATAAATTAGTTATCAAAACTAAACTATACTCTTCTGCAAGTACCTGGAGTGGCCAACTCCTTTGTACCCTATATCATGCATAATACTCAATAATAGTGCAAAGGTCGATTTACGACATTAAAATTTGTTCATATCAGTCTTACTTCACGAGTCCGTACCACAACAATATGGTTTGGATTACTTTCAAAGAAATTTGCTATATATCATGGGCTTCAGTTCATTTTCGAACCTTCGCGTCTTTCGCACCTCAGTGTCCCCCTGATGTGGAGCAAATCTCGCGAGTTCGTTAAATTTGGCGACGTATTCTGCAACCGACATATTCTCCTGCTTCAACTCCAAAAAGTTGACTTCCATTCTTGCTTGCATACTTTTTGAGAAATAATTTTCAAAAAATAATTCCTTAAACCTTGTCCAGGTTACTATTTCTGTACCGGCTCTCACCTGATTTGTCTCCCACCAATAATTTGCTTCTCCCTTCATCAAATATGTTGCAAACGCAGTCTTTTGCTCTTCCGCCACACGCGCAATCACGAATACTTTCTCCATTTCCTTTACCCAAGTTTGGGCTTCAATCGGATCTGTGGTCCCTTTGAATTCAGGCGGTCCTACCGCTTTAAAGTCTTTAAAGTTTGCCAATCTTTCATTTGGTTGATTTCTCGCTCTTCCTCTTGCAGCTGGAGCTCTATTCTCCATAGCTTCGGCTATCATATTTGCAAAGTTTTGCATTGGGTCAGCTTGACCTCCTTCATTATTTACTGACTGCTCTTCCCTTTGATTTCGATTCTGTCGTCTAGGCGGCATGATCTGATTTAAATAAAAAAAATCTTATATCAATTCTCTTTCTACACAAATTCTTAATACAATAAGCATTCAACACATATCCCTCATATAACCGCGTATTTTTCAAATAGCACATAGTACATTTAGTACTTCACACATATTACTATTCCTAGTTCGTCAAACTTACCACATTTATGTGTTCAGAAACTTGCCACAATTATATGAGTGTATGAACTTATCCTAGTCAGACTTTTGGTGTCCATTCGCTGAGGGGTTCAAAACAGTTCACATAATTATGAGTCATGAACTTACCATACGTATGAGTTTTAAGAACTTACAAAGTAATCTTAATCTTATATTCATATAGAAAAGAAAGATTTCATTCATACAAACATATCATTGAATTTATATTCATACAAATAATACATGGTACTTTTCAGTACACTGCACATACAACTACAAACGGGTAATATCCCTTTGTGACAAAAGTCGGAATTCATTACTACAACTTTACACAAAAGTTGAGACATACAAAAGTTATATCATATTCTTACCAAAACGAATATTATACTCTAAAATATTATACTCCTCACACTTAATCCTTCTTCTTTTTAGGACAATTCTTAACCTTATGACTCGTTCCACCACATGCAAAACATCCTCCTTTCTTTGGTTTAGGACAATTTGGTGACAGATGTTCTTTCTGGCTACAATTGTAATACACATTATTACCCCACATACACTCTCCCAAATGATTCTTTCCACACTTGCCACATGCTTGTTTCTTCTTTAAATGTGAATTCTCTGTGTTGTTGTCACTGTCGTAGTTCTTTTTCCTTTTATTAGCCTTCTTTTTCTCGCTTATATCTTTAGATGATACATTATACTTAACCATCATTCTATCGACTTGTGCCTTCAGATTATTTTGTTCTTTTGTCATTTCGCGTAATGCTCTTTCTGTCATCCATAATTCCTCAAGAAGAAATACTTTAGTCATTGAGTCTTGAACTTCTGCAGATGCTTGACCTTCTTCGATTGCTACTTTGTCTTCTTCCCCATCTTTAATCTTTATTTCTGGCTCTACCGCTGTTTCTTTGGAATATACTTCTTCCTCTTCATCCAGCTCCATCTCGGGGTACTCGTCATGATCACTTGCTAGATTTACCGCAGGTTCATCTCTTAAAACTTCCTCAACTGAATCACTCTGAGTTGGCACCTCAGCTAATAGCATTGGTGCAATAGCCGATGGCATCTCCATACTCATCTTATCTTATCCCAACATCCTACAATCAGTTTAAACAACTTTATTAGTACTTCACCAGTACAAACTTCTCTCACTATGTGTCTACATTTATCACTATCATTGCACTTCAGCAATCTCTCACTTAGTACTCTAAATGAGTATTCTATATCTCGCTCATAGTTAAAATCCTAGGGTTTTCCCCACCCCACTTAAGGTTTATAACCTACAGCTTTGATACCAACTTGTGACACCCCCAAATCCGGGTTACCTGACCCCCGAGTTTGGTGCTCACGATCCACAATATAATAACATCTAACTACCCATTCATTAATTATAATAAACTTACATATCATTAGTTATTAAGTTAACAACATCATCCCAGGTCAACTAACCTTAACATTACAAACTTTACCCTTTCGATAAACAAAAAGGGTTTACAAAACAACATATTAAATATGCTTAATATAAAACTACTCCAGCACTATGCCTTTGCCTTTATTCTGCTTAGCCCCGCTGTCCTCACCGTTCCTAGCTGAAATATTTTATTTAGCAAGGGTGAGCAACAAGTTTTCCTCGCAAGTTAAAATATACAATAAATGATATATGAATCAGAAATAGAAGAGTTTAGATTGAATAAAGCTTCAACAATTATCAAACGATTTCGAGATAACGAAATAATAATTCAATCTGAATAATAACTTTCTACTATTTTATTCGATATGAAAGAGTATAATTCTTTCAAAGATTCAATAATATTCAATTGAATTAACAATACTGCAACAATATTCAATAATGTGGGATATACCCAGATTTTATGCTAAGTGATCACAGAGGATCATGAACTAATAGAGAGGATTCATTTAGTTATTAAAACTAAATTACCACAAGAATATAAATTAGTTATCAAAACTAAACTATACTCTTCTACAAGTACCTGGAGTGGCCGACTCCTTTGTACCCTATATTATGCATAATACTCAATAATAGTGCACAGGTCGATTTACGACATTAAAATTTGTTCATCTCAGTCTTACTTCACGAGTCCGTACCACAACAATATGGTTTGGATTACTTTCAAAGAAATACTAGGATTTCAATAATTAATAACAATGCTAATCTAGCTGAAATCAATGGCATAGATCTTCCAATAACATTTCAGTTCATAATGAATAGAACCTTTCATGCTTTAACAAATATTAGTCTCGCATAAACAATTAGTTGAGACATAATTTATAATTAGTTCAAATAATAGAACATGATTCGATTGCACTACGTGCGAATTACAACAATCATTATAGATGTGAATAACTATCAATAATTAGTCACTACCATGCTTAAAAAATAGTAACTCAAGTTGAGTTAGGAAACTTTCCTTTCGCGTTGATTACTGCTACACAATATAATTAACTGCGCTCGTAAGACCTATAATCAATAATGTCGGTCTCACAATTAGTACAATAATTCACAACACACATCACTGTAATTTACAGTTAAACCTTCTCCTAAACACATTAGCACGTAATCACAACAGTGTTTATAACCTATATAAACACTTAACAAATCTAACTATTTCGGTCTGGTTGGACTTCGGTCCGTTCTCGGTGTTCTGGTCACACCCTATCTGACAATTAACACAGTTATCTGTCTATTACACTTGGTCTCTAAGCTTCAATATTAATTCAGATAAGTCAATTATCAATAATAATATTTTTCGGAAGCTTTTAATAATTATCAAGCAATTATTATAATTTATAATAATTTTCCAAATATTAGAAACATTTTTAAATGATTTAAATATCAATTAATCATGTCATTATAAATATTTAATAATATCCAAATATTCATAACATACTTGTCAAAATATTAAAGTTATTATTAATAACTTAAAATATTTTTAAATCAACAATATTCCACTTAAATGATTTTTAAAGTATTTAAAATCATTTTTAAATCATCATCATTAATATATAAATATTAATGAAATTATTATCTAAATATTAAAAGTTATTAAATATAACATAAAATATTTTTAAATAATTTTTCTCATTTTTAAATGATTTTTAAATCAATAAAACCATTTTTAATTCATTTATTTAATATAACTATAAATTAAATCTAGCATCATTAATATTAATTTATTAATGAGAATTCTCCAAAAATATTGAAAATTATATTTTTTAATTTAAAATATTTTCTAACACTTTATTCTCAATTAAAATGATTTTTAAATTATTAAAATCATTTTTATCCTATTTATTTAATTTAATAATCAAATAAATCTAATATCATTAATATTAAATTATTAATAAAAATTCTCCAAAAATATTAAAAGTTACATTTTATAACTCAAAATATTTTAAATACATTTTTCTTATTTAAAATGATTTTTCATAATATTAAATCATTTTTCTCTAATTTATTTAATAAACTAATTAAATAAATTAAATATTTTTAATATTTAAATAATTATAAATATTAAAGAAAAATATTCCAATTGGTCAAAAATTATTTTTCATAATTTAAAATAATTTTTAAAACTATTTTTGGTAATTTTTATAATTTATTTTCTATTTTTAATTAATTATCGGAAAAATCAGAAAATAAATAAATTAATCCGTCGCTAATGGCCTATAGCGACACATGCTGTCGCTATAGGTGTTATTGGCCTCAAGAACACTGACAATGTCAGTGTTCATGGTGAATAATTTGACCAGCCTTAATGTTCTGTTCTTGCATGATCTGTTCGATCTAAGACTTTGGTCTTGTATTAGGTTTACAACACTACAATTATCCATCAAAAACTCGTTCATATAACAATAGATCATGATGTTATAGCCATCCAAACTAGCTGTCAGACAGCTCCTGTGTTTTCTGGGCTTAAACAGTTTCGAGTACCTACTTTGGTGCTCGATTATATATAGGTCCTGGTCATAAAATTGATGTTCTTAAGGTCTAAACCTCTAGTGTACATGACAAAGAACAAGTATATAGCTCAAGCTTAGTTCAAACATAACAGAATCAAAATTTATGGTTCGGTCAAACTCTGATAAAAACTTAGTTCATACGTTTTCTGGAAATTTCAGAAAACAGGCATTCATGTCGAGTAGGCTAGTTTGACTAGCCACTCCAATCGCTACGTTGATGGTTTGAAATATGTAAGGACATATTATTATAATAGATCTAGCAGGCTACAACTTGGTTACAAACATAGCATCAAATAACCCAACACCTGTCAGATCCGGACCTTGAAAAATGTTGTCAGATTTTGTTCTAGCGTTTTGGGTTACCCAGAATTTTGCTCGGTCAAGTCCTGTCAACGGGTTTAGACCGTTAATAACTCCTGATTTAGACATCATTTAGCAGTACTACCACTTGCAGATTAAAGCCAACATAGCAGGCTATATATACAACATATAAAACATTAAAAATAACCAACGAACAAGAATCTGTGGCGCCTGACATTTGCTTGTCAGACAACAGAAGTTGTTCTTGGCAGCATTGAAAATTAACACTTTTAACACATTTTGATGTTATGGATTCATGATAGATCATCATAGATCTTCATAAAACATCCAATAGCAAGATTCTAAACACATAAACACAAATATTTTCTTAGCAACTTGGATCAAAAATAAAAATTTGATTTATACCTTAAGCTTCCAATTCTTGATCTTAATCCTTCAATCTGTTATTGATTGACCTAAGGCTGATTAAAATGACTGAAACACTTCTAATTTTCGTAGGTTTAGTGAGAGAGGGAGTTGGTGAGAGCAAAGTTGCAAAATGGCTAACTTTTTTGAACTTTCTCTCTCTAATTCTCTTATATACTCAACAAGTGCAATGTATTTGATGAATTGGCAGGCAATATAGGTTGATGTATTGTGTTTGTAGGCTATACAAAGTCAAGTGGTTAGCCAAACAACTAAAGTTATGGCCAATTCTACAAGTTAGCTAATTTAGTATATAAAAAGGGGATTTTGGTCATTATCTAATTAAATTTAATGGCATTCTAGTCATTTGCACAAACCCTTAGGGTTTAGGATTAGGGTTAGGGTTTAGGGTTTAAACCCTTTAGGTTTAAAAATTCTAATTCCCACAAATTTCAAATTTAGGGTTTCTAAATTAGAAAATAAAATTTGTAAAAATGCAATTAGGATTTCTAAATAGAAAATTAATATACAAAAATATAATTAGAGCTTTCTAATCATATTTAAGTTTAATGAACTCATTAGGTTTGCCAAATAGAATTTGGGTTTCCTAATTTAGTGTTTTCAATTCCCGGTTTTGAAATTAGGGTTCCTCGGCTATCGATTAGGGTTTCTAACAGCACATTAGGGTTTCTAATCCTGAGATTAGGGTTTCTAATCTCTTATTAGGTTTTATAATTTTAGACCTTATCCAGTCAAACATTGGTCAACATTTCTATACAGTACATATACATTCTCACCAATATAATTATTTTAAATTATATTTTATACTGAATCCCTATCTGACAATTAGGGTTAGGGTTTCTAAATCTTGTTAAGCACAACGCTACTCTAAATTTATTAGTCAATACACAAATTGACTTTCTCAAGACTCGTATCACAGATACACCGTGCAATATTAACAGTCAATATTAACTAAAAAAAAGTATTCGAAAATTTTGGATTATTCAAAATCGCAGGTTATTACATTCACCCCTCCTTAAAAGGATTCCGTCCTCGGAATCACCGTTTTCTTAATCTCTACAATCTTTTAAAGTTGTAGCATCAATTCATTTTATCAACACAATATTAATTTGTGCCTTATATTCTCACCCGTGAGTTGAGTCTATATAAGAAAATAATTCACCGCAATATCTAACTAAGATTACTCGCAAAATTTACATTTTTGAACGAAATCGTTACATGTGGCCACTTCCTGAACAGCTACTGCATCTTGAGCCGTCATATTGAATGTACGAGCTGTTCCTGGCTGAGCTGGTCCTTTGATCTCCAGTGTTCCATTGCTATTTCCTTTATTGTTGCTTCCTCTTTCTACATTCTTCTTTGGACAGTTACGAATTTGATGTTCTAGCGATCCGCATAAAAAACAACCTGATATCCTTTTTGGACTTGGACAATTTGGAGAAATGCGTCCCTCTTGTCCACAGTTAAAACACACTCCTTTTCCCTTTAAACAATCTCCTGGATGCTTTTTACCGCATTTGGCACATGGCTGACCTCTATTTCTATTATCTCCTGACTTATCTCTAGATTCATTATTGTTCTTCCACTTACGCTTAGTAGAATTACTTCCTCCACTACTACCTCCTTCATTCATTTTCTTCTTCTTTTCTTGATGATACTTTGACACAACTTCACTTCCTCCTTCGGCGATGATTGCTTTTTCCAACAGAGCCGCAAATGTCTTAATCTGTAACACAACTACCTTGCTATATATCATGGGCTTCAGTTCATTTTCGAACCTTCGCGTCTTTCGCACCTCAGTGTCCCCCTGATGTGGAGCAAATCTCGCGAGTTCGTTAAATTTGGCGACGTATTCTGCAACCGACATATTCTCCTGCTTCAACTCCAAAAAGTTGACTTCCATTCTTGCTTGCATACTTTCTGAGAAATAATTTTCAAAAAATAATTCCTTAAACCTTGTCCAGGTTACTATTGTCTGTACCGGTTCTCGCCTGATTTGTCTCCCACCAATAATTTGCTTCTCCCTTCATCAAATATGTTGCAAACGCAGTCTTTTGCTCTTCCGCCACACGCGCAATCACGAATGCTTTCTCCATTTCCTTTACCCAAGTTTGGGCTTCAATCGGATCTGTGGTCCCTTTGAATTCAGGCGGTCCTACCGCTTTAAAGTCTTTAAAGTTTGCCAATCTTTCATTTGGTTGATTTCTCGCTCTTCCTCTTGCAGCTGGAGCTCTATTCTCCATAGCTTCGGCTATCATATTTGCAAAGTTTTGCATTGGGTCAGCTTGACCTCCTTCATTATTTATTGATTGCTCTTCCCTTTGATTTCGATTCTGTCGCCTAGGCGGCATGATCTGATTTAAATAAAAAAAATCTTATATCAATTCTCTTTCTACACAAATTCTTAATACAATAAGCATTCAACACATATCCCTCATATAACCGCGTATTTTTCAAATAACACATAGTACATTTAGTACTTCACACATATTACTATTCCTAGTTCGTCAAACTTACCACATTTATGTGTTCAGAAACTTGCCACAATTATATGAGTGTATGAACTTATCCTAGTCAGACTTTTGGTGTCCATTCGCTGAGGGGTTCAAAACAGTTCACATAATTATGAGTCATGAACTTACCATACGTATGAGTTTTAAGAACTTACAAAGTAATCTTAATCTTATATTCATATAGAAAAGAAAGATTTCATTCATACAAACATATCATTGAATTTATATTCATACAAATAATACATGGTACTTTTCAGTACACTGCACATACAACTACAAACGGGTAATATCCCTTTGTGACAAAAGTCGGAATTCATTACTACAACTTTACACAAAAGTTGAGACATACAAAAGTTATATCATATTCTTACCAAAACGAATATTATACTCTAAAATATTATACTCCTCACACTTAATCCTTCTTCTTTTTAGGACAATTCTTAACCTTATGACTCGTTCCACCACATGCAAAACATCCTCCTTTCTTTGGTTTAGGACAATTTGGTGACAGATGTTCTTTCTGGCTACAATTGTAACACACATTATTACCCCACATACACTCTCCCAAATGATTCTTTCCACACTTGCCACATGCTTGTTTCTTCTTTAAATGTGAATTCTCTGTGTTGTTGTCACTGTCGTAGTTCTTTTTCCTTTTATTAGCCTTCTTTTTCTCGCTTATATCTTTAGATGATACATTATACTTAACCATCATTCTATCGACTTGTTCCTTCAGATTATTTTGTTCTTTTGTCATTTCGCGTAATGCTCTTTCTGTCATCCATAATTCCTCAAGAAGAAATACTTTAGTCATTGAGTCTTGAACTTCTGCAGATGCTTGACCTTCTTCGATTGCTACTTTGTCTTCTTCCCCATCTTTAATCTTTATTTCTGGCTCTACCGCTGTTTCTTTGGAATATACTTCTTCCTCTTCATCCAGCTCCATCTCGGGGTACTCGTCATGATCACTTGCTAGATTTACCGCAGGTTCATCTCTTAAAACTTACTCAACTGAATCACTCTGAGTTGGTACCTCAGCTAATAACATTGGTGCAATAGCCGATGGCATCTCCATACTCATCTTATCTTCTCCCGACATCCTACAATTAGTTTAAACAACTTGATTAGTACTTCACCAGTACAAACTTCTCTCACTATGTGTCTACATTTATCACTATCATTGCACTTCAGCAATCTCTCACTTAGTACTCTAAATGAGTATTCTATATCTCGCTCATAGTTAAAATCCTAGGGTTTTCCCCACCCCACTTAAGGTTTATAACCTACAACTTTGATACCAACTTGTGACACCCCCAAATCCGGGTTACCTGACCCCCGAGTTTGGTGCTCACGATCCACAATATAATAACATCTAACTACCCATTCATTAATTATAATAAACTTACATATCATTAGTTATTAAGTTAACAACATCATCCCAGGTCAACTAACCTTAACATTACAAACTTTACCCTTTCGATAAACAAAAAGGGTTTACAAAACAACATATTAAATATGCTTAATATAAAACTACTCCAGCACTATGCCTTTGCCTTTATTCTGCTTAGCCCCGCTGTCCTCACCGTTCCTAGCTGAAATATTTTATTTAGCAAGGGTGAGCAACAAGTTTTCCCCGCAAGTTAAAATATACAATAAATGATATATGAATCAGAAATAGAAGAGTCTAGATTGAATAAAGCTTCAACAATTATCAAACGATTTCGAGATAACGAAATAATAATTCAATCTGAATAATAACTTTCTACTATTTTATTCGATATGAAAGAGTATAATTCTTTCAAAGATTCAATAATATTCAATTGAATTAGCAATACTGCAACAATATTCAATAATGTGGGATATACCCAGATTTTATGCTAAGTGATCACAGAGGATCATGAAATAATAGAGGATTCATTTAGTTATTAAAACTAAATTACCACAAGAATATAAATTAGTTATCAAAACTAAACTATACTCTTCTGCAAGTACCTGGAGTGGCCGACTCCTTTGTACCCTATATTATGCATAATACTCAATAATAGTGCACAGGTCGATTTACGACATTAAAATTTGTTCATCTCAGTCTTACTTCACGAGTCCGTACCACAACAATATGGTTTGGATTACTTTCAAAGAAATACTAGGATTTCAATAATTAATAACAATGCTAATCTAGCTGAAATCAATGGCATAGATCTTTCAATAACATTTCAGTTCATAATGAATAGAACCTTTCATGCTTTAACAAATATTAGTCTCGCATAAACAATTAGTTGAGACATAATTTATAATTAGTTCAAATAATAGAACATGATTCGATTGCACTACGTGCGAATTACAACAATCATTATAGATGTGAATAACTATCAATAATTATTCACTACCATGCTTAAAAAACAGTAACTCAAGTTGAGTTAGGAAACTTGCCTTTCGCGTTGATTACTGCTACACAATATAATTAACTGCGCTCGTAAGACCTATAATCAATAATGTCGGTCTCACAATTAGTACAATAATTCACAACACATCACTGTAATTTACAATTAAACCTTCTCCTAAACACATTAGCACATAATCATAACAGTGTTTATAACCTATATAAACACTTAACAAGTCTAACTATTTCGGTCTAGTTGGACTTTGGTCCGTTCTCGGTGTTTTGGTCACCCTATCGGACAATTAACATAGTTATCTGTCTATTACACTTGGTCTCTAAGCTTCAATATTAATTCAGATAAGTCAATTATCAATAATAATATTTTTCGGAAGTTTTTAATAATTATCAAGCAATTATTATAATTTATAATAATTTTCCAAATATCAAAAATATTTTTAAATGATTTAATTATCAATTAATCATGTCATTATTAATATTTAATAATATCCAAATATTCATAACATACTTGTCAAAATATTAAAGTTATTATTAATAACTTAAAATATTTTTAAATCAACAATATTCCACTTAAATGATTTTTAAAGTATTTAAAATCATTTTTAAATCATCATCATTAATATATAAATATTAATGAAATTATTATCTAAATATTAAAAGTCATTAAATATAACATAAAATATTTTTAAATCATTTTCCCATTTTTAAATGATTTTTAAATCAATAAAACTATTTTTAATTCATTTATTTAATATAACTATTAAATAAATCTAGCATCATTAATATTAATTTATTAATGAGAATTCTCCAAAAATATTGAAAATTATATTTTATAATTTAAAATATTTTCTAACACTTTATTCTCAATTAAAATGATTTTTAAATTATTAAAATCATTTTTATCTTATTTATTTAATTTAATAATCAAATAAATCTAATATCATTAATATTAAATTATTAATAAAAATTCTCCAAAAATATTAAAAGTTACATTTTATAACTCAAAATATTTTTAAATACATTTTTCTTATTTAAAATGATTTTTCATAATATTAAATCATTTTTCTATAATTTATTTAATATACTAATTAAATAAATTAAATACTTTTAATATTTAAATAATTATAAATATTTAAGAAAAATATTCCAATTGGTCAAAAATTATTTTTCATAATTTAAAATAATTTTTAAAACTACTTTTGGTAATTTTTATAATTTATTTTTTATTTTTAATTAATTACCTGAAAAATCAGAAAATAAATAAATTAATCCGTCGCTAATGGCCTATAGCGACACATTCTGTCGCTATAGGTGTTCTTGGCCTCAAGAACACTGATAAGGTCAGTGTTCATGGTGCATGGTTTGACCCGCCTTAATGTTATGTTCTTGCATGATCTGTTCAATCTAAGACTTTGGTCTTGTATTAGGTTTACAACACTACAATTATCCATCAAAAACTCGTTCATATATTAATAGATCATGATGTTATAGCCATCCAAACTAGCTGTCAGATAGCTCCTGTGTTTTCTGGGCTTAAACAGTTTCGAGTACCTACTTTAGTGCTCGATTATATATAGGTTCTGGTCATAAAATTGATGCTCTTAAGGTCTAAACCTCTAGTGTACATGACAAAGAACAAGTATATAGCATAAGCTTAGTTCAAACATAACAGAATCAGAATTTATGGTTCGATCAAACTCTGACAAAAACTTAGTTCATACATTTTCTGGAAATTCCAGAAAACAGGTATTCATGTCTAGTAGGCTAGTTTGACTAGCCACTCCAATCGCTACGATGATGGTTTGAAATATGTAAGGACATATAATTATAGTAGATCTAGCCGGCTACAACTTGGTTACAAATATAGCATCAAATAACCCAACACCTGTCAGATCCGGACCTTGAAAAATGTTGTCAGATGTTGTTCTAACGTTTTGGGTTACCTAGAATTTTGCTCAGGTCAAGTCCGGTCAACGGGTTTAGACCGTTAATAACTCCTGATCTAGACATCATTTAGCAGTACTACCACTTGCATATTAAAGCCAACATAGCAGGCTATATATACAACATATAAAACATTAAAAATTACCAACGAACAAGAATCTGTGGCGCCTGACATTTACTTGTCAGACCGCAGAAGTTGTTCTTGGCAGTTTTGAAAATTAACACTTTTAACGCATTTTGATGCTATGGATTCATGATAGATCATGATAGATCTTCATAAAACATCCAATAGCAAGATTCTAAACACATAAACACAAAGATTTTCTTAGTAACTTGGATCAAAAATAAAAATTTGATTTATACCTTAAGCTTCCAATTCTTGATCTTAATCCTTCAATCTGTTATTGATTGACCTAAGGCTGATTAAAATGACTGAAACACTTCTAATTTTCGTAGGTTTAGTGAGAGAGGGAGTTGGTGAGAGCAAAGTTGCAAAATGGCTAACTTTTTTGAACTTTCTCTCTCTAATTCTCTTATATACTCAACAAGTGCAATGTATTTGATGAATTGGCAGGCAATATAGGTTGATGTATTGTGTTTGTAGGCTATACAAAGTCAAGTGGTTAGCCAAACAACTAAAGTTATGGCCAATTCTACAAGTTAGCTAATTTAGTATATAAAAAGGGGATTTTGGTCATTATCTAATTAAATTTAATGGCATTCTAGTCATTTGCACAAACCCTTAGGGTTTAGGGTTAGGGTTAGGGTTTAGGGTTTAAACCCTTTAGGTTTAAAAATTCTAATTCCCACAAATTTCAAATTTAGGGTTTATAAATTAGAAAATAAAATTTGTAAAAATGCAATTAGGATTTCTAAATAGAAAATTAATATACAAAAATATAATTAGAGCTTTCTAATCATATTTAAGTTTAATGAACTCATTAGGTTTGCCAAATAGAATTTGGGTTTCCTAATTTAGGGTTTTCAATTCTCGATTTTGAAATTAGGGTTCCTCGGCTATCGATTAGGGTTTCTAACAGCACATTAGGTTTTCTAATCCTGAGATTAGGGTTTCTAATCTCTTATTAGGTTTTATAATTTTAAACCTTATCCAGTCAAACATTGATCAACATTTCTATACAGTACATATACATTCTCACCAATATAATTATTTTAAATTATATTTTCTACTGAATCCCTATCCGACAATTAGGGTTAGGGTTTCTAAAGCTTGTTAAGCACAACTCTACTCTAAATTTATTTGTCAATACACAAATTGACTTTCTCAAGACTCGTATCACAGATACACAGTGCAATATTAACAGTCAATATTAACTAAAAAAATTTATTCAAAATTTTGGATTATTCAAAATCCCATGTTATTACAAATACCGTGTGCTACTATGCAACCACACGTATTACTGTACGTTTACTACCGGGTAGTTCAACAATTTTAACGGTAACACTTTCACTGTTATTTTTATAAAAAGATATTTCTGTTGTTTTCTATCTACGACAATACTTCCGTTGTGGGGTCCACCAATGATTGTGTCGTCGTACGAATATTCCCTATTAAAACGAATATTCCCCGACATAACGAATATTTTGTTTCAACTTGCTTACTTTGCAAAATTTTCAAATATCACCCTTAACTTAAAACTTTTATCAATCTAACTATTTACCAAAATAGAAAAATTGAATACTTTTATTTCATAAAATTCAGGATCTCACAAATGTTATAGTGTATGAGATTGTGAGACTAAGAGAAGACTAACATTATATGTTTAGTATTGATGAATTACACTTGTGTATCATAGTAAATTAAGATAGTAGGTCTTGAATTTGTATAACTAATATGATTATACATGAATAGGATATTATAGTTCATTGGAGTGGTATTAAGCTTTACTTTGGTAAACTAAGCTTGAGGCAAATACTTGAACCCTACTCTTTATTGAGCATTACTTGAGCTTGTACTATTATTGGTGGTACAAGTAAATAATTGAAAACATGATTCTTATCTTATGACATAATGCTTCATAGTTAGAATAGAGTTGTTTATATTCTTGAACATTGATTCGAGTATTGAACTTATAGTTGTTCGCATATACATTTAAAAGAACGGTCCATTGATTCGACTAAACCTAAATCCTACTTTGAAAGTGATCCAAACTAATTGATTGGTGTGGAATTTTATATTAATTGAGATGAACAACCTTCTTTGAAGGGAAAATAATATTTTTCGGGAGACCGACGTGCGCACTTGAGTATGATTAAATGATATGCATAACGTAGGGTACTTTAGGATAATCACCTATTATACTCATTTTGTTGGACTATCAGTATATTACTGTTAATTCTAGTAGAAGCTCATAGTCCTTAGTGATTGCTCATTATTCATAAATTTGAAATCTCAAAATAATTAAGTATTGAATCTTATTGATATTTTCTGTCCTTAGCGACTATTATTGAGAACCATTGATACTTCTTGCTATCTTTGAACTATCATTATTGTTATACCCTTGAGAAATATAAAACTATATTAATCACCCTTATTGCTATATTACTTGTTGAGCAAACGTGTTCCTCATTTTGTTTACCCTAAAAACATTTCAGTTAAGCAGAGCAAGGTGGACCCTCAGTCATTGATAAGGGCAAGGGAAAAACTATAGAGTAGTTTATATTTAGTGGAGATTATTATGTTAATGTAATAACATAAGTTGTGCTATGTATTAGTTATATCTAAACCATGTTTAATTATGTTTAAGGTATGTAAGAGATGTTTAAGTTACGAACCCTTGGGACGAGAATAATTATATTATAGCAATGTAATTTATTCTATTATTCTGTTGGCAATGATTTTAGTATGTTATTAGAATTAGTACGTGATGAACCAAATTCGAGATATGAGTGTCTGAATTTGGGGGCATCACAGGTTGGTATAAGAGATGTAGTTATAAACCTTAAGAGTGAGAGTCCTTAGATTATAACTTAAGAGAACTTAGAATATAAAGAGGGATGAAACGCATGTAGAGTTTTCCTAGGGAGAGACTTAGTGTGTTATGAAATATAATTTCATTCTATACAATGAACTTATGTTTATTTAACATTCTATTGGAGTTGTTGTTTGTTTGTCTTGTGTTGGTTGTTATAGGATGACTGACATGGGAGGACCCATTAGAGTAGTAGAGGAGGAGCCGTGTGATATACACGTGGTATATGAGGCACCATTGATATTAGAGCCCATATCGATAGTGGCCCCTATCGATGATGATGATGATGAGGAGGAGATGGAGCCATTTCCCGAAGAGTCTGATCCAGAGAAGGAGACTATGGGGGATGATCCCATGGAGGACTCCGACGAGGCTATATTCGAGGATCGGATGTTAGCGGAGTATAAGGAGAAAATTTTGGAGTTAGGATGCAGAGTCAAGGAGTTAGAGGCTATGGCTAAAGAAAGGGAGTCCGAGTTCCAAAAACTGAGGGACGAGGACTATCAGAGAAAGTTAATAATGCAAGAGATGGAGGTGGAGATTTCTCACCGCAAGGAGGTAGGGATCCAGATGGGGACTTTGTTTCACAGGTCGGTGGCTAGAAATGTAAACTTAACAAGGAAGCTGGAAGAGATGGAGCAGGGAGAGTTAAGCGAGAAGACAGAGAAGGAAGCTCTCCGTACTCAGTTAGAGATGGAAGTGATGGATAGGATCCACTTCGAGGAGAAGTAGGAAGAAGCTAATGATCAGGCTAATGACTTAGAAGATGAGGTGAGATGTAAGAGGAGAAAGATGAACAAGATGGGCTATGTTGTGTGCACGACTAGTAGAGATTGATTGATGGGGTATATCATTATCCGGTAGAGCAGGGACATACCCGGTACACCATAAGCCACTACTACAAAACAGTAAATAGACAACGCAGAAAAAACGTTGTGGTTTCAGTCAGAAAAACATCGTGGTTAAGGGTGTTGTCTATTTGATACCCTTACATAACGTTTTAAAAGGTTGTAGTTAAGCACCATACACAACGTTTTTTAAGAAAAAAATGTTGTAGATTTATTTTTTAAAAATTAGCAGATGCTTAAAAACGTTGTAGAAGGTATGATTCCACAACGTTTTTTGGATAAAAACGTTGTTGTTTAGTATATCAGACAACGTTTAGACACACTTACACAACGTTTTAAAAATGTTGTAGATAAAAAAAAAGAAAAAAAATATTGTGGTTCACCTATATTACCAGTACACTTGTAATATGCTAATGCCATGATATATAGCTAAAATTACAAAGAATATTAATACCATACAAAACGTTTACATCCCAATAATTCTTTGTAATGCCAATTATAAAGAATTTTAATACCATACAATACGTTTACATCTCAATAATGCCAAACTATCCATACATCTTAAATTGAAAATCAGTAAGATATACCTAATAGAGAACCTTGTGAGAAAGACCAACATAACTAATCCAAACACCACTAGTAGTTCCTGCACCTAAACAATAGCATTACTACATTAGCAGCACTTGCAATCCTTGGCCACAGATCATCGCACTCTTTTCCTATTGGGCCAGTAATGGCAGATCCTACACACATTAAAAGCAGATACCATAAGTACAATAAAAACAACATATTTGGATTGTGACTTGTCTATAACATGTCAGAGTCAGATTGATAAACCAAACATTATAACAAGTTATATTCTGTTGTTTACGTAGTGTAATGGAAAAGCAGCTAATAGCTAGGGGTCTACAGTGAAGAACAAACCTTGGTTAGATGAGACATGGCCATTGCATTGTGTCCAGCTCCACTCATCAGAACAGGCACATCACCTATATCTTCTCCTGTCATTCTCTTTAAAGCAGCGTACGCTGCAGATTTCAGCTGTGAAACTTAATCCAGCAATGCAAATCACCGCATTGGCATCATGCTGAAAATTTCAAAACTACGATGAGCATAAACTTAATTTTGTAGCAAAAAGTAAACAGAAAATGAGATGGAGATCTAACACCTTACGTTCTACAATACAAGAAACAGAGCCATTATAGTTGGAAAGTGTAAAGACGTATAAGAACTTGCACATCCTGGAATGACAATACTTGCGCTTGGCCAGCTTGATATCTCTCCAACAGTACAAACAAGAGAACCTCCAAGAGATTCCAACATAGAAGCATTGCACTGACCGTCATAAGATAAAAAAATTTCAGGATTTTTACAAAGACTCCAACAATACAATCATTTCAGCAGCAGCAGGCATAGGATCCTGGCGCATAGACATGGGGACCGTACCAGCATGTCCTTGGGAACCTCTCACAGTTACCTGCAAAGTGATTCAAGTACCTTTAGTCGTGTAAAAAATTGTTATAATCAAGATATAAACTATGTCTACAGGACACTAGATGAGTAGAAATATTTAAGCAAATCGCAAATCACACTATAGATCTATACTCTAGTGTCTCAGAGCTCCGACATACCTTTAGTCGTGTCTGTCCAGCAATGCCCTTAACATCACCAAGAGGAAGACCAACTGATTCTAGTACAGGTCCTTGTTCAATGTAAATCTGTAGCATGAACCCAATAAAAAGCAGCAAGATAAGAATGTTAAAAGGCATAAATTTTCCTGCCAAAATTCTTGAGTCGATTAGTGCATTAGAGGAAATGATTGTTGATTGAATTAGTTCTGTGGAGTTCATTCTGTTTAATTATTAATTACATTGTGTCAACTCCATCCCAGGTTTTATTCCTTTCGCAGATATGATTACATTCCCTGGGTTCCTCAATACAACAGTCTTACATAAAGTGAATATTTATCAAATATAATGAGAACCAACTCTCGTACAAGTAAATACCCCATTCAAATTTAATAAAAACAGTCAACTGACCTCAACTGGTCATCTTAGTTTTCCTAATCTCCCAGTGAGATGCAAAACCTTGAGTGCAGACAATGCAGAAACTATACCAAGTGAACCAACAAATATTCCAGCATCAATGACAGTATCCTGTTGGAAAACCATGTTGGAAAACCAAAGCAATCAACTATTAAATTCTATGTACAATGTAGTACTTTAAGTAAAGCACATTGTAGGAAAAAAAGTCTATGATAAAGTTTGATAAATTAAATGCTTCACCAAATGGGAGCCAATTAACACTTTTCCAATCTCAGGATTATGCATAACATTAAATATAAAATTTATTACGATCTAATTACGGCCTGTAAACAAGGTTTACATTCATCAAGACTGCAAAACTTTGAATGGTCTAAAATCAATGGATGTTCGAAATAAGCAAACCAGGCCAAACTCATAACGGTGTAAAAATAATCAATAAATAGACTTTTATATAAAAACAATTATTATTATTTGACTTGGAAACTTTATTCAACATAATCACTAAATAGATGTAAAGTTCCATCAGATATTAATAAGCAAAATTCTTAGAACTGCAAAAATAAATGATCCAATAGAAAATTATTGTAGGAGCATAAGAAGAATATATAAATTAAGAAAACAAATGGGCATTACCTTCCACCATAAAGGAGAAATCCTAAGGCTGCAAACAAAGATACACCTGCCAAAGCATGTAGATAAGGAGAAGCTTAAAAAAGTTTCAATTTTATAGCATAATTTACCAAAACAACAACAAAATATAATATACTATCTAAACACAAACCAACAAAGAACATCTTTGACATAATTTAACATAATTCATAAACTTCTGTTAAGTTTTAGATTAACAGTGATAACATCATTTTGTATAGGCAGATCCACTAAATCTTACTGTTAGCAGGACTCTTAACACAACCTCCATGGCAGTTGTCCACCAGTCAAGGATAAAATATCTCAAACGCATTAAGCATTGCCCAAGTAACAGAGACCTATCCACCAGAGTGTCATGTTCCCACTTCCCAGTTCAGATACACTGGTTAATTAAGCACAGGAGTACCAATGACAGTGATTTGATCTTATAATTTTATACTATAGGAAAAACATTTAAATAAGTGTATAGAAATGATCTTTAGATTATATACCTAATCCTAGAGATGCAATTTCGTCTTGGTGGAAGAAATTGTCTCCCTTTGAAGTCAAGCTTGAGTTCATTTTCTCAACCACAGCAGCCAAATCCCGTGTTAAGTGATTTATAACTAGCATCCATAATACGCATACAGACAATCGTTTGACATTATATAATCACATACAAGTAGAGAAAGCCATGCTTTTTAGGATTTTAAAAGCAAGATTGCACAATTCTATGCCAATTGATTATGGTTCAGCCTATTGACTCTTAAGATTACTGATAGATTGAAAGTCTTCTTATTTGAAACACAAGGAAGCTTCTCAGTTAGAACCAACAGATCTTGCCTATGAACTTTTGTCTCAGTTTCTTGAAACAATAAATCTTTTAACTACAAGTTTGGATAACCAAGTCCCTCATTCTCAAAGCTGGCTTTTGAAATGGCTTGATGATTAAAAAAAGAATAAAAAAAGGAATTATTCCTGATAAATTAATCAAAAAATTTATTGATAAGTATATATTTTCAAAGTGGCTTTGGAGGTATTTTTTCACTCTTCTTTCTATTAAATTTCAATATTCATGGACTTTTTGTGCCACTCAAAGCTCATGAGTTAAACCTATACTTCCTTCAGGCTCCAACCCTACTGATCTCCCAAATATTTTTTTATATCTTCCCAGCACTCAATTAAGGATCAATATATCAATAACAAGGGATAGGAAAATAAATAAGAAAGTTTTGGGCAGAGTTGATGCAGTTATAGAACAGAAACAGGGTCATATTATCACCAAATTATTGTTATCTATAACTCCCATATTTGTCTTTCACATTGAATTATGGCGAAGTTAAATAATGGGATGAGACAAAATGGTAAACATGATTAAGAAAGGAAGCAAAAGAAAAAACCTATCGTACGCCATCACTGCCGACGGGCTCACCAGGGTCCGAGCCATCACTGCGACCGAAGCATGAGAGACAGGAATCAGATGTTATCCTCAAAGCATGACCCATAACAAACCTGCTGTTGAACAGAAGATAAAGATCTAGAAGAGTAGCTGAGAGTTGAGAACCCTAGATTTGTGGTGTGAACCCTAGATTTATCAGAGAGGCTCATAAAAGACCTAGATTTATTCAAATTTCTCAAACCAAAACCTCGAATACCATGAAACAAACCTAATTAAAGCTCCTCAACGATTTTGAAACTTCAAAAATGGCGAGATTTTGAGGAGAAATGGAAGGGAAAAGGAGAGAGGAACTCATCTGCATAAAACCAACATCGCAGAGCGAGAGAAAGAAAAAGACGTGTTTTAATTTTAACTTCAATATTTGATGCTCCGTGTTTTTCTTAATAGATAACGTTTTTTTAAAAAAACGTTATCTAATTAAAATAAAAATAATGTCCTTCTAAATAGATAACGTTTTTGCATATATATTTACAACGTTTTTTCTAAAAACATTGTAAAAAAAAACCACAACGTTTTTATAAAAAACGTTGTCTATTAAGCGTTGTCTATTAGGTACTTTGTATTGGTGAGCCGAGATTTGGTGGTGCATATCACTTAGAAGGAGTACCGGAGCGCTGTGGACCGCGGGATGTTAGGAATGAGGTCTAGGTGTTAGTAGATTAGTAGTAGTAGTTGTAGTATTTTATGATTTGTTGTTGTAATCCCAATCTTTTGTGTGAGATATAGGATAGTTATGTAAACTCCAAACTTTTGAAAAGTGTCAACGGGGTAGTATGTGAGTGGTTGTCCCCGTCTTTTGTGATATTAGGGGATATGTTGTGTCATTTATAGAAATATGTTAGGGATAATAATGAGATGTAATAATTTGGAATATGAATATAAATGATATTGGTTCAGAAACGTGTTATAAAATCTTATTCGTTTTCATTTAAGAAATGTTTAAGTATTGAAACAAGATAATAAAAATGAAAATTTTGTGAAGCAGAAAAATGCCGCCCAGATGTAGACTAACTGCACCGAAATATTCGGTTAAGGATGATAGAGGACAAGTAGATCCCATACAAAGGCTAGTAGATTTACTAGGGGAAGAAACGAACCGGTACCACCCATTCTTCAAATAGCTCCAGTCACAAACTTTAAGGACTTTAAGGGAATAAGACCTCTGGAATTCGTGTGTACTATCGATCCGATCATGGCTCAGACGTGGATCAAAGAGATGGAGAAGGCTTTCACCATCGCTTATGTGGGAGAAGAATAGAAGACAGTATTTACAACCTACATGATGAAAGGTGAGGCGAATCAGCAAAGAGCCGGAGAACGAATAATAACTTGGGAGAGGTTTAAGACTCTATTCTTCGGGAATTACTTCTCGAAGATCATGAAGAATATGATGGAGGTGAAGTTCTTAGAACTTAAGCAATAAGATATGACGGTGGCGCAATACGCGGATAAGTTTAAGGACTTTTATCTGTACTGTAGTGTCATCGGTTATTCTAGATTGGAAGAGCTCCTTAGATATCTAATATCTATTAGTCCTACATTCCTCACCATCAACTACTTGATGTGCAAGAATATAGTATGAGCATCCATAGTTTCATGCTGACGCTGAAGCACGTTACTCATGGATGTGATCATGATGCATTGAGCCAATTGTGCATCATCTTGCCACTTTCTAAAAGTAGCAATCTCTTCTTTAGAGACATTATCTGCAACCATTGTAGGGATAGGCGTATTAAGGATATAAGATAGCTTTTTCAGTCGTGAGAACTTTTCTCAATTTCCTTAACCAATCAGTTTAATACGATCCAGGTTAAATAGCATCTAATATGCTTCCCAGTGATGGTAATTTAGACATTGTAAAATTCTGTAAATGAATTTGTAATTAACAATATTTTAGCATACATTCTTTTATTAATTACCAAAATAAATTAGGTCTTGTTTTAAATTGGTATCTCCCACTATTTTCTTTAAACTATATTACCCTCAATATATATATAGTTCGACAATATCTAATTAAAGATATGCTAGTGAGAATAAGGATCACATTTCAAATGTATATAGCCTTGTGTGTGCATAACAAACTATATAT
This sequence comes from Panax japonicus, assembly GCA_020205505.1. Lineage (NCBI taxonomy): Eukaryota > Viridiplantae > Streptophyta > Magnoliopsida > Apiales > Araliaceae > Panax > Panax japonicus. The sequence continues at coordinate 53,948,558 of CM035114.1, read as the reverse complement.
AAATAAATAGGTAGACAACTCTTGTTAATTACAACAACTATGTAACTCCTTGTATTTTACCTCTTAAATTATAATGGTCAAGTGTGTGCACGTCCAAACTAAAATGATTTAAGTTAAGTCAGACCCAACATTTTCATATAAGTGAAGAGAAAACTACAGCCCTTATGTATGCACAACAAAGCAGTAATGTTCAATTCCTTATAAACATCATATGTAATAAAAATACCATCTTAAATATTTAATATTTGTCTTGTGTGTGTACAACAAACTCATATTAAATATTCAATAATCTATTGTTTCTATCATGCTAGAAGGCGACGTTCGATATTCCAAATATCTTTGAACGTTAAAACTTAATATAAAATATTTGAGGGGTTTGTTATTAATTGTATCATCTTGTTTAGCGCTCATGCACACACACACACACACACACACACACACACACACACACACATATATATATATATATATATATATATATTACGAAGCATGTTTAAATAATATATATATATAGTATAAGCATGCACATATAGAATACTATATTCTACCAGGATTGATTATGAACTTTTATTCTAGTTTGGTTCAGTAAAGCCTCCAAGTGAACTAAAAGGTCAAACCCTAGGGGTGCAAGAATGAATATTTAAATATGACTATTACATTTAAACCCGGACTCCATTACAAACGAGTCTTCACGCGCTCCTTGATCCCCAATTCTTCAAAATTAATTCTAATTATTCCTATTACAAAACTATATAAAATAAATAGAAACCTTGATCAACAGTTAATGGGAAGTACATAGGAGGGAGTTAGAATTTACATTAAGAAAAATTTAGAGAAGACGAGGTACGCAGACCCCATTTAATAAAACTCATTTATTCATTCATCAGCTAAAATAAAATCTAATCACATTGGTCAATAGTCCATAATCAATCCCATTTATTATCATACACATCACCATATGCATCAATAAATAACATTTATCTCATGAATAATAAACATTCAATATATATATTGATATCATTTAATGGACAAATTTAGTTAGCATAAAATCTAATTTTGAATCAAAATAAACTCCTTTATTTTAATCCAAATTTAAATCAAAATAAACATCTTTTATTTTAATTTAAACGTACAAGAGGTCTTAATGATGTTAAGTCACACACACAAACATTGGTGACCATGTATGTTATTTATAGATGATTAACATAATCTGTTACATGAAGATATAAATGAGCCCTATCCTAGAAGTGAGCAGTAACACCAATCCAGATACATGGGGATTACACAACCAGGATATATACGAGTAATTTGATAAGACCATCACATTTGAATAACAAGTAATATACAAATAGGACTCTAGCTAATACATGTGTTAATACTCCCCCTCAAGCGAAGGGTGGTGCAACAACATTGAGTTTGTCGCGTAGGAACTGAAAACGCGGTTTGTGCAGAGCCTTTGTCAGAATATCTGCAATTTGGTCTTTCGTTAAGAGGAAACAAACAACGACATCACCTGTGCTAACTTTTTCCCAAACGAAGTGAAAATCAATCTCTACATGTTTGGTTCGAGCATAAAAAATTGGGTTTGCAGCAAGGTAAGTAGCACCAACATTATCACACCAAATAGTTGGGGAGGGAATATGTCGAACACCCAATTCATGCAACAGAGACTTCAGCCATGTAATTTCAGCACAGGCATCCGCAAGGGCCTTGTATTCAGCTTCCGTCGAAGAACGAGCAACATTTCTTTGTTTCTTAGCGGACCAAGAGATGAGGTTTCTACCGAAGTAAATGGTATAACCACTGGTGGAGCGTCTATCATTATGGTCACCTACCCAATATGAGTCAGTGTAGGCATGCAAGTGGAATGGAGAAGTAAGTGGTTGTAGAAATAGACCATGCATGGAGGTGGATTTAAGATAACGCAACAACCTTTTCGCAGCAACCCAATGAGCCTCACGCGGTTCATGCATGAATTGGCACAACTTATTAACCACAAAGGAAAGTTCAGGTCATGTAGGGAGTATGTATTGCAGTGCCCCAACAAGCTTACGGTACTTGGTTGTATTAAGAAACAATGGGCCATCAGACTTTGTCAAGGGTGTTGAAGGGGACAGAGGCGTTGCAATAGGGTTAGCAATGTGCATACCAGCCTTAGCCACAAGATCATCAATGCAACACTTTTTCGAAATAAACACACTAGTAGAGGAGTGATGAACTTCCAAGCCAAGAAAAAAATTCAAAGGACCCAAGTCCTTGAGGGCAAATTCCTGGCTTAGGGATGAAATCAAGTTGTTAATTGCGAACGCACTCAAACCAGTGATAATTATATCATCGACATACACTAAAATATATAAGTGAATATCATGCTAACTGAAAATAAAGAGGGAGGTATCACATTTGGAAGAATAGAAGCCTTGCTTGGTAAGAAAAGTTGATAAAAAGAATACCACGCACGAGGTGCTTGCTTGAGGCCATAAAACAACTTCTTGAGTAGGCAAACATGATCTGGTTTGGTTGGATCCCAAAAGCCTGGAGGTTGAACCATGTGACAGTTATAAGTAAGGTCCCATTATGAAATGCATTGTTGACGTCTAGTTGACGTATAGGCCAAGAGTAAGATATAGCAAGTGAGAGAATAAGTCAAATGGTAGACGGTTTCACCACTGGGCTGAATGTCTCGTCATAATCAAAACAATGTTCTTGATGAAATCCTTTGGCGACCAAACAGGCCTTGTAGCATTTAATATTGCCATTAGCTTTTCGTTTCAGTTTGAACACCCATTTACAGCCAACAACATTCATGTCGTGATGAAATGGAACAAGTTTCCAAGTGCCATTTTTCATGAGTGCATCAATTTCTTGGGACATGGCTTTACGCCACTGTGGTGATAGATTTGCACTAGTAAAGGATGAGGGTTCAAGTATTGTAGACATAGAAGTCGTGAGACCTATTGGGGGAGGACCCATGCTACGAGTATGAGGCCGAGTAGGAGGTGGAATGTGGTCAATGCCACTAGCATGAGAAGGTGGTGTGTACGGTTCATTAAGGGTGCTGGTCGAATGGAGTGGGGAAGAGGAACACAATGGTGACAATGAGGGTGGTGTAGAAGGTGTAGAAGGGGAAGGATCAATCGGAGGGGATATGATAGGAGGAGTGGGAGCATTTTGGAGAAACGGTATTGCTGGTGATGTTGGGGATGGAATGGAAGGTATAGAACGTGAGGTTTCGTTCGGCCATGGAAAGTGTAACCAAGAAGCAAATTGTGTCTGCATATGTGAAACATCCAAAGGGTTATGTACACGAGTTGCACAAGAAAAATTATTTTCATTAAATTTTACATGCCTTGAAATATAGAACCTTTGTGTTTGTAAATCAAAGCATCGATAACCAACATGAAGATTGTTGTACCCTAAGAAAAAGTAGGGAGATGAACGATATTGGACCTTATGATGATTATAGGGACGAAGATATGGAAAACATAAATAACCAAAAGTTTTTAAATTTAGATAATGTGGAACTCTGTTGAAGAGACATTGGAAAGGGGAAATATTAGGAAGAACTGAAGAGGGCATTCGAATTATCAAATAAATCGTTGTATCAAAAGAAAAATGCCAAAATTTTAATGGTATAGATGCATGTGCCATAAGAGATAAGCAAGTTTCCATAATATGTCTATTTCTTCGCTCAACTAAGCCATTTTGTTCATGTGTATGCGGACAAGATAGTCGATGAAAAATACCATGTTTTTCAAAGAATGTATGAAGTGTTCTGTACTCTCCTCCCTAATCAGTTTGGACTTCTTTTATTTTTGTATCAAATTGATTTTCAATAAGCACCTTGAATTTTTTGAAGACGGAATAAACTTCAGATTTTTGAGAGAGCGAAAAAAATCATGTGAATCTTGTACAAGCATCAATGAATAAAACAAAATAGCGATGACCCTCACTAGACAAACATGGGTAAGGTCCCCAAACATCACTAAAAAGCAATTAAAGTTTAGAATAATTGTTTTTATTTGATAAAGGAAATGACAACTTAGAAGACTTGCCTAATTGACAAGCAGTACAAACATTATTAAAAGTCCTATTAGAACAAGGCAAAGAAATTTATTAATAATAGTCTTGAGTACACGTTCATGTAGGTGACCCAAACGAGAGTGCCAAGTGTCTATGTACGTTCGTACTACATGAAAAACTGAGGGAAAATTAGGGGAAGAATTTCAAAAACTGGTACAATCCTTCATTACTCCGGCTTGAAAGTAGAGGGTCCCCCGTGGTGCGATCATTAACAACAAAGTGGTTAGGATGGAATTCAAAATAAGCATCATTATCAGTAGAGAAATTTTGAACAGACATGAGAGATTTATGAAGAGAAGGGACATAAAGAATATTAGTCAATTTGCATGGACGAGATGTAGTATTCAAATTAGAGGAACCAACATGTTTAATAATCAAATCCTTACCATTGCCAACTAGTAATTGATCAATGCCAGAATATTCAGCAGCAGTATGGAGAGCTCCAAGTTCAGGTGTGGAATGATGTGTGGCACCCATATCTGGAATCCAATTGTGTGGATCCAAAGATGGAGAAGAGTAGGCAGAGGTGCTAAGTGAGTGGCAAGCCATATTAGCAGCAGGAGTCAGTGAGTGGTTAGCCATATTAGTAGCCGGAGCAGTTGACTGAACAAACCGTTGAAAATAGGTGGTTGCAATGTGATTATGGCCCCCACAAATCTGACAAGAGCCGCGATTGTTCTTGTTGTTACCGTGATAACTCCCTTGGCCACAATAATTCCTTGAACGAAATCTATTTGGCTGATTGTTACGGCCATGATTATGTGGGTTACCATGGCTAGCAGTAGTGCGATTGGACCAGTTTGAGCCATTGAAACGACGAGTATGTCGACCATAAGAGCACTGGGAGTAGGGCTTAATTCTACTCATCTCCTATCATCACGAGTATTGGGCTAGCGATTAACCATATGAGCACTGGGAATAGGGCTGAATTCACCCTCGTTGATAGAAAGGTTTTCTATAGAAGTACCATTAATAAATTTATGACTTAAAAACAAATTATGAAGGTCAGTAAAAGGAATGGGCTCATCACGAGTAGCGAGAGTGGAAAAAATATTAGAAAATTCAGTTCTTAAGCCACAAAAAATATGAATATTCAAATCAGTATTAGAAATCGGCTTACCAGCCGCTGTAAGAGTGTCGGCAATAGATTTTGCCTTATGTAGAAGGATAGTAACACTGTCATCTCCCTATTTCAGTTGATGAAGTTATAAATTAAGGTGTAGTATGCGGGTATTGGAAGAAGAGGCAAAAGTCCGATACAAGATACTCTAAATTTGATGGGAAGTAGTGGCATCAATGATCAATGGCACAATATCCTCAAGGAGAGAAGCAATCAATAAGCTCATGATAACTTGATCTTGGGTACTCCAAATAACAAATAAAGGGTTAGGCTGTGGTGTGGGGTTATCAGCAACGATAATGGTTTCAGGTGGAGCAGGATGATCACTGGAGATAAACTTGTACAAGGAATGACTCTTGAGGAAAGGTAATATTTGGGCTTTCTACATAAGGTAGTTTATAGGACCAAGCTTATGGGAAAGGAAGGAATTGGTCATGGGTGGAATAACAGGGAAGGCTGAGTGCGAATTTGGGTTGACATTTGTTGCATGAGATGAGGCAGAGGAAGAAGACACTGTGATAGAAGATTGATAAGTTTATTGCTCTGATACCATAAACGTACAAGAGGTCTTAATGCTGTTAAGTCACACACATAAACATTGGTGACCATGTATGTGATGCCCCGAAAATAGGTATACAACACCCATTCCGAGTCAAAAAATACATGGTACAGAAAGTAAACTACAACTTCAATAATATAATTGTCGTGAAAAATATGACAACACATACTGTGAGTTTAAATACAAATACTATCTTCTAGACAATATCAACACTCAAATAAGTCCTCATTATAATTATTCAAACACTATTTTATAGAAATAGTGTGGACTACTAAAACATCTTTCTAGAACCATCACTCCATACCCCGACTAGATCCTGCTATGTTCTCACCTCCTGAGAAGAAAAATGGAACAAAAAGGAAAAGGGTGAGCTCAACTAGCCCAGTAAAGAATATTATGACTAAGATAATATACAACAAATTATCATTAGTCTTCAACAGGGAAAAATTTGATAAAACATAATAGACAACAAGTTTTAGATCAAAACTGCAGCAGAAACAACAATTCATTAGAAGAGTCAAGTAGAGAATGCGTTCTACTATCTTCTAAGATTTGAAAGTCATTCATCAATATTTTATCCATGTAACAATAATCAATATACATCTTTAATCGAATATTAATCTTTGCACTACAGGCCAAAGATATTCATTTGTATCACCAGTCGGTCATGTTCATCTCAACACATGTTCATCTTTGCACTATGGGCCAAAGATATTCATCAGTTAATCATCCATCTTTGCACCACATGCCAAAGATATTTAATAATATCATCATTTAAGACTGAGGATGATGAAAAATATTTTAAAGAAAATGAATCCAGTGACACAGAAAGAAAAATATTAGGGATTCGTATAACAGTTTATCCAAGATCAATAATACTTCATAATAACCAATTGTTAAGCAAAATTTAAAAATAAAGATCAAAACATTGATACAATCAAAGATAGTAACCATAATAGACATCTTGGACAAAAAGAAAAATTTTCATTTTTTGGTGAATAGTGTCGTATTCATAAATAGTAACCCCGACACAAAAAGTTCCAAATTTGATTAAAAAGTTCACCAATATTTCGGCATAATGATATTGAAGAAAATAATATCATTTAAGAAGAAAATAGAATCCCTTACCTCAAAGAAACAGTACTTCGGAATGAAAGGTCGGAAGTGATGCTGAATGAAACTTGTACTGAACAGCAACTCTCAAAGTATCCAAATACTCACAAAATACGCTCGATAATATAGATAGAGAAAGAGAAAAAACTTTGTTTCTGGTATGATTATCAATTCTAACTTAGCCCTCTATTTATAGGAAAATGTTAGCACGCCGAAGCAGACTTGACTTACTACCTGATGGCTTTACCTGCTACTATTGTCACCCACCACATTTGAAATTTAATTTGAGCACATTTCTCACCAACCAAAAGTGGGGCCCACCAATTCTAGAATTTTTCACCAAAATGATAAATTCTGATACTTCAACAATTTCTGAACCAGTCACCTGTTAAAATTCATTACAAATCAAACGTTCATTTTTAACGGTTCAAAATTTGTGGAATTATACTCAAATTATATATAAATAACATATCCAAAAATTACAACGATCCAACGGTCGGATCAAAAATTATAACAAACGCAATATATCTCAAGAACACTGGTTTGATCTTTTAATACCTCCAATCCGACAAAATACTGATAAAACACCTCAACATTAATTCCTTTTTTATAACCACATAAATAAATCAATCATTTATATCTACATCAAATAAATATTTCCTTATCATATAAATCAATAATTAATTATTCATAAATAATATTACAGAATCACAATTATGACAACCAAGCAGTTCCCAAGAAAGAGGGGGCTTTCTAATAAGGATTTCTCCTTACTGGCGCGCAATTAGGTGACCAAACATATCCTTGACAGAACTTTCTAGACATTGCCAATAATGCTATCTAATAATATTATTCAACTAATATCAATTATTGATCTGATAATGGGAAATACTATGCAGTGACAATTATTGAAACAACAATAATATAAAATATCAATGCTGCAATTATTGAATCAATAAAATAAAATATTAAACAGTAATTACTGTAACAATTATTGAGTAATTCCTTCTTACGTATGAATCAATAATTCAACAATACTATGCAATGCCGTGTGCTATTATGCAACCACACGTATTACTGTATTTTAACCACCAGGTAACCCAACAGTGTTAACGGTAACAACTACGCTATTATTTATAAAAACTCAAACTTTGTCATTTTCTTCATCTGGAAGTTATTCCGTTATGGGGCCCACAATTGACTGCGTCGTCGTATGGATATTCCCAACAAAAAGAATAATCCACGACCAAACGAATATTCCCCGACAAAAGGAATATTTTATAACCACATGCTTATTTTATAAAATTTGCACATTTCACCCATAACCAAAGCATTATATCAAATTAGCACCTTATTAATTTAGAATAATGAATAGAAGAAAATTCAATTTTATTTATAATAAGTTGGGTTCTTACAACCTCCCCTCCTTATAAAATTTCATCCTCGAAATTGACGTACGTACCTGGTGTTTCGAACAAGTAAGGGTACCTCGCTTTCATTTTAGATTCTAACTCCCAGGTCATTTCTTCAATAGCATGGTTCCTCCACAAAACCTTAATTTGTGGTATAACCTTGGTGCATAGGACATGCTCTTTCCTATCCAAGATCTTAACAGGTACCTCCTCGTACGTTAAATCTTTGACTATCTCATCTGGTTCTAACTCAATAATGTGGTTCGGGTCTTTCACATATTTACGAAGCATAGATATGTGAAAAACATTATGAACATTAGACATGTTTGGAGGTAATGCGAGTCTATAGGCCACATTTCCTATTCGGTCAAGAATCTTAAATGGACCAATAAATCTTGGATTGAGCTTTCCTCTCTTTCCAAATCTTGTAACTCCCTTCCATGGAGAAATACGTAACAGTACATGATCTCCAATATTAAATTTCACATCCTTTCGATGAAGATCAGCATAACTCTTTTGTCGATCCTGTGAGGTTTGAATACGTTGTCGAATTATTTGGATCTTTTCTGTAGTCATGCGTACTAATTCTGATCCCAACAACTTTGCTTCACCCACCTCGTCCCAGCATACTGAAGAACGACACTTTCGTCCATACAACGCCTCGAATGGAGCCATGCCTATACTTGCTTGATAACTATTGTTGTAGGAGAATTCCACCAGTGACAAGTACTTATCCCAACTTACTTTGAAATCTAGGACATAGAGTCTTAATAGATCTTCAAGGGTTTGAATAGTCCTTTCTGATTGCCCGTCCGTTTGAGGATGGTATGCGGAACTGAATCGTAAATCTATGCCAATAGCTTTCAACAAGCTAACCCAAAATCGTGAAGTGAATCTTGGGCACGATCCAACACTACAGATGCTGGCATGCCATGTAATCTCACAATCTCATTCACGTATATATGAGCAAGACGTTCAACAGAATAAGTTTCACGTATAGGCAAGAAATGAGCAGACTTGGTTAATCTATCAAAAATAACCCAAATCGTATCTACACGTAGAGAAACCTTTGGAAGACCCATAACGAAATCCATAGTAATGTGTTCCCAATTTCATTCCAGAATCTCAAGTGGTTACAATGGACCCTTTGGAACTTGATGCTCCGCCTTTACACGTTGACATGTTAAACACCTCGAGATAAACTCCACGATCTCTCTCTTCGTATTGTTCCACCAAAATGTATGTTGAATATCATGATACATTTTGGTACTCTCAGGATGGATTGCAAATGGGGTGTTGTGTGCCTCCATCATGATTCTATGCTTCAAGTCAGAATTGTTAGGAACATAAAGTCTAGAGTTGAATCGAAGTATTCCTTATTCATCGATTCTTTCTTCTAGAATAACACCTTCTTGCACTTTCTTCTTCATACGCATTAGCCCAGGTCCGTAGCTTGAGCAGCTTTAACTTTATCGATTAAAGTCGGTTCTACTTGTATATTCACCATCATCACGTGGGTCCCTGGAGTCTTTAACTCTATCTCCATCCTTTGCAAGTCATACAAAATGAGCCTTTGTGTTGACAATATCGCACTCGTAATTGCATATGATCTTCTACTCAATGCTCCAGCTACTACGTTTGCTTTTCCAAGATGGTATTGAATGGTATGATCGTAATCTTTCAATAGCTCGAGCCAACGTCGTTGCCGCATGTTGAGTTCTTTTTGGGTGAAGAAATATTTGAGGCTTTTATGGTCCGTATAAATCTCCACTTTCTCCCCATACAAGTAGTGTCTCCAAATTTTCAAAGCGAATACGACTGCTACCAACTCCAGATCATAAGTAGGATAATTCCTCTCATATTCTTTGAGTTGTCATGGGGCATAGGCTATGACTTTCCCATTTTGCATTAGAACACATCCTAACCCTTTGCCTGAAGCATTGCTATAGATAACAAATCCATCCGAACCAGATGGTATAGCCAGAACAGGTGCCGAAATGAGTCTCCTCTTGAGCTCTTGGAAACTCTTCTCGCATTCCTCGCTCCATACAAATTTTGTATCTTTCTGAATCAGCTGAGTTAACGGAGTAGCGATTCGAGAAAACCCTTCCACGAATCTCCGATAATAACCAGCTAAGCCCAGAAAGCTACGTACTTCGGTCACCGACTTCGGTTGCTCCCAACTTTGTATTACTTCAATCTTCGCCGGGTCAACAGATACTCCATGTTTTGACACCACGTGCCCAAGGAATGCTACTTCCTTAAGCCAGAACTCGTATTTCTTTAGCTTGGCATATAGTTTATTTTCACAAAGCCTTTCTAGTATCATCTTCAAATGGTGCTCATGATCTTCACGACTTTTGGAATAAATGAGGATGTCATCAATAAAGACAACAATGACCTGATCTAAATATTTCTTGAATACTCGGTTCATCATATCCATGAAAGCAATAGGAGCATTAGTCAATCCAAAAGACATGACTAAGAATTCATAATGCCTGTACCGAGTTCTGAAGGCAGTCTTTGGAATATTCTCAGTTTTAATCTTCAGCTGATGATATCCAGAACGAAGATCGATCTTTGAAAAGAATTGTGCTCCTTGTAACTGGTCAAACAGGTCATCAATACGAGGTAGAGGATACCTATTCTTGATGGTGACATGGTTCAATTCTCGGTAGTCAATACAAAGTAGCATACTCCCGTCTTTCTTCTTTACGAATAAAATAGGTGCACCCCAAGGAGATGTACTAGGACGAATGAAACCGATGTCTAATAACTCCTGTAGTTGGAATTTTAACTCCTGAAGTTCAATAGGAGTCATTCGATATAGGGTTTTAGAAATGGGTTTTGTACCCGGTTCAAGGTCAATAAAGAATTCAACATCACGTTCTGGGGGTAGATCGGGAAGTTCTTCAGGAAATACATCAGGAAATTCTCTAACAACAGAAATATTATTCAAATCTGACTTGTCTTTATTCAAATCCATAACACGGGTTAAGAAAGCTTGACATCAATTTTTCAATAAACGAATAGCTTTGTGGCTTGATATGACAGTGACTGAATTTAGTGGTTTAATTGTTTGAATTCGTATGACGGGTTGGTTAGGAATATGAAAACTAACAACCTTACGAAAACAATCAATTTTGGCATGATGAGTGGTTAACCAATCAATCCCTAAAATCACATCAAAAGCAAGTATCTTTAAAGACATAAGATCAACAGGTAATGTGATAGTGCCAACTTGGATTAAGCAAGATTTATAAACTGTAGATGTAACGAAGGTTTCACCCATTGGAGCTTTAACAGATAAGTTAAAGTCCAATTTCTCCAGAGTCAAGTTTAAACGTTGAGCACAAGCAGGAGAGATAAAAGAATGGGTAGAACTGGTATCTAGTAAGGTATAAACTTCATAAGAATTCAAGATTAACTTACCCGTGATCACCTCGTTTGGGTTCCTCATGTTTTGGCTAGTCACGATAAACGCTCTTCCAGGAACCGCTGATTTCGACTTATCCAAGACAGCCCTTGGAGTCACCATCCCCGCTGAACTTGGTTATGCTATAGAATAATCCCGAGCTATATGACATTCCTTTCCACAGTTATAACATACCTTGGATTGTTGTGGACAGTTTAGGCTGATATGTCCTTCTTTCCCGCATTTGTAATATCTAACTAGCGGTCGTTCTGCTCCCCTAGAATTTATTGTTGGTGCTGATGTTGCTGCTGATGTCCGTATTCTTCCCTCCTCGTTAGTTATCATCAATACGATGACTGCTGTCACTGGTATGACCCTGATTGTGATCCCTCGGTTGAGTATACTCATTATCTCGCTCTAATAATTGAGCCCTATTAACAACATCTGAATACAAAGAAAATTTATGAGAGATAAGGTATTGACGAATCTCGGGTTTTAGACCTCTCAGAAACATCCGCGTCATACATTCCTCATTTTCTACCAAATGAGGTGCAAACTTGGATAACTCCATGAACTTCGCCTCGTACTCAGACACCGTCATGTTGTTCTGTTCCAGTCTAATAAACTCCACCTCCTTCATATGACGAATAATTTTAGGAAAGTATTTGTCATTGAACAGTTTCTGAAATATTTCCCAAGACATATTGAGTGCGGCTGGCTGGGTACGCTTCATAGATTCCCACCAGTAATCTGCCTCTCCGCGGAACATAAAGGTGGAGAATGGAACCTTCTGTTCCTCCGTGCATCCCAAGACATTGAATATCTTGGTAATTTTCTTGACCCTCGTTTCCGCCTTAATCGGATCGGGCTTTCCCCAGAAATATGGTGGTCCCAACTCTTTGAACTGCTTGGCTGTGACAGACCGTGCGTTGCTATCACTTCCACCCGTATTTTGTACACGAGTCTCCCTCGTTTGATTTTGTATGAACTGCAAAAAGCTCCTAAACATTCCATTATTCATCGTTTGCTCGGTAGCGTTGTTTATAGGAGGAATATTGGCTTCCTATTGTACGTTCTCCTAGTTTGTGACTAAAGGTTGTTCCACAGTCTCATACACTCCATTGTTAACGTTCTCAGCAGCCATTCTTAAATACTGACATAAAACAAGGGTTAATTAAACAAATTAACATATCACATAATATCCTTATATTATGACCGATCAACAAATAAGCTTAGATAGGACACACTAGCGAAGGATTTACTCATCTCTCCCCTCCTAGTTCTATTCCCCGATCTCCGCCAGAGACCATATCCCTAAGCTTTGATTCCAACTGTCACGCCCCCAAAATAGGTATACAACACCCATTCTAAGTCACCAAATACATGGTACAGAAAGCAAACTACAACTTCAATAATACAATTGTCATGCAAAATACGACAACACATTCTGTGAGTTTAAATACAAATATTGTCTTTTAGACAATAACAACACTCAAATAAGTCCTTATTACAATTATTCAAATACTATTTTACAGAAATAGTGAGGACTACTAAAACATCTTTCTAGAACCATCACTCTATACCCCGACTAGATCCTGTTATGTTCTCACCTCCTTAGAAGAAAAATGGAACAAAAAGGAAAAGGGTGAGCTCAACAAGCCCAGTAAAGAATATTATGACTAAGATAATATACAACAAATTATCATTAGTCTTCAACAGGGAAAAATCTGATAAAACATAATAGACAACAAGTTTTAGATCAAAACTGCAGCGAAAACAACAATCCATTAGAAGAGTCTAGTAGAGAATGAGTTCTACTATCTTCTAAGATTTGAAAGTCCATCATCAATATTTTTACCCTGTAACAATAATCAATATACATCTTTAATCGAATATTCATATTTACACTACAGGCCAAAGATATTCATTTGAATCACCAGTCGGTCATGTTCATCTCAACACATGTTCATCTTTGCACTACGGGCCAAAGATATTCATCAGTTAATCATTCATCTTTGCACTACAGGCCAAAGATATTCAATAATATCACCATTTAAGACTGAGAATGATGAAAAATATTTTAAAGAACACGAATCCAGTGAGACAGAAAGAAAAATATTAGGGATTCATATAACAGTTTATCCAAGATCAATAATACTTCATAATATCGAATTATGAAGCAGAATTCAAAAATATTGATCAAAACATGGATACAATCAAAGATAGTAACCATAATAGACATCTTGGATAAAAAAGAAAAATTTACATTTTTCAGTGAATAGTGTCGTATTCGTGAATAGTAACCCCGACATAAAAAGTTCCAAATTTGATTAAAAAGTTCACCAATATTTCGACATAATGATATTGAAGAAAATAATATCATTTAAGAAGAAAATAACATCCCTTACCTCAAAGAAACAGTACTTCAGAATAAAAGGTTGGAAGTGATGCTGAATGAAACTTGTACTGAATAGCAACTCTCAAAGTATCCAAATACTCACAAAATACGCTCGATAATATAGACAGAAAAAGAGAGAAAACTTTGTTTCTAGGTGTGATTTTTAATTCTAACTTAGCCCTCTATTTATAGGAAAATGTTAGCATGCCGAAGCAGACTTGACCTGCTACCTGATGGCTTTACCTGCTACTATTGCCACCCACCACATTTGAAATTCCATTTGAGCACATTTCTCACCAACCAAAAATGGGGCCCACCAATTCTGGAATTTTTCACCAAAATGATAAATTCAGATACTTCAACAATTTTTGAACCAGTCACCTCTTAAAATTCATAACAAATCAAACGTTGATTTTTAACGGTTCAAAATTTGTGGACATATACTCAACTTATATATGAATAACATATCCAAAAATCACAACGATCTAACAGTCGGATCAAAAATTATAACTCACACAATATATCTTAAGAACACTGGTTTGATCTTTTAATACCTCCAATCCGACAAAATACTGATAAAACACCTCAACATTAATTCTTTATTTATAACCATATAAATAAATTCATCATTTATATCTGCATCAAATAAATATTTTGTTATCATATAAATCAATAATCAATTAATCATAAATAATATTACAGAATCACAATTATGACAACTAAGCAGTTCCCAAGAAAGAGGGGGCTTTCCAATAAGGATTTCTCCTTACTGGCGCGCAATTAAGTGACTAAACCTCTCCTTGACAGAACTTTCTAGACATTGCCAATAATGTTATATAATAATATTATTCAAATAATATGAATTATTGATCTGATAATGGGAAATATTGTGCAGTGACAATTATTGAAACAACAATAATATAAAATATCAACGCTACAATTATTGAATCAATAAAATAAAATAAAATATTGAACAGTAATTACTGTAACAATTATTGAGTAGTGTCTTCTTACGTATGAATCAATAATTTAACAATATTGTGCAATAACGTGTGCTACTGTGCAACCACGCGTATTACTGTATTTTAACCACTAGGTAACCCAACAGTGTTAACGGTAACAACTATGCCGTTATTTATTAAAACTCAAACTTTGTCGTTTTCTTCATCCGACAGTTATTCCGTTATGGGGCCCACAATTGATTGCGCCGTCGTACGGATATTTTCATTCTTTATTATTATATTGGAATAACCTGTTTATGCGAAGTACCGCATACATGGTGAAATTCTTCTATTATTTCGTTCATTATTATTCTGTCAAAATAACCTTTCTGTACGTTTACGCCGGACCTGGTTCCATAATTTATTATTTTGTCGAAATATCATGTCTGTGCGTTTACGCCGAACCTAGTTCCATTATTTATTATTCTGTCGGAATATCATGTCTGTGCCTTTACACCGGACTTGGTTCCATTACTTATTATTATGTTGGAATAACCTGTCTGTGCGGTCTATCGCATGCATGGTAATTTCTGTTGTTATTCGATTCTTTATTATTCTGTTGGAATATCCTGTCAGTGCATTTACGCATTACTTGGTTCCATTATTTATTATTCTGTTAGGAATAACCTGTCTGTGCAGTCTATCGCATGCATGGTGAATCCTTCTGTTACTCCATTCTTTATTATTCTGTTGGAATAAGTTGTCAACGTGGATTACCTCATGACGATGAAAATCCATTTGTAGTTCATAATTTTTCTGACCCTCAAAAATTTCTGGAAAGTCATAATATAAGCATTGACCTTTTGATTATGATGAAAGTCATAATAAAATCATTGGACAGATGAAAATCATGGTTATATGTAGTATTAGTAAGTGTTATGATGAGTTATGTTGGTTATTATGTGAAAACATGAAAGTTTCTTAGAAATCACAAAGGGTTGAAAAATCAGATTTTGGTGAAAATAGAACATGAAATTCAACTTGAGTGTGGTCAAGTTCTAAAGTTAGATCTATGAGTTTTCTAACTTATCCAAGTGGAATAACTGGAAAAGGTGTTGTAAATTTTCGTGTGGACTGATTTTAGCAAAGGAGTCAAAAACTGCAAAATACCAAAAAGCTACTGCCCATAAATTTAAAAGGATTATTATGGCCACTTAATTTATGATAAAAATTCCTGCCTTTTAGGACATGGAAATATATGGTAGAAAGTACCTCCTGTCCAAAAATGAGCTCATTCCGAATTAAAATGAGCAAGTTATGACTATTTCTATATTTAGGTTTTTTCGACGAAAAAAGTTATAACCGGAGTTCTATAACTTCGATTACCATGAAATTTAAACTGGAAGCTCACATTAACATGTGTAAGATCCTGTCAAGATTTGGGAATTTCTGGAGTTAAACTTGAGGTAGCTAATTTCTTAAGGAATTAATTAGAAATTGATTTTTGAAAAATAGTAAATGAATTTTTAAGATTTCGAGAAAAATATATGTTCAATATGGGACTATATTCTACTAAATCCCAGAAAAGAAATATTTTTAGGACTAATTTGGTATTTTTCATGAAAATAATCTAATTATAAGTAAATGAGTTAAATATGTTATATGAAGTAACAAAATTGGAAAATAGGATTTTATGGCTTGGAAATCCTATATAGGGTATATGCAGATTTTTGATGAGGGATTTGATTAGTGGTGATGAAATCTTATGAGTATGGCATTCTTGAATGATTAAATGCATTATTTGGTAAAGTGTAAATAATTGAAATAAATTGTTTGTAAGTTTAAGAAGTGATTAAAATATTGTTATAATATTAATAATATTAGATTATGAGTTTATTAAGTGATTGATAATATTTGGATAAATTTAAAGTCTTTAATATTTATCCTTGTTTTCATTTGATTAATGTTTATATCATTGTCATCATTCTCATGTTTATATTGTGATAAAAGTAATCTTTGGCTTACGTGCATAGATGGAACTTGGTGTGATTATGACCAGGAATTATTCGGTATAGTCATGACCATAATGTGATGAATGATGTGGTAAAAATCCTCAGTGGCCTGTAGTGCATTGATGGATAGTTTTTGGTATGATTCTGAGTAGGGATTATTCGGTATAGTCATGACCATTGATGATTTAATGAATATCCTTGTCCCGTAGTGCAGAGATGATTCGATGATATGGTTTATTTATTAAGTTGAGTCTCAGCGATGAAAATTGATGAAAAAATTTTAAATCATAGAAGATAGTAGATTTTATTCTCTATTTGAATCTTCTAATGGATTGTTTGTTCCGCTGCAGTTAAACTTGATGTCTATCGTGTTTTATCAGTTTAACATTGTTGAAGACTATTGATAATTTATTCTGTATTATCTTAGTCATAATATTTCTTACTGGGCTAGTTGAGTTCACCCTTTCTTTCACTGTTCTCTTCAGGAAATGAGAATATAGCTGGGACGAGTCGGGGAAAGGAGTGACGGTCCAGATGATAGCATTAAGTAGTCCTCACTATTTTGTTAAATAGTGTGATAATAAATGTAATGAGGATTCCTTTGAGTGTAGATATTGTCTAGATGACAATATTCCTATTAAAACTTTCAGTTTATGTATTGTCGTATATTACACAACGGTTGTATAATTAAGTTTGTATTTATATTCTATACCATGTATTTGGCAACTCAAGATGGGTGATGTATACCTGTTTTGGGGGCGTCACAGTTGGTATCAAAGCTTAGGGATATGATCCCTGGCTGAGATGTGAGACAAGAACTAGGAGGGGAAAGACGGGGAATTCTTTCGCTAGTATGACCTACCTAAGTTTATTTGGTATTTAATTGGTCGCTCAGAGTATAGGGATACTATGTGATATGTTAATTAACCCTTGTTTTGTGACAGTGTTTGAAAATGGCATCTAAAAATATCTTGGGAGAAAGTTCCAAGAGTTGTTCAACGACGAGTACTTTCCCGAAAGTATTCATCATATGAAGGAGGTGGAATTCATCAAGTTGGAGCAAAACAATATGACCGTGTCGCAATACGAGGCTAAATTTGCGGAGTTATCCCGGTTTGCATCCCATTTGGTCGATAATGAGGAGCAAATGACGCAAATGTTTCTAAGAGGTTTGAAACCCGAGATACGTCAATACCTCATTTCTCAAAAACTTTGTTTATAGTCAGATATTGTGAACAGGGCTCAGTTATTGGAGCGCGATAATGAGTCATCACAACCAACAGGTAATGACCAACAACACGATAATAATCGTACCAGTGGTAACGACCATCGGAACAATGATAACCATCGTGGGGGAAATTATCATGCCAAGGATAGTAACCACTTCGGTGGTAATCATGGCCAAGATAATAGAAATGGATATTTCAAGAATAGAAGGTCATTTAGCTCAATTTTGTCATGCACCAAAGTCAAGTCCAGCTGGGACGGTGGCACCAAAGGCGGATACGGACAAAACAAAGTCGGTGGTTTTAGGAAGAGCATTTTTCGTGACTTCTCAAAAAGCGAGTAACCCGAACGAAGTTAACACAGGCTAGTTAATTATAAATTCTTGCAAAGTCTATACCTTATTAGATATCGGTTCTACCAATTCTTTTATCTCTCTTGCTTGCATTCAACGTTTAAATTTGACTCTAGAGAAGTTAGAATTTGACCTATCGGTTGAAACTCCGTTAGGAGAAACCTTCATTACATATGCTATCCATGTCTTGGATGAGAGACACAGTTTTGAATGATATTTCTATTGTTAATAAATTTCCTGATGTATTCTTGAAGACTTCTTGGCCTACCCCTAGAGCGTGAAATTGAATTTTGTATTGACCCCTGTACAAAACCCATTTCTAAAACCCTCAAATATTTCTTCAACTAAAATGAACGTATAATGTGCCAAAGATGTTGGCTAGAGCTGTTGAAGATTACGATCATATCATTCAATATCATCGTGGAAGAGCAAATGTGGTAGCTGACGCGTTGAGTAGAAGATCGTATGCGTTTACGAGTGCGATGTTGTTAACACAAAAACTCAATTCATATAACTTACAAAGGATAAAGATATAGTTAAAACTCTAAGGACCCACGTGGTGATAACGAATATACGAGTAGAATCGACTTTAATCGATAAAGTTAAGGTCGCTCAAACTACGCACCCGAAGCTGATGAATGTAAAGAAGAATGTTCAAGAAGGCGTTATCTCAACCCTCAATTTTATTGGCCCATTTGACATCCTTGATCGAGTAGGAACTGTGGCCTATAGACTCGTTTTACCGCCAAATATGTTGTGTGTTCATAACGTTTTTCACGTATCAATGTTATATAAATATGTTGATGGCCCAAACCACGTTATTAAATTAGAACTAGACGAGATAGCAAAAGATTTAACGTATGAGGAGATACGTGTTAAAATCTTGGATAAGAAGGATCATATTAAACACTCAAAGGTTATACCTCAAGAGTTAGAATCTGAAATGAAGTCAAGGTATCTTCATCCCTTCGGCATACCAGGTACGTACGTAAATTTCGAGGGCAAAATTTCATAAGGAGGGGAGATTGTGAGACCCCAAATTTTATGAATAAAGATTTAAATTTCTCGAAATATTTTTTTTAATATTATGGTGTGGATTTGATATAATGTTATAGTTGTGGGTAATATTTATAAATTTTGCAAAGTAAGCAAGTTGTTATATAATATTTGATTGGTCAGGGAATATTCTTTTTGTCAGGGAATATCCATACGACGACATAATCATTGAAAACGACAGGATTATCTTTTTATAAAAATAACGGTGGAAGTGTTACAGTTAAAGCTGTTGAACTACTCGGTAGTAAAAGTACAGTAATGCGCGTGATTGCATAGTAGCACACGGTATTGGTTATTGATGCTTACGTGAGAATTCACTCAGTTATACTCAATTATTGCCTACAGTAATTGTTGCATCATATCTCTCATATTATTGATTCGATTATTGTCACAGTAGCATCTGCATAATATGCTATATTATTAAATCAATAATTGAAACGACAAAGTTATTCATATTATTAAATTATAATATTTACAATGTCTAGAAGTTCTGTCAAGGAGAGGTTTGGTCATCTAATTGTGCACCAATAAGGAGAAATCCTTATTGGAAAGCCCCCTCTTTCCTGGGAACGACCTGGTTGTTAAATATTGTAAGTTATAATATTGATGATGGATAAGCTCGTGTTGATTAAAGATGATATTGATAGTTCCATTGTGTGGAAATTATTAGTGTTAGTAGAAATCAATATTTATGTCGATAATAATTGATGTTTGGAGGTTATATTGTTCAATCGGGTATTCGGGGCACTTGTCGTGTCGGAGTACTATTCACGAGTTACTATTCATCCTAAAAATATATTTCTTTTCGGTCCAAATTATTTTTGGGTACAATATTGTTCCATGAGGAGATCTGCTAATTTTTCAGACCGTTGGTTGAAGTTATAATAGTGAATCATTATGGACCGCTGGTGGAAAGTTATAATAATGAATTAATATGGACTGCTGGTGGAAAGTTATAATAGTGAATCAATATGGATCGCTGGTTTAAAGTTTTAATAGTAAATCAGTATGGCGTTGCTTTAAATTTTAATAGTAAATCAATATGGACCATGCGTTTAAAAGTAAATTAATCTGGACCGTTCATGAATTAGTTACTATTTGGTCTATTCTCCTATAAATAGAAGGTCATTCCTTATTATTTCCTACGAATTCACTAAAACTCTAGAGAGAGAAATTATAGAGAGAAAGAAGAAGAGAAGTCTGCTATCTCTCTATTCCAATATCCAACTTTATTCTAAGGTAAGGGGTATTATTTCTTTCAGTATTCATGAAGAGAACTTCTATTATTTCATTATGTTAGTTCCCGAAAGCACAATAGTTATCTAGAAGGGGGGTTGAATAGATATTAAAAACTTTTCTTTGTTTAAAAATTGTTTTGATAAATCTTTTAAGCACAGCGGAACTATTGATTCTTTGAAATCCCTTTTAGATAGCAGATTAAAGACACAGTTGTCCATATATACCAACTTTCCTATAGTTGTCCGAACCACTTAGAAATCCCTTTTAGTGCTCCGAACCACTTAAAGACACAGTTATAATAGTGAATAATTTTGCTGGTGGAAATTATTGCAGTTAGAGCGGTTATAGCAGTTATAAAGACACTGTTGTTTTTAAGTGGTTTGGAGCACTCAAAGCTCCTAGTTCACTCTTCTACTCCTTGAGTTAGAAATCCACTAAGGATGTCTTGTACACTTTCTGAATCTCACAGATTCCTTCTAGGCCAGCAGTCTAGGCACTTCTAAGTTCACTTTTGAACTCTTCAAGTCCAGTAGACATGGCTCTTCATAGTTCACTTAGAACTCTTCAAGTCCTTCTAACTTAGAACTTCTTACTTCAGTAGATTGATGATTGTTGAGTTGTGATTAAGGCTACTCAGTTACAGTTAAGCACTTGTTCGAAAGAACTGAGTAGCTGAGCAAGCTTTCCCTTTTTCTCAGAGCGTAGAGTTCAGCGTTTAGAGTTCTTGTTCATTTTGTTCAATACTTGCTTAGCTTCTCTCATATGTCTTTGATCTGTATATATATGTGATCTTGAAATCTATCCATTGAAGCCATCTGATGAACCATTAAATGCGTTTGACATTTTTGAACTTTGATGGAGACTTTTCTGCACATCTTCTGAATTGCACCCTGGCCCACTGACACAACAGATTTCTTTCTCACCTAACACCTCAAAAGGTGTTTTCCTCTGCCTAATGGTCCTTCTTGAATACGTTTCTCTTGATTAATACTAAGGATATCTTTTGTACATTTGGGACTGGTGAGAGCTTCAACGTTCAAAACCCATTCCATATTTGTTGGAGTCTATCTTCAAATTAATGATAGGGCTTGATGTTTCTGACACAAGGCATATGTCACTCTACTATCAATATTGTAGTGTCTTGTCATATTGGTGCTCGTACTTAAGAGATCACTATGATATCTCACTATGATCTGTTAACACTACGATCTTCAGTTTGTTCGCCTTGTAGACTTTGCATTTTTGAGAGTACCCTACGATCTCTGAGTTAGCTTGACAAACGTCTGAACCACTCTACTAAATCTTGGAGAGGACCGTCAAGGCAGATACACAACGATCATCTCAGCTCTGCGATCCTGCCTTAGCTTCTGCATTCTGTTGATCAGATGAATAGACTACTAACCTATCTATTTCTTTCTAGCCATAGATCAACCTAACAGATTTGATCTCCTTATCTATATAAGTAAACATTAAAAAGGCTAAGATCAACCTAACAACCTTGATCTATCACTAAGTCCTTATATATATATTCTTTGAAGGACTTTACATAATCATGAGCTTTTTTCATAAAACATCAAATCACAATATGCATTCGTCCAAAAATCTCCCCCTATTTGATGTTGACATAACCAAGGAGATTTGTTGTCATGATTATAAAGTTTTATATGTAGTTGCAGTAAAGAAAATATGACTTAGTATTTCAGTGAGCAGCTAAAATTTCTAGAGAATAAGCATGAATTTATTGATGTATGAAGATAGATATTACATTTAAGATTGACTACATTGATACAATTTGAAATTCAACTTATCTTATTTCTTTGGCCTTTTGCTTCTTGGAGGATTTGCATATTCCTCAGCTCTCCTCTTTCTGCTTGTTTCATCTCTTCTGGCCAGATCTTCCAGCTCACTTGGGCTTAGCCTTGGATTGTGATCATGCCTATTCATGAATGCAGGATCTCCAATTGGCATTCGTAGGCCTGTTGTTGTCACCGCATGAGAGCTGGTAGTTGGCCCTTGACTCCTTAATGGTTGAGCCATTAAAATTTCCTGCTGATCAGATCAGTTGAGTCTGATGGCTGGATCGTGGAGTTTGCTGAGTGATTTGGCTTGGCCTTGATTGGAAGTGTCCTTTGCCTCTGCCCTTGCTTCCCTGATCTCAGTTGCCCTTTATTCTCTCCCTTTATGTCAGCATCAAGGGTTCGAATGTCTGCTGAGAGGCGAGTGACTCCTTGGACAAGCTCATTAAGTTGACTCTGAGTTTGAGCAATGTCCTCATGATTCTCTTGGATCAAGGCATCAGAACGAGTTTCTCATCATTGAAGAATGTCGAGGACAGTCTCAGTCTGCTTCATTTGGCCTATGGAGAAATCTTGAAATTCTTTGACTATAGTTTGAAGACTTTTGATGCTCCGTATCATCAGATTGTTCTGAGATTCTTATGTTTTCTGTAATATTAAGACAACATCTCTATGCCTTTTAGCTGCAAGAAAGTGAATGTCGTCCCTGTCTTTTATGCTTTGAAGCATTTCTTTGATGATCTCTTTGAGTGTTTTAGATAACTCGGAGCTTAGGGAGCTTGGAAGATTGTTTGCAGCATTGATCATTGATGTCAATCTCAGCTGTATCAGTACAGTATAATCTTCAAGACTCTTGTTTAATTCTTTGATTACTTTCTCAGATATGGCTGACAAATCAGCCATTGTGGATCAGTTCTGACAGGATTTCATCTAGATTTGGAATTTGTGAGGGAGGTGATGTGCTCTTGAATTGATCTTGCAGTGAGTAGAGAGCAAGTTCGAGATTGAAGCATTCATTTCTAGATGAGGAGGGAATATCTGAAGGAGGAACCTGGGTTTGAATGTTGAAGCTTAGTGACTCTATGATTTGTGGTGGATACTCCACCAAGGGGCTGGAGTCAGTGATCGTAGAGGTGGTAGGCTGTGGGAGTAATAGGGATTGGCTTTTATATGGTTCCTCAGTTACAGAATTTTGAGATTCTGCAACTGGAAATTGATTTAGTGAATGAAGAATCACTTCCAACAATTGCGGGAATTCATAGAATTGATTAAATGAGGATGATGGCAAGTGATTATTTCTGAAAATAGTTGGGATAGATAGTACCTCTAGTGTGTTCTCTGAGGAAGAACTGTTGGTGAGAAGCTGCTTGGCAAAATTGAATTTCCCTGGGAATCCATTTGCGAGTACTGAGATAGTTGGATACTCTTTGAAACTCCAGAACATGTGATCCCAAGAGTTTAGAATTTGAAGCTCGGTGGAAGGGCATCATAGGAAGATATGCAAATAGTTGCTCATAGTTGGCTCTTCTGTAACTCATCAAGGCCTACAGCTATGATCTCAATCTCATCATCTTCTTCTCTGTTTTCACTGGAGGATTCCATTATGTCAATTTCTTCATGATGTTCTTGCACTGGTTCTTCATTATCTCCTCCAGGAATTTCTTTTTCTGCTATTGAGGTGTCATGATCCTCCCCCTCAGCTTGATCATTCTTTTGAAATATCGATAGCTCCCCCTCAACTAGAACACCCTCTGGCAGGAGATCTTCAGGCATCTCCCCCTCAGCAGGAGTATCTACTATCATCAGATCTTTTGGTGTCTCCCCCTCAGCTGGTTCCTTTTCAGCAGACAGTTCTTTGTCTTCCTTCTTTAGAGCTTTCTCATTGACAAGAATATACTTCTTGACCAATTTCCTTCTTGGCTTTTTAGGCCGTGTCACAGCCTCAAGACTTTCCTTAGTTTTGTCCATTAGATCAACCAATACATTTGATGTAGCTGCTTCCCTGTTTGGTTTGGGCTCTACGATCGGAGGAGACTCTACGATCAAAAAGGTTGATGGCTTTTTGCTCTTATGGCTGATCTTACTCATCTTCAGCAGCTGAGATATAGTTGCTCCATCTTCTTCTACCTCAGCCTGTTGTTCCTTTCTTCTAAGGAACCTTAGAGTCTCAAAATCTAAGGACTCTACAGACTTGTTGGTGGTTGATCCTTGAGGTTCTTCTGTAGTTCTAGCTTTCCTTTTCCTTTGCTTTTTCTGATTAAAGCAATGGGTTCTCCTTGATTAGCTTCTTCGTCTTCTTCTTCCTCAGTTTCTTTGACAACAGACATATTCCCTGGCACTCATGTTCCCTTTATTTCACCAGTTCGACCACTGGATTTAGACATCATCTTCATATTTTCAGCAAGATTTCTTTTCTAATTTTCAAACAACCGCTGAGTCATTTGTCAATTTTGATTTATGGCTTCTCCTTCATCATCCTTAATTAGGTCACCAAGAGCAGCTTGTAGGATAATGCTGATAAATCATCTGTAGAGCATCTTCTGTGAGCTCTTTGTTTCCTTTGAGCTGATTAACCATTTTCCAATCCACTCAAGTAATAAAGCCCCATAGTTGAGTTATATTTTGTAACATATGGCAGTCATGAGTTTGAGTTGTACCTCATTCACAGAGTCATGACCTGAGCTCTTACAGCATATGCATTTTCCAACAATATCATCTAGAAACTCATACCTCTATGGAATCTCCTTCTTTTTGTATCCTTTGACAGAGGGTGATTTCTTGTGATGCATCTTCTTGAGATCTTTATGGAAGTCTATTCCATCTAAGGATGGATAACCTTCAGATTTGAGCCCTAGGGCTAAATTGATGTCTTCAGCTTTAGCCTGATTTTAACGTTCCTTACTTTTGCCGGTATAGTGTTGTTTTCAAATACCCCGTTATTGTAGAACTCTTGCACCATCTTTGGGTAGATCAATGTGTCCGTACCCAAGGCTTCTTCGAGACCTATCTTCTTCAGTAGTGACAATGTCTTGTGAAATTGGGGTTCAGCTATTTTAAACTCTTCGAAACAGAGTCTGTAGCCGGAGAAAACACTGGAAGCTGCCATTTATTTCTTTGTAGGAAGTGAGACTGACTGGGCTTGCTATTGATTTTAGGGTTTCTTCTTGAGAGAGGAAGAGAGAGATGGTCTTTTGAACTTCAGATTTCAAACAGACGATTTTAATTTGTACCTGAAACTTCCCTCTCTCTATTTTGCGTAGTGGGACAGGTGTCGAATTTTGATTGGCTCTACGAATTTTGACAGAGAGGGATTGTACTGAATTTCCCTTAACTTCTTCTGGGATGATGTATTCTTTAGTGGGACTACGATCGTTGACATAGTCCTTGGAGTCGTCGAGTCTGTGTAGCAATCGTCGTGTCTGAGCTGTAAACGTAGAGTCTGAACTACGACGTTTAAGTGTGACTAGCAATCGTAGAGTCTAATCAAGTTCTAGTTGTGAACCTTAGGTTTAGCTTTCTTTTTGATTTAAGGTAGCTCAGGAAGAGCCAACCTCTTGAATGAAATAAGGGTTAGGTTTGTCCTTGAGGCACTTATCATGGAGAATGCTTAGATTTATGCTTGATTATCATTGGGTGCTCCTTTGGTTTTGTTGTTGTAGCTCAGCAATCGTTGAGTTTGTACTACGATCATTGATTCTGTTTAGCGTTCGTCGAATTTTAGGTACTTTGGCTCTACGATCGTGGACTTCTTTTGATCATGTCTTTGATTTTGAGCACAACCTTTAAATCTGTATGGTTAGCACAAACTAAAGCACAATATTTCATGTTTACAAGTTAAGCATGCCTAGTTCACTTATCAATTTGTTGAATCTGGATTCATCTAGAGGCTTTGTAAAAACATCAGCAAGTTAATTTTCAGTAGGGATGTATTATAAAGATATTGTTCCATTTTGTACATGATCCCTAATGAAGTGATACCTTATTTCTATATGCTTAGTCCTAGAATGCATGACAGGATTATGAGTTATAGCAATTGCACTTGTGTTATCACAATGAATAGGTATGGATTTGAATTCAAACCCATAATCTGCTAGCTGATTTTTCATCCATAGGATCTGAGCACAGCAACTGCCAGCAGCAATGTATTCAGCTTCTGCAGTTGAGGTAGATACTGAATTTTGCTTCTTGCTAAACCAGGACACAAGTCTGTTACCTAGTAGTTGACAAGTGCCACTGGTACTTTTTCTATCTATTTTGCAGCTTGCAAAATTAGCATCTGTATAACCTGTTAGCTCAAATGAGGATTCCTTGGGATACCAAAGCCCCAAGTGAGGTGTACCTTTGAGGTGCCTAAAAATCCTCTTTACAAGCAGTTAAATGAGATTCTTTAGGGCAAGCCTGAAATCTAGCACAAATGCATGTTGCAAACATTATATCTGGTCTACTGGCAGTGAGATATAAAAGAGAGCCTATCATACCTCTGTATTGAGTTATATCAATACTTTTACCTTTTTCATCTTTGTCAAGCTTGGTTGCAGGAGCAATTGGGGTTTTCATGGGAGAGGCTGATTCCATGCCATACTTCTTGAGTAAGTCTTTAATGTACTTGGCTTGGTTTATGAAAATTCCTTCATCAGTCTGCTTTACTTGCAGTCCAAGAAAGAAGTTCAGCTCACCCATCATGCTCATTTCGAATTTTCTCTACATAAGCTTGGAGAATCTCTTGCATAACTTGTCATCAATAGAACCAAAGATAATATCATCAACATAGATTTGAACTAATAGGACCTTATCTTTATGCTTTCTAAGAAATAATGTGGTATCTACTCTTCTTCTAGTAAATCCATTTTCAATAAGAAAGTTAGTCAGTGTTTCATACCATGCTCTAGGTGCTTGTTTAAGTCCATATAAGGCTTTGCCTAATCTAAAAACATAATTAGAAAGAGATGGATTGATGAAACTTGGAGACTGCTCTACGTAGACTTCTTCTTGAAGTTCACCATTCAAGAATGCACTTTTAACATCCATCTGGAAGACTTTGAACTTCATGTGAGCAGCAAAGGCAAAGAATATTCTAATTGCTTCGAGTCTGGAAACGGGTGCGAATGTCTCATCATAGTCAATGCCTTCTTCCTGAGAGTAGCCCTTGGCTACTAGTCTGGCCTTATTCCTGGTTATCACCCCATCTTCATCCATCTTGTTTCTGAAGACCCATTTGGTTCCAATTACAGGATGGTTCTTTGGTCTTGGAACCAATCTCCAAACTTTTCTTCTCTCGAACTGATTAAGTTCTTCATGCATCGCTTCTATCCAACTGGAATCTTTCATAGCATCCTCTATCTTCTTTGGTTCTATTTGAGATAGGAAGCTTAGATAGAAGCATTTATTTTGAGTAGCAGCTCTTGTTCTGACTCTTGCATTTGGATCTCCAATGATTAGATCTTGAGTGTGATCTTTTGCCCATCTGCTTCCTGTTGGAACATCCGTTCTTATTCCTTCTTGTCTTAGATCCTCAAGATCTATTTCTTCTTCTTGATGAGGAGGCTCATTGTCTGGCACAGGACTCTCTACGATCTCATTTCCTTGCTCAACGATTTTGTTGTCTGCTACTACGATCGTAGTATTGAGCTTGACGACTTCATTCATAGTGTCTTCACTGTTGATCGTAGTGTCTTGGAGCACTGTTTTGTCTAATTCTGTTTCGTTAAAGATGATGTGAAACGAGACTTCTACACTTAGTGTCTTCGTCTGATTTTGGTTAAAACTTCGTCAAGCACTGCTTTCCATTGTTGAGTATGTAGCATGCACACCCAAAGACATGAAAGTAGCTGACACTAGGTTTTCTTCCTTTCCATAGTTCATAGGGAGTCTTCTTAATCGTAGAGTGTATGAGTGATCTGTTCTGAGTATAACATGCAGTGTTGACTACTTCTGTCCAGAAGTACTCAAGGCAGATGAGCTACTGCTAGTAGAGTCCTTCCAGCCTCTATTAGTGTTTTGTTCTTTCTCTCAGCAACTCTATTTTGTTGAGGAGTTTGTGGAGCTAAGAAGTTGTGACTGATGCCATTGTTAGAGCAAATTGATCCATTTCTGAGAAGTCGAATTCTCTGCCATGATCACTTCTTATAGCCTTGATATTCTCTCCTTTCTCGTTCATCACAAGCTTGAACATTTTGATCAGCTGGGAGCCTGTCTCATCTTTTGAGGTTAGAAAGAACACCCATGTAAATCTAGTTAAGTCGTCGACTATGACCAGAGAGTATTTGTTTCCTCCAAGTCTTGTTGTTGGAATTGGTCCAAATAGATCCATGTGTAGCAGCTGCAAAGGCTTGTCAATTGAGTTGACAGTTTTGCTCTTGAATGTGTTTATGGTCTGCTTCCCAAGTTGACAGGCATTGCAAGGCCTTTCTTTAATGAAGTTGAACTTTGGTAGACCTGCAACTAGATCTTTTGATGCTAATTTGGGCATACTTTTAAAGTTGAGATGAGATAATCTTCAATGCCATAGCCAGCTCATTTCTTCAGAAGCTTTGGCCAGAAAGCATATTGTCTCGTCTGATCTTAGTTGACAAAGATTTACTGTGTAGACATTTCCTTCTCTTGTCCTGGTTAGCTTTACTGCAGACGTCTTCAGGTCTCGGACTTGACATTGATTGTTGAAGAATGTTACTTGATGACCCTTGTCACAGAGTTGGCTAATGCTTAGAAGTTTGTGTTGTAGTCCTTCCACATAGGCCACTCTGCTGAATGATACTGCACCATTTCTCGCTGAGCCATAGCCTCTTGTCTTGCCAGAGCTATTATCTCGAAAGATGACCGAGGGACCCTCCTTCTCTATGTAGTTAGACAGAAGAGCTTTGTTCCCAGTCATGTGTCTTGAACATCCACTATCCAAATATCAGGTTGTGTTTGTGGAGCTCCTTTCTTGAGGTAACATTAAGCCTTCATTTTGGTACCCATACTTGCATGGGTCCTACTATGTTAGTACCCTTGGGGACCCAAATCTCCTAATTTTGGGTCTCACATGCATGGAATCATAATGACTAATTAGCAGACTTGTTGCCAACTCTGTGGTATACAAAGCATTTGATATGATGCATGTTAGTATGTGTGTGAAAGTTCTTCCTCCACTTGGACTTTTGTGGGTTATTGGTCATCCTCCTGCTAGGCCGATATTCCCCTTTCCATGTGTTCTCTTGTTTCATTGATTGAGAGGAGTATATCTTATTTCTACTGTATCTTCCTGGTTGGTTCGTAAAGTTGATTTTAGTAGACTCTACAATCCTTCGAGGTTGATGAGTAGTAGCTAGATTACTATTCTCTTTTCTGAAACCTAGACCAGCATGAGATCCCTTACGTCTGGGAATATGAATTGAATTAGCCGGGCAGGGTTTGACAGGTTCATCCTTTTGTGAGGATTTCACGAATATAATGCCTTACTGAAATCTGAGATATTTATCCAGGATTCAATAATATCCAAATTGTCAACATGATACTGCTTTGTAGAGTAAAATTCAAGAATGCTCAGAAGAATATTTCCATGAAAAGATACTGGATGAAGCGCAAATATCAAGGATATTCCACTAATTTCATGGAGTATAGAAGTTAAAACTTTAACCAACTGAGTATAATAGAATATATGAAACTGCAAATGGATTTTTTCCCGCAATGCGGTAATCCACGTATACAGATCATTTTCATAATTTAATAAGGAATGAATACAAAGGATCATTCACCGTGCATGTGGTAATCCATATAGACAGGTTATTCCAACAGAATAATAAAAAATAAAATAACAGAAGGATTCATCATGCGTGCGATAGACTACAGAGACAAGTTATTCCCAACAGAATAATAAAGAATGGAATCAACTTTTGCATAAACGCACAGACATGATATTCCGACAGAATTATAAAGAACGGAACCAGGGTTATTTGAAATTCGCACCGACTAGGATATTCCAACATAATAATAAAGAATAGAAATAACAACTGAAATCACCATGCATGCGATAGACCGCACAAACAGGTTATTCCAACAAAATAATAATTAATGGAACCAGGT
Source organism: Panax japonicus (assembly GCA_020205505.1). NCBI lineage: Eukaryota > Viridiplantae > Streptophyta > Magnoliopsida > Apiales > Araliaceae > Panax > Panax japonicus. The sequence goes on along the minus strand of CM035114.1, from coordinate 53,917,774 downwards.
CAGGCGTAATACGCACCGACAGGATATTACAATAGAATAATAAAGAATGGAATAACAGAAGAATTTCACCATGTATGCGGTACTTCGCATATACAGGTTATTCCAACATAATAATAAAGAATGGAATAACCGAAGAATTTTCGCCAAGTATAGGGTAGCCCGCGTATACAGGTTATTCCAATAGAATAATAAAGAATGGAATAATAGAAGTTCTCTTCATGAATACGAAAGAAATAATATCCCTTACAAGTATTGAAAGAAAATAATTCTCTTCATGAATATAAAAGAATAATACCCCTTACAAGTATTGAAAGAAAATAATTCTCTTCATGAATACGAAAGAATAATATTCTTACCTTAGAAGAAACTTGATATAGGAATAGTGAAGTAGAAGAATACTTTTCTTCTTTCTCTCTATAGTTTCTCTCTCTAGAGTTTCAGTGAATTCGTAAGAAATAATGAAGGAATGAGCTTCTATTTATAGGAGAATGGACTGAATAATAACTAATTCATGAACGGTCCAGATTGATTTAGTTTTAAACAGACAGTCAATATTGATTTATTATGCAGTATAAATAAAATATTCTAATAAAATAAAATCTTTTAAATAAAATATAATATATTCTATTTATAATCTAATAAAACGAATAACTTTATAAAAGTATTCTGTTTTATATAAAAAAAATTACTATGCAACACTATGCATAATAAAATATAATATATTCTAATTATTGTCTAATAAAACAAATAACTTTATAAAAGTATTCTGTTTTATATAAAAAGATTTTTACTATGCATAATAGAATATAATATATTCTAATTACTATGCATAATTGAATCAAATAATGTGAGATACTATGCAACAATTACTGAAGCAATAATTGAACAAAACTGAGTGACTTATCATGTACGCATCAATAATCAATACCGTGTGTTACTATGCAACAATGCGTATTACTGTACTTTTACGACCGAGTAGTTCAACTGTTTTAACGGTAAAACTTTCACCGTTATTTTCATAAAAATATTTTTGTCGATTTCTTAATCCGAGAATAATTCCGTTACGGGGTCCACCAATGATTGCGTCGTCGTACGGATATTCCCCGACAAAAAGAATATTCTCCGACCAATCGAATATTATATAACAACTTGCATACTTTGCAAAATTTATAAATATTACCCACAACTATAACATTATATTAAATCCACACCATAATTTTAAAAAAAAATATTTCGAAAAATTTAAATCTTTGTTCATAAAATTTGGGGTTTCACAATCTCCCCTCCTTATGAAATTTCGCCCTCGAAATTTATGTACGTACCTGGTATGCCGAAGAGATGAGGATACCTTAACTTCATTACAAATTCTAACTCTTGAGGTATAACCTTTAAGCGTAGAATATATTCTAGGATTTTAACAGGTACATCTTCATACGTTAAATTATTTGCTATCTCGTCCGGTTCTAAATCAATAATGTGGTTCGGGTCGTCCACATATTTACGTAACATCGGTAAGTGATAAACGTTATGAACACACAACATATTTGGCGGTAAAACGAGTCTATAGGCCACAGTTCCTACTAGATCGAGGATTTTATATGGGTCAATTAAAATCAAGGGTTGAGATTTCCTCTCTTCATCGATTCTTGCTTCTAGAATAACGCCCTCTCGAACCTTCTTCTTCACATTCATCAGCTCTGAGTATGTAGTTTGAGCGACTTTAACTTTATCGATTAAATCCGATTCTACTCATATATTCGTTATCTTCACGTGGGTCCCTAGAGTCTTTAACTCTATCTTCATCATTTGTAAGTTATACGAAATGGGTCTTTGTGTTAACAACGTCATACTCGTAACCGCATACGATCTTCTATTCAACGCGTCAGCTACCACATTCGCTTTTCCACGATGGTATTGAATGGTACAATCCTAATCTTCAACAACTCGAGCCAATGTCTTCGGCGCATGTTACGTTCGTTTTAGTTGAAGAAATATTAAGGGTTTTAGAAATGGGATTTTGTACTGGGGTCAGTATAAAATTCGATTTCACGCTCTAGGGTAGGCTAAGAAGTCTTCAGGAATACGTCTGGAAATTTATTAACAATAGAAATATCATTTAAAACTGTGACCCTCATTCAAGACTTGGATAGCACGTCACATTGATACCTATCAACTTGCCACCGTTATTCACGATGTCTCCTACGAAAAGTCTGGCTTCGGTGCATTCCACACAAGGAAGTCACTAGATAAAGGCTCGAGGCTCTTTATTTATGGCTTGATATAATAGTGATTGACTTTAGTGGTTTGGTTGTTTGAATTCGTATAACAGGTTGGTTAGGAATATAAAAGCTAACAACCTTACGAAAATAATCAATTTTAGCACGATGAGTAGTTAACCAGTCGATTTCTAAAATTACGTCAAAGGCAAGTATTCTCAAAGAGATAAGATCGACAAGTAACGTGAAAGTGTTGATTTGAATCAAACAAGACTTATAAACCATGGATGTAATGAAGGTTTCTCCCAACAGAGTTTAACAGATAAATCAAAATCTAATTTCTCCGGAGTCAAATTTAAACATTGAACGCAAGCAAGAGAGATAAAAAAAAATGGGTATGTGACAACCCGATATTTTCTATATAAATAAAAAACTGAAATTTTGCGTATAAATTTTTTTTTCTATTATTATAAGGATGAGGATTTGTACAAGATAATGTGTATATGTATTTATGTGGTAAATAAAAATATATTTATTACATAAATATTTACAAATAAATTTATTTTAGACTTATTGACTATTATCAATTATAATTTTTATACTAATTAATTCCTTATTGGAAATGTTTTATTAATTATTTTTCAAGAAAAATAAAATCTTATATTATTTAAATAATATATGAAATGATTTTAGAATAACTATAATGATTATTTCATTATATGAATTTGTTCAGGATGTTAAATTAAATATTTTAACTTAATTAAGAATGTTATTTATGCAAGATAAATCAGATATGGAATCCAAACCCTAGTTCTGGGTTTTGATCAAGGAATGAGAATAATATTATAATATTATTATTTGTCAGTGTTATAGATATGTATGGTTATGTGTGTAATGTTAATGTGTGGAACAGTTTTAATATATTACGACCAAACCCTAATAATATTTTATAAACCCTATTTCTGGTTATGAATGAGGAATGGTGATAATAATATAATATTAATTATATTTTGATTTTTCAGTGCTATAAATATGTGCCGTATGCACGTGATGATGATGATTGGTCAATTATGGTGTTTAATTTCAAAACCCTAATGTTAATTGGTTAAACCCTAGTTTTCTATGGAAAACCCTAATTTGAAAATAAATTGTGAGTTTAAGACTGTTATATGACGATGTTATGTGATATATGTTATGTGTTATTTAATATTTTGCTAATTATAGAAAACCCTAACTTTAAATGTAAACCCTAATTATATTTGATTTTCTAATAATTAGAAACCCTAATCCGGAAACCTAAACCGGAGGTTTGATTAGTCAGTAATAGTGTTACTATGATTAATATCAAGTATGATAGACTTTAACTACTAATTAAGGTGAATCTAATTAGTAAATTAAAACCCTAAAATCTAGAACCCTAAATTAATTTCTTGAAACCCTAATTGGTTTGAAACCTTAATGCGAAGACTTTGAGAATTAGTTAAGTCGTTATGTAATCACGATAATGTGATTTATGATCGGTGATATATGTATTAACCGTAATTAGGGAGAATCGCAATTATTCAAAATCCTTATTAATTTTCTGTATTATAAACCCTAATTTCAAAAGTTAGAAACCCTAATTGCTTTATTAGCAAAGTTAATTGTGATTAAAGATAATAAACTCGAAATGTTCATGTATAATATAATTAACAAAGTTATTATTTTCAAAATTTTAGAAACTAAAAGTTATTTAATTTTATTTTTATTTAAACCCTAAATTAGAAATCCTAGATTTGGTTTGTTTATAAAACCTAAATTGGCTCAAACCCTAAATCTAAACCAAACCCTAAACCCTAAGGGTTTCATCAATTGAAAATTTTAGAATTTAATTTGGAAGCAAAATGACCAAAAAGCCCTTTTGTCACATTTTTTTCAGTTTGCCTGCAAATCTTTACAAGATAAGGGTTGGTGGCCAAACCCAACCACTCCCTTGACTTCTAATGACAGCAAATCAGTTACTTTTCCAGCCCATTCATGAATCAACATGGTTATAAATAGATTAAGAGAGAAAAAGTGACAATTGTTAGCCAATTTTGCACAAACTCTCTAACAAGCCCCTCTCTCTCTCTACGCAACTGAAAACCTAAGGCATTTCGGTCCTATTTTGAAGCCCCACATCCTCCATAGGCAAATCACAAACAACTTGGAGAGCTAAAATCAAATATCAAAGCATAAAGGTATAAAAAAACCTAATTTTAGAAATCCTTTGATTTGTTGTTAAATGTTGTAATTGATTGTTTAAAGATGTGTTATAAGGTGTCAATTGAAGTTCTGGGTTGTTAAATCCATGACCCATAACAATAAAGTTCATGATTTTGAGTTTTTAATAAATCTGGAAATAGGAAAATTTGTGTTTTACAGCCAAATGTCAGATCTTATAACTCCGTGTGTATTAAGTGTTTTTGATGTTTAAAACTTGTAACATGTAGTCTGTAATGTGCTCTTTAAGATGCAAAAAAGAATCAAGGCCAGATCAATTGTAAATCGGAAGTTATAGCCGGTCAAAACCCGTTGACCAAATTTGCCAAATTACCGAACCTAGAAAATTCAAGAGCAGTGTCCGTGTCCAACTTTGATCGGCCAGATCTTGTTGATGTTTTGATGTTTTTGTGTTATGATACTTTGTAATGGTAGACCTACATGTTATCTACAAGCTGGAGTTGATAGATCATATAAACGTTATACGAACATCAAGTTATAAGAACCCAAAGTAGGTACCTCAAATCTGTTAAACTCTGACAAGCCGAAGAACAACGTTGTCAGGTTTTTGGAGAGCTTAAATCTCTCTGATCTGATATTTTTTTAGCCACGAAACTTGTTATGTACTTGTATTATTACATGAGTACTACAACATGCAATCAATTTCAAGCCCAGAAACACATTATCCTAAGAGATATAAACGGTCAAACCACCCCCCTAGCACACTGTCAAGATTTTCTGGAAATCTTCAAGAACACCTATAGCGACAGAAAGTGTCGTTATAGCCCTTTAGCGACGGTTTTAATTATAATTTTCAAAAATTAATAAAAAAAATTGATAAAAATGGTTTTTAATTATTAAAAATACATAATAAATTCTTAAAAATTATTTTAAAGTCTGAAAAATAGTTTTTAACTATTTTGGGTATATTTCGAAAATATTTAATATTTTTGGAATATAAATGGTATTTATTTAATTATAATATTAGATAAGTTATTTAAAAATAGTTTTAATTCATGAAAAATCATGAAAAAATATATTATTGTGTTAGAAAATAATTTTGAGTTATTTTTGATACCTTTTAATATTTTGTGATAATTTTCATTAATAAATTAATATTAATGATAGTTACGTTATTTACTAAATGAATTAAATAAATGAATTAAAAATAATTTTATTATATTAAAAATCATTTTAAATAATAATAAGGTATTTAAGAATATTTTAAGTTATAAAATATAACTTTTAATATTTAATGGTTAATTTCATTAATTAATGATTATTAATGATATTAAAGTTATTTAATAATTATATTAAATAAATTAGTTTAAAAATGATTTTTATACTATAATAATCATTTTAAATAAAAATAAAGTGTTTAAAGATATTTTAAGTTATAAACTATAACTTTTGATATTTAAAGGATAATTTCATTAATAATTTAATATTAATGATATATTAATGATATTAAGTTTATTTAATAATTATATTAAATAAATAGTTTAAAAATGGTTTTATTTATTTAAAAATCATTTAAAAGGGATATAAATGAATTAAAAATATTTTAAGTTATAATTAATGACTTTTAATATTTAGATAATAGTTCATTAATATTGAAATATTAATGGTAATTATTTAATAATGATTTTAGATGTTTTAAAAATCATTTAAGAGTAATATAAGTACTTTAAAAATATTTTGACTTATTATAAATAACTTTAATATTTTGACAATAGTTTCATTAATAGTTTAATATTAATTAAATATTAATGATAATAGAATTGTTTGATATTTAAATCATTTAATAATGATTCTGATATTTCAAAAATTATGGTAAATGGTAATAATTATTTTATAATTATTATAAGGTCATGAAAAATAATACAATTGTTGTTTAAGTTATCTATTTGGATATTGGGCTACAGAATAGAGTCTCAGACTCGATAATTATCTGATATGGCTGTCGATACGCCAACATGTTTCAGAAATTGATCTGGACTTAGAAATTTAGTTAGTTAACTATTTTATTTGTGATTCAATGGTGGTTAAAGTTGTGTGACAATGTGATTAGGAATGAGTTGATGTTAGTTTGTGATGTCATGATTGTTGAACATGTGTGATAAGATGATTAGGTTATATGCTGACTGCAAAATGCAGTACTATGTGTTATGGTATATTATTCTAATCGAACGAATGATTTGATTAATGATAGGTCGTGATAAAAAGATAGAACTAAGTTGAGAATTGTAAGCAGCGCATCAGGAAAGTATCCTAACTTTGCATTTTCTTTATGCAATGGACATAAGTGAGAAGTTCAGAATTATTATTATTAATGTACAGATTGTTAAACCTATATTATATACACCCTTTGATTATCAACATGTTAGTATATGATAATTCGGATATATATTCTGTTCGTTAATTTCTAGAAATGATTATACAAGTGTCCCCACTTGGATAATCATTGTATTTAATCACATGTTGATAGAACTTTGTTATACATATATGTTGAATTATAGATTATTGTTGGATAAAATAAAACCTTTTGTCTGGAACCCTGACAAATATGAACATCCCGTTCACGGGAAAACTTTTATGCGTCCAAGGCGGACCAAGTAAATGATAACATCGTTCTTGTAATGTAGTATTGATCAATACAGGACACAACGGGCTGATCACCCCCGTGTCCGTAAGTTATGACGGTTTGCAGATGAAGTTCTGCTAAACCTTTTCGAAAATAAAAACAATGTTCATAGAATGTCACTTAAACTTTATTTATAGTCAGTACGTAGTTTCAAAAATTTGAAAGAGAGTTGTTATATTATTAATATCGGTTTAGAATACTTCACAACTATTGACTTGTTGTAGATGGATATTATAAAGAAAATATTTAAATTTTTTTCAACTTATATATATATATATATATATATATATATATATATATATATATAATACTTGCTGGGCATTAAATGTTCTGCTAAACCTTGCTTAATTAAAATGTTTTCAGATAAATGTGAACAATCAGAAGGATCGGTCAAGAATAAGTGAAAAGGAAAGCAAACAGATTAGGTTTACGGTGTCATATAGTAAAGGTTGCGTACTTGGGATTAAACTCTGATAAAGGTAAGATAAGTTTATAATTTATTTAGTGTTATTATTATTAGTAATATTTCCGCTCATAGAAATGATATCGTGAAGTACCGAGTTCGGGTTTCAAGTATCCGGGTTCGGGGACTTTACATCATGGTATCAGAGCTATAGGGTTAGAAACCTTAGGTGGGTTAGACCTTAGGCTATAACCTTAAAACAAAGGGAAACGTTGAAAATACAAATAACTCATATAGAGTTAGTGGGTTGGTATGATTCAAAGATGAATCTCGATGAGTTTTTAAGCCACAGAGTTTCCTAACTCTGATAATAAAGTTAAACAGTAATGGTGAATAGATCGAGTCAAAAAGACTGAAAGTGCATGGAAAGGAGATCGTAAAACAAAAACAATTAAGACATAGAATTGAATCATAATATATACGATGAGATCACCCCGTGATCTGATAAAATTATGACAGCCAGAAAGAATCAATCTTATGATTGGAAAGTTTAAAGAAAGATTGCTGTGTGAATGATACAGATTCAAGAAAGGGTTATGAATACGGATTAAATGAAATTCGAATGGAAAAAGGGGGCTAAGATTAGGTGGGGATTTCAATGAGGACTCATGTCGGCAGCTGAGTTGTATGATTCCTTGTATGGGCGAGGAATTGTACTTGGTGTAAATAATACTTAGTATCTGACACTGATAATCATTGAAATGTTTGTGTCGCGCTATTTGCTATATGCATGTTAAGAGGGTGATTCCTTTCTCATGTGTATAAAAAAATAGATAGGTCATAGGTAGAGAACATAGGGTTAAGTACAAGTTCTTAAAACTCATACTTATGTGACATTCTTGACTCATAGTTATTTGAAATGTTTATGAATCCCTCAGCGAATGAACGCCAAAGGTCTGACTAGGGTAAGTTCGTAAACTCATATAACTGTGACAAGTTTATGGACTCATAAGTGTGGTTTGACGAACTGGGTATAGTTAATCTTTAGTGAAGGCAAAAGAAATAGGTAGTATTGGTATTAGCTGAATATGTATGTTTCTGTGTAGTATATGTGATAAGTATGTTTGTGTAATGAAATATTTTTTTTAACTTTTGTGTTGGACAAAGTTATAAATTCCGACTTTTGAAGTCATAAAGGGATAGCGAATGTTTAAAATAGAATGTGCTATGGCATATCAAGTTATAGGAATATGAGTCTATGTTGGATTAATGAAATAAGTTGGTATAAAGATAGGAATTATTTATCTAAGCATTGGTTAATGCAGTTTTCAAAAGCTAATATTTTGAATACATGATTATTTGAGTATAAAATTTTGTGTGATATGTTAAGCGGTTACGATAAGGCTTAGTATATAAGAATAATTTATAAAAATGTCGTCAAGACGAAAATGAAACCAAAGGATAGAAGAATCTGTCAACAAAGCTGGAGGACAACCAGACTTGATACAGAAACTTGTGAATATGGACGATCAAGTTGTGCAAAACGGAATACCAGCCGCGAAAGATCAACCAGATAATCGAACGTCGAACGTTAAAGACTTCAAGGCGGTCCTATCGCCAGAATTCAAAGGTTCCAATGACCCTGTAGAAACCCAAACTTGGGTTAAGGAAATTAAAAAGGGTGTTTGTGATAGCTAAGGTTGCTGAGGGGCATAAGACCACTTTTTCCACCTACATGGTGAAGGGTGAGGCAAATTTTTGGTGGAAATCAAATTAGACAAGGGCAGGAGCAGGTGTGATAGCATGGAATAGGTTTAAGACTTTATTTTTTTAAAATTATTTTTGCTGCTAGTATATCGGCTAGAATGGAGGTGAAATTCCTAGAATTGAAGCAAGGGGATATGTAAGTTGCGGAATATGTCAGTGAAATTTAATGAGTTGACTAGATTGGCTCCGCATCAAGTTGGTACGGAGGCTAGAAAAATCCGAAGGTTTGAGCTGGGATTAAAACCCTAGCTCTACAACAATGGTGGCAGTGTCGTAGGTCCCTACATTTACACCGGTCATGGGGAAAGCGATTATTGCTGAGGAGGGGAGTGAAGCCATGAGCCTCTATAACAAGGTATGAAGGAACAAGGGTAAGATTGAGGGAGCTGAAAAGGTAGGAATTAATAGTGGAAGTAAAGGTGGGAACGAAAAGGTGAAGGCGAACAACTTTGGGAGTGTGCAGGTAAAGCAAGAAGGTGTGAAGGAGAAGCATGTGGTGTAATATGCAAAACGGTGGAAAGAACCACTATGGGAATGTTTGAAAGGAAGTTAGTATGTTATAAGTGTGGGCAGAAGGGACATGTCACTCCCAACTGTCCCAATCCAAGAAGGTATAGTGAATGTGTTATGTGCGAATCAATGAAAAATAAGGTGGGAGACTGTTCAAGAAGGAGAATGGAGGTAAGGAATGCGAATTCGGGAAAAAGGCAGCAGGACATTGGCGGCAACGGGACCAACAACAACGAACGAATCAACAGAACCAACTACAAGCGTCTTTAACATGACCGTTCAAGATATCGTGGCAGCCGGGGATGCAACTCCTGGTATTACTCGAACCAATATTATTTTCTTAAATATTGATTTCTTATATATAGTAAATTATTTTTATAAATTATTTTGAAGGAGGAATTTGAGTTCTTTTAGAAATCAAATTTCCGTTTAATTAGAAAGACAAGCTTTATGTGAATAGTTAAAGATCGATTTGATCAATTATGATCGAGATCTACTTGCAAGGATTGTTAATGTTATGTACCCTGGTACGTATAGGTTTTAAATTGGTGATTCCGGGGACGGAATCCTTATAAGGGAGGGTGAATGTGACAACCCGATATTTTCTATATAAATAAAAAACTGAAATTTTGCGTATAAATTTTTTTTATTATTATTATTATAAGGATGAGGATTTGTACAAGATAATGTGTATATGTATTTATGTGGTAAATAAAAATATATTTATTACATAAATATTTACAAATAAATTTATTTTAGAATTATTGACTATTATCAATTATAATTTTTATACTAATTAATTCCTTATTGGAAATGTTTTATTAATTATTTTTCAAGAAAAATAAAATCTTATATTATTTAAATAATATATGAAATGATTTTAGAATAACTATAATGATTATTTCATTATATGAATTTGTTCTGGATGTTAAATTAAATATTTTAACTTAATTAAGAATGTTATTTATGCAAGATAAATCAGATATGGAATCCAAACCCTAGTTCTGGGTTTTGATCAAGGAATGAGAATAATATTATAATATTATTATTTGTCAGTGTTATAGAAATGTATGGTTATGTGTGTAATGTTAATGTGTGGAACAGTTTTATTATATTACGACCAAACCCTAATAATATTTTATAAAACCTATTTCTGGTTATAGAATGAGGAATGGTGATAATAATATAATATTAATTATATTTTGCTTTTTCAGTGCTATAAATATGTGCCGTATGCACGTGTTGATGATGATTGGTCAATTATGGTGTTTAATTTCAAAACCCTAATGTTAATTGGTTAAACCCTAGTTTTCTATGGAAAACCCTAATTTGAAAATAAATTGTGAGTTTAAGACTGTTATATGACGATGTTATATGATATATGTTATATGTTATTTAATATTTTGCTAATTATAGAAAATCCTAACTTTAAATGTAAACCCTAATTATATTTGATTTTCTAATAATTAGAAACCCTAATCCGGAAACCTAAACCGGAGGTTTGATTAGTCAGTAATAGTGTTACTATAATTAATATCAAGTATGATAGACTTTAATTACTAATTAAGGTGAATCTAATTAGTAAATTAAAACCCTAAAATCTAGAACCCTAAATTAATTTCTTGAAACCCTAATTGGTTTGAAACCTTAATGCGAAGACTTTGAGAATTGGTTAAGTCGTTATGTAATCACGATAATGTGATTTATGATCGGTGATATATGTATTAACCCTAATTAGGGAGAATCGCAATTATTCAAAATCCTTATTAATTTTCTGTATTATAAACCCTAATTTCAAAAGTTAGATACCCTAATTGCTTTATTAGCAAAGTTAATTGTGATTAAAGATAATAAAATCTAATGTTCATGTATAAGTTAATTAACAAAGTTATTATTTTCAAAATTTTAGAAACTAAAAGTTATTTAATTTTATTTTTATGTAAACCCTAAATTGGAAATCCTAGATTTGGTTTGTTTATAAAACCTAAATTGGCTCAATCTCTAAATCTAAACCAAACCCTAAACCCTAAGGGTTTCATCAATTGAAAATTTTAGAATTTAATTTGGAAGCAAAATGACCAAAAAGCCCTTTTGTCACATTTTTTTTAGTTTGCTTGCAAATCTTTACAAGATAAGGGTTGGTGGCCAAACCCAACCACTCCCTTGACTTCTAATGACAGCAAATCAGTTACTTTTCCAGCCCATTCATGAATCAACATGGTTATAAATAGATTGAGAGAGAAAAAGTGACAATTGTTAGCCAATTTTGCACAAACTCTCTAACAAGCCCCTCTCTCTCTCTCTAAGCAACGAAAACCTAAGGCATTTCAGTCCTATTTTGAAGCCCCACATCCTCCATAGGCAAATCACAAACAACTTGGAGAGCTAAAATCAAAAATCAAAGCAAAAAGGTATAAAAACCCTAATTTTAGAAATCCTTTGATTTGTTGTTAAATGTTGTAATTGATTGTATAAAGATGTGTTATAAGGTGTCAATTGAAGTTCTAGGTTGTTAAATCCATGACCCATAACATCAAAGTTCATGATTTTGAGTTTTTAATAAATCTGGAAATAGGAAAATTTGTGTTTTACAGCCAAATGTCAGATCTTATAACTCCGTGTGTATTAAGTGTTTTTGATGTTTAAAACTTGTAACATGTAGTCTGTAATGTGCTCTTTAAGATGCAAAAAGAATCAAGGCCGGATCAATTGTAAATCGAAAGTTATAGCCGGTCAAAACCCGTTGACCAAATCTGTCAAATTACCGAACCCAGAAAATTCAAGAGCAGTGTCCGTGTCCAACTTTGATCGGCCAGATCTTGTTGATGTTTTGATGTTTTTGTGTTATGATACTTTGTAATGGTAGACCTACATGTTATCTACAAACTGGAGTTGATTGATCATATAAACGTTATACGAACATCAAGTTATAAGAACTCAAAGTAGGTACGTCAAATCTGTTAAACTCTGACAAGCCGAAGAACAGCGTTGTCAGGTTTTTGGAGAGATTAAATCTCTCTGATCTGATGTTGTTTAGCCACGAAACTTGTTATGTACTTGTAGTATTACATGAGTACTATAACATGAAATCAATTTCAAGCCCAAAAACGCATTATCCTAAGAGATATAACCGGTCAAGCCACCCCCTAGCTCACTGTCAAGATTTTCTGGAAATCCTCAAGAACACCTATAGCGACAGAAAGTGTCGCTATAGCCCTTTAGCGACGGTTTTAATTATAATTTCCAGGAAATTAATAAAAAAAAATTGATAAAAATAGTTTTTAATTATTAAACATACATAATAAATTCTTAAAAATTATTTTAAAGTCTGAAAAATAGTTTTTAACTATTTTGGGTATATTTCGAAAATATTTAATACTTTTGGAATATAAATGGTATTTATTTATTTAATTACAATATTAGCTAAATTATTTAAAAATAGTTTTAATTCATGAAAAATCATGAAAAATTATATTATTGTGTTAGAAAATAATTTTGAGTTATTTTTGATAACTTTTAATATTTTGTGATAATTTTCATTAATAAATTAATATTAATGATAATTACGTTATTTACTAAATGAATTAAATAAATGAATTAAAAATGATTTTATTATATTAAAAATCATTTTAAATAATAATATGGTATGTAAGAATATTTTAAGTTATAAAATATAACTTTTAATATTTAATGGTTAATTTCATTAATTAATGATTATTAATGATATTAAAGTTATTTAATAATTATATTAAATAAATTAGTTTAAAAATGATTTTTATACTATAATAATCATTTTAAATGAAAATAAAGTGTTTAAAGATATTTTAAGTTATAAACTATAACTTTTAATATTTAAAGGATAATTTCATTAATAATTTAATATTAATGATATATTAATGATATTAAGTTTATTTAATAATTATATTAAATAAATAGTTCAAAAATAGTTTTATTTATTTAAAAATCATTTAAAATGGATATAAATGAATTAAAAATATTTTAAGTTATAATTAATGACTTTTAATATTTAGATAATAGTTCATTAATATTGAAATATTAATGGTAATTATTTAATAATAATTTTAGATGTTTTAAAAATCATTTAAGGGTAATATAAGTACTTTAAAAATATTTTGAGTTATTATAAATAACTTTAATATTTTGACAATAGTTTCATTAATAGTTTAATATTAATTAAATATTAATGATAATAGAATTGTTTGATATTTAAATCATTTAATAATGATTCTGATATTTCTAAAATTATGGTAAATGGTAATAATTATTTTATAATTATTATAAGGTCATGAAAAATAATACAATTGTTGTTTAAGTTATCTATTTGGATATTGGGCTACAGAATAGAGTCTCAGACTCGATAATTATCTGATATGACTGTCGATACGCCAACATGTTTCAGAAATTGATCTGGACTTAGAAATTTAGTTAGTTAACTATTTTATTTGTGATTCAATGGTGGTTAAAGTTGTGTGACAATGTGATTCGGAATGAGTTGATGTTAGTTTGTGATGTCATGATTGTTGAACATGTGTGATAAGATGATTAGGTTATGCGCTGACTGCAAAATGCAGTACTATGTGTTATGGTATATTGTTCTAATCGAACGACTGATTTGATTAATGATAGGTCGTGATAAAAAGATAGAACTAAGTTGAGAATAGTAAGTAGCGCATCAGGCAAGTATCCTAACTTTGCATTTTCTTTATGCAATGGACAGAAGTGAGAAGTTCGGAATTATTATTATTAATGTACAGATTGTTAAACCTATATTATATACACCCTTTGATTATCAACATGTTAGTATATATGATAATTTGGATATATATTCTGTTCGTTAATTTCTAGAAATGATTATACAAGTGTCCCCACTTGGATAATCATTGTATTTAATCACATGTTGATACATCTTTATTATACATATATGTTGAATTATAGATTATTGTTGGATAAAATAAAACCTTTTGTCTGGAATCCTGACAAATATGAACATCCCGTTCACGGGAAAACTTTTATGCGCCCAAGGCGGACCAAGTAAATGATAACATCGTTCTTGTAATGTAGTATTGATCAATACAGGACACAACGGGCTGATCACCCCCTTGTCCGTAAGTTAATTATGACGGTTTGCAGATGAAGTTTAGCTAAACCTTTTCGAAAATAAAAACAATGTTCATAGAATATCACTTAAACTTTATTTATAGTCAGTACGTAGTTTCAAAAATTTGAAAGAGAGTTGTTATATTATTAATATCGGTTTAGAATACTTCACAACTATTGACTTGTTGTAGATGGATATTATAAAGAAAACATTTAAATTTTTTTCAACTTATATATATAATACTGATGGGCACTCAAATGCTCATCCTTGCTTAATTTAAATGTTTTCAGATAAATGTGAACTAATCAGAAGGATCGGTCAAGAACAATTGATAAGGAAAGCAAACAGATTAGGTTTACGGTGTCATATAGTAAAGGTTGCGTACTTGGGATTAAACTCTGATAAAGGTAAGATAAGTTTATAATTTATTTAGTGTTATTATTATTAGTAATATTTACGCTCATAGAAATGGTATCGTGAAGTACCGAGTTCGGGTTTCAATGTATCCGAGTTCGGGACTTTACAGGGTAGGACCGGTATCTAATAAGGTATAGACTTCGTAAAAATTTATAATTAACTAACATGTGCTAACTTCGTTCGGGTTACTCTCTTTTTGAGAAGTCACGAAAAATGCTCTTCCTGAAATCACCGACTTTGTTTTGTCCGTATCCGCCTTTGGTGCCACCGTCCGAGCTGGACTTGACTTCACTATACGATAAAATCGAGCTAAATGACCTTCTCTTCTTGAAATTTCCACTTCTATTATCTTAGTCATGATTACCACCTAAGTGGCTATCATTCATGGCATGATAATTTCCCCCACGATGGTCATTATTGTTCCGATGGACGTTGTCACCGGTACGATTATTATCGTGTTGTTGGTCGTTACCTTTTGGTTGTGCTAACTCATTATTGCACTCCAATAACTGAGCCCTATTCATAACATCTGAATATAAACAAAGTTTATGAGAAATGAGGTATTGACGTATATCGGGTTTCAAACCTCTTAGAAACATTCGCGTCATTCGCTCCTCATTATCGACCAAATGGGATGCAAACTGTGATAACTCCGCAAACTTAGCCTTGTACTACGATACGGTCATATTATTTTGCTCCATTGCTTATCTCAATATTTTCAGATGCCATTTACAAACACTGTCACAAAACAAGGGTTAATTGACATATCACATATTATCCCTATACTCTGACCGACCAATTAAATACCAAATAAACTTAGGTAGGTCATACTAGTGAATGAATTCCCCGTCTCTCCCCTCCTAGTTCTTGTCTTATATCTTAGCCAGGGATCATATCTCTAAGCTTTGATACCAACTGTGATGCCCCCAAAATAGGTATACATCACCCATCTTGAGTCGCCAAATACATGGTACAAAAATACAAATACAACTTAATAATACAACTGTCGTGTAAAATACGAAAAAAATATAAACTGAGAGTTTTAATAAGAATATTGTCATCTAGATAATATCCACACTCAAAGGAGTCCTCATTACATTTATTGTCACACTATTTAACAGAATAGTGAGGATTACTAATACTATCATCTGGACCGTCACTCCATTCTCCGACTAGTCCCGGCTACGTTCTCATTTCCTGAAGAGAACAGTGAAAGAAAGGGGTGAGCTCAACTAGCCCAGTAAGAAATATTACGACTAAGATAATGTAAAATAAATTACCATTAGTCTTAAACAATGTTAAACTGATAAAATATAACAAACATTAAGTTTAACTGCAGCGAAACAAGCAATCCATTAAAAGAGTCAAGTAGAGAATAAAATCTAATATCTTTTATGATTTGAAAAGGTTTTTTATCCCTTTTATCGCTGAGACTCAGCTTAATAAATAATCCACATCATCCCTGCACTACGGCCAAGGATATTCATTAGTATCACAACCACAAATTATTCCATGCACTACGGGCCAAGTATATTCGTGTATTCATCAATGGTCATGATCATGCCAACAACTGTCCATCAATGCACTACGGGCCAATGAGATTTTTATCACATCATTTATAACATTACAGACATGATTATACCGAATAATCCCTGGTCATAATCATACCAAGTCCATCTATGCACAACAGGCCACAGATGACTTTCAACATAATATAAGCATGAGGATGATGACAATGATATAAGAATCCAATAAAACAAGTTCAAGAATTAATTTATCCAGAATTCAATAATGTCCAAATTGTCAACATGATACTGCTTTGTAGAGTAAAATTTAAGAATGCTCAGAAGAATATTTTCATGAAAAGATATTGGATGAAGCGCAAATATCAATGATATTCCACTAATTTCATGGAGTATAGAAGTCAATACTTTAACCAACTGAGTATAATAGAATATATAAAACTGCAAATGATTTTTGCCCGACATGCGGTAATCCACATATACAGATCATTTCCATAATTTAATAAGGAATGAATACAAAGGATCATTCACCATGCATGTGGTAGTCCATATAGACAGGTTATTACAACAGAATAATAAAAAATGAAATAAAAGAAGGATTCACCAAGCGTGTGATAGACTGCACAAACAGGTTATTCGCACCGACAGGATATTCCAACATAATAATAAAGAATGGAATAACAACTGAAATCACCATGCATGCGATAGACCGCACAAGCAGATTATTCCAACATAATAATAATTAATGGAACCAGGATCAGGCGTAATACGCACCGACATGATATTACAACAAAATAATAAAGAATGGAATAACAGAAGTATTTCACCATGTATGCGGTACTTCGCATATACATGTTATTCCAACATAATAATAAAGAATGGAATAACAGAAGAATTTCACCAAGTATAGAGTAGCCCGCGTATACTGGTTATTCCAGCTGAATAATAAAGAATGGAATAACAGAAGTTCTCTTCATGAATACGAAAGAAATAATATCCCTTACAAGTATTGGAAAAAAATAATTCTCTTCATGAATACGAAAGAATAATACCCTTTAGAAGTATTGAAAGAAAATAATTCTATTCATGAATACAAAAGAATAATACCACTTACCTTAAAAGAAACTGGATATATGAGTAGTGAAGTAGATGAATACTTTTCTTCTTTCTCTCTATAGTTTCTCTCTCTAGAGTTTCAATGAATTCGTAAGAAATAATGAAGGAATGAGCTTCTATTTATAGGAAAATGGACTGAATATTAACTAATTCATGAATGGTCCAGATTGATTTACTTTTAAACGGACAGTCCATATTGATTTACTATGCAGTATAAATAAAATATTCTAATAAAATAAAATCTTTTAAATAAAATATAATATATTCTATTTATAATCTAATAAAACGAATAACTTTATAAAAATATTCTGATTTATATAAAAAGATTTTACTCTGCATGCACTATGCGACATTATGCATAATAAAATATAATATAGTCTAATTATTGTCTAATAAAACAAATAACTTTATAAAAGTATTCTGTTTTATATAAAAAGATTTTACTATGCAAAACATTATGCAGGCACTATGCAATACTATGCATAATAAAATATAATATATTTTAATTATTGTCTAATAAAACAAATAACTTTATAAAAGTATTCTATTTTATATAAAAAAAATTTACTATACAAAATACTATGCATAATAGAATATAATATATTCTAATTATTGCCTAATAAAACAAATAACTTTATAAAAGTATTATGTTTTATATAAAAAGCTTTTCCGTTTTATTACATTAATAATATACTAATAAAACAAAATTTATATAATATATATATATACAAACTTCCGTGACTTCATAAAAAGACACCTCAATATATTTAATAACATTTATCATCATTATTATAATTCACAATATTAATCGACCAGGTCGTTTCTAGGAAAGAGGGGGATGTCCAATAAGGATTTATCCTTATTGGCGTGCAATTAGGTGACCAAACCTCTCCTTGGCAGAACTTCTAGACATCGTTAATATTGCAAATAATAATATTAATAACTCTGTCATCTCAATTATTGATTTAATAATATATAAAATATCGACAATAATTGAATCAAATAACGTGAGATACTATGCAATAATTACTGAAGCAATAATTGAACAAAACTGAGTGACTTCTCACGTACGCATCAATAATCAATATCGTGTGCTACTATGCAACCACGCGTATTACTATACTTTTACTTTCGAGTAGTTCAACAGTTTTAACGGTAAAACTTCCGCCGTTATTTTCATAAAAATATTTTTGTACTTTTCTCAATCTAACAATAATTCTGTTGTGGGGTCCACCAATGATTGTGTCGTCATACGGATATTCCCCGACAAAAAGAATATTCCGTAACCAATCGAATATTATGTAACAACTTGCATACTTTGTAAAATTTATAAATATTACCCACAACGATAACATTATATCCAATCCACACCATAATTTTGAAAAAAAAATATTTTGAGAAATTTAAATCTTTGTTCATAAAATTTGGGGTTTCACAATCTCCCCTCCTTATGAAATTTCGACCTCAAAATTTACGTACGTACCTGGTATGCCGAAGAGATTAGGATACCTTGACTTCATTTCAAATTCTAACTCTTGAGGTATAACCTTTAAGCGTAGAATATATTCCAGTATTTTAACAGGTATATCTTCATACGTTAAATTATCCGCTATCTCGTCTGGTTCTAAATCAATAATGTGGTTCGGGTCATCCACATATTTACGTAACATCGGTACGTGATAAACGTTATAAACACGCAACATATTTGGCGGTAAAACGAGTCTATAGGCCATAGTTCCTACTCGATCGAGGATTTTAAATGGGCCAATTAAAATCAAGGGTTGAGATTTCCTCTCTTCATCAATTCTTGCTTCTAGAATAAAGCCCTCTTGAACCTTCTTCTTCATATTCATCAGCTCTGAGTATGTAGCTTGAGCGGCTTTAACTTTATCGATTAAATTCGATTCTACTCGTATATTCGTTATCTTCACGTGGGTCCCTAGAGTCTTTAACTCTATCTTCATCATTTATAAGTTATAAGAAATGGGTCTTTATGTTAACAACGTCACACTCGTAACCGCATACGATCTTCTACTCAACGTGTCAGCTACCACATTTGTTTTTCCACGATGGTATTGAATGGTACAATTGGAATCTTCAACAGCTCGAGCCAACGTCTTTGGCGTATGTTACGTTCGTTTTAGTTGAAGAAATATTTAAGGGTTTTAGAAATGGGATTTTGTACTGGGGTCAGTACAAAATTCGATTTCACGCTCTAGGGTAGGCCAAGAAGTCTTCAGGAATACGTCAGGAAATTTATTAACAATAGAAATATCATTTAAAACTGTAACCCTCATCCAAGACTTGGATAGCACGTCACATTGATACCTATCAACTTGCCACCATTATTCACGATGTCTCCTACGGAAAGTCTGGCTTCGGTGCATTCCACACAAGGAAGTCACCAGATAAAGACTCGGGGCTCTTTAGTTATGGCTTGATATAACAGTGATTGACTTTAGTGGTTTGGTTTCTTGAATTCGTATAACAGGTTGGTTTGGAATATAAAAGTTAACAACCTTACGAAAATAATCAATTTTAACACGAAGAGTAGTTAACCAGTCGATTTCTAAAATTACGTCAAAGGCAAGTATTCTCAAAGAGATAAGATCAACAAGTAGCGTGAAAATGTTGATTTGAATCAAACAAGACTTATAAACCGTGGATGTAATGAAGGTTTCTCCCAACGGAGTTTCAACAGATAAATCAAAGTCTAATTTCTTCAGAGTCAAATTTAAACATTGAACGCAAGCAAGAGAGATAAAAGAATGGGTAGAACCAGTATCTAATAAGGTATAGATTTCGCTAAAATTTATAATTAACTAACCCGTGCTAACTTCGTTCGGGTTACTCTCTTTTTGAGAAGTCGCGAAAAACGCTCTTCCTAAAACCACCGACTTTGTTTTATCCGTATTCACCTTTGGTGCCACCGTCCGAGGTAGACTTGACTTCACTATACGATAAAATCGAGCTAAATGACCTTCTCTTCTTGAAATTTCCATTTCTATTATCTTGGTCATAATTACCACCGAAGTGGTTACCATTCTTGGCATGATAA
Organism: Panax japonicus; assembly: GCA_020205505.1. Taxonomy (NCBI): domain Eukaryota; kingdom Viridiplantae; phylum Streptophyta; class Magnoliopsida; order Apiales; family Araliaceae; genus Panax; species Panax japonicus. The sequence continues at coordinate 53,896,760 of CM035114.1, read as the reverse complement.
TTTCCTCCACGATGGTTATCATTGTTCCGATGGACGTTTCCACCGGTACGATTATTATCGTGTTGTTGGTCATTACCTTTTGGATGTGCTAACTCATTATCGCGCTCCAATAACTGAGCCTTATTCACAACATCTGAATATAAACAAAGTTTATGAGAAATGAGGTATTGACGTATATCGGGTTTCAAACCTCTTAGAAACATTTACGTCATTCGCTCCTCATTATCGACCAAATGGGATGCAAACTGGGATAACTCCGTAAACTTAGCCTCGTACTATGATACGGTCATATTATTTTGCTCCATTGCTTATCTCAATATTTTTAGATGCCATTTACAAACACTATCACAAAACAAGGGTTAATTGACATATCACATATTATCCTTATACTCTGACCGACCAATTAAATACCAAATAAACTTAGGTAGGTCAAACTAGCGAAGGAATTCTCCGTCTCTCCCCTCCTAATTCTTGTCTCATATCTTAGCCAGGGATCATATCCCTAAGCTTTGATACCAACTATGACGCCTCAAAAATAGGTATACATCACCCATCTTGAGTCGCCAAATACATGGTACAAAAATACAAATACAACTTAATAATACTACTGTCGTGTAAAATACGAAAAAATATAAACTGAGAGTTTTAATAAGAATATTGTCATCTAGACAATATCCACACTCAAAGGAGTCCTCATTACATTTATTGTCACACTATTTAACAGAATAGTGAGGACTACTAATACTATCATCTGGACCGTCGCTCCGTTTCCCGACTAGTCCAGGCTACGTTCTCATTTCCTGAAGAGAACAGTGAAAGAAAGGGGTGAGCTCAACTAGACCAGTATGAAATATTACGACTAAGATTATGTAGAATAAATTAGCATTAGTCTTCAACAATGTTAAATTGATAAAATATAACAAACATCAAGTTTAACTGCAGCGGAACAAGTAATCCATTAAAAGAGTCAAGTAGAGAATAAAATCTACTATCTTTTATGATTTAAAAAGGTTTTTTTATCACTTTTAACGTTGAGACTCAGCTTAATAAATAATCCACATCATCCCTTCACTACGGCCAAGGATACAATCATAAATTATCCATGCACTACGGGCCAAGGATATTCGTGTATTCATCAATGGTCATGATTATGCCAACAACTGTCCATCAATGCACTACGGGCCAATGAGGACTTTTACCACATCATTTGTAACATTACGGTCATGATTATACCGAATAATCCCTGGTCATAATCATACCAAGTCCATCTATGCACAACAGGCCACAGATGACTTTCAACATAATATAAGAATGAGGATGATGACAATGATATAAGAATCCAATAAAAAAAGTTCAAGAATTAATTTATCCAGAATTCAATAATGTCCAAATTGTCAACATGATACTGCTTTGTAGAGTAAAATTCAAGAATGCTCAGAAGAATATTTTCATGAAAAGATACTGGATGAAGCGCAAATATCAAAGATATTCCACTAATTTCATGGAGTATAGAAATTAAAACTTTAACCAACTGAGTATAATAGAATATATGAAACTGCAAATGGATTTTTGCTCGTCATGCGGTAATCCACGTATACAGATCATTTTCACAATTTAATAAGGAATGAATATAAATGATCATTCACCATGTATGTGGTAATCCATATAGACAGGTTATTCCAACAAAATAATAAAAAATGAAATAACAAAAGGATTCACCATGCGTGCGATAGACTGCACAGACAGGTTATTCCTAATAGAATAATAAAGAATGGAACCAGGTTATACGTAAACGCACAGACAGGATATTCCGATAGAATAATAAAGAACGGAACCAGGTCAGGTAAAATTCACACCGACGGGATATTTTAACAGAATAATAAACAATGGAATAACAACAGAAATCACCATACATGCGATAGACCGCACAGACAGGTTATTCCAACAGAATAATAATTAATGGAACCAGGTTAGGCGTAATACGCCCCGACAGGATATTACAATAGAATAATAAAGAATGGAATAACAGAAGTATTTCATCATGTATGTGGTACTTCGCATATACAGGTTATTCCAACATAATAATATAGAATGGAATAACAGAAGAATTTCATCAAGTATAGGGTAGCCCGCGTATACAGGTTATTCCAACAGAATAATAAAGAATGGAATAACAGAAGTTCTCTTCATGAATACGAAAGAAATAATATCCCTTATAAGTATTGAAAAAAATAATTCTCTTCATGAATACGAAAGAATAATACCCCTTACAAGTATTGAAAGAAAATAATTCTCTTCATGAATACGAAAGAATAATACCACTTACCTTAGAAGAAACTGGATATAGGAATAGTGAAGTAGAAGAATACTTTTCTTCTTTCTCTCTATAGTTTCTCTCTCTAGAGTTTCAATGAATTTATAAGAAATAATGAAGGAATGAGCTTCTATTTATAGGAGAATGGACTGAATAGTAACTAATTTATGAACGGTCCAGATTGATTTACTTTTAAATGGACGGTCCATATTGTTTTACTATGCAGTATAAATAAAATATTCTAATAAAACAAAATCTTTTAAATAAAATATAATATATTCTATTTATAATCTAATAAAACGAATAACATTATAAAAGTATTCTGTTTTATATAAAAAAAATTTACTATGCAGACACTATATAACACTATGCATAATAAAATATAATATATTCTAATTATTGTCTAATAAAATAAATAACTTTATAAAAGTATTCTGTTTTATATAAAGAGATTTTACTATACAAAATACTATGCAGGCACTATGCAATACTATGTATAATAAAATATAATATATTCTAATTATTGTCTAATAAAATAAATAACTTTATAAAAGTATTCTGTTTTATATAAAAAGATTTTACTATGCAAAATACTATGCATAATAGAATATAATATATTCTAATTATTGTCTAATAAAACAAATAACTTTATAAAAGTATTATGTTTTATATAAAAAGTTTTTCTGTTTTATTACATTAATAATACTAATAAAATAAAATTTATATATAATATATATATATATATATACAAACTTCTGTGACTTCATAAAAAGACACCTCAATATATTTAACAATATTTATCAACATTATTATAATTCACAATATTAATCGACCAGGTCGTTCCCAGGAAAGAGGGGGCTTTTCAATAAGGATTTCTCCCTATTGGCGCACAAATAGGTGACCAAACCTCTCCTTGGCAAAACTTCTAGACATCATTAATATTGCAAATAATAATATTAATAACTCTGTCACCTCAATTATTGATTTAATAATATATAAAATATCGACAATAATTGAATCAAATAATGTGAGATACTATGCAACAATTACTGAAACAATAATTGAACAAAACTGAGTGACTTATCACGTAAGCATCAGTAATCAATACCATGTATTACTGTACTTTTACTACCGAGTAGTTCAACAGTTTTAACGGTAAAACTTCCGCCGTTATTTTCATAAAAATATTTTTATCGTTTTCTCAATCTGACAACAATTCCGTTGCGGGGTCCACCAATGATTGTGTCGTCGTATGGATATTCCTCGACCAATCGAATATTATATAACAACTTGCATACTTTGTAAAATTTATAAATATTATCCCACAACTATAACATTATATCAAATCCACACCATAATTTTGAAAATAAAATATTTCGAGAAATTTAAATATTTGTTCATAAAATTTGGGGTTTCACAGTATATAAACTTCCAACCAACTTTTATATAACCCAACACATGCAAAACAATATAAACATCCATCCATATACTGATACATACACCAAAATAATATAAACTATATAAACATTAAAAACCAATATGAACTGAAGAAATATATACAAATCTAATTTTTAAGTAACATACAGTCATCCAAAGAATGAATATAAAAGTACAAGTGTAACGACCCCAAAATTCATACAATTTAATTATCGACCTCGATCGTTAATAACGTGTCTAACTTCTGATTTTACATCGATGTTAAACTTAATAAAATGTGGAATAATTTAAACTTTCCTATCTTCTTACTTTAATTCCCTGAATCAAAAACTTTATCATATACATGTCTTTGAATCATATATAATCTATGATTGATTTTATCGGAATTAATATATATATATATATATATTTACATATCAAATCGATATCCTTTATACATCGGACAGTTCAAACTTTAACTTTACAACTCAACATAAAATATACACCATAAAACATTGAGTACATCTCATGAACCTTCATCATGGTTTAAAGAAATAACAACTTTAGCTAAAATATTAATCTTCGTGTATTATTTCTGATCCATGTCATTCAAGTAGCACATAGTGTTACCTTTAATCCTTGACCTGCAAAAATGGTTATTTACAAAGTTGAGCTCGTCAACCCAGTAAAATCTAACTGTTTTCATGCATCACGTAGCACATAATAACATGTTTATCATACATCTCATAAACATTAGATTAACATAAAATACATGCCTTGATCATAAAATACAGTTCCTTACTCAATCAGCATTCATTACGTAATCAACGTAGTAATAAATTGACTTTAATGTTTCATACTTTCAACATATATATAGCACATCATGCTATTTGCAATAAAGATTTAAAACAGTTCATCACCAAGTTCACAAAGCAAATAGGAACTAAAAAACTTGCCTTGATCGTTGTTTTCCAATAATAGTTTTACAGCTTACAGCTATCTGCACTTCAGCGTGCCCTACACAATTATATAATCATGCACATCAACTATTAGTCACATAGTAATGCATAGTAGTTATAATGTAAGCTTTACTCTATATCTTATAACCCTTCCTATTATCAATACACAATGTTCAATTTGATTGTGTTAACTTTCGACTTACTTCTCACTATATTTCATACTCGAAGTTCATTCAAGTGTTTAAGTCTTGCTAAGAATCATTATTTGTTTTATATTAACCTCATTTCATATCATATAATATTCATTTCATTTGACTTAAAACATTTTTTACGTTCATTAACACTTATCACGGCGTTTCGACGTTTATTCGTCACACGTTCGGTTTGTCTCTCTTGTGTATGCTTAGTATGCTTATACAACTTACCTAATACATCATTTATCAATTTTAAGCATTATTATATTACTAACATTCATATTTTATAACTTAGAACAACATCTTTTATCGTCAGAAGCACTACACTTGCATACATGCATGCCCGACGCCCTCTGATTGCCTCTGAAAACAAAATAGTCCCAAAGATGGCCATTTTGATCCATTCTAACGACCTCAAATTGAATAACTTAAAGAATAAAAAATTTAGGTCTATTTTTCCTCGTTCTGTATCATTTTGAATCGCCTCAATCGGAGTCCGTATGAAAATGTTACGGTCATTTTACCAAAATAAGGCAAAAAGTCACACTAGACACACTATGGGAGCGTCCGCACCCATTTTCTTCCCAATTACAGCGCGCTCATGTTATCTAGCAGTGTCCAGCTGTGCGCCAGCACTTCTGGGCAGCGCACTCGCGCTTGGCTTTGCCCATATTCCAGATTTTGTAATGTTTTTACTTCAAATCTTCATAACTACTTCACTTTAAGTCAGAATTTGATGGTTTTTGACTCTATGGATTCGTAATTCATAGAACTACAACATACTAGAATTATAACAATTTATAGAAAAACTAACTAACCTAAATCTTGACCAAAAACTCATGTTCATACTAAACTTTCATGTTTTAACATGTTTAGCGAATTCATTCAGTACGAATTTGTTTCTTAACTAAATTGATTCATTCAACTTGTGTTCTTTTCGTTTTTCAATGTTCTTACAACATCCATCATCAATTTAATGTTTCCATTAAGAATTTATCATCAATTTTAGTCTCTAAGTAGACAAAAACATATATATTTTCAACCAAAACTCTAAACTACATCTTTGAACATATTCTTATGAATTTGATCACTATAAAACAACTTTTAGATTATATAGAATGGATTAAACATAACCATTAACATATATTACTAATTTCTTAACAAATTAAACATAGAAATAAAATTTCTCAACGAAAACTCAAGAGAATGCAAAAAAAAATAGATAAATACCATCAGATTCTTCTAAACCTTGCCTAGATGAATTGAAAAACCTTGTTTCTTTTGATTTTCTAGCATCTCTTCTTCTCCAATTTCACAGAGAACTTCTATTCTCTCTTAAAACTCTATAACTCTCTTCTTCAACACTCTGTTTTCTTTATTCTTAAGCTTAGGAAAAGAGCGTAAAACCAAATAACTGATATAACATAATGTGTACATCAATATGGCTTCATTAGTTACAAAAACCCAAGAGGTCTCAAGGCCATGTTTGGCTAAAACCCAATTATCCTCTTTTGCTTTATTTTAATTTCTTCCTTATTATATAATACCCTTGTCACACCCATTAACTAATTGAATTGAATCAATCTCTGTAAAGTCCCCGAACCCGAATACATTGAACCCCGAATTCGGTACTTCACGATATCATTTCTATGAGCGGAATTCTACTAATAATAATAATAAAAATATATAAAACGATCATTTTACAATACTTATTCATCAGAGTTCATCACCCAAGTACGTAACCTTTAGACATACATTACCAGTCATAATAATAATAAAACATATATCATAGTCTTCATAATCTTAACTATTACAAGTAATAATAACTGCAGTCAACCAGCTATCTTCCCTTTCCCTTTGTTTTTGACAGAACCTTCAGGTTGTTCACTCTTAACTGAAAACATTTAAATTAGCAAGGATGAGCATTTGAGTGCCCAGCAAGTATTAACAATATATATATATGAACTGAAATCATTTAAATGTTTTCTATATATACTATTCTTCTACAACAAGGCAACAGTTGTGAAGTAATCTATATCAACAATAACTACATAACTATTTCAAATTTTTGAAACTACGTACAGACTATATAAATGTTTTATATGACATAGTATGAACATTATTTTCATTTTTGAAAAGGTTAAACAGAAAATTCATCTGTAAACCGTCATAACTTACGAACACGGGGGTGATCAGCCCGTTGTGTCCTGCATTGATCAATACTACATTACAAAAATGGTGTTACCATTTACATGATCCTCCTTAGGCGCATAAAAATTTTCCCTGGTAAGGGATGTTCATATTTGTCAGGGTTCCAAGCCAAAGGTTTTACATTATCCAACTACAGATTATAATTCAACATATATATATATATATATATATATATATATATATATATATATATATATATATATATTAAAGAAGCATCAACATGCGATTAAATACTATGATTATCCAAGTGGGGACACTTGTATAATCATTTATAGAAATTAACGAACAGAATACATATATGAATTATCATATACTAACATGTTGATAATCAATAGACGTATATAATATAGACTTTAAAAATCTATATAATAATAATATAAATTTGAAACATTCTTACATATATTCAATGCATAAAGAAAATGCAAAGGTAGGGTACTTGCCTGATGCGCTGCTACAAATTCTTAACTTAATTCTACCCTTTTTATCACAACCTATCATTAAGCAAATCAATCATTCAATTAGAACATTGTATCATAACACATAATACTGCATATAGCAGTCAGCACATTCCTAATCACGTTGTCATATAACTTAATGACCATTATATCACCATTAAACATTTATAAGTCAATCCTATCTAAGTTCCGATCAATTTCTGAAACATGTCAATGTATCGACAGCCTTATAAGATAATAATCGAGTCTAAGACTCTATTCTATATCGAAATAGTTAAATAGATAACTTAAACCACAGTCACACTATTTTTCCTGACCTCATAATAATTTTAAAATAATTATTATCATTTATCATAATTTTTGAAATATCCGAATCATTATTAAATGACTTAAATATCAAACAATTCTATTAAAATATTAATTTATCATTATCCAAATATTAAAAGTTATGAATTACAACTTAAAATATTTTTAATTCACTTATATCCTTTTTAAATGATTTTTAGATAAATAAAACCATTTTTAAAACTATTTATTTAATATAATAATTAAATAAATTTAATATCATTATTATATCATTAATATTAAATTATTAATGAAATTATCCTTTAAATATTAAAAGTTATAGTTTATAACTTAAAATATCTTTAAAAACTATATTTTCATTTAAAATGATTATTATAATATAAAAATCATTTTTAAACCAAATTATTTAATGTAATTATTAAATAACTTTAATATTATTATTAATCATTAATTAATGAAATTAACCATTAAATATTAAAAGTTATATTTTATAACTTAACATATTCTTAAATATCTTATTATTATTTAAAATGATTTTTAAAATAATAAAATCATTTTTAATTTATTTATTTACTTCATTTAGTAAATAACTTAATTATCATTAATATTAATTTATTAATGAAAATTATCAAATATATTAAAAGTTATCAAAAATAACTTAAATTATTTTCTCATACCATAATATAATTTTAAATGATTTTTTTCAAATATTAAAATCATTTTTAAATAATTTATTTAATATTATAATTAAATAAATTAAATACTTTTAATATTCCAAAAATATTAAATATTTATTAAATATATTTAAAATAATTAAAAACTAATTTTCATAATTTAAAATAATTTTTTTATAATTTATTTTGTATTTTTAATAATTAAAAACTATTTTTTTCTATTTTTTATAATTTCCGGAAAATAAAATGATTTCCTTCGCTAAAGACCACCTATAGCGACAGAACCGTCGCTATAGGTGTTCTTCATGTTCTTCATACCAACCCAGATTTTCAAACTCAGAACCGAGAGGCCAAGTTTGGCCGTGATTAACTCCGTGCGTGCTGTGATTCTGGACTCGATTTTGGTCAGATTGTGTAGTACAATTACAAGACTATAAGATACAACAATAATCATGGGTAAAACACATAACACCAGGCAGATCTAGTCGTCTAAACTCGTTGTCAGAGGCTGTTCTTCATTTCTGGGTTTCCCAGAATTGAAAAACAGTCCGAATGACTACTTTTGATCGCCAGCAACTTGCTACATGTTAACTGTTTTTGAGATCTAAGAGCTTTAATGTGTAGACCACATGTAGGACTACTTACTCATTACATAAAATAAACCAAGCATCAACACATCAAACAGTTACAAGCCGGTCAACCACTGACAGAATCTGTGTTCATAAGTTTTCTGGGTTTTCCAGAAAACCGTAAATATGGATTTCTCTACTACTTTGACCAGCCACAAATTTCAGTATAGGAAATGTTTTAACAATATAAAAGCATGATTCTATAGTCAATATACTAGACTACAACCTAGCTTCAACAAATCAAACAAAACAACAACTACCCGCAAGATCAGAAGCCACAAACATATTGTCAGACACTGAAAACCGTTTCTGGGTTACCCAGAACTCCGACAGTCAAGCTCGGTCAACGTGCTTTGACCTCAAATAACTTTTGATCTATAATAGATTTGATCTTGATTTTTTTTACAGATAAAAGACAACATTGCAAGCTACTAATAACAACTTAAAAACAACACAAAACATCATCGAGTAAGGATCTGTGGCCACTGACATTCATTGTCAGGCCACAGAATCAAGCTATACCCGGATCTTGTAGATCTTCAATTCTGAGCGTCTAGATGTTATGGATCTAACATCTAGCAACCCAGATCATCACTAGATACTAAAACTAACATAATGCAACACTTAAACACAAAATCTAACAACAAATTCTGGACAGATTTTCTAGCTTGAGTTTTATACCTTTCTTGGGTTTGATCTTGATCTAAGCTACTGATTTGATATGGAATTTCATGGGGCTTGATTTATGGGACTAATTTAGCACTGAATCTCGTTGGTTTTAGAGAGAGAAAGTCTAAGTGGGGTGTTGGTGAATAAAATAGCAAAATGAGCAATTTTTCTCTTTCTTAATCTTATATACTATGGCTAAGGAATGATTTGCTGAGTTTGCTTGCTGCCACATGTTGCTGGAAATCTGGAAAATATCAAGAGTTGGTGACCAACTCAAATCATAGCAAGATTCACACTCCATCTACTAGCACATGTGCAAAAAGGGCATAAAAGTCATTTTATTATTAATTTTTATGGAACAAAAATAATTTGGAAAAAGTTTTAGGGTTTAATAACACTAGTATATTTAATCTAGCTAATCTTAACAATTTAGGGTTTATCAAATCAATTAACTAGGATTTCTAAAGACACAATTAGGGTTTTCTAATAATTAGAAAATACAATTATAATTGAGGTTTTCTAATTTAATACACTTTAAAGTAACACATAAATTTATATCATATAACACAGATATATACAGTATTAAATCTTATACAGTGAAACTAGGGTTTTCGAATACTATAACACAATTAATCAATTATTATCAGCTCTCGTACATGCAATTCATATTATAACACTTAAAAATATTCAAATATCATAATGTTATTATTATTCATTATCCAAGACCAAGATTAGGGTCGGTAAAAATATTATTAGGGTTTGGTCGTAATATAATAAAATAATTTCACACATTAACATTGCACTCATAATCATGCATATTTATAATACTAACAAATAATAATATTATATTATTATTCTCATTCCCTGATAAAAATCCGAAATTAGGGTTTGGATTCTATATCTGATTTACCTTTCATAAATAACTTAATTAACTGAATAAACTTCATTTAATAAAATAATTGTTATAAATATTCTAAAAAAAATTCATAATAGTAAATTTCATTTTCATAGAAAATAATCGATAAAAACATTTTCAATATGGAAATAATTATTATAAAATATATTTGATAATAAACAATGATTCTAAAATAAAATCATTTATAATTTTCCATGTAATAAATATATTTTATATTTACCACATAAATACATATACACAATATCTTGTACAAATCCTCATCCTTAAAAAAATAAATTATACACAAAATTTCTTATTTAATTATATAAAAAAATATCGGGTTGTCACAATCTCGATTCATTTTTAAATCCAATTAAACCTTACTAATAAAATTATAACTTCTATTTAGCCAATATAATTATAATTTTATTTAACAACCATTAATCCTCTAATTTAATTACTCATTTAAATTAGACTATTTTCATTCCCTTGATATCATCACACTTTAAACAAATTATTCCATAACAATTTTCAACTAAAATATTCATTTTAAATTTAATAAATATTCCAACTAAAATATTTATTTTATCCGATAAATATTTTAACTATTTACGAGATTCACAATCGTATTACATTAACATATTTATATGTAATATATATTACTTTCTCATCTTATTAAAACAAATATATTTACATTAACTCACCATTTTAATTAAGTGAATTAGTTGCCTTATTTATGAAATTTAATTCATTACAATTCAATTGTCAATCGAGGCATGATAATAATATTATATTATTTCATAATATAATTCTCAGCTCTATTTAAATTAACCAATATTTATTTAGTTAATTCTTTTTTCTACCATATTCCACATATTACATTTATATGTAACATATGTTACTCTCTCATTTTATTAAAACACATCATAATAAGATTTTTATCCATTAAATTCTTATTTTAATTATTTTACATTTGTAGACACTCAAAATTTTCTGCACCCCTGTTACTAACATTGCAGGAGGGCAGATTCATCTTTTAGAGATAACCTTGGAAGACGACTCATATTCGTTCCGGATACCACCGGAAGTTCAGCTTAATCCCGAAACACACACCGGGAGTATCAAGTCCCAACCTCGGAGATAACCCCGAGGCATGCAGTTCAAATACCGGAAATTCCACTGGAGAAGGCCTATTCATCTCGGAGATAACTCCGAGATATTCAGTCTCGGTCCTGGAAGTAACACCGGGAATAACAGTTTCATCCTTGGAGATAACCCTAAGGAATGTCATTGCAGTTCCGGTGATAACCTCAAAAATGCTTGTTTCAAATGCATGCAATCATCTTCAACCACGGGACTCACACCGAGGCACTCAGTCTAAAGACTCGAAGATAACACCAGGAAGACAGGCACACCTCAGAGATGACCCTGAGGACCTTCATCACTTGCAGCAGTCCAATCTCAAATGTAACCCTGAGGAATGTTTGCTTTATCAGCATAAACTGGAGATAACCCCAGTAGGGGCAAAGTCATCATCTTGCCACCTCTACCACACATTGCGCCATCTCAACATCTCATACATATATTTCTACACAACAATGTCCTAGAAGAACAAAGGAGGTCCAGTCCCAAGTGAGTATTACATAGGATACACCGGATAGAATTTGAAGCTTGAAGACCATGGGCATGGTCCCCTCTTCTTGACTTCGTAAAACCTCTAATCACTTGTCATTGCGAAACTCTCGACAATGGCAGGTCTGAAATAGGTCTTATATACCTCAGTCGGATGCCCGGATTGCAGTTCTGAAAGTTCGAGCGAACATCATAGTGCACGCATGCACGTATTTCGAGACAGCAGAACCCGCAGAGCTCGCGGCACCCCGGGCAGCCGTAAGTACACCTGCAGCGAGCCGCACCCCCTCTATAAATAGAATGCTTGGGGTGGCCATTTAGAAAAGAAAAAAGGCGAGGAAGCCCTGTCCAATTTGCTATGTACACATGCTAAACTGAGTGCTTTCTCATTTTAAACATTTGTGAGCTCATATATAGCTACTTTTTTACCGGCGGAAACCGAGTGTTCATCCATTTAAAGCTATAGAAGTCTTCTTTGGCAGTCCACTATAAGCCTTCTTACACTTTAAAGCCTTTCTCTTTATCTTTGCACACATTGTTCTTCACGTTAAGAGTCATGTTGCGTGTGTAGGCCCAGACTTTGGTCCGTGGTTTTCATTTCTATCTATATATATTTATGTATGGATCAACATTATCGAGTTATACCTCGATTAAGCCTAGACTTATGTCTGGAGCATTTATTTTCTTTCGTATATATATACTTATATATAAGAACTATTGTCGAACTATGTTCGATGAGCCTGGATTTTACATCCAGAGCGTTTACTGCATTAATATATATATATATATATATATATTTACATTTTGTCCCGCCTGGAGTTTACTTCGAGGCGGTTGATCGCCTTTACAACTTTATTTACATTTCTGATCCCCCGTGGAGGTGCTTCGTGGTTGTTGATCCTGTTAATATATATTTATCGCTTTTATATATTTACATTTTCGAAACCCCATGGAGGTGTTTCATGGTTGCTGATCATGTCTGTATATATATTTACAGCTTTTATATATATATATATATATATATATATATATATATATATATATATATATATATATATATAACTGCTTACTTCTTTCATACAAATTGCGGCATCATGTGAGCCTAGGAATCATGTGATCACATATTCAGTCCACTAAATCTAGATTCGGTTCTCGTGATGGACATTTTCAGCTGTAAGCAGCTTGTAAATTATTCATGGTGCTTGAATTTCCTTAGATGGCTTTCATGCCCATGAGGAGTTCGGCACTACTTTGTACATTATTTTTTCAAAGATACCTCGCATCTCGAAAATTAAAAGCAATCAAGCCGAACATTTAATAAAATGGAAGTATTAAAAGGCCTTAATTACTATTGAGCATAAGGGTTTGAAAAAATCTTTTTACCAAAACATCACTGCTTTATCTTGTTTAAAACTGAATTTTTACACAAATTCAAACCCTTTGTATATGAGTGCGAATGAGGCCTCGCACTACTTCTATATAATTGTACATTGACCCACACACACACACATATTCATATAACAATTTTGTTGAGAAGTGGCGGTCACCGTGGTAACACGGATGTCACGGGGTTCCTAACACCTTCCCTCCACATAATCAAGCCCCGGGACCCTAAATGAATCTCGGTTTCACAGACCCGTTTTACAGTGTTACATCAGTGGGTCAATATGCAAACCTTTTCTCAGTTGTGTTGGTTCAACCATTTAAAAACACCAACTAGCGACTCTTAACAGTCCATTCGTTGACATGATACATGTTGGACCTTTTTCACTTGTTTTTTTAAACAAATCTCACCTGATTTTGATTGATTGATTCTTATATCATTGTCATCATCCTCGTGCTTATATTGTGATAAAAGTCTTCTTTGGCCCGTAGTGCATAGTTGGACTGTTGATTCGTATGATTATGACTATGTATCGGTATAATCATAACCTGTAATGTTACAAATGATGTGGTAAAAGTCCTCATTGGCTCGTAATGTTATAGTTGTTGGCATGATCATGACCATTGGTGATAATAACGAATATCCTTGGCTCGTAGTGCATGGATAATTTGTGGATGTGACACAAATGAATATCATTGGCCCGTAGTGCATGGATAATTCATGGATGTGATACTAACGAATATCATTGGCCCATAGTGCATGGATAATTCGATGATATGAATTATTTATTGAGTTGTGTTACAGCGATAAAATATTGATGATAAACTTTTATATCATAGAAGATAGTAGATATCATGCTCTACTTACCTCTTCTAATGAATTGTTTGTTCCACTACAATTAAACTTGTTGTCTATTTATTCTATAAGTTTAACACTATTGAAGGCTAACGATAATTTATTCTGCATTATCTTTGTCATAATATTCTTTACTGGGCTAGTTGAGCTTGCCCTTTTCTTTCATTGTTCTCTTCAGTAAATGAGAATATAGTTGGGACTAGTCGGGGAACGGAGTGATGGTCTGAGATGGTGGCTATATATTTTATAAAATAGTGTGATAACAATTGTAATGAGGACTCCATTTGAGTTTAGATATTATCTACGAGACTTTATTCGTGTTAAAACTCTTAGCTTATGTTACACTGCAGTTGTATAATTAAGTTTGTATTTGTATTCTGTACCATGTATTTGGTGACTCAGAATGGGTTGTGTATACCTATTTTGGGGGCGTCATAGTTTGTATCAAAGCTTAGGGATATGATCCCTGGCTAAGATTTGAGACTAGAACTAGGAGGGGAGAGACGGGTAAATACTTCCCTAGTATGACCTACTTAAGCTTATTTGTTATTTAATTGGTCGGTCAGAATGTAGGAATAATATGTGGCATGTCAATTAACCCTTATTTTGTGGTAGTGTTTGAAAATGGCATTTAAAAATGTTGAGATAAGCAATGAAGCACATGAGACCGTTGAGTCACTGATGATCAATAACCAGGATAATGTGCATCAGGAAGGCAATAATCCTCAGGTAAACAACAACACCGACCAAATGATGAAAAACGAGGTGTTTAGGAGCTTTCTACAATTCATGCAACATCAGGCGAAAGAGACTCCTGTTCAAAATGTAGGTGGAAACACTGGCAACTCATGGATGGTCACCGATAAGAAATTCAAGGAGCTGGGGCCACCTGGAGTTTTTGGGAAAGCCAGAACCACTTAAGGCAGAGACGTGGATTAAGCAAATCACCTAGATAGTTGATGTCTTGGGATGCTCTGAGGAGCAAAAGGTTCCCTTTGCCACCTTCATCTTGGGAGCAGAGGCATATCATTGGTGAGAATCTGTAAAGCGTACTCAGCCTGCCGCACTGAAGATGACTTGGGAGAAGTTCCAAGAATTTTTCAACGACAAGTACTTTCCTGAAAGTATTCGTCACATGAAGGAGGTAGAATTCATCAAGCTGGGGTAAAATAATATGACCGTGTCGCAATACGAGGCTAAGTTTGCCGAGTTATCCCGATTTGCATCCCATTTAGGTAGATAATAAGGAGCGTATAACGCGAATATTTCTAAGAGGTTTAAAACCTGAAATACGTCAATACCTCATTTCTCACAAACTTTGCTTGTATTCAGATGTTGTGAATAGGGATCAGTTATTGGAGCGCGATAATGAGTCAACCCAACCAAGAGATAGCAGCCGAAAAAATGATAATACCAGTGGTAGTAGTAATCAAAATGGTGACAACAAACATGGAGGAAATCAACATGCCAAAAATGGTAACCACTTCAATGGTAATCCTGGCCAAGATAATAGAAGAAATGAGTCGAGTGAAAAATTCAAGAAGAGAAGGTTCGATGGAAAGACAGCAGCACCAGCACCCATTTTCAAGGAAGTAGAACGACCACCGGTCGTATGCTATAAATGTGGAGAGGATGGACACATTAGTCCAAACTGTACGCAGCAACCTAAAGCGTGTTACAATTACGGAAGAGAAGGTCACCTAGTCTAATTTTGTCGTGTAGTGAAGTTAAGTCCAGCTGGGATGGAGACACCAAAGGTCATCCCAAACAAGTTAAAGCTAGTAGTTCAAGGGAGAGCATTTGTCGTAACCTCCCAAAAAAGTGAGGAACCCGAACGAGGTTATCAGGGGTAAGCTAATCATAAACTCTTGCGAAGTCTATACCTTATTTGATACCGGTTCTACCCATTCTTTTATTTCTCCTACTTGCGCTCAACGTTTAAATTTAACTATGGAGAAATTAGACTTTGACTTATTTGTTGAAACTCCGTTGGGAGAAACTTTCATTACATCCACTATTTATAAATCTTATTTTATTTAAATTGACACCATCACATTACCTGTCAATCTTATCTCTTTGAAAATACTTGCATTTGATGTAATTTTAAGGATTAATTGGTTAACTACTCAACATGCAAAAATTGATTATTTTTGTAAGATCGTTAGCTTTCATATTCCTAACCAACCTATTATGAGAATTAAAGCAACCAAACAACTAAAGTCAATCACTGTCATATCAAGATATAAAGCCATTCATTTATTGAAAAACTAGATGTCAAGCTTTCTTAGCCCATGTCACGGATTTAAACTAAAATACGTTAGATTTGAATGATATTATTATTGTTAATAATTTCCTGACGTATTCCCTGAAGAACTTCCTGGCCTACCCCCAGAGCATGAAATCGAGTTTTGTATTGACTTTGAACCCGGTACAAAACCCATTTCCAAAGCCCCATATCGAATGGCTCCTATTGAACTTCAGGAGTTAAAAACCCAACTACAATAATTATTAGACATCGGTTTCATTCGTCCTAGTATGTCTCCTTGGGGTGCTCCTGTTCTATTCGTAAAGAAGAAAGATGAGAGTATGCGACTTTGTATTGATTATCGAGAGTTGAATCATGTCACCGTCAAAAATAGGTACCAGTTACCTCTTATTGATGACCTATTTGACAAGTTACAAGGTGCCAAATTCTTTTCAAAGATCGATCTTCGTTCCGGATATCATCAGTTAAAGATTAAAACTGATGACATTCCAAAGACTACTTTTAGAACTCGGTACGGGCATTACGAATTCCTAGCCATGTCTTTTGGATTGACTAATGCTCCTGCTGCCTTCATGGATATGATGAACCGAGTATTCAAGGAATATTTGGATCATTTTGTGGTTGTCTTTATTGATGACATCCTCATATAATCAAAAAGCCGTGAAGATCATGAGCAACACTTGAGGCCGATACTCCAAAAGCTTCGTGAAAACTAAGCTATATGCCAAGTTGAAGAATATGAGTTCTGACTTGAGTAAGTAGCATTCCTTGGGCACATGATATCAAATCATGGAATATCTGTTGACCCAGTGAAGATTGAAGCAATTTAAAGCTGGGAGCAACCTAAGTCAGTGACCTAAGTACATAGCTTTCTGGGCTTAGTTGGTTATTATCGGAGATTTGTGGAAGGTTTTTCTCAAATTGCCACTCCGTTAACTCACCTGACTCGAAAAGATACAAAATTCGATTAGAGCAAGGAATGTGAGAAGAGTTTTCAAGAACTCAAGAGGAGACTCATTTTAGCACCTGTTCTGACAATACCATCTGGTTCAGAGGGATTTCTCATATACAGCGATGCTTCAAGCAAAGGTTTAGGATGTGTTCTCATGCAACATGAGAAAATCATATCCTATGCCTCACGACAACTCAAAGAATATGAGAGGAATTATCCTAATCATGATCTAGAGTTGGCAGCAGTCATTTTTGCGCTAAAGATTTGGAGGTATTACCTGTATGGGGAGAAGGCGGAGATCTATATAAATCATAAAAGCCTCAAATATTTCTTCACACAAAAGGAACTCAACATGTGGCAACGACGTTGGCTCGAGCTTTTGAAAGATTACGATCATATCATTCAATACCATCCTGGAAAAGTGAACGTGGTAGCTAACGCGTTAAGTAAAATATTGTATGCGGGTACGAGTGCGATAGTTTCAACGCAAAGGCCCATTTAGTATGACTTACAAAGGATGGTGATAGAGTTAAAGAATCTAGGGACCCACATGATGATGTCAAATATATAAGTAGAACCGAATTTAATGGATAAAGTTAAAGCTACTCAAGCTAAGGACCTGGAGCTGATGCGTATAAGGAAAAAAGTACAAGAAGGTGCGGAAGCAAGAATCGATGAAGAAGGAATACTTCGAGTTAACTCCGGACTTTGTATTCCTAATAACTCTGATTTTAAATATAAAATCATGATGGAGGCGCACAACACACTGTTTGTAATCCATCCTAGGAGATATGAAGAGAGAGATAGCGGAGTTTTATCTCAAGGTGTTTAACTTGTCAACGTGTCAAGGCGGAGCATCAAGTGCCAAAAGGTTCATTGTAACCACTTGAAATTCTAGAATGGAAGTGAGAGCACATTACCATGTATTTCGTTACTGGTCTTCCCAAGGTTTCTCAAGGCACATATGTAATTTGGGTCATTATTGATAAATAAACCAAGTCTGCTCATTTCTTACCTATATGAAAAACTTATTCACTTTAACGTCTTGCTCGTATATACATAAATGAGATTGTAAGACTGCATGGTATGCCAGTATCCATAGTTTCTGATCGAGACCCAAGATTCATTTCACGATTTTGGGTTAGTTCGCAAAAAGCTATGGGCACGGGTTTACGATTTAGTTCGGCATATCATCCTTAGATAGATGGGCAGTCGAAAACGGACTATCCAAACTCTTGAAGATCTATTAAGACTATGTATCCTTGACT
This sequence comes from Panax japonicus, assembly GCA_020205505.1. Classification (NCBI taxonomy): domain Eukaryota; kingdom Viridiplantae; phylum Streptophyta; class Magnoliopsida; order Apiales; family Araliaceae; genus Panax; species Panax japonicus. The sequence continues at coordinate 53,877,681 of CM035114.1, read as the reverse complement.
TCAAAGGAAGTTGGGAACAAGTTCTTACCATTAGTGGAATTCTCCTACAACAACAATTATCAAGCAAGTATAGGCATTGCTCTATTCGAGGTGTTGTATGGACGCAAGTGTCGTTCTCCAGTATGCTGGGACGAGGTGGGTGAAGCAATGTTGTTAGGACCAGAATTGGTACGTATGACTATGGAAAAGATTCAAATGATCCGACAACATATAAAAATCTCACAACATCGACAAAAGAGTTATGCTAATCTTCATCAGAGGGACGTGGAATTCAATGTTGGAGATCATGTGTTGTTACGTGTTGCTCCATGGAAAGGAGTTACGATATTTGGAAAGAGAGGAAAGCTCAATCCTCAATTCATTAGCCCATTTAAAATCCTCGATTGAGTAGGAACTTTGACCTATAGACTCACCTTACCGCCAAGTATGTCTCGTATTCATAACGTTTTTCGCATATCTGTGTTACGTAAATATGTGGAGGACCCGAATCACATTATTGAATTAGAACCAGACGAGATAGCAGAAGATTTAACGTATGAAGAGGTACTTGTTAAAATCTTGGATAAGAAGAAACATATTCTACGCTCAAAGGTTATACCTCAAGGTAAAGTTTTGCAGAGAAACCACGATATTGAGGAAATGACTTGGGAGTTATAATATGAAATAAAAATAAGGTATCCTCACCTCTTCGACATAACAGGTATGTACAACAATTTCGAGGATAAAATTTCATCAGAAGGGGAGGTTGTAAGACCCCAACTTTTATAAATAAAGATTTAATTTTCTCTAAATATTATTTTTGAATAATAAGGTGTGGATTTGATATAATGTTATACTTGTGGGTAATATTTTAAAATTTTACAAAGTAAGCAAATTGTCATAAAATATTTGTTTGGTCGGAGAATATTAATTTTATTAGGAAATATTCGTACGACGACATAATTATTGGTGGACCCCACAACGGAATTACTGTCGGAGTTAATTAGAAAACAACATAAATAACTTTTTATAAAAATAACGGCAAAAGTTTTACTGTTAACTGTTTCAATACTCGGTGATAAAAGTACAGTAATACGTGTGGTTGCATAGTATCACACGGTATTGTACAGTATCTTTGATTATTGATGCTTACATGAGAAGTCACTCATTTCCATTCAATTATTACCACAGTAGTTGATGCATAGTATCTCATATTATTGATTCAATTATTGTCACAGTATCATCTGTACAATATTTTATATTATTAAATCAATAATTGAGATGATAAAGTTATTCATATTATTATTTGCATTATTGACGATGTCTAGAAAGTTATGTTGAGGAAAGGATTTTGGTCACCTAATTGTGCGCCAATAAGAGAAATCCTTATCGGAAAGCCCCATCTTTCCTGGGAATGATCTAGTTGTTAATATTGCGAGTTATAATATTAATAATGAATAAATGTTATTAAAATATATTTTGAGAAGTCAAGTGAATTGAGATAAATAAGGGGTTTTTTATGAAGTATTTGTTATAAATTTGGCTTATTATATGGACCCCCACTTACTCATTTTTCAAAATCATCGGTAGAAAGTTATCTCAGTTTTCTTATTACTTATATTTATATATATATATATATAATATATAAGTTTTGTTTTTTATATAGAATAGAATATATTATATTTTATTGTGTATAGTACTGTATAGTGTGTGCATAGTGCAGCAATAGTAAAATTAAATTTTTTTTAAAGTTTCGGCCGAACGTCGCCCGTGAATTCTTCCTACTGTGCGTCCGTGATTTTCTAAATTCTAATAGTATCCTTTAATTCTCCTATAAATAGGATGCTTAGTTTAGAAATGAAAATCACACTAGCATCAGAGAATTCTTCTTCTATAATATTGAGCGTATTTCTTTAGAGTTTAAGGAAGCTTTGGGTGTAGAAAATAGTACAAGTTTTCTTCAAGAATATCCCCGCCCTACCAGTCATAAATAATCTATAAGACCCCAACTTTTATGAATAAAGATTAATTTTCTCTAAATATCATTTTGAATATTATGGTATGAATTTGATATAATGTTATAGTTGTGGGTAATATTTACAAATTTTACAAAGTAAGCAAGTTGTCATAAAGTATTCGTTTGGTCAGGGAATATTTATTTTATCAGAGAATATTCGTACGATGGCAAAGTATAAGTTTTCTTCAAGAATATCCCCGCCCTGCTAGTCAGAAATACTCTCCTTTTAAGGTAAAGTATATTATTTTTGTTCAATATTCGTAAGAAATAATATTTTCTTCCATACTCTGTAGTATATGTAAGTAATATTATTTCGTTTCAGATTCCGAATTCTACACTCATTTTGTTAAGTATTGCTTCTATACTCCTTGAAATTAGTAGAATATCCTTGAAATTTGCGCTTCATCTAGTATCGTTTCACAGGAATATTTTTCTAAACATTCTTGTTCAATTTTGATCTTTTCATACCGGAGTACTATTCACATGGTACTATTCATGAAGTACTATTCATGGGGTACTATTCACTCGGGATACTATTCACGACAAAAATTGATTCTTTTCTGTCCAAATTATTTTTGATACATGAATAATATTCTTGAATTTTATTCCACAAAGCAGTTTTCATGTTGATAATTTGGACTATTTTAAACTCTGGATAAATTAAAAATCTTTAATATTTATCCTTGATTTCGTTTGATTGATGATTATATCATTGTCATCATCCTCATGCTTATATCATAAGCTGAGAGTTTTAACACGAATATTTCTTTAGAGTTTAAGGAAGCTTTGGGTGTAGAAAATAGTACAAGTTTTCTTCAAGAATATCCCCGCCCTACCAGTCATAAATAATCTATAAGACCCCAACTTTTATGAATAAAGATTAATTTTCTCTAAATATCATTTTGAATATTATGGTGTGAATTTGATATAATGTTATAGTTGTGGGTAATATTTACAAATTTTACAAAGTAAGCAAGTTGTCATAAAGTATTCGTTTGGTCAGGGAATATTTATTTTATCAGAGAATATTCGTACGATGGCAAAGTATAAGTTTTCTTCAAGAATATCCCCGCCCTGCTAGTCAGAAATACTCTCCTTTTAAGGTAAAGGATATTATTTTTGTTCAATATTCGTAAGAAATAATATTTTCTTCCATACTCTAGTATATGTAAGTAATATTATTTCGTTTCAGATTCCGAATTCTACACTCATTTTGTTAAGTATTGCTTCTATACTCCTTGAAATTAGTAGAATATCCTTGAAATTTGCGCTTCATCTAGTATCGTTTCACAGGAATATTTTTCTAAACATTCTTGTTCAATTTTGATCTTTTCATACCGGAGTACTATTCACATGGTACTATTCATGAAGTACTATTCATGGGGTACTATTCACTCGGGATACTATTCACGACAAAAATTGATTCTTTTCTGTCCAAATTATTTTTGATACATGAATAATATTCTTGAATTTTATTCCACAAAGCAGTTTTCATGTTGATAATTTGGACTATTTTAAACTCTGGATAAATTAAAAATCTTTAATATTTATCCTTGATTTCGTTTGATTGATGATTATATCATTGTCATCATCCTCATGCTTATATCTGTTTTGGGGGCGTCACATACTTGGAGTGTGATAATGTAAAGTTTTAAACATTAGGGTCATAATTGTAAAATGGGTCATACTTCGAGGGACAAAAGTGTAGTTAGCACGAATTAGAAAGGACTTTCTAATTTACATTAACTGTTGGGTATTTTAGAATCGAAATACATATAATCAAATAAATAAAACTTGACAGTAATTTCATGTTTTATATTTGATTGGGACATTATGCATTAGAATGATTAAATTGTATTGTAACTATTCACAGAATATGTTCTTCGTATTCTTTATAATAATCTTTGTGATTATTGTTGAATTTATATTATCCGAATAGTCATGATACATTATTTATAAGGTGTCACTCGTGATGTAGAATAAGTATTATTTATTTATGTTTGAATTAAAGGAGTTTAATTCATTATAAATAATATTAGAATTTTCTAATTTATTTATTCTACTATTGGCTTAATATTGAATCTAGAGGGTCACACCACAAAAGGAGTAATATGATTTTAGAATAATTGGCTTAAAAATAATAAATTAAGTGTATTTAATTTATTAGTGGAATAAATTAAATAGCTTAAGATTTATAATTAAGTATTTGGAGAAATACCAATATTATAAATTAATAAGATTAGACATTATTATTGTTGTTGTTGTTGTTGTTATTATTAATAAATTGACTAAATAATAATAATAATAATATAGTATTTGGAGAAATATTAATATTTATAATTAAGTATTTAAAGAAATACTAGATTATAAATTAATAAGAGGAGTCTTATTATTATTATTATTTAGTTCCTAATTAGATTGGGAATTAAATTAAAACTCAATTCCTTAAAGGTTAAGGATTATGGTTAGTCTTTAAATAAGAAGGGTCTTATTGTGGGTAAGACTAATGCTAACGCATCTTGCTTCTCTCTAGCAAATATTCTTAAAACGCTAAGTTATTAGAAAAGCGAGAATTAGGATTAGCCATCCAAGACCTAGTTGAGTCTAAATTAATTCTTCAATCAATTACTCTTGGCGGATACCTATTGGGTGTTGCATACTTTTGTGACGAACGTATGTGATCCATGGATTGGAGAGATCATGAAAGATCAAGGATTCGAATTTGGAGTCTTCATCGAATGTTACACACTTCAAAGGTATATCTTTATCTTACTCAATTAATAAGTTTACATAAGGCTACACAATGGATTGCTAAAAAATTTCAATTTGCTACTTTACATGCTTACGCTGTAATTTCAATTTGATTGTATGCTTTGATTCATTTTTAGCAATCCAACAGTGATATCAAAGCCTCCTTATGCAAATCATTATTGTTAGTGATTCAATATATGTGTTGATATGGGTTTAGAACTAATTTTCTGGGCAAAATAACGAACTTTTTGTTTCTGGTACGCAGTGCGGCCGCGCCGCTCCAAGCCTAATTTGGAGAGTAGTCATGCCTGATGCCAAAATCGACTAAGGTGCAGCGCGGCCTCGTCATTCCCTAGTGCAAACTGGGCGCGGCTGCGCTGGACCCCAAGTTTTGAATTTTGAATTTTGAATTATTTTTTCAAATTTACTTCAATTAAAATAAAAGGTTTAATTTTAAATTAATCTGGTATTAAAATAAAGATGTTTGTTTTAAATGGAATTGAATTCCAAGATTGCTAAAAATAAAAGAGTTCATTTTAATTTGGTTTTTGTTTAAAATAAAAAGAGTTTTGTTTTGTTTCAAAAATTGGATTACTAGCAAATTTTTTATTTCCCATTAAATGATATCAACATATATAATGAATGTTTAATTTATATTGATGCATATGATGATATGTATGATAATATAGAAGATAATTATGGACCTTTGACCAATGTCATTGGATTTAATTTTAATGGATGCTTGAATATATGTGGTTTTTATAAATGGGGTTTGCGTACCTAGCCTCTCTAATATTTTGATGTAGATTCTATCTCCCTCATATGTACTTCCCCTTGACTAGTGATCAAGGTTTCTACTTTATAATAAATAGATTGTAATAGGATAATATCGAATTGTTCGAAAAATTGGAGACGAGGAGGAGCGACAAAGAACCATTTGTAATGAAACTCGTCTTGAATGTAATGGTTATATTCATTATTTTATTCTTGAACCCTAGGTTTGACCTTTTGGTTCATGGTGGCTCCAATGAACCAAATTAGAATTAAATCCATAATCATCCAATGTAGAATACAGTCTACAGATGCATTCTAATTATATAGTAAATATATTATTATACATGTGGATGTATGTTTAATTAATATGACGCGTATATACATATATGTATATATATATATATATATATATATATATTCGTAAGCGCTAATCAAGATGAGACTAAATAATACCAAAATCATCAAAAAATAATATAATAAGTTGAGTATGTTCAAAGACATTGGAGAATGTCGAACGTAGCCTTCTAGCATTGTAAAGTAATTGAGTATCTCATATTTAATGTGAGTTTATTGTGCACACACAAGGAAAGTATTAAATATTTGAGATGTTCCTTTATTACATTGGATGTTTATAAGGAATTGAATAGTATCATTTTATTGTGCACACACAAAGACTGTATTTTTTCTCTTCACTTATATGGAAATGATGGGTCTAACATAACTTAGATTATTTTAGTTCGGATATGCGCACACTTGACCATTATAATCTAAGAGGAAAAATAAATAAAAGGAGTTACATGGAGATGTAATTGAGAAGAGTTATCTACCTTTTGAAATAAGAGTTGTCTACCTTTTGAATAAACATGCAATTTTATTTAGTAATATATGATTTCAAAAAATGATCTATCTTGTTTCAGTTTCCAAAAATATAAGGAAACAAAGATTGAGCAAGATTTGGAAAGATTTTTAGAAGATTTCGTAAGATTTCCAAGGAAGAGCCCCCTCTAGGTCTTGCCTCCCTAAGGTTTTAACCCTTAGGGTTCAGCCCCCTGGGGGTTCCTTCTTCTAGGACCCCGTTTTCAAGACTTATAAAATGGACCCCTAGAGATTGTTCGGAAGCTCGAAGTATTCTTGCATGATCATTGTTTAAAGAGCGCAACTCTTGCGTAGCGGAAAATATGGGCCCAAGTACAAATTATGGTTCACATGACCTTATTGAATTAAATGCACAAATTAGGGTTCACACTATAATTAAATGAATGACAAAAAAAGATAGAAATAAATGAACAAGACCATAATTAATTAATGAATGGAGCATTAAATGAGTAAAAATGGAAAAACCTTAGGGTTTCAACCCTCTAGGGTTCAGCCACCGTAGGGATCAACCACTCTAAGATGGTTGTTGGTTGATTTTACAATCAATTAATACACGTAAGTATACGTGGTCAACGAGTAATACAATGATAAGAAAAGTATTGTTCCCACGAGGAAATATGCTAATATTTATCAATTACCAATTCCAATTCAATTAATCCCACTTTAAACTATGAAATAATATTGTGATTTGAAAATTATAATTAACAAAACTAATAACCAAGATCAAAGCTCGCGATATATATGCAGATTTAACAGGTTAAGATTAGAACTTCCCTTGGTATTTCATTTAAATCAATTATTTCCCGTTTAATTTAGTTAATTATTATAAATTGTTATCCAAGAATGCTTTATAGCACTCACACACTTCTTTCGAAAGAGATGTGAACAAATCCCCCTAAATTTGTTCTCTACGAATCAGAATTATGAGGAACACACTAGTTAATCAACTCACTATATTCCTATGTGAATCAAGTAATTAATTAGGGTTTTACGCACAAATTCTTTCAATAGATATAAAAGACACATAGGTATATTCCTATTCTGCATGTTAATCATATTAACCCTATTAAGATTATATGAACAGATGTTATTATATCCAAATCTCAATCTATACTCTATTTTTTAATTTATATAGCAATTATTCAATAAATGTAAGATATAATAAACGATTCAATAAAAACCAACTTTCATTCAATGGGAAGATTTAATTTAAACTACATACCAAGTTCTATTGCAATCTTAATTAAAGTTTAGTTCATAATGATAAAGAATAACATTATCCAAAATAATAATCCAAACATCCCAGATAATTACAAAGATTAAGAACTAGAGAAAAGTTTAGAAGAACTTGTCAGATTGCTCGTAATCCTCCACTTGATATTTAGCCTCTGAAATCTCCTTCGTGTTTGTTCTCTCTACAATTCTCTTGATAAAATCCTTGATTCATCTTTTCTAAAATCTTCTTATCTTTATATTGGTCCTAACCCTCTTACAAATTCCTGTTTGGCTTCAAAATTCCAATTCAGCAACAAAACACCAACAATGACTGTAGCCTAATGCGCTAGGCGCTAGGAATTACATTGACCAAACGCACTAGGCGCTAGGCAAGGACCAGGTATTTACAAAATGCCACTCGGCTCTAATTTTAATGATGTTTAAACCTTTTCTTCTCTCAAATGACCAAATTATCCCAGCTGCTCCATCCTACAAGAAATAAACACAAAAACCAATAAAAATATACTAAAAATACTCAAAGATAACAATAATTAACCTTAAGAATACAATATTCGTAGGTATAAAACCCATTCATCAATGAGTCTTCCTTAAGGAAAAGATAAATCAATCTCTTCCCAAACTGGATTTGGTTGGAACTATCGGAAGAAAAACAAGGAAAACAAACAAAAGATGAACAAAAGAAAATCAAATTACCTTCTAGGGTTCGCTCTCCTAGGGCGCACTACCTCATTCTCTCGATTTGTGTGCTGAAAGGGTTTTGATAGATGCAATAACAGAGAAATGACCTCGACTACAAAAAAAAACTAAAATCTTATGAAACTCCAAGAAATGATTAGTCGAATCTCCATGACATTAAGATTTTCTTACAAGACCAAGAATCATGAGAAAATGATGAAAAAGGACCAAGAGAGGCCGAAACGAATGAAAAGAACTGAAGGAAGCTCAAACTTAATGTTTGGCCCCTTAGAGTTCAGCCCCCTAGGGTTCTCCCCTCTAAGGTTCAGTTCAATAAGGTGCGGCCTCACGTGTCATGTGCTGAGTTCTTCTGAGGTTTTCTAGGGACAAGATTCTCAAATAAAGAAGAAAGAGCAGGAAAATGTACATGGTTTAAGCAACAAGAGCTTTAATGCATGAGATCAAGGAGGAGCCTCCATGAGTCCCAAGCAAGAAGGCTTATGGAGGCAACTCATTTTGAGAATTGATTGATGGACTAATTGGTGGCTAGAAGGACATGGCGATCTTGGTATTATTCTGATGACTAAGGGTATTTCTGAAATTTCCCTAAGTTCATGTGCCTGTCATGTGACCACTTTCAAGAAACTTTATAAATACTCATTTCATTCGATGAAGAAGGGACTTTTGAAAGATTGGAGACTAACGGATTCTCTCTCTACCCTAGAAGGCTCTCTGGATTCTTAATACCCTAAGAAGACTCTCGGATCCTAAGAGTTCTACCACGTGTTATTGGATTAATTGCTCATCTGTTCTTTTATCATTTTCAATTCATCAATCAATTATGCACTCTTTGTGGATTTCTCTCCTCTTCAGCCAACACGAAACCTTAACCTTAATAAGGTACGATTTTCTTGCCCATATAGAGTAACCTATTAATTTAGAGCAACCAAATCCACACGGAGGATGAGGATGAATTCCCATTTAGTTTCGTAACATGTATTACATTTCATGTAATACATACCAATAAAGATGAACTAATATCATTATATATAAAAAATTATGCATCACTAATAAAGGATCCAAGTATTTTATATTATAAACATGTGTAAAAATTTAAAGATAGGTTCCACTTCCTATTTTTCTGTATTTTTTTATACAATTTATGCACAATTTTTTGAAAAATGTTATATATATATATATATATATATATTATGACTTTACCTTTCGATTTTTATTGCGAGTTACATGAATAAATCTAATTGATATAGTTTTATGATGTATTTGATACAGGGAGCCAATTTTATAATTATATCAAATCATATATTGATATATGTCGCAATTATAAATCGACTAAAATTTTTGACAATATATATAGCAGAACTCCAATTTTTTTGTATATATTTAATGCATGTCAAATTATTCACATGTATAATTTAGCAAAATTAGATTTAGTGTATCTTTCTCCAACTAATTTGCATTTCACATCTTTTAAAATAAACTATTTTTCAAATAAATTATATTCTAATTAATTTGAAATTGGATTTATTGTTTTATTTTTTATTTCATTTAGAATTTCATTGTGTTTTCATATAATCTATAATTAATTACTGAAATTATATGTGGTGTAAAATGGTAAATGAGATGAAGAATATATATGGACTCATCAAACCTACATTTCCAATATTGAACAAGTCAATTGTTTTCATCATCTGCCTTGCATGTCCACCACGTGTCATATATAACATATATACACGTACCCTACTAGTCTATAACTAAATTTCTTACTCATTTCCCGGTCACCTCGACAGAAGATCCTCTGTCCTCAAATTTTCTGTCCCCTTGTGTCTCTTCACTTAAATTTTGAAGACTAATTACAAAATGCACCCCAAACTTTACACTACTATTGATTTTTGCACTCTAAACTGAAAAAAGTGTCTAAGTACACCCCAAACTTCACTTTTACTGGATAAAAAGCACACTTTTATGACTTAACCGGTCATTTTTGACTGGCTAAAATACACACGTGAATCTGAAGGGATATTTAAGTCTTTTTCATATCTTCTTGACCAGCTTCCTCCCCTGTTTCTGAATACCGCAGATATATGAGAGAATATCAGCCTCATTTTTCCAAAGTTGCTTTAGTATATCACGAACCTGTAATGACAATGGCTCGTACCAAATAAACCGCCCGCAAGTCCACCGATGGCAAGGCCTCGATGAAGCATCTGGCCACCAAAGTCGCCCGCAAATCAGCCCTAGCCACCGGTGGAGTGAAAAAGCCCCATCACTTCCTGTCGCGGAACCGTCGCCCTCCGAGAAATTAGAAAGTACCAGAAATTAATTGAGCTCCTCATCTGTTCTTCTTCCCTTCCAGTGCCTCATCCGTGAAATCGCTCAAGACTTCAAGACCGATCTCCGATTCTAGAGCTCCGCCGTGGCTTCCCTTCAAGATGCTGCGGAGGCTTACCTCGTTGGACTGTTTGAGGACACTAATTTGTGTACCATTCACGCCAAGTGTGTGACAATCATGCCTAAGGATATCCAGCTTTCACGTCGTATTAGGGGTGAGCGTGCTTGATTGTGAGAAGTGTTCACGTCGTATCTGGTTGGTTAGGGTTTTGGTATAAAGAGGTGTTGGGGTATATGTATGTCAATTTCTTGTTGTAGCAATTTAGAAGTTGTAATTGAAGTATTTTAATGAAATTCAGAATCTTTACCGTTCAATTGATCTCTTTCCTCTGATATGTACGCATACATGTATTTAAACAGTTTGCTTTAAATTGGTAGCTTGATTGTTGCATTTGATCTTGGGACTGAGGAATATAGGTTGGTGCGATTTTCTCATTTTGAGTATTCGGATCGCGTGTTTAATATGATTATTGGATCATTGGGAGGTTTGCTTTGAGTTTTCTGTTATTCTCCCATGAGTTGTCCTGGGCAACGAGTTGACAACACGTTGCGATTTGAGGACATTTAGGTAATGAAAAAGTATGGAGTAAAGGAGTCTTGGACTAAGTTAATTTCAGCTACGCAATCAAAGTCGAGAATCCAGTAGTTGGGATATGTAAAAGGGGTTGTTCGTGCAAGGTTTACTCTGTTACTGATATCTATTAGGAGTTCTATATATTATCAAGGTTGAACAGTGCAAGGTATGATGGTGATAGAAGGCAGCTCGTCGGGTATAGATTCTCTTCTGTGGGACCTACTGTGTAAAGACGGTCAGCCGCCGGCCTCAAAAGCTTCAATTGAGGTCCATGCCAAGTGTGGAAACGAAAGAAGGGGAGGAGTGCGTGATATGTTTGGAGGAATTTGGGGGAGTTGGAGAATTGGCCAAGGAATTGCCTTGTAAACATAAATTTCATGGTGGGTGTGTAGAGCAGTGGCTAAAGATTCATGGGTCTTGCCCTATTTGTAGGTACAAGATGCCTGTTGATGAAGATCAAGATTTTAACCAGAAAATTTTCTCCGGTAACGAAGAGGGAGAGGAGACAAATTTGGGTTAGTTTTTCTATCAATAACAGTAGTGATAGAACAAATGGGGACACAGATCAGACGGATTCTTCATCAGCTTCTCCAGGACCTGATCAGTCAATGTTGGAATAGATACAATTTTTCTTAGTGTTTTTTTTGCTTTCGAATATTTCATCAAATACCATTGGAGATATATTTTTTAGGTTTTACTGTTCTTTATCAAGAATCATTGAATAGAATTCTCAAATTCGATTGGAATATCTCACAAATGTTTGTTTTGTTAGCTCGGTGGTGCAGGTGATGATGATAGTAGTGCAGGTGAAGATGCCATTGTTTGCTTGGTTATGGAGGAGAGAGATAAAAGAGAAAGAGAATAAATATAAAATACCAAACTTACCCCTCTGTAATAAGATTTACAGCCTTAGCCGGTCAAAAATGATTGGTTAAGTCATAAAAATGTGATTTTTGTTCAGTAAAAGTGAAGTTTGGGGTGTACTTAGACACCTTTTTTAGTTTGGGGTGCAAAAATCAACAGTGGTGTAAAGTTTAGGGTGCATTTTGTCTTTTAGTCAATTTTAACGTATAGTCTTTTACTTAACATTAATTAATTATAAAATTAAATAAAATGACATGTTTTAAAATTTAAGTGAGATGACAAAAAAACAGAGAATTTAGAGACTAGAGGATCTGCTCTCGGTCACCTCCACCTCTTTCTCTTCTCCACTCTCCAACACCACAAACATTCTTTTCATCATCTGCCTTGCATGTCCACCACGTGTTACATATAACATATACACGAACCCTACTAGTCTAAGTCTAGAACTAAATTTCTTACTCATCTCCGGTCACCTCCACCTCTTTCTCCCCTCCACCCTCCAACACCACAAACAACCACCACAATGGTCATCTCCTCCCTTCTCCTCCGCCCCTTCCCTCCTCTTCTTCCCCCCAAACTCACCACACAAAAAGACCACAGCATTAATAAACTACCCCAAATTATCCCCATCACAAATATTTCCAAAACCCTCTCTCAAAACCACAAAATCTCATGGAAAAAAGAGCTCAAAAAAGCATTCCCACTTAAAACTTCCCCTAATAATAATAATAATAATAATAATAATAATAATATTGAAATTGAAGAAAATGGAGAATTTTTTGAAGATTTGATTGACAAGAGGTGTGTGGATAATATAAGAATGTTGATTTTGGACTAGGAGAATCATGCGAAAGCCGGGCACCCTGGAATGACTGGGGATGGCTGAAGTGGGTTATTTGTTGTACAGGTATGTAATGAGGTATAACCCTAGAAACCCTAAGTGGTTTAATTGGGATAGGTTTGTTTTGAGTGCTGGACATGGGTGTTTGCTTCAGTATGTTTGCCTTCATCTTGCTGGCTTTCAATCTGTTCAGGTAATTTAGATATTTGATTATTTGTTCATATTTTAATTGATGCATGTTATGGCTTTCAATCTGTTCAGGTAATTTAGATATTTGATTATTTGTTCGTATTTTCATTGATGCATGTTAATTTCTTAATTTATTTTGCTCTTCTTCGAAGTGAAAAACTACAGTTTATGTGTGGTGCCTTTGGCCCTATATGTGTGTGTAGTTTTTAAAGACTTTAATAAATGCTTTGAGTGTATATATCAAAGAATCTCACTTGTCTTTATGATGTTTGCCCAAGACCCATTTAAATTATTAAAAAAAAGGGACAAATTACGTACTACTCCCTCCCATTCATATTATAACTTCATTATTTAATTTGACACATCTTGGAACTCAAAAGTGACAAATAAGTTATAATTAGTAGTATTTTTTTTTATAGTTATCTTTGTATTAACTAAAATTAAATGAATCTATGACATAGTTGAATTTGACAAATGTTTCAAATTGATTGCAAATTATAAATATTTAGAAAGTCAATAATGATTAATATTTTGGAATGAATACTTTTTTTATGAAGTTTAATTATAAATATACAATTTAATTCTTATTAGGAAAAATGTTTTTAATAACTAGGTCTGGTAATTTTGCCCAATCCCAGTCCTAATGAAACCCAATTTTTAAAACCTATAGGGTTTGAGTTGGGTTGAATATACCATTCCACCACGGTCCTGCCTTCGACCTTGGCCTGATTATATATAATTATTTCTAATATTTGTTTGTTGTATATGTATAATTTGTACCTATTTGGATTACTTCATTAAAAATTCATTGCATTTGTAAGATGAGGTGTTACTAGAAATACAATTATTGCATGTTTGATTAATTTGAATTGAAAATAGTTAACAAAATTAGTATTAAAGAATTTAGAGAAATTTAAAATGGGAAAAAGGGAGAATTCTAGTTAACAGGGTGAAGTGGGGTGGGTATGGAGTATTAGTTTTTTGGAAAAGTCTTGGCGGACAGGGAATTGGGACCGAAAAATTGGACCGATTAAATTATTATTATTATTATTTTAATTGTAACACTCAAAAAATGTATAATATTTATTTTAACAGAAATTTTTATAAAATATAATATTTTAAAACACTTAAAAACTATATTTTATAAAAATTTCTGTTAAAATAAATATTATATATTTTTTAAGAGTTACAATAAAAATAATAATAATAATAATAATAATAATAATTTAACTGGTTTAATTTTCCGGTCCCAATTCCTTTCCGCGTAGCATTGCTCAAGTTTTTTAGGTTGGGTCAAGTAGGTAATACTCATTGGCGGCCAGGTCGGTTATGAGGGGGTAACTACTCATTGGCGGCAAATATGAGGAAGGGTCCCCCGACCATACCCATCCCGTTGAGAAGCCTATTGATTACTTTATGTCTAATTGTTTTTTAGTTGAACTTTAATATGAATAGAAAAAAGCTAAACAAAAAAAAACAAGTCAAATGGATAAGTATATATTACTCTTTAAAAATCTAATGGAAGGTTGAAAAAGATAAAACACGTGGATGGCATTTTGGGGATTTGTTGTAAAACAATTGTACTTAATGTTACCACTTTTGATAAATTTACTTTCAAATTTGTATATACGTAGCAAGAATGCATGGTTAAATATATCGGTTAGGTTAGTTATCAATCGGTGCCGCAATAAATTATTTATGTAAAGGGCAATTTTTGCAAAATTTTGATAACTCGGCGTAACGTAGCAGTTTCGGACCGAATAAAAGGCGTAAAGGAGAAACACGGCATAGCTGTTTCAGACCAAATAAAGGAGAAATCATGACTTATCTATATAACACCTCCTTAAGTAAAACTTTTTTTAAAAAGTACTTAATATATAATTAGTTGACCTAAATTGTATTTAAATTATCATTAAATTATACCTATATATTACCTAGATAAGTACAACTTGAAAAAAATGCACTTAAAATATATTTAGTTAAGTTAAATTGTACTTAAAACAAAACTCAACTATTTGAGCTAAGACAACATCAATATCAACTTTATTCAAACACAAAATTGATTAAATATATATGCGAGATGTCTGGTTTATAATTTGGACAATCTTATTGTTGGGATATTTCACATGAATCCCACATAAGATAAATTCAAGAGTATAGATGGATTAATAAGTATGGTGAAATCTCAATCTAATAGGTTAACTTTTTAGGTAAGGAGGTGGTCCAACATGTTTATTGGGCTAGTCGTCTACACAGGTGTGTGATGAATTGATGTGGGATGTGGATTGTGCAATTCCACTACAAGTGGTATCAAACCTCATGGTTTGATGGTCCCAAGTATCAGGTTGACACTCCATGATGGACCATTTGCAGGCCGCGTGTTACTTAATCAGCGCGGTAGAGAAAATAGAGTTGAGTTAGGTGGAGCACAAGATTATCACTAGTGCGTTTGGAATCACACAATAAAGTATGATTTGAGTCGGGTGGAGCGGGCTCAGGATGGCTCTGAAAAAGTTGCTCAGGGTGAAGGGTTTACAAGGAGCAAGGTTGTACTTTTGTCTCGGGCGTGGTGGAGTAGTATTAGAGTTGAGCATAGCTCTTTAAGGAATCAAAGAAGTTGTGCTCAATGGTGACTACTATGATACTTGTAATGGGTATTCAACTAAAATGTGGAGATTGTTGCGATATTTCACATGAATCCCATATCAGATAAATTCAAGAGTATATATAGGTTAATAAGTATAGTGAAGCCTCAACCTAATAGGTAAACCTTTTAGGTAAGGCGAGATGGTCCAACATGATTATTGGGCTAGTCTACATAGGTGTGTGATGAATTGATGTGGGATGTGGATTGTGCAATTTCGCTAGAGTCACTACAAGAAAATAAGTCATTGGCGACGGCATCATTAGCGACGGCAGTATCCCCATCGCCACTAACCTTATTACCGATGGCATAGCCGTCGCTAAAGAGGCCCGTCGAGAATGACCCTTCCCGAGCCTAAATTTGGTGGGAATTTTTTAGCGCGGTGGGAAAAGGGCATAGCCGTCACCATTGAGTGCCGTCGAGAATAGGTTTTTATTTACTTTCGGTAACTAAGATTTTTTTTTCATTTCTGCTATTCATTTTCTCCTTCTCCTTCCTCGCGCCGTCGCCTGCTGCTCTTTCCCGTCGTCCACTGGTCCTCTCTTGCCGTTGTCATCTCTCGACTAAGCAAGGTAATGTCTTCCCAATTTCAAATTTCCCCCAAATATAATCTAATAATCCCTTCCTCTACAATTTCACTCTATTTTCCCCAAATATCAATTGCATTGCAGTGTATTACTATTTCAAATGTTTGTTAGTTTATATGAAAATTTTAAGTTGAAATATTGCAGTGTATTTGCAGTGTACAAGACCTTATTGCAATTTCAAATGTTTGCAAGTTTACATGAAAATTATATTGTAGTGTATGTATATATATTGCAGTGTATAAATTGCTCAAACTCCATTGCATCTCGACAGTTTTTCTTTCAGTCTTACGATATGCTATTTGTTTAATTTTCATTTTGAGTCCATTATTTAATTTTCTTCCATTACAGCTGCTTTAATGATTGCTTATGTTATGTTACGATAAACAGCATAATGGGGGAAGTGGAATTTTTATATGCAAACTTGAGGCCACATTGAGAATAAGATATAATATTTTTTAAGTAACTAACCCACCCCCTACTTTATCATTACTTATTTAAGTTTGGGCTAATCAATCTTTCTTCAAAATCAATTTTTATACTCTATTTCAAACAAAAGTTTTTATTCTTCCACTACTATTGATTTTGCTTGTGTACATAATATATATTCCATCCTTCCTTTCTGGAAGTGAGATTAAAAAGAGTATTGTTTCCAAGATTTATTAAAAGTATTTTTTTCAATATTTATTCTTAAATATAGTTAGTGTTTAGGTTAGTGGTGGTGACATGGTACTGAAATTATATTGTTATATTAAATGATATTATATCATTTTGTTAAACGCATGATGCTATTTCAGTTAAACGCATCTTGATGCAAAACGCATGATGCTATTTCAGTCTTACGATATGCTATTTGTTTAATATTATTAATCATAGAAGTGAAATCTTTGTAATATTTTTTCCTTTCCATTTTAGGTTTGTGTGGCTATTTTGTTCTTGCTTTTGTTAATGTGACTTGTGAGAATCATGCGAGTTAGTGACTGAACTGTGGTTATTATTATTTTTAATAAATTGGTCAATATCCTAATTTTACCAATAAAAAAGAGTTTCATATGCCTCTTTTTTTATAAAGTTTTATTGTATTAATAGTACTACAAAGTGACATATTGTTCTCAAGTTTGTCATGCCATTATCATTAGCATTCCACCACTCCTAAATTGATAATTTATTAATTTTAAAAAATAAATAAATATACATTTTTAAACAAGATTAATATCTTAGAAATTATATTGCAGTGTATAAATTGTTGGGGTGGGGTGGGGTGGGGTGGGGTGGGTTTTAAAAAAGTTTAATAATAGTTTGTGACCTGATAAAAAGCTAGTATTCTTTTTGTTATACAAAAATAATCCTTAATTTGACACATCCATATTTTCATATAGTTTAGGAAGCTTAGAAACCCGTTTAAGATTCACTTAGTAGGAGTGAATCTCATATAGTCCCCGTTTTGGGACTGTTCTTGTATGTTTCGATCTCACTTAGGTCGGTGTCAATGATTTGAGCACATCATTATATTTTTTGAATTTTTGGTTAGTATATATCTCTTGACATTCTTCGGGTGCATATTTAGATTACGATGTGTTAGTCTATTTCGTGTACTTGAAGACCATGGGGAGGTGCTTCCGAAATTTCTGAAAAATTTAAAGATGTGTTCAAATTGTTGGCATCAGTGAGACGACACATCCGGGAATGGGATAGAAATCTGACCCGTTAGAGTGGGAGATGAAGTTAGGAAACTCATAAGCTTGCATATACAATAACTTGGAGACTTAATTGTATTTGTCTAACTTTCCATATATATAGCAGACAGTTATCCAAGATGTCTATTGATCGAAGTTGGATGGAACGTAGGGTAGCCACTGATAAGAGTGGGCTTAGCTCTGAGTACCTTAGTGGGGTTGAACAGTTTCTCAATTTCGCGTTTGAGCAAGTCAGCGGCGATGAGATTAGATGTCCTTGTAAGAGATGTGTGAATGAAGTGTGGAAAGAAAGGAGTGATGTCATGTGCGACTTATTTGCATATGGGTTCAAGCAGGGCTATACGACATGGATCTATCATAGGGAAACCTGGTTGGATGAACATGAATCAGAACCGGAATCCAGAGGTGACGAAACCTTTGATTGTACTAACATGATAGTCGAAGCTGCTAGTTCATACTTCCAATGGAATACAGACAAGGATGACAATAGCTAGCGTCAACCAAGAGTCGAATGACGGGGCTAAGGTTTTCTATGAGTTATTTCATGAAGCAGCGACGCCACTGTATGACAGGCACGAAAAGCACACTGTCTTATAACTTCAAGAACGAGCATGACTGTAGTGAGAGAGGTTTTAATGAACTATTAAGCATTGTGAAGGAGTGCTTACCTGCAGGCAATAAGTTACCGGAGTCGTACTATGATGTGAAGAAAATGGTCTAAAGGCTCGATCTAGGGTATGAGAAGATTGATGCTTGTCAGAATGACTGTATGTTGTATTACGATGATGTCAATAAAGATAAGAGGTCATGTGATATTTGTGGTACAAGTAGATACCGTGAACAGACCAAGAAAAAGGGAAAAGACGACGTGCCAAGAAAGATCTTACGTTACTTTCCTATTGCCCTGATGCTTCAGCGGTTGTTCATGTCAACACATACCGTCGAGGATATAAGGTGGCACTCTACACGGGACATAGTCGAAGGTCAACTGACGCACCCGGCAGATGGGCTTGAGTGGAAAATTTTTTATAACAAGCACCCCTAGTTTGTTGAAGAGGTTCGCAATGTTACGCTTGGACTTGCTACGAATGAGTTTAATCCGTTTAACGGGCCTTACACAAAGCCCTACTTAACTTGGCCGGTGATTATTGTGGTGTATAACCTCCCGCCTTCAATGTGCATGAAAAATCCCTACATGTTCATGCTTTTACTGATTTCGGGTGATAAGAGTCCGAGTAAAGACATCAATGTATACCTCAGGCCGTTAGTTGATGAGTTGAAGATGTTGTGGGAAAAAGAGGTTCAAACTTATGATGTATCTCTTAAGCAGAATTTTGACATGAGGGCAGCTTTACTGTGGACAATAAATGACTTTTTGGTGTTAGGAATGTTCAGTGGATGGTCGACTCACGGGGGCTTGTCATGTCCCGTGTGCATGGGGTCAGTTAAAGCTATGTGGCTCAAACATGGGGGAAAATGAGTTTTTTTGCAACATCCAGACAGTTTTTGCTGATTGAACATCGTTATCGACGGATGAGTAGACAATTCAATCGAAAAACAGAGAAACGTCAAGTACATGGCCGTCTTTCTGGGTAAGCAGTGTTGAATTGGATTAGTCATTTGAAGTTTTCACCTCCAGGAAAGAATCACATATTAGAGTGAGCTTATGGTTACGTCATGGTTCACAACTGGACACACATATCCATGTTCTTTGACCTGCCTTATTGGGCTACACTCTGCATCTGTCATTGTATAGATTCGATGCATACAGATAAGAACGTATTTGATAACATTTTTTATACAGTCCTAGATGCCTGTGGTAGAACAATGGAAAACAAAAAGTCGAGGCTTGATTTGGTAGAAATGAACATTAGGGAAGATCTGTGGCTATATCAGGATGGTAGTAAGACGGTAACGCCTAAAGCTGAATATACTTTGACCAGGGAACTAGTTGATATTGATATGTAATTGGATCAGTGGACTGAAGCTCCCAGATGGATATTATTCGAATATAACAAGGTGTTGTAAAGTCGAAGAGTTGAAGTTTCAGGGTCTCAAAAGTCATGATTGTCACGTATTCATGCAGAAGTTGATCCATGTGGCATTTATCGACTTGTTGCCGAAATGTGTGGTTGAAGCACTGACAGAGCTTTCTAATTTCTTCAGAGATCTATGCTTGACAGAGCTTCAGCTCAAAGACATAGATAAAATAGAGATGCAGATAGTGGAAATAATGTGCAAGTTAGAAATGATCTTCCCCCATCATTTTTTGATTCAATGGAGCATTTGCCTATTCACTTGCCATACGAAGCTAAGTTTGGCATTCCCGTACAATATAGATGGATGTATCCATTTGAGAGGTAATGACATTAATGTTTTTAATACGGTAAAATGTTCATTTTTTTGCTAATCTATATATCACATATGCATATGCGACGTCTAAAGCAAAAGGTGAAGAATAGAGCCCGTGTAGAGGGGTCAATTACTGAAAGTTATGTTATGGAGGAACTTGTTAATTTCTATTTGTTGTACTTTGAGTCGAATGTTCAGACGAAGCACAATCACTTACGTCGGAATCAGGCTGTTGCGCACGAGGAAAATGGAGAATTAACAGCATTTAGTCATCCTATGCGCCCATTCGGTGGTAAAAAAAGGCGCTTCTTAGACCGATAGTGAGTATGCAGCTGCCACATTGTATGCACTTGTCAACATGAATGAAGTAGCACCATACATTATGTAAGTAGTCATAACTATATATGTCTGGTATAATTGTGTCAAGTTCCTTTACAAACACACTGAGTATATAATTGTGTTGCAGTCAATATGATGCTGAAGTACGTGATGCGTGTGACAACCCGAGAAATTAGACAATTTATTAAAATCTTAAATGATGGATTTAAGGTGAAATAATAGACCTAGACAGAAAATAAGTGTATGCATTTGATATTTTTGGGAAGAAATTTTGAGGATTTCAAAATTCTGTGAAGTAGTTAGGTGAATTATTCAGGATTAAGTGTATATGTGTATGTTCTGTGAATATGGTATTATGTGTGCACAGTATGTGGTTAAGGTTCAAGGGTTGACCAGATAAATTTTATCAGTGTCAAACCCTAATATTATTAAGAACGTCAACGTTCAGTTAAAAAACCCTAATGACTGATAAGAAACCCTAAAATCGGTTCTGAATCCCTAATTACAGTTCCGGGAATCTGAAACCCTAATTCAGAAATTGGAAACCCAAATCTGGGAATTTAAAGGATAATTATAATGCTTAAGTGATATTAATTATAATATTAACTAGGATAAAGCTTAATTAATTAGCAAACCCTAATTTTAATGTTTTAAACCCTAATTATTCCGTTAGAAACCCTAATGTACAGTTATGGACTTAATTGCTAAATTATCAATTTAAATTGGGATAAAATAATCCTAATTAATAAGATTGATTTATGAATGATAAAGTTTAATTTAATTCGAGAATCCTAATTACAATTTAGAAATATTAATTTCCTATTTTTTAAAATCTTAAGGTTAATAACCGTGAATTTTAAGTCACTATATATGTATGTACATTATTGATATTTAAAACTTTGTGTTATACAGTGATTTAATATGTGACAACATATGTGAAGTGGTGCATGGATCAATAAACATATATACTATAGTTATGGATATATACATTTATATATTTCATTAAAAATGAAAGCTTCGTAACCTAATTATACATTAGGTGAGACAATTAAATAACCTAAGGGTTATGGTAATAAGGAAAATTTAGTATTTAATGTGTATACTAACTTAAATGGGTAAACTTATTATTTCAAGTGACTAATAATTTTAAACCTAATTCTTGTAAGTCTAATTAGGTTATGAGCTAAAGTCAGATGTTTAAGTAATTAAATTTCATAATATTAGGAATGAAAACCCTAAATAATCAAATTGGGTAACATATATTAAAATTGCTAGACTATGTTTAGTACATAGCCCAAAACAATTAAGGAGGGAGCCCAAATGAAATAACATTAAAACCAATACTTAGCCCACTTGATTAAGGGTATTTTAGACTTTTGATTAATCAAATTTGTGTATTAAAATAAAAGCTAAATGGAGGATAAAATGGGCTAGAAGGGACCGACCATATTAGGCCAAATAAGAAAACAAATTAAGCTAATTAATGTCTATTAGTAGTAACTCTTACACACAAGGACATGTTTGTCAAGCTCCCATTGGTTGTCACTCTATTAAGCACTCTTAATCATGATTAGACTAATTGAAGTGATATGGCAAAGCTTTTATCCATGGGTCAAGGAAAGTATGGGGGATAATAAGGGATCAACCATCTCATTTGCAAGAATACTCCACTTTCTCTCATTCTTCTTCTTCTAATTTTCTCCCAAGCTAGCAACTTCAAGAGAGAGAAAAGAGAGAGAGGTTCGGCCATTGCAAGAGAGAGAGAGAGAGAGAGGAGTGCTAGTTGTTCATGCATCCTAAGTTTAGATACTACTTTGGTAAATCAAGGAAGGTAGCCATTAAATCAATGTATAACCTAACTTTCATTTTCTTCTTCTACTTTGTTTTATAGCTTGAGTTTTATTGGGGTTATGAAAAAATACTCAAGATATCCCTATTTCTACATATCATCATGTATGGAACTAAGTATCTTGAGTGTTAGATCTAAGGCTTAGAGGAAGAACATGAGCATATATTCTCCAATGGTGAAAACTCTTGTTTTTCTTCCACTAAATCTTGTGTAACTCAAGTTTTACAACTTGGATTTGTGATCCGTGAAAGGGGGTGCTAGATACATGAGTTACCTAGTAAACCAAAGTGATAGAACACAAATCTAGCAAGTTTTGAAAGCTTTGGGACTGTTTTTCCAAAATAGTCTACATTGAATGTTAAGGGTTTAAAACCCTAAAATGGTTATTGTTCTGTTTTTCTTGAGGCTATTTCGGTCAGTTTCTAGTCTTTTAAAAATCCGAGAAAAATCACAGAGGTACCTTGAGAAGTTATCTACATGTAGGAAAAAGAACGGACACGCTTCGAATTATAGATTGTGTGTAATGACTATTTCCGTAAAGGACTCTAAAGTATTAACTTTCAAATATCTCACTGTGTATACACTGGAAAATTCCAAAATTTGTACAGTATGTTCATGTATGTTAGGAGATCATACCCTGAAAATTTCATATTTTTCTGAGTAAAACTCAATTTATGAAAAATAGAGCGAAATCCGAGTATTTTGGGCACTTTAAAAATAGTAAATCATTTTCTAAAATTCCAGAAAAATTAGGAGATCATTGTTGGTTCATATTTTGTTAAAATACAGAAGTTGAGAATTTTGGAGTCAGTTTACTATTTTTCCAAAAAAATGATTAAGTTATGAATAAATGAAAATAAATAGCTAAATGATGTCTTCAATAATAAAAATATGATTTTTATGCTTGAATACTCATAATATGTTACATCATGACTATCTTAGGGTATTTTGGTAATTTATGAAAAGAAATGTTATTTATGACCTTTTATGGATATTAAATAAGAGATTTTATAAAGAATGAACAATTAGAATAAATTATATATTAATCCAATAAATTATTAAAATATTAATATGATATTAATAATATTAGAATATGATATTGTTAAGTAAATAAAAATATTAATATTAAAATTTCTTTAAAATATTATTAAATGGTTAATAATATTTGATTTAAGCATTAATAAATAAATAAAATATTATTAAATGATTAATAATATTAGTAAATGAATAAAATATTAGTAAATGATTAAAAGTATTATTAATTTATTAATGATACTAAAGCATAAGTAAGATATTATTAAGGTAATAATATTAATTCATGATTAAAATATTATTAAGAGGATTAATAATATTAGTAAGGTATTAAAATATTATTAAGGTGTTAATAATATTAGTAAGCGAGTAAAAGTATTATTAGGGAACTAATAATACTAAGAGGTGAAGTAAGATATTATCAAGATTAATAATATTAAGTGAATTAAAGGTAGTTGTTATCTAAAAATTATTGCAAGTTTATGAAAATTGTTTTGACTGATAAGAAAATTTTCTAAGATAATTGTTAAGTTTTTAGGCAGAGTTTAATTGAACTTAAACTCGATGTTTGTCCGACTTGACCGTCGGGATGTTAGAATTTTATCGGGTTCAACTCAGACTTAAATAGTTTGACTTGAGGCTAAGTCTTATATGTATTGTAGACTGATAGGATTATGTGCTATGTGTTTAGGTTATTCTATGTGTATATATATATATAATAGTATTATATTGTGATGATATTATTCTTATATTGGAGATTTATATTACTAATATTAGGTCTTCGGATAAAGCGTTATAAATTACGTAGCGGTAATCAACGGTTCAGGCAAGTTTTACGTAACTCTACTAAGAGTTGTTTTATTCAGATATGCTTATGGTTAATCATTGTTGATTGCCATGTGGAATTGTACTCTGTACATATTGCATGTATAAATCAGGTATGAAAGGCTAATCACCTTCATTACCAGTTGGTCCAGATATATTTGTTCATGTTCAATACTTGTTCAGTCAAAAATTTGTTCGTGCTACTTCTCAATTATATTGATGAATTATAGCCAGCTTATTATTCAGACTCTTTCAATCATGATATATCCTTAAATTGTATTTAAACTTTTTGGGCAACTTTCATGATCACCCTTGCTATATCGTGATAAACATTGCAGATAAGGCGAATGCGTTCGGATACAGGAAAAAGGTTAATGCCAAGTTCAGCTTGGGATAAAATGTGCTGCTAGTTTGTAATAGTATAGTTTGATAATAATGATTATGTGTTAGACAATTTATGAATAGTGTATAAGTTAAGGTTACTCGATTTTGGGGAATAGTGTGTAAAGTGTATTGTATACATAATTTATGTTTATATCTTCCGTAATAGTAATAGAATGATTGTATCAGATCCGTGGTGATTTGGGACCCGGATTTGGGGCTCTCACAGTTGGTATCAAAGTTGTTGGTTATGAAGCTTAGGTAGGAATACCTGAGACCAATAACCGCAAGTGACTAGGATAATATCTAACTCACATAGAGTTAGTTGATCGGTAAGATTCAAAGACGAATCTCGGCGAGTTGTTAAGACACAGAGTTCCCTAACTCTGATAATAAAGTTAAACAGTAGTGGTGAATAGATCGTGTCTAAAAGACTGAAAGTACAGGGATAGGAGATCGTAAAACAAAACGATCAAGATATAGAAATAAATCGTAATATATACGATGAGATCACTCCGTGATCTGATAAGGTTGTAATATGGGCAAAGAATCAATCTGATGATTGGAAGTTTAAAGCAAGATTGCTGTGTGAATTGGTACAGATTCAGAAAAGGATTATGAATATGGATTAAATGAAATTCGTATTGAGAAGGGAGTTAAGATTAGGTGGTGATTTCAATTGAGGACTCATGTCAGTAGCTGAGTTGTATGATTCCTTGTATGGGCGGGGAATTGTACTTAGTGTAAAAACCTCTTTGTTTCTGGCACTGATAATCATTGAAATGTTTGTGTCGCGCTATTTTCTTATGCGTGTTAAGAGGGTGATTCCTTTCTCATGTGTATAACAGATAGATAGGTCATAGGTAGAGAATATAGGGTTAAGTACGAGTTCTTAAAACTCATACTTATGTGACATTCTTGACTCATTGTTATATGAAATGTTTATGAACCCCTCAGCGAATGGACGCCAAAGGTCTGACTAGGACAAGTTCTTAAACTCATATGATTGTGGCAATTTATGAACACATAAGTGTGGTTTGATGAACTGGGTATAGTTATGTGTGAATGGAGTATTGAGGATAATAGGAACAGATAGATTGTTAAGCAAACGATTGTTAGTGGAGACATAAGTTTTCCAAAACTCCTATCTATGCTAGACTTCGAAATTTTGACATCAAGCTAAATACGCACTATGTACTTTTTTTTAAAAAATGTGTAGACTCGTAATCATTTTTGAAACAGTTTAAATTATAGTCTATGCTACTTATTTCGGCTAGACGCAAATGATTTGAAATATCAAAAGTTATTTTATTTATCACTCATGTACCATGTAACCTGGTGCAAAGATGATAAAAAGGTGATAGAGTTGTAAATACAGGAATACTTAGTGTGAATTTGATCTAAAATCGTTATTCCACTATTGTATGATGTGTTATGACGAAGTCATACAATGACAGCATCCTCAAACGGACTGATAATACAGTACGGCATCATGACGTCATTCTCAAAAATATTTTCAAAATTTTAATTTGCCAACGGGGTTTGGCTACACCTAAATAATTCGATTGAATTGAATTATGGATATAAGTCTACGCTATTCGATTCAGCTAGACTAATGTTTATGAAAACTCTAAGTGTTCATTGAAAGAAATTTCCCGAACCAAATTGTTTTGGTGCGGAATCCTATAATAAGACTGAGGTGAACTATGTTATTTGGATAAATAATCCAATCAAGTAGCTTAAATATTCGCTAGACATGATTAATACGTTATGCATGACGTAAGGGTACGATAGGCTAATCACCTAAAGTACTAACAATGGTAGTTTACATTCTTTGTGATTATAAATGTGCCAAGCAATGTATCGTTTTGCGGTATGAATACTGTTAAAACTATGGGTTCATGGTCTATATGACCCCTCAGCACAAATTTGAAAACTTTTACTCATGTGGGTGGTGTATTGGGTAGCATGTGATGATGTGTATGAATGGTGTATAGTGCATGGTATAAGGAGTAAGGTGTAAGGTAAATTTCGGGGACGAAATTTTTAGAAGAAGGGGTGAATGTGACAACCCGAGAAATTAGATAATTTATTAAAATCTTAAATGATGGATTTAAGGTCAAATAATAGACCTAGGCAGAAAATAAGTGTATGCGTTTGATATTTTTGGGAAGAAATTTTGACGATTTAAAAATTCTGTGAAGGAGTTAGGTGAATTATTCAGGATTAAGTGTATATGTGTTTATGTTTTGTGAATATGGTATTATGTGTGCACTAGTATGTGGTTAAGGGTCAAGGGTTGACTAGATAAATTTTATAAGTGTTAAACCCTAATATTATTAAGAACGTCAACTGTTCAGTTAGAAAACCCTAATGACTGATAAGAAACCCTAAAATCGGTTCTGAATCCCTAATTACAGTTCCGGGAATCTGAAACCCTAATTCAGAAATTGGAAACCCAAATCTGGAAATTTAAAGGATAATTATAATGCTTAAGTGATATTAATTATAATATTAACTAGGATAAAGCTTAATTAATTAGCAAATCCTAATTTTAATGTTTTAAACCCTAATTATTCTGTTAGAAACCCTAATGTACAGTTATGGACTTAATTGCTAAATTATCAATTTAAATTGGGATAAAATAATCCTAATTAATAAGATTGATTTATGAATGGTAAAGTTTAATTTAATTCGAGAATCCTAATTACAATTTAGAAATATTAATTTCCTATTTTTGAAAACCTTAAGGTTAATAACCGTGAATTTTAAGTCACTATATGTGTATGTACATTATTGATATTTAAAACTTTGTGTTATACAGTGATTTAATATGTGACAACATATGTGAAGTGGTGCATGGATCAATAAACATATATACTATAGTTATGGATATAAACATTTATAGATTTCATTAAAAATGAAAGCTTCGTAACCTAATTATACATTAGGTGAGATAATTAAATAACCTGAGGGATATGGTAATAAGGAAAAGTTAGTATTTAATATGTATACTAACTTAAGTGGGTAAACTTATTATTTCAAGTGACTAATAATTTTAAACCTAATTCTTGTAAGTCTAATTAGGTTATGAGCTAAAGTCACATGTTTAAGTAATTAAATTTCATAATATTAGGAATGGAAACCCTAAATAATCAAATTGGGTAACATATATTAAAATTGCTAGACTATGTTTAGTACATAGCCCAAAACAATTAAGGAGGGAGCCCAAATGAAATAACATTAAAACCAATACTTAGCCCACTTGATTAAGGGTATTTTAGACTTTTGATTAATCAAATTTGTGTATTAAAATGAAAGCTAAATAGAGGATAAAATGGGCTAGAAGGGACCGACCATATTAGGCCAAATAAGAAAACAAATTAAGCTAATTAATGTCTATTAGTAGTAACTCTTACACACAAGGACATGTTTGTCAAGCTCCCATTGGTTGCCACTCTATTAAGCACTCTTAATTATGATTAGATTAATTGAAGTGATATGGAAAAGCTTTTATCCATGGGTCAAGGAATGTATGGGGGGATAATAAGGGATCAACCATCTCATTTGCAAGAATACTCCACTTTCTTTCATTCTTCTTCTTCTAATTTTCTCCCAAGCTAGCAACTTCAAGAGAGAGAAAAGAGAGAGAGGTTCGACCATTGCAAGAGAGAGAGAGAGGAGTGCTAGTTGTTCATGCATTCTAAGTTTAGATACTACTTTGGTAAATCAAGGAAGGTAGCCATTAAATCAAGGTATAACCTAACTTTCATTTTCTTCTTCTACTTTGTTTTATAGCTTGAGTTTTGTTGGGGTTATGAACAAATACTCAAGATATCCTATTTCTACATATCATCATGTATGGAACTAAGTATCTTGAGTATTGGATCTAAGGCTTAGAGGAAGAAAATGAGCATATGTTCTCCAAGGGTGAAAACTCTTGTTTTTCTTCCACTAAATCTTGTGTAACTCAAGCTTTACAACTTGGATTTATGATCCGTCAAAGGCGGGGTGCTAGATACATGAGTTACCTAGTAAACCAAAGTGATAGAACACAAATCTAGTAATTTTTGAAAGATTTGGGACTGTTTTCCCCAAAATAGCCCACTTTGAATGTTAAGGGTTCAAAACCCTAAAATAGTTACTGTTCTGTTTTTCTTGAGGTTGTTTTGGTAAGTTGCTAGTCTTTTAAAAATCATGGAAAAATCACAGAGGTACGTTGAGAAGTTATCTACATGTAGAAAAAAGAATGGACACGTTTCGAATTATAGATTGTGCGTAATGACTATTTCTGTAAAGGACTCTGAAATATTAACCTTCGACTATCTCACTGTGTATACACTGGAAAATTCTGACATTTGTACAGTAGGTTCATGTATATTAGGAGAGCATACCCTAAAATTTTCATATTTTTCTGAGCAAAACTCAATTTATGAAAAATAGAGCAAGATTCGAGTGTTTTGGGCACTTTAAAAATAGTAAATCATTTTTTAAAATTCTAGAAAAATAAGGAGATCATTGTTGGTTCATATTCTATCAAAATACAGAAGTTGAGAATTTTTGGAGTCAGATTGCTATTTTTTCAAAAAAATGGTTAAGTTATGAATAAAAGAAAATAAATAGTTAAATGATGTCTTTAATAATAAAAATGTGATTTTTATGCTTGAATACTCATAATATATTACATCATGGCTATTTTAGGGCATTTTGGTAATTTATGACCTTTTATAGATATTAAATAAGAGGTTTTATAAAGGATGAATAATTAGAATAAATTGTTTATTAATTCAATAAATTATTAAAATATTATTATGATATTAATAATATTAGAATATGATATTGTTAAGTAAATAAAAATATTAATATTAAAACTTCTTTAAAATATTATTAAATGGTTAATAATATTTGATTTAAGCATTAATAAATGAATAAAATATTATTAAATGATTAATAATATTAGTAAATGAATAAAATATTATTAAATGATTAATAATATTAGTAAATAAATAAAATATTAGTAAATGATTAAAAGTATTATTAATTTATTAATGATACTAAAGCATAAGTAAGATATTATTAAGGTAATAATATTAATTCGTGATTAAAATATTATTAAGAGGATTAATAATATTAGTAAGGTATTAAAATATTATTAAGGTGTTAATAATATTAGTAAGCGAGTAAAAGTATTATTAGGGAACTAATAATACTAAGAGGTGAAGTAAGATATTATCAAGATTAATAATATTAAGTGAATTAAAGGTAGTTGTTATCTAAAAATTATTGCAAGTTTATGAAAATTGTTTTGACTGATAAGAAAATTTTCTAAGATAATTGTTAAGTTTTTTAAACTCGAAGTTTGTCCGACTTGACCGTCGGGATGTTAGAATTTTGTCGGGTTCAACTCAGACTTAAATAGTTTGACTTGAGGCTAAGTCTTATATGTATTGTAGACTGATAGGATTATGTGCTATGTGTTTAGGTTATTTTATGTGTGTGTGTGTGTATATATATATATATATAATAGTATTATATTGTGATGATATTATTCTAATATTGGATATCTATATTACTAATATTAGGTTTTCGGATAAAGTGTTATAAATTGTGTAGCGGTAATCAATGGTTCAGGACAAGTTTTACGTAACTCTACTAAGAGTTGTTTTATTCAGATATGCTTATGGTTAATCATTGCTGATTGCCATTTGGAATTTTACTCTGTACATATTGCATGTATAAGTCAAGTATGAAAGGCTGATCACCTTCATTACCAGTTGGTCCAGATATATTTGTTCATGTTCAATATTTGTTCAGTCAAAAATTTGTTCGTGCTAGTTCTCAATTATATTGATGAATTATAGTCAGCTTATTATTCAGACTCTTTCAATCATGATATATCCTTAAATTGTATTTAAACTTTTTGGGCAACTTTCATGATCACCCTTGCTATATCATGATAAACATTGCAGATAAGGCGAATGCGTTCGGATATAGGAAAAAGGTTAATGTCAAGTTCAGCTTGGGATAAAATGTGTGGCTAGTTTGTAATAGTATAGTTTGATAATAATGATTATGTGTTAGACAGTTTATGAATTGTGTATAAGTTAAGGTTACTCGATTTTGGAGAATAGTGTGTAAAGTGAATTGTATAAACAATTTATGTTCATATCTTCTGCAATAGTAATAGAATGATTGTACCAGATCCATGGTGATTTGGGACCTGGATTTGGGGCTCTCACAAAGCGAATCCGAGTATATCGGACGAGGATTTGGAAAATTTGAAGAAATGGAGAATTTGTACAATTGTTTAAAGATCATGTAAGTATAACCTTTACAAGTTCAATGAATCTACCATCATAGATTTATTCTTATGGCGTAATTAACTTTAGAATATATTTTGTTAATGTACATTAGGTCCTCACAGATGAGTTAGCTAACAATCAGCTAAAGCTTATAGCTGATGGCCCTGAAAGATCTGTAGATACTTATACGTGTTGCATTGTCAATGGTTACAGATTTAAGTGTTGCGATATTGGAGAAGTCGCTTCTGCTGATTCTGGTGTTGTGGTGAAAGGTAGCTGCTACGATAACATTTGGGATGACTGGTATGGACGATTGCTAGAAGTTATCGTGCTCAAATATTGGGGTCTTAAAGAATTAGTTTGCTTCAATTGTCATTGGTTTGATGTTGATAATGGAGTTAAAGTAGATAAAAAATCAGGATGGGTGACTGTTAACGTTAAGTCAAAACTAAGACTGATGAGTGGTATGGACGAGCCTTTTATGTTAGCAAGTCAAGCAACACAGGTGTACTACGCGCGAAGTGTTAAGACCCCTGCAAGCCCATGGCATGCTTATATAACCACCAGCGCCCGTGGTTTTCAAGGCACAACTCCTCGTCCAGACGATAAACCTTTATAAGTCGAGTCT
This sequence comes from Panax japonicus, assembly GCA_020205505.1. NCBI lineage: Eukaryota > Viridiplantae > Streptophyta > Magnoliopsida > Apiales > Araliaceae > Panax > Panax japonicus. The sequence continues at coordinate 53,845,863 of CM035114.1, read as the reverse complement.
ACTAGTGTCACACATGCTGATGTAATAATTATTAGTAAGTCTAGTGAAGAAGAGGACGATGTTGTCGCTGTCGAAAGTGAAGACGATGTTGAAGAGGTAGATATAATTGAAGAAATCATTAAGGACAACGAAGATGGTGATGACAACGATAGTGAAGATCTATTGCTCGAAGATGACGATTCTGATATTGATGGATTTGACGATATAAATGATTAGGTGTATGTATTCTTTGTGTCCTTTTAGTTGTATTCAAATGTAATATTTTTTAGTAGTGCAATCATTATCTTCAACTTATATTAATCCACTAAAGGTTTTACTATTTATGCTGTATTCAGGTTACTATTTATGTTGCATTTTTTAGTTCTATCTGTATGTTATCCTCTTTGTTATTGTGCTCAAATATAGTATTTACGAATGTTTAATAATATAGTTTTATCTGTATGTTATCCTCTTTTAGTTGTATTCAAATGTAATAATATTTTTTTTATGATTTGACAGTATACATACATATGGCGCGCACACCACATGGCCATCGTGGTGGGCGTTCAGGTCGTGGGGGCCGTGGCGATTCTACGAGTGATGATCAGGTCGGATCGTCAAGTATAATTACATATTTTATTGGGTTACATCTTATTATTTTTTATTTTATATTGTATTGACATTATATTCGTTTATATAAATATTGATGTATTTCATTACATAGGTGATCGACGTAGGCCTCCGCGGGGACTAACACGTGGCTTGCTAGGGAATCCCCCCAGGCGCCGCTTATATGTCGTGTTGGGACTCATAGGTAATTAATTTCATAATCATATATAGTATTACTATAACATAAGTATTTAGTTCTTATATATTCTTTGTAATTTGCAATGTATTAATTTCAATTGTAGTATCCTTGACACCACGCCAAGGAACATGTTGCTTGGGATCGTCCGCAACCGATTCTCAAGCTCGTGGATGAGGTGTGCGGATCTGGATGATCGCACACGGCAGCTGATTATTGATGAGTTTAGGGTAGGATGTCAATCATTCATATGCTAGTTTTATATTCCATTTGAATATACTGTTACCTCTTTGATTTATGTTGTCTACTAAGTTTCTTAATGTGTAATGTGCAGAGATATTATCGTTTTGAGGACGGGAAAGAATCCCATGGCATGACTGTTCTTCATAGATACCTAGAGATGAATTGGCACAAGTGGGTCTACGACTGGAAGAAGAAGGCCTAGACGAAGATGGCTGATGGATAGACACTTAAGGATGTCCGGCCAGATTTCATATTTGCTGCAGTGTGGGACCAGATGTGCAGCATTTGGGACGGCGAGGCCTTCAAGAAGATTTTGGCATAGCGTTCAGCTTCCAGACAGCAGAGTCGTCTCCCACACTGCACTGGGTCTCAGTCGTACGACCTATACCGGGAGAGACTCGAGGTGAGTTTAAAGCGTGCACCCTCCCGCTTGGAGTTTTGGTGGCACATCCACCAAAAGAAAGGTGACGGTGGTTATATCTCACCTGAGGCAGAACGCATTGTTGTAAGTTATGTAATTATCTTATTTAGTATGTATTTAAAATTCGAATATCCTTTTGTATTATTTCATTTTATTCTTTGCATATCATCTACTAATGTATTTTTTTTCAGCGACGGTTCGAGGATCTTGCAGTGGCCCGGAGCAGCCAGAGAGGTGACACTCTGGTGGACGAGTCTACGCTTGTCAACGAGGAGATAGAGGACTGGTTACCGGTTACAGGGCTAGAAGGGTAGAGTTATGGGCATTCCCCATGTCCCAGCTTACACCCTAGTCCTTGCTGCGAGATATCGACGACGCCCACCCACTGGAGGTACTGGTGCGAGTGGATCGGGTACAGGCCCTTCATTATCCGACGACTTCTCTCAGCGGATCATAGAGGGGTGCATGGCGAGCAGTGTTGTGTAGTCAGGCGCACCATCACGCGAGCAGATCTACCAGCTGGCTTAGGAGGTTGTCCACGGCTCTATAGATCCTAAAGCCGCCGTTGACGAGCTCATGGGTGTAGTACGGGAGGAGGCCATCCGCATTTGTGCAGTTGTCTTGGCCAACATCTTTCCACCATATATTCGACAGGTAAAAACATTTAAATTCTATATTTCTTTATTTATGTAATTTGTAATTGTATTGCTATGACAAGCAAACACACACATAGCACTGTGTAGGTATTAGACATGCGGTAGAACTTACGGGACTCAATTCTGACATACGGAATCTGAGTTATCGCCCAGTTTGCAAAACTCGCCAACACTTAGGCAAAAAGACGAAAAAGAGGTCAAAACCCGCATCGGCCGTCCGAATGACATGCAAACACACACATAGCACCGCGTAGGTATTAGACATGCGTTAGAACTTACGGGACTCGATTTCAACATACGAAATTAGAGTTATCGCCCAGTTTTCAAAACTCAACAACACTTAGGCAAAAGGCCAAAAAATAGTCCAAAACCTGCATCCGTCGTCCGAACGCCAAGTAAACACACACATAGTATCGCATAGGTATTAGACACGCGTTAAAACTTACGGGACTCGATTCTGACATACAGAATCCGAGTTATCGCCCAGTTTACAAAATTCACCAATACTTAGGCAAAAGGTCAAAAAATAGCCCAAAACCAGCATCGGCAGTCCGAACACCACACAAACACACACATAGCACCGCGTAGGTATTAGACACACATTACAACTTACGGGACTCGATTCTGACATACAGAGACCAAGTTATCGCCCAGTATTGTAAAACTCAACAACACTTAGGCGAAAGGCTGAAAAATAGCCCAAAACCCGCATCAGCAGTCCGAATGACACGCAAACACACACATAGCACCGCGTAGGTATTAGACACGCGTTACAACTTACGGGATTCAATTTTGACATACGGAATCTGAGTTATCGCCCAGTTTGTAAAATTCGCCAAGACTTAGGCAAAAGGCCAAAAAATAGCTCAAAACCCGCATCGGTCGTCCGAAAGCCACGCAAACACACATATAGCACTGCGTAGGTATTAGACACACGTTACAACTTACGGGACTCGATTCTGATATACAGAATTCGAGTTCGACATACGGAATCCGAGTTATCGCCTAGTTTATAAAACTCAACAACACTTAGGCAAAAGGCCAAAAAATAGCCCAAAACCCGTATCGGTCGTCCGAATGACACGCAAACACACACATAGCACCACGTAGGTATTAGACATACATTATAACTTACAGGACTCAATTCTGATATACGTAATCTGAGTTATCGCCTAGTTTTCAAAATTCGCCAAAACTTTGGCAAAAGGACGAAAAATATTCGCCATCACTCAGGCAAAAGGCCGAAAAATAGCCCAAAACTAGCATCAGTCGTCCAAACGCCACACAAACACACACATAGCACCGCGTAGGTATTAGAGATGTGTTACAACTTACAGGACTCGATTCTGACATACGGAGACCGAGTTATTGCCCAGTGTGCAAAACTCAACAACACTTAGGCAAAAGGTCGAAAAATAGCCCAAAACCTGCATCGACCGTCTGAACTGCCACGTAAACACACACTTAGCACCGCGTAGGTATTAGACATGCGTTACAACTTACGGGACTCAATTCTGACATACTGAGACCAAATTATCACCCAGTTTGCAAAACTCAACAACACTTAGGTAAAAGGCCAAAAAATAGCCTAAAATCCGCATCGGTCGTCTGAATGACACGTAAACGCACACTTAGCACCGCGTAGGTATTAGAGACGCGTTACAACTTACGGGACTCTATTCCGACTATACAGAATTCAAGTTATCGTCCAGTTTGCAAAATTCGTCAACACTCAGGCAAAAGGCCGCAAAATAGCCCGAAACCCGCATCGGCCGTCCAACACCACACAAATACACACATAGCACCTGCGTAGGTATTAGACATGCGTTACAACTTACGAGACTCAATTCTGACATACGAAATCTGAGTTATCGCCCAGTTTGCAAAATTCGACAACACTTAGGTAATAGGACGAAAAACTAGCCCAAAACCCGGCCGTTCGAATGACACGCAAACATACACATAGCACCGCGTAGGTATTAGAGACGCGTTACAACTTATAGGACTCGATTCCGACATACAAAATTCGAGTTATCGCCTAGTTTGCAACATTCACCAACACTTAGGCAAAAGGTCAAAAAACAGCCCAAAACCCGCATCGACCGTCCGAACGCCACGCAAACGCACACATAGCACCACGTAGGTATTAGACACGCGTTACAACTTACGAGACTCAATTCTGACATACGGAGATCGAATTATCGCCCAGTTTGCAAAACTCAATAACACTTAAGCAAAAGGCAGAAAAATAGCCCAAAACCCGCATCGGCCGTCCGAATAATATGCAAACACACACTTAACACCACGTAGGTATTAGACACGCGTTACAACTTACGGGACTCGATTTCGACGTACGGAATCTGAGTTATCGCCCAGTTTGCAAAATTCGTCAACACTTAGGTAAAAGGCCGCAAAATAGCCCGAAATTCGTATCGGCCGTCTGAGTGCCACACAAACACACACATAGCACTGCGTAGGTATTAGACATGCATTATAACTTACGGGACTCGATTCCGACATAAGAAATCCGAGTTAACGCCTAGTTTATAAAACTCAACAACACTTAGGCAAAACGCCAAAAAATAGCCCAAAACCCGCATCGGCCGTTCGAATGACATGCAAATGCACACATAGCACCGCATAGGTATTAGAGACGCGTTACAACTTACGAGACTCGATTCCAACATACGAAATTCGAGTTATCGCCCAGTTTGTAACATTCGCCAACACTCAGGCAAAAGGCCGAAAAATAGCCCAAAACCAACATCAGCCGTCCGAATGTCACACAAACACACACATAGCACCGTGTAGGTATTAGACACATGTAACAACTTACGGGACTCGATTCTGACATACGGAGACTGAGGTATCGCCCAGTTTACAAAACTCAACAACACTTAGGTAAAAGGCCGAAAATAGCCCAAAATTCGCATCGGCCGTTCGAATGACACGCAAACACACACTTAGCACCACGTAGGTATTAGACACGCGTTACAACTTACGGGACTCGATTCCGATATACGAAATCCGAGTTATCGCCTAGTTTGCAAAATTCACCAACACTTAGGCAAAAAACCGCAAAATAGCCCGAAACCCGCATCGGCCGTTCGAACGTGCAAACAAACACACACATAGCACCGTTTAGGTATTAGACACGTGTTACAACTTACGGGACTCAATTCTGACATACAAAATCTGAGTTATCGCCCAGTTTGTAAAATTCGCCATCACTTAGGCAAAAGGACGAAAATTAGCCCAAAACCCGCATCGGCCGTCCGAATGACACGCAAACACACATATAGCACCGCATAGGTATTAGAGACGCGTTAAAACTTACGGGACTCAACTCCGACATACAGAATTCGAGTTATCGCCCAGTTTGTAACATTCACCAACACTTAGGCAAAAGGCCGAAAAATAGCCCAAACCCTCATCGGCCGTCCGAACGCCACGCAAAAACACACATAGCACCACGTAGGTATTAGACATGCGTTACAACTTACGGGACTCGATTCCGACATACGGAGACCGAGTTATCGCCTAGTTTGCAAAACTCAACAACACTTAGGTAAAAGACCGAAAAATAGCCCAAAACCCGCATCGGCCGTCTGAATAACACGCAAACACACACTTAGCACCACGTAGGTATTAGACACGCGTTACAACTTACGGGACTCGATTCTGACATACGAAATCTGAGTTATCGCCCAGTTTACAAAATTCGCCAACACTTAGGCAAAAGGCCGCAAAACAGCCAGAAACCCGCATCGGCCGTCCGAACGCCACACAAACACACACATAGCACCGCGTAGGTATTAGACACGCGTTAAAACTTATGGGACTCGATTCTGACATACGGAATCCGAGTTATCGCCCAGTTTGTAAAACTCGTCAACACTTAGGCAAAAGTCCAAAAAATAGCCCAAAACCCGCATCGGCCGTCCGAATGACACGCAAACACACACATAGCACCGCGTAGGTATTAGACACGTGTTACAACTTACGGGACTCGATTCCAACATACGGAGACTGAGTTATCGCCCAGTTTGTAAAACTCAACAACACTTAGGCATAAGGCCAAAAAAATAGCATAAAACCCGCATCGGTCATCCAAATGCCACGTAAACACACACATAGCACCGCGTAGGTATTAGACACGCATTACAACTTACGGGGCTTGATTTCGACATATGGAGACCGAGTTATCGCCCAGTTTGCAAAACTCAACAACTCTTGAAGAACACAAACAAAACCAATTTAAATATGCTCTATTTTTAAATTCGTTATTAATATTTTAATATTGTAGGGTCTTGTTGATGAGACTTCGACGGGTGGAGGATGTGGTACAGGCGATGCCCGTGGTGGAGATGGTGATGACCGTCGGGCTGAATACTGATGAGACTACTGAGGGTGGGACCGGCAGTCAGACCAGAGGTGGGACTGGCGATGGGACCGGTGATGGGACCAACGGCGATGGTGATACCGACATTCCTAATCTTGGGTTGTAGTACTCATTATGTTTATATTTTGACTTTCATATATGTATATTTATACAGCTTTTGAGTTGTACAGACTAGAGTATAGAATATAGTTAGGTTGATGGTATATGTATCTAACTATATTGATTGTTTATGATTACATTTTGTATTTACATTGTACGACTTTTATCTATAAGTCATTACGTTGTTTACATATTTGATGGTTGATATAGAAAAAGCTATTATTGTTATTGATATGTATTCGTGAAGAATTCTTTATAATTATTCTTTAGTTTATAACATGTATAATTATGTATATGTAAATGAACAGGGGTATTTTGCAATTTTTCAAAAAAAATATTCTAAAAAACTCATTGACGACGGGCGTTGAGGGTCATTGGCGATGGCTATGCCGTCGGCAATGACTGTTTTTTATTTTTTTAGGAAAAATATTACTGACGGTCTATTCGTCGCCAACGTCCATCACCAATAACTTATTACCGACGGCTAGCCATCGGCAATGACCTCGTCGATAATGACACTCTTGCCGACAACGAGCTATGGGAGCCAGGGGCAATGACCCATACGACGACGGGAAGGGCGACGGACCTTGCCGTCGGCAATGAGGTCATTGGCGACCACAAGAGGGTCATTGGCGATGGCATGGCTCATCGGTAATGACCTATTTTTTTGTAGTTAGTCATTGTCAGAGCTCATGGTTCTATGGGCCCAAGTATCAGGTTAACACTCCATGATGGAGCATTCGCAGGCCGCATGATACTCAGTCCGCACGATGGAGTAAATAGAATTGAATCAGGTTGAGCACAAGGGAATCACTCGTGTTTGGCACAAAATATGATTTAAGTCGGGTGGAGCAGACTCGAGATGACTGGAAAAGTTACTCAGGGTGAAGGGCTCACAAGGAGCAAGGTTGTACTCCCACGTTTGACTCGGGCGTGGTGGAGTAGTATTGGACTCGATAATAGCTCTTGAAGGACTCAAAGAATGTGTGCTTAATGGTGACTACTCTAATATGATACTTATGATGGGATTCAATTGAAAGGTGGAGATTATTAGGATATATCATATGAATCTCACATCAGGATAAATTTATGAGTGTAGATGGGTTAATAAGTATAGTGGAGCCTCAACCTAATAGGTTAACCTTTTATGTAAGGAGGTGGTCCAACATGCTTATTGGGTCAGTCAAAACAGGTGTGCGCTACATTGGTGATGAATTGATGTTGGATGAATCGTACAATTCCACTACAAGTGGTATCAAGAGCTTGATTATTTTATTGATTTTCTTGTGCAAATTAAATGGAGGATTGGACAGCAAGTTGCATGATTAAACTCACTGCTACAAATTATGCAATTTAAAAGCCAAGAATGGAGGATTTGCTTTACTGCAAGGATTTGTATGAGCCACTTTAGAATGAAGGATTCAAGCCAACAAACAAGAATGACGCACAGTGGAACAAGATGAGCAGGAAGACTATTAGTCTAATTAGATTGTGAATTGATTAAAGTGCGTTTCATCATGTTGTCACAGAAACTAAAGCCTATTCTATGGCCGATATTGGAGTCCATGTATGAAAGGAAGACGACATAAAATAAAGCTTTTTTTATTAGGAAGCTTGTGAATTCTAAGTTTAAGGATAGAAACTCTGTTGTAGAACGTGATTTTCAGAGTTTGATAAATCAGTTGAGTACGATGAAGATGGTCATTGATGATGAGATGCAAGCTTTGTTGTTGTTGAGCTCTTTGTCTGATAGCTAGGAGTTGCTGGTTGTATCGCTGAGTAACTCCGCTCCAAATGGCAAGCTGACTATGGATACAATCAAGGATAGTTGGTTTAATGAGGAATATTAGAGGTGAGAGATACCATGGTGATTAGTGTCGAGTCACAAGTTTTATCGCACAGTGTAAAGACATAAATAAGGGAGAAGTTATCCTGAAAATGACAAATTTAGGGGAAGGTCAAGAGATAGAAAAGAAGTAGTTTGTTTTCACTGCTAGAAACTAGGTCACATAAGGTGAGAGTGTAAATTTTTGAAGAAGAAACAGTCTAAGGAAAAAGATGAGGATAAAGATTCGATTTTGTATCTATTCGATTTTGATGTAGCCATTCATTATTTGTGATGATAAACCCAAGTGCCATATTAATGATTGAACAAAGAAATTTTTTTGTCAACTTTATGGATCTCTGTAGAATGTATGGCTAGATCTTTTAATGTCCTTATTTTCATTTAATACTAGCCGACTTTTTGCTAGATTTCTATATCTGGCTTATCATGTGTTTTGATCTTCAAGATTTGATGTAATTTGACTATTTGAATTGCCTGTTCGGCTTGTGGGTTGGCTTAAGTTACTTAGAAATGAATTTCTTTTCATTCTGTTGACTACATTGTCCATTATATGATTTAGTGTTAAATTTGTTTTCCTTAATCTTTTGTTCCTTTCACCAGAATGCATAGGTAGCCAGAGCATGTAATGACATTCTTGCTGGTTCAATTGGGTACAAGTGGTTCGCTTGATGGACAACAAAGATTGGTAGTTAAGGGAAGATTTGCACTGAAAAATTTGAAGGGATTTTGCGGTGATATGTCAGTAAGTCCCTTTACCATATTATTACGTTATATGTGTTATCCCCAGGATACTTGTATCAAATGTTCTTTTGAATTTATTTGAGTGGTTCCCTTGCTATCTTTTTTGTTTGGATTCTCTGGGTTTTAACCATATGGTCAGATATGAAGGTGAGAGTTCATCAAATGAATAGATCTTTGTGGTCAAGCTATTATCAAGAATTAAATCAAATAAATGCTGAATATAAGATGTTGAAAATTTATCTCGAGTTCATCTGTGTTTGGTGGTCTGTCTTCTACATCTATGCTTGTCCTTTTTTGCATATTTCTTCTTTATCTCCTTTATAATTCTAGAATTTATATTGAAATTGTTATGTGATTTCCATTAGATGAATATGTTATTTGTAATGGCTGCAAAAGTCCAGATACAATTCTTTTAAAGGAGAATTGTCTCTTCTTTCTTCGATGTGAGAAAGTATATTTCCAGTTGCACTGAATTTTCCCTTTACCACCTCCTCCCTTGTGTTCACATTTATATCAGTCTCCCTATATGATTTCCTTGATATTTGGTGATATCTCATGATTTTTTTTGGATTCAAACTTCTTAGTTTAATGTTGTTTTATTACTTTCAATTGAGGAGAAAACAATGAAAAATTCTCATACTCTAGGCCACCTCTGCTTCTGCCTACGCCCGTGATGATCTAAAGATTTGCCTACATCGTCTGATTTTTTTGAACTGACAGAGAAATCTTAAATTTTTGAGGCCTTAAAATATTACCACTGTTAACGCCAAGTTTCGCCGGCGCGTCCAATCACAGAATCCACGCGCTAGAACCTGCACAGTAACAGATCACACAGAAGCTTGACGGCTTATGCCGCCGGGGGATAGCTCCGGTGTGAGAATGAGTACAGGCCGTTACAAGGGTAAATAATGGAGGCTAAGTGTTTAATGCTCAAAAGTAGGTATTACCTCATAATGTTAACCTAGGCCTTGTATTTATAGAGCTCACCACCTTAGAATCCTTCTCCCAGTCAGATTAGGACTCCTAGTGCATGGTAGTTACCATAACTTAGGTCCAACACAATCTCCTTAAAAGGTGCAAGTAGAATCCAATCTTACCACTACCTTTGGAGTTACCGTATTATACATATGAATAGATGCCCGGACTCTGCGCGCAGGAGAGCCCACTGCGCAGGCCCAAACGGTCCTATTATCTGGTCTGGGCTTCGGCCCAAAGGACTCGAAGACTCGACCCCTCATCATCACAAGACTGGGTTCGGCCCTGACCCCGAAGGACTCATATGCCGACCCGAACACCTCCAACACCTTCATGGGCTTCAACCTATTAGTCTCTCAAACCCTTCTGCCAGAATGCCTTCGGCCCAGATGAAGGTCGGTAAAACGCTCCCGAACATTGCCCCCCAGTCTCTGGTTATAACATATTTATGACTAGAGACTTGAAAGGTCACGACAGCTAATGATGATACATCTAGGGAAGACCAACGGTCTGTTATAGATATTTGAAACGTTGCACGCCTTTTAACGCCTGGACCCACCTTAAACATTTATTAGCCGCCCTGGGTTTCCGTACCGTACCACTTATAAAAACCCCACGTCCCCTTCATTATCACCTTTATTGACTCCTCTTCCTCAAATCCTTTGATTTCAATTTTTCCGGCAAGGCGATTTCCGGCGAGATACTGCTCCTCCGTATTCACCATTTTCCTCTATTCATTTAGCGTTTGAGTGCTATTTTTGCTCATTTCCTTCTTCTAGACTTATAACTTCCACCTTTTTCTCACAAAATGGCCGATTTCAGCATCATCCCTGTTACTGAGCCTATCACCGTCACCTCCGGCGACCTCCTGGAGGTCATACTACCGGATGCTTCCACAGACACCGCTCCTCTGAACCTTCCTAGTTCAGAGGATGCTGAGTTGAAGATTCGAGATGCCTACCGCTCCCCTGAGGAATTCTCTCACCTCCATACTCGCTCCACCATCACATCATCTCAAATCTCCGACATCCGAACCCTCTTCAAGATTCCCGAAGAATATCAACTCAGGATCCCTCGGCCGGAAGAGAAGATGTTCTGGAGGCCCGAGGGTGAATGGGTGGCCGTTCCCCTATACGTCCTGAGGTAAGGGGTTCGGTTCCCACTGCATGACTTCATCTCCTCCTTTCTGACCTTTGTGGGAATCATGTTCGCACAACTCATGCCGAACTCGTATATCCAGCTGATCTCTTTTATCGCCGTCTGTCAAGAGGTGGGCCTCACTCCCGGGCTCGACCTCTTCTTTGCTCTGTTCACCCTTGGAGGGTCGAAAGAGCCAGGGATTCGGCAACTCACCAAACGCCTCAATCGCACAGTCCCGATCAAAACCCCTTCCAGCAATAAGGGATGGCATGAACAGTGGTTCTATGCCAAAGGGTCCGACCTCCAACTCCTTCCATCCTGGGCTCATCCAGCCGACCAGGCGGCCAAAATTTCCAAGTTCCCGACTGGTCGGGCCGAGGCCTTCAAAACATTCTACGCCCGATGGAAGAAAGCCGAGTGGAATGTGGGGATTCTAACGGACGACACCTGGTTGTACAAACACGGCTGTGAGTATCTTCTTCTCTCTTTCTTGTTTTTTTATTTTCTCTCCTTTTTTGTTAAGTATCACATGCCCTAACTCCTTTTTCTTCGTGCAGTGACCATTTTCAAGCCCGAGGGTGTCGCCGATTCCTTCGTCCCAGCTACCATCACTTCGGGGTTCATCCGACCACCCGTGACCGACGAAGCTGCTGAGGAAGATACCGTTCCTATCAGTGAGCTGTCGCTGGGATCCACTTCGGGGCCCGAGCCCCCGAAGACACAAAAGGGGGCGCTGAAGATGAGCCGTGCGGAGAAGGCGGCTTTAATGAAGAAATCCAAGAAGCCCTCCAAACCGGCCATCAAAGCGCCTGTAAAAATTCCACCACCCCCCATGCCGAAGCCATCGATACCTCCACCTCCTCCTCCCCCGACCGAGGTAATCGAGGATTCGGAGGAAACTGAAGATGTTCCTCCCGAGCCCCGACTCAAGAAGCCTCGATTGTCGGAGGAGCCCGTCCGTCCACTCGGTCCGATGGTGACTGCTGCTCCCAACCGGGCTGCTACACCTTCTTCTGGGCCCAGCTCCTCAGAAGGGTCGCCAACAACTTGTTGGCCCAAGAACCCATCGGATGTCTTCCCTTTCACCCTTTTCGATCATTTCAAACTTCCTGGGGATGACGAACGGTTTAAGGGATACTCATCTGATCAGTTCTTGGTGGCTTACATTCGGGCTCAGACCCAGGTAATTTTCTGCTTTGTGGATCTATTTGATTGCTAATAATTCTAACTCTTGCTTCTTATACTGATATGTACATGTTCGCTGCAGGCCAATGCCATCTTAGCCAGAGCCATCCCTCCCCTTGCTAGATCTACAAAGAAAGAGATTCAGCTGGGGACGGAAATTGAGCTGCTTGAGGCTGATGTGTCGGGGCTTCAGTCCGAGCTGAAGAAGGAGCAGGAGTCCCTTGTGGAAACACAAATCCGGGCTGTCCTGGTCGAGGAGCGGGTCAAAGAGCTGGAGCACCAGCAGAACACTCTTCTGGCTGAGAAGGATCAACTGCTTCAAAAGGTCAAGGATCGAGAGAATGCTATTGACAATATTACAGAAAAATACTCCGAGATGAACAGCAAGATGATGTTCCTGATCAAGGAGAACAACGCCTTAACTACTACTGTCAATGCATTTCCTGAGGAGGTCGTCGAGGCCCGACGGCAGGCTATTGCCGAATATGAAGAGTCTGAAGCCCTGAACGATAAGGTCCTTGCCCAATTCGGAGAAGGATATGAAACTTATCGGGAGAAGGCTAAGGCGAAGTTGATGGCTGCCGGGCTCGACGCCTCCATTCTTGATTCTTCTGATGACGAGTCTGAAGCCGAAGATGACCCCCCCTTCAAAATAGATACTTAAGTTTTTTTTTTTTTGTACTATTGCCCGACTCGTAAGCGATCGGGTTGTAAAAAATTTTATAAGTATAAATGAAATATACTTTTTGGCCCATGAATGTTTGTTATCAGTTTTACTTAGAACTAATCTCGATCAATTATGTTCATCCGAACCTTCTAATCGGATTGACCTTAGAGTTTATCTGATATTGAAGGGTCCGACAGTTATACTCGGGACTTATCTCGATCAGTGGTATCTTTCTGAACCTCTTGATCGGATAGTAGCCGAGATCTGTTCTTTAAGAATGTATTGAACTCTGGGTCAGTTATGTTCGGGACTTATATCGATCAGTGGTGTCTTCCCGAACCTCTTGATCGGATAGTGCCCGAAGCATGTCTGTTCGAGTAGTAATGAAACATATGAATATAGATGAAGTTAAACATTGCCAGGAATAAGAACTTTCATTTATATCATTTAAATTGAATCGGTTGCATAGACAAAAGTAAGAATAACACAACTATTACTGGTAAAATTTTCTAAGTCTTTCAGCATGCCATGTATTCGTTACCTCCGAACCGTTCATTGCTCGAAGCCGGTATGTTCCGGGCTTCGGCACTGCTATCACCTCGTATGGCCCCTCCCAGTTAGGCATTAACTTACCGGTGTTCTGGGGGGTTGAAGCCTCCGCTTCCCGGAGGACCAGATCACCCACGGCAAACCTCCTAGACTTCACTTTCTGATTATAGTGTTTGGTTGTCCGTTGCTGATAGATTGCCAACCTCATCACAGCCGAATCCCGAACTTCGTCTAGCAGATCCAGATTCGTTCTCAAGCCCTTATCATTGTATAGTTCTTTGTATTGGCTGACCCGAAGGGTGGGAGACCCGATCTCAACAGGAATTAGAGCATCGGTCCCAAATGCCAGTCTGAATGGGGAGTCACCCGTTGTAGTTCTTGGGGTAGTTCGGTACGACCATAAAACAGATAACAGCTCTTCGGGCCACCGACCCTTTAATTCATCCAGCCTACGCTTTATCCCGTTGAGTAGGGTTCGATTGGTTACTTCCACTTGGCCGTTCGACTGAGGATGGGCAACCGAAGTCTTTCGGTGTTGGATCCCTAGATCCTTCAAAAAGCCCTCGAATTTTGACCCGACGAACTGTCTGCCATTGTCTGAGACTATTACCATCGGGATGCCGAACCGGTAGACTATTCCTTCTTTGGCAAACTTTAAACACTCCCACTCGGTTATCTTTTGCAGTGGCTTGGCCTCGACCCACTTCGTTATGTAATCAATAGTCACGATCACAAAGCTGACCTGTCCCTTAGCTTTTGGTAGAGGGCCTAGGATGTCAATTCCCCATACAGCAAAGGGAATTGGGGATAGAACCGAGTATAACTCTTCTGGAGGTTGATGTGGAATGTTGCTGTTCAGCTGACATTTGGGGCACCTTCTGACGAATTCCTTAGCTTCTGTGTAGATAGTCGGCCAGTAATACCCCTGCCTCAGAATTTTATGTGCTAGTGACTTCGCTCCCATGTGATCCCCACAGATTCCCTCGTGGACCTCCCGAAGCGTGTAGTCTGCCTCTGAAGGGGTCAAGCATTTCAGCAGTGGAGAGCTAAAGGCTCTTCGATAAAGATCTCCGTCTATGAGTACGAAGTTCGAGCTTCGATGTTTGACTTGCCTGGCTAGAATTCGGTCCGAAGGTAGGGTCCCGTCGGCCAAATACGAGATATAAGGAGTGAGCCAGCAATTGAGTCGGTCCAAAGTTAGGATTTCTGTCTTTGGGACACTGGGTTTTTCCAGAACCTCTAAGTATACTGATCCGTCGAAGGAGCTCGCTTCAGTAGTTGCCAATCGTGCCAGGGCATCTGCTATGGTGTTTTCTGATCGATCCACCCCCAAGCAGCTGTGCGATGCGAAGTATGTGAGCTTATCTCTTAATTCGGCCAGATATTTGGTCATCCTCGTCCCCGAGCTTCATACTCGCCCGATAACTGCTTGACCACCAGCTGTGAGTCACTGTAAATGATTAACCTTCGCACTTCTAGGCTTCGGGCCAATCGTATCCCTGCTAAGATGGCCTCGTACTCTGCTTCGTTGTTCGTGGCCTTGAAGCCGAATCGAATGGCTTGTTGGACCTTGAACCCTTCTGGACTTGTCAAAATGACCCCTGCTCCACTGACGTCTGAAGTTGATGATCCATCCACGTATAATGTCCATGAGGTCTGCCCCCGTTGTGCTTCGGCCACTATGTTCGTCTCCGGCTCTGTGAAAGAGCACTCTACTACAAAATCTGCCAACGCCTGCCCTTTGATTGCCGTTCGGGGATGATACTCTATAGCAAATTGTGTCAATTCCATCGCCCATGCGGCCAACCGACCTGACACCTCGGGTTTATGTAGAATTTTTTTCAAAGGCTGATTCGTGTAGACCACTACCACTCGACCCTGGAAATAGTGCCTAAGTTTCCTGCTAGCAATTATGAGGGCGTAGGCGAACTTTTCCAGGTTCGGGTATCTCATCTCTGCGTCCCTGAGAACATGGCTGACGTAATACACCGGAAACTGCTTGCCTCCCTTATCCCTCACCAGTGCCGCCCCTACTGCCATCGGGCTGGCAGCTAAGTATAAGTATAAAGGTTCAGAGGCAACCGGTTTCATCAGCAATGGTGCCGAACCCAAATACCTTTTGATCTCTTGGAACGCGTCTTCGCATTCTGAAGTCCACTGGAAGCTTTTGTCATTTTTCGGACCCTTGAGAGTGTCGAAAAAGGGTAGACACCTTTCTGCTGACTTTGACATGAATCTCCGAAGGGCTGCGATTCGGCCCGTCAGCCTCTGGACATCCTTGTACGTCTTCGGAGATTTCATGTCTAAGATAGCCGAAATTTTTTCGGGATTGGCCTCGATTCCCCTTTTACTGACCAGATATCCCAGGAATTTCCCTGAACCCAATCCTAAGGTACACTTGATCGGGTTCAGCCTCAGATTGTGTTGCCTTACCGTCTCGAAGCAGTCTGCCAAATCCTCCAGATGATCTCGGGCTGACATGCTTTTGACGATCATGTCATCTACGTACACTTCCATACTCCTTCCCAGCTGTTTTCTGAATACGAAGTTCATCATACGTTGGTAGGTTGCCCCTGCGTTCAGTAGTCCGAAGGTCATTTTCCGATACGCGTATATTGCCCGATGAGTGATGAAGCTAGTCTTCGGGATATCCTCCTTATGCATCGAGATTTGGTGATATCCCGAGAAAGCGTCCATAAAACTTAGCATCCCATACCCTGAAGTGGCATCAATCAGCTGGTCTATGTTGGGTAAGGGATAGAAGTCTTTAGGGCATGCCTTGTTCAGGTCAGTGTAGTCGATGCACATCCTCCATTTCCCATTTTGCTTCTGAACCAATACCACATTCGCCAGCCATTCGGGATAGTCGATCTCGAAGATGAACCCTGCCTCTAGCAATTTGGCAACCTCGTCGTCTATGATGCTCTGTCTTTCCGGGGCAAAGATCCTTCTTTTCTGTATCACTGGCTTCTTTTTAGGATCGGTATGAAGCCTATGCAGTGCTACTGATCTGCTTACCCCGGGCATGTTACTGGGTTCCCAAGCAAAGATGTCGGCGTATACCCTGAGTAATTCCACCAGACCTGTTCGCAGCTGTTCGGTTAACCCGGCCCCAATCTTGATCAGTTTGTCTGGATTCCCTGGTATTAATTCTACATCCTCCGTTTCTTCGGCTGGTAGAGCCATGGGTTCTGTACTTCCCTCCGTGAATGGCTCTAACTCAATGGTCATCGCCTGTTTATGTTTACTGACCCCGATTCCTGAAGATATTAAAGTGTTCCGATAACACCTTCGGGCGATATCAAGATCTCCTTTTGCCTCCCCTATCCCGTTCGGTGTCGGAAACTTTAGTTTGAAGTGGGGTATAGATGTTAATGCCTGTAATGCTGCTAGAGTAGGCCTCCCCAGGATGGCGTTGTAAGCCGAATCCACTTGTACCACAAAGAATTTTACCATGATTTCTGTCTGCTGTGGGGCCGTGCCAAACCGGACTGGCAGTTCTATCGTGCCCGACACATGAACCGGGTCTCCACTGAAGCCGTATAGGGGGCCTTCGCCCCCCAATTCCATCTTCTTTCCTCCCAAATCCATCCTCTGGTAGGCATGCGTATAGAGTATGTCGACTGAGGACCCGTTATCAATCATCATTCGCTTCATGTCAACCGGCCCGACCTGAGCTGTTATGACCAGAGCCCCGTCATGCGGTTCAATGTGATCGGTAGGGTAATCCTCGTCTGAAAAGGAGATAGTCGTGCCTGAGTATGGCCTGTCCTTCCTGGGCGAGGAGCCGGCTAATGATAGTACTGCTTCGAGATGTCCACTCCTTTTTCGACCGGTTACACGCCCTACCGACCCGCCCGATATCACATCAATAACTCCTCGGGGTTGGGCGTTCGGTTGCGGCTGTGCTTCCCGGGGAGGTTCTCTGACGTCCTCTTGGGGAGCCTCCGATCCTTCTCTGCCGACTACATATCGTACCAGCTGTCCATTCTGCACGTTCTTTTCTATCAGATCTTTCAAGTTGATGCATTCGTCTGTTGTGTGGCCTCGACTCTGGTGATACGCACAGTACTTGTCCCGACCTCTTTTCCCCGGTTTGGTGACTGTTTGGCATGGTTCGAAAAAGGGCTTGCTCCGTATCTCCTCCAGTATTTTGGCCCGATCTGTAGTGAGTGCAGTGTACACTTTGTTGACATTTTTGTTTGGGAAGGGTGGCCTTCCACTGCCCGACCCTCCTCCATTATAATTCCTCTTACTGTAACTATCCGATCTACCCTGGGAGTCGGATTTTTGATAACTCTGTTTGTCCCGATCTCTGGATTTGTCGTATGATTGGGACTGTGGCTTGAAGTTCCCCATCGCTTCTTCCACTGCTATATGACCCTCGGCCCTGTGGAATGCCTCCGTTAAATCTGACGGGGGGTTGATCACCAGATCCTTCATCAGTTTTTTGGATTTCCCGATGTCTAGCCCGGTGGTGAAGAATCCCAAGGCCTGTGGGGAGTTCAACTCTGCCACCGACCCCACAGCTTCTCGGAACCTTTTAACATACTGCCCCAGGCTCTCATCTGGTCTCTGCCTGACCTGCATGAGGGATGCTGTGATCTTTCCCCGTCTCTTGTTACTCCCGAACCGAGCATGAAACTTTTCTCGAAGGTCCCTCCACGAGCTTATTGACCCTGATGCCAGGGTTCCCATCCATTCTCGGGCACTCTTCTTCAGGGTGGTGGCGAACATGTGACACTTGGCCGCATCAGAATGGCCGTAGTATGTCATTAACCTATCATACCCATCGGAGTGGTCATAAGGATCTCCCAGCCCGTCGTAAGTCTCCATTGGAGTCATCTTCATTTTGGGGTCGGCGATCTCCCGATTAATTTCCGCAGAAAAGGGGGACCCTATACAGGCCGGAGGTTCCCCCGTCGAGCTTTTTGCCAATAGAAGTTTTTCCAGCTCAGCCACCCTTCGGGTGAGGGGGTCGGACTCTCCTTCATGAGGGGACGATCGGGGTCTGCCCCTCTCACGTTCGGGTATCTCGTCTCCCTTCTTTCCCGAATTGCCTGGGTGTTCTGATCGGCGTCCTGCTGAACGACTCCTCCTCCGGCTCCGGCCGTCCCTCGAATGGCTCCGGTATCTGCTCCTCTCCCTACCAGCCTCTCGCCTTCGGGGAGACCGAGACCGGCTATGGTGCCTACGCCTCTTGGAGGATGCCTCATGTTCCCCGGCCATGTTAGCCATCTATAGTTCGAGTTCCTCCTGTTGGAGACGTAGGGCCGTCATGGCATCTTTGTTTTGCTGCATCTTTTTCTGCAGGATGAATTCTCTTTGATCTCGACTACCTAGTGTACGACTCTTTTCATGCACCTCCAACGCCTGTGGGTTAGCTTCGCCCATCCGACTAGCCTGGTTGGGGGTACGTTGGCTTTCATGAAAGAGCCGCCTCCGGGGGGAGCCAGCCGACTCCCTCTGATCGTCCTGGATTCTGGAACCCAGTCTGTCCTTCACCGACCCTCTCACCTGAGTGGTCTGGTGCGACTTGGCCTTTTCCCGGTCGGAAACTGCATATTCCACACTCGCCATCGTTTCTCGCCGGAAAAGAATCTGATTGTGATTGTTTAAGCACTAAAGCCCCTCCTTCTAGCGCCAATGTTAACGCCAAGTTTCGCCGGCGCGTCCAATCACAGAATCCACGCGCTAGAACCTGCACAGTAACAGATCACACAAAAGCTTGACGGCTTGTGCCGCCGGGGGATAGCTCCGGTGTGAGAATGAGTACAGGCCGTTACAAGGGTAAACAATGGAGGCTAAGTGTTTAATGCTCAAAAGTAGGTATTACCTCATAATGTTAACCTAGGCCTTGTATTTATAGAGCTCACCACCTTAGAATCCTTCTCCCAGTCAGATTAGGACTCCTAGTGCATGGTAGTTACCATAACTTGGGTCCAACACAATCTCCTTAAAAGGTGCAAGTAGAATCCAATCTTACCACTACCTTTGGAGTTACCGTATTATACATATGAATAGATGCCCAGACTCTGCGCGCAGGAGAGCCCACTGCGCAGGCCCAAACGGTCTTATTATCTGGTCTGGGCTTCGGCCCAAAGGACTCGAAGACCCGACCCCTCATCATCACAAGACTGGATTCGGCCCTGACCCCGAAGGACTCATATGCCGACCCGAACACCTCCAACACCTTCATGGGCTTCAACCTATTGGTCTCTCAAACCCTTCTGCCAGAATGCCTTCGGCCCAGATGAAGGTCGGTAAAACGCTCCCGAACAACCACCCTTGCTTCATTTGCTAAAGTTGAATGTACCATTTAATATCTATATGCCCTTTTCTGAGGGATCGTCTTATCTTTTGCCTTTGTGATCCAGCATTTGTTTTATTCACTGGATGACTTTGTCCATCTATAAGACCCCAACTTTTATGAATAAAGATGAATTTTTTTATAAATATCATTTTTGAATAATTATGGTGTGGATTCGTTATAATATTATAGTTGTGAGTAATATTTATAAATTTTCAAATTAAGCAAGTTGTTATAAAATATTCGATTGGTTAGGGAATATGTGTTTTGACAGGAAATATTTGTACGACGGCACAATTATTGGTGGACCCCACGGCAGAATTATTGTCGGAGTTAGAAAATGACAGAAATATCTTTTTATAAAAATAACGACGGAAGTTTTACCGTTAAACTGTTGAAATACTCAGTGATAAAAGTACAGTAATATGCATGGTTGCATAGTAGCACACGGTATTAATTATTGATGCTTACGTGAGAAGTCACTTAATTTTATTCAATTATTGCTACAGTAATTGCTGTATAGTATCTCACATTATTAATTCAATTATTGTCATAATATTTTATATTATTAAATCAATAATTGACATGACAAGTTATTCATATTATTATTTGCATAATTAACAATGTCTAGAAAGTTCTGTCGAGGAAAGGGGCTAGGTCATCTAATTGCGCGCTAATAGAGAGAAAGCCCCCTCTTTCTTGCGGGAATGATCTGGTTGTTAATATTGCGAGTTATAATAATGATGAATAAATGTTGTTAAAAATATTGAGGGAATTTTTATGAAGTATTTGTTGTAAATGTTGTTTATTATTTGAACCCCAATTTATCAATTTTTCAAAGCTGTCGGTAGAAAGTTATATCATTTCTGTTTTATTATATAAGTATATATATAAATATAAATATAAATATATAAGTATATATATATATACATGTGTCGTATTATATAAGTTATATATTATATATATATATATATATATATATATATATATATATATAAAGTGTGTGTCCGTGATGGTGTGTGTGGGAGAATTTGGTGGGTGGTGGAAGATATAAATATATATATATATATATAGGGCTATATGTATATACACAGCTGTGTATTACACTGTAGGTCTATGGTTACAGATTTTTTGGGCTATAGCGACGGTAAACTGTCGCTATATCCCAGAATAGCTATAACGACGGATGAAACCGTCTCTATAGCCAAAAAAACCGTCGCCATAGTCTACTGTGTAATACACAGCTGTGTATATTCATTTTTCCCATATATATATGATTTTGGTATATATTAAATGTCCTGGGGGGATTCAAAAGGGAGTCACGGGTGGCTTGTTTATATATATATATATATAGGGTTCGGTTTCAGACCCGATCTGATCCGTGGGCTATATATATATAGCCTAAGTTTTGTTTTACTTGAGTATTATATTCTTAATTTGAAAAACTGGCGTCTGTGAGGTTAACTCTGTAAATATTTTCAAGATGCACTTTTGTTGTAATTATTTTAAATTTTGTACTAAAAGTGTAAATCTCCATTATTTTGTACAAACAAGTCCATCCCAAGTTGGGCTAACTTGGGGCCACTAGATTAATTACTTGGGCTTTCTAAATTAAATGATTATGTCATCTTTTTAATCATGAGCTCAACACACAAATTTTATCTTACTAATTATTTAATTAGGGGTTCCCATTCCACTCATTCGGAATTTAAATAAATAAACATGGACATTTAATTTCTATAACCCAATTAGATTTTCTTAAATTAATTTAAAAATTAATTAATCGAGATATATAAAATGAATCTCTTAGAATTTACATACTAGTATACTTATTAAATACTAGCATTCTTTAATTACTATAACCCTTACACTATTTAATTCTCATACTAAATGTGTATGTTAGGTTATGTAAGTACTTTCCTTTTTAATTTTCTTTATAAAGTAGATAATCATATATACATAGTATAATGTATATTTATTAAATCACAAAACCTTTACCATATATTTATTCACTACATGTCACAAAGTTTTCAATAACATTAATATTTAATTAATATATTTATTTACAATGTGACTTAAAATTCTTAGTTATTACACTATTAGGTATTAACTAATGTGATGAGAAACCTTTCGAGAAAATGGTCTCAATGTGACAAGGGATAAAATATCCACTATATTCGACACGACTAAGAATGTTTTCTATGTTAGTGATGCTATTGGAAACCTAGTTGATCCAAAGATCATCGAAGCGGTTCAACAGATAATCGAATTGAACAACTTTAAAGGGAAAGAACCACCATTAATATCTCATGAAAAAGGCAAAAAGGGAAGATGAACCCACAATAGGTGTTGGTGGGGCAGTGTTGGTATAACTTGGGAGCCTAGTCAGAAAGAATCTATACAATTTAGGATTGATGAGATCATATTCTTAAATTCTTAAATGAAGAATTTACAGTACTTGAAAAAGGAAAATTGTTGGCATATACTTCGCTTCAAGGATGGGATTGTGTACATGGAGAGAATTAAAGGAAGGTTGTATTTTGTGATAGATTTTGTTAATTTCTTAAATGGAATATTTAATATATAATTCTAGTGCTTCATCTAATATCTCTTCTCCTTTTACTCTCAGTTGTGCAGCTTCATAAAAGCTTAACATGCCCTTCACATCTTTCACAAAGATTTCCTTGAACTTACCGGTATTGTTGTCCTTAAATTTGTTAAACACATCTGAAAATCCACAAAAACAAAAAAGTAAGAAATTTATGAAAAAGGAAGCTATCAGGTCAGGTATTTATGGAAAAGGAAGCTATCACTGCAGTGATTTTATCTGGTGCTTCGTTTAAAATAGTTTTTTTTTAAAAAAATGAAGTATTATTTTTTTTCATTGGATGTATATACAAGGTGAAGAAGAATGATAAGCTCACCAGATGACATTTTGTAACCATGGTGTCGAAAAGTTTGAAAGTGTATCGAAGTGGTGTACAGATCAACTTCTTCATAATGAGACTTGTTAAGGTCACCGAAAAATTTCTCAAGTTGACCGTCAATCTCCTCCTCAAAATGATATGACAAACCAAGGTGATGGATAGTTTAATACCATTATCATGATTCTCTAATGAAAGTAAAATCAGAAATTCTAGGACGACATTTTCTAGCGATATATTTTTTTTTGTAGTACCTCTTAAAAAATATATAATATTTATTTCAACTGAAATTTTTATAAAAAACAGTATTTTATGTGTAATTTGGATACATATAAGAAACAGGGTCTGTACAGTCTGTACAACCCTGTTTCTTGTATGTATTCAATTTATACCTAAAACACAGTTTTTTACAAAAATTTTAGTTGAAATAAATACTATATATTTTTTAAGAGGTACTACAAAAAAAACCAAAAAAAATTGCTAGAAATGTCCCCAAAAAATATCCCCTAAAAGAACTCAAGTAAAATTTGAAGGTATAGACAAACCTGATAATTTCCTTCTCTTTCCTAAACCTTTTCACCTCCTTCTCTATTTACAGTTCACAACAGCTTTTGTCCCTTCTTTTCCCACATATAGGTATTAAGCGTAATGTTTGAATAAATTAGGTCTAACTATTTATTTATTTATTAATAGATCTTATTAATTCTTTTAATTTTAATAAGATTTTAAAATTACATAATT
Organism: Panax japonicus; assembly: GCA_020205505.1. Classification (NCBI taxonomy): domain Eukaryota; kingdom Viridiplantae; phylum Streptophyta; class Magnoliopsida; order Apiales; family Araliaceae; genus Panax; species Panax japonicus. Next base: position 53,822,180 of record CM035114.1, on the reverse strand, counting down.
ATAAATTACTCAATTAGTTTTAATGTCCAATTTTATTAAATTAATTTATCTATTACTTAATTATTAATATTTATTAGCCCACATAAATTATATGACTAGTTTAACCCAAATAAATGATAAAGTTCAATTAATAATCTTTTTTTATAAAAAAATTATACTTTTATTATATTATTTTTATACCGGGTATTACAACCATGCTTTTAAGCCTCCATGTGTCTGTTACGTCAGCAAATTTTAACCCTGTTTATCTTCTGTTAACGGCAGGGGCATGGACGACCCAAAAATATAACGTTAAGGGTACTTTTGGACAAAAATAAGTATAGAATACTCGGTAGACATCACGGTAAAAGTCAGAGGCATTTTTGAACCTTCTCCTATTTATATTACTCATAGTGGCAGATTATGCGCTCATTCATTTCATGCACCAGCACCACTTCATATACAATAATACAAATGCCATATTTTTGTCAAATAAAATGAAGACAAGATGTTCAAAGATTAAGTCATTAGTGATCCCAACCTCCCTAAAATAGATTGGACTAAGAAGCAAGATATTTAAAATTCCCAAAATTGGGGAAAAGATCTAGGTAGGTAAATTATTCAATGAAGGCTTAGTTTTGAAAAATTGAATAAACCTTCGGATACGACTATGCGATTTAGAGAGATCCGATAGCTTTAAAGTTGAGAATTTAGAAAGTATTGGGATCTTTTAGTAATAATAATTTGAGATTGAGAGAGAAAGTACTTATTAATTTGTTTTCTTATTTAATTAAAATGACAATTACCAAATGCATGAGAAGTGAACACTTGAAAAGTCAGTTAATGTAACTGGTTATAATGTGACTGAATTCCAAATTGTACAATAAACTTTAATCCTAAAATCCATTTACACCTTATATTATATTTTGAATTAAATACGCCATAAACTTTGAGTTTCAATACAATTTACACCTTCCACACTAAAGTTTAGGATATAAATTATTTTGATATAGAGGGTGTGGCACCAAAGTTTAGGATGCAAATTATTGTGATGTAAAAGGTGCGGAGGATGTAAATTATTTTGAAACTCAAAATTTAGGGTGTGTTTTATTTAAAATAAAATTTAGGGTGCTAATCGATCTTAGGATTAAAGTTTAGAATTCAAATTGAAAATTAATTCTTATATATAAAAACACGTTCAAAGATGATGTCACTTGATGTAAGTAATCTCAATTGATTAAGAGTTAACTCGCTCAATTGAAAAACTCACGACGAGTCCATCGTTCAGTCGACCGACTCCTCCTCTTCATTAATCTAATGGTACGTATTTGATATATTAATTATTATTTAAAATATTTACTAAGATCATTTATTAACAAATTTAAAATTAATTAGTATTTAAAATTTGTTAATAAATTCAAGTTTAAATTTATTTTTTTCACCAAAATCTTGCCGGTCAAGCCCATTCGTACAGAAATAAATCATTCAATCATTTTTTCGATCTATCTACACTTGCAATTTTTTATTAATTTTCACTGTACACCTTCTTCTTGGGGACTACTTGTTGTAGGTTAAGAAGTCCTGAAAATCATGCCTGTCAAGCCCATTCGTTTAGAAATAAATCATTCAATCATTTTTTGGATCTATCTACACTTGCAGTTTTTTATTATTTTTAGTATAAATAAGATCGTAAAATGAGCAAATAGTTCGGATTCGATTCATACTCGCTCGATTAAAAGTTCGATTCAAACTCGACTCGAAATATAAATGAGTCAAATATGAGCAATTTTAGAGTTCGATAAATTACTCGAAACTTCTCAAATTATAATTTTCTATTAATATTCGAATCATAATCGTTCAAAATACTCGAGTTTGATTCAAAATCGTATTCGAGTCGATAACTAAAAAAATTTCAATCAAACATTATTTTATATTCAATATATTTTATGAATTAAATCTAAATAATTCAATACTATGTTCGATTCAATTTATTTGTACCCTTAACCGTAAACCTTTATTGGGACCGCATGTTGTCAGTTAAGCAGTCCTGACTCCTGAGCCCTCTTTAGCCACTTTTTTTGCTAAGTTCATTTGTCAACATTTGATGACTTCGCGCTTAATTCTACTGGATAATTCATGCACGTTCTTTCTTTCTTTAAAAATATTATCTTGTAATTCGCTTTTTTCATTCTTTCTTTTTTCTTTAAATGTTTTAGTTTTAATAAAATAATTCTGTTTTGAAATTATATATATATATATATATATATATAGTCCGGATCTTAAGCTCATCTCTTATCTAACATACCTTGCTCATCCCCCTTTAGCGACGGACCGGGCGACAACACTGTTTTGTTATATGTACCCAATTCACACCCAAAACAATTTTTTTTAAAAAAATTTCAATTTCAAAAATTATTATACATTTTGTATTAGTTATGTTTTTTTTATAAAAAAAAATTGCAGGGTGAGCTCGGGGGTGAGCTCAATAAGGGTGGGCCTAAGAAATGGAATATATATATATATATATATATATATATATATATATATATATATATATATATATATATATATATATATATAGGAGCCCTTCCATAGCAGCCGGTTGCTGTGACTACTGTGCAACACCCCCTTTTTGTACCGTTGATAAAATGAATTGATGGCTGAGATTAGACTTTGTATTTGATAAAATACAAATGATTTTGAATTTCCCGCTCACTCAATAAATCATCTGGGCCGTCCAAAGTTTGAGATAAATCCCACCGTCCATACATCTATCTAATAAAATACATCTATCTATCTAATCTATCTAATAATGATTTTGAATTTCCCGCTCACTTAATAAATCATCTGGGCCGTTCTAAGTTTGAGATAAATCTCACTGCCCATAACAGTGCCGGAGGCACGGGACCCAGCTAGTATATATATAGGAGCCCTTCCATAGCAGCCGGTTACTGTGACTACTGTGCAACACCCCCTTTTTGTACCGTTGATAAAATGAATTGATGGCTGAGATTAGACTTTGTATTTGATAAGCCGACACAGGTTGTTGTGCCTTATTATTTACTTGTACCGGCTTCTATTTTAATAAGTGAATATTAACTTGTCAGTATAGTTATAAAAAGTGAATATTTATTATTAAAATAATCCGACCGGAAGAGCTTGTACCGTCTTACACATTTTTTTTAATTTTTTTTTATTTCTCCCGGCCGGTACAGGCTCATACGGCTGGAATTAAAATAATAAAATAATTCGGCCGGTACAGGCTGATACGGCTGGTACATTTTTTTTTAATTTTTTTTATTTCTCCCGGCCGGTACAGGCTCATACGGCTGACATTAAAATAATAAAATAATCCGGCCGGTACAGGCTGATACGGCTGGTATTAAAAAATTGAAAAATATAATCGGCCGGTACAGCTTGTCCTGGCTGATATTAAAAAATTGAAAAAAATGATTTTATTCAAGCAATTCGCTGCTAAACATATTCGAACTCGCAACCTCAAACTCCAAACACTCGTCATATGACCACCCGAGCACCACGGGCCTAGCTGTTAATTTCTCTCACGGATATGTCTTTATATTAAAATTTCACCATCCCCCAAAATCTATATTCTTGCATTATTATTATATTAAGATTTATTATTATTAATAAGTCTATATAATACATATGGGGGTTTGATATTTAGAAATAAGTTAATATCTATATTTATTAAGCAATGATTATTAGTAATGATTTTATATATTAAGCAGTGATTTTATTATTAAGAAATAATTTTATACATTAATAAAACTAGTGAAGTATAATAATAATGTGATTATCGAATTTATAAAAGTAGTGAAGTATTATTATAATAATAATAATGTGATTATCAATATTAGAAGTACAGATTATACCAATACTAGTACTGCATAACATTAAGAGGAATAGTACATATTACATGTTCATTTTCATAAAATAAAAAAAACATAGAAAGATTAATACAACCGACGCCTATTTTTTTAGCTCAGGAATTCCTAGCACTCGATAGTGATTTCGCTTATCGTGGTCGGTTTCAAAGCCACAAATTTCACATTTTCGATGAGTCTTAGAAGGAATGATTTTCTCGAGTGCACTCTTGAATCTAGATTGTTTTTTGCGGCCCTTTGTTTGAGAAATATTAGGCGACAAAAACTCTTCTTCTTCTTCCACCTCTACATCTTCATCGTCACTATCGTATCCCATATCATGATTTGGATCTCCAACTGTGCAATCAATGTCGTCATCTGCCAGTTCAGTAATATTCTCATCCGGATCATACTGGTCAACCAACTCTTTTTCTCGTGCATTCAATTTAAGAACAGTTTTGTAACCTCGGACTGAGCAAGCCGCTTTGCTCGCTAACTCCTGGTAATCGCCCATCAAATGATTACAGCGCATTGCTTGATTTTGTTTGAAGTCAGCAGATGTGGAGTTAAAGAGTAAGTCTTCACCATTACTTTTTTTCGCGTCTCTTGTCCACCGATGAAGAATCATGTCGGTCGGTATTTGTGAAATACTCTTTGCTATGAAATATCTCAAGATGTGCCTGCATAATTCACCAGAGTGAGAAAATATTTGGCAGTTACATGTTACCGATCCCAGTTGTCGATTGTTGACAACTTCTTTATATCTTCCACCACTTTCAGTTGCATCTGCATTATACACTGCATAAACCTTAGTATCAGTGACACACATCTCACTAAGTTTATGAACATTGTATTTCATGGAATCGACTAATTGACGTTGGAAACGTCTAAACATCTCTTTTGTGTACACTTGTGCAGCATGAACTTCTAAAGATGAACCGAGTACCATAATCCTTTTACGATGTTTTGTTATGTAGTCGGCCTTCCTCTCCCTGATAAACTGTCTTTCTACAGCCTTTTGACTCTGCAGTACAAAACATAGCATACCTATTGATGCATTAACATACTCATCAAAAAAGGCATTCATGCTCTCGCTTCTTCCAGTGGTAGTCATTCCCGCGGCAAAATATCTCTTTGTATATGCTGGAATCCATTTCTGTCGTACATCATACAAACTTCCAAGCCATTCATTAGTATACAATTCATAGGAACTTATCAGAATATGCCAACGCTCTTCAAATTCCTCGATGGACAATGAGTTATACACATAGTTGTTAAAATCATTTTTGAACGATGGGTTCTCAGAATAAACATGATGTAATTTTTCAGGAAATTTATTGCTAATATGCCAAGAACACAATAAATGATGACTAGTTGGAAGTACCGTAGCAATAGCATTACTCATAGCTCTGTCTTGATCAGTGATGATGGTTGTAGGTGCCTTGTAGTCCATGGCTTCAAGCCATGTCTGTAAAATCCAAACGAAAGTGTCCTCTGTCTCGTCTCGTAACAGTGCAAATCCAAACAATATAGACTGATAATGGTGGTTGACCCCGGCAAATGGAACAAACGGCATGCCATACTTATTTGTCCGGTATGTACTATCAAATGTCACAACGTCTTCGAACCGTTGATACATAAACCTTGATCGGGCGTCAACCCACAAAATACAAGCTATGCGATTGTTTTCACCGGGTTTCACTCGGAAAAAAATTTGCTGGCACTTCCGGATGCAAGTTTGTTCAAATGATTGACAGCAGCTTGTGCATCATTTTCATCTGCAGAATCACGCCTTAAATCTCGCACCACATTCTCAACATTAGTAGTAGAGAAAGGAACATTTTGCAACCCACCTCCCATTGTGCTCAAAACATTCATCATCTTACTAGGACCAATACCGGACTTATTTAAAGTGTCAATTAAATTTCTTGCAACAGGAGTAATATTTATGTGAGTCTCGATCAAAACTACTTTGGTGGGGATCACTAAGTGATGATTGTGCTCTAATTCAACAGTAGATATTCGCCAATTGTCCTCTTTCTTATTGTGGACAACATATATTCTAGCTTTGCACATTGTTCGTCCTATAGAGTCTCTCTGTCTAGTTATTTTATTACTACTATCTTCATAATCAGGTAAACTCTTGCCAACAATTGGTGTACCGGCTTTCTTACATACATACTACCTAGATCTGATATCATTCGTATTAGCATGTTTATGACTAGTTGCAATTCTAATCTCAAATCCATTTTTGCGAGCATATAATCTATAAAAATATTCAACCTCTTCCAACGTACAAAATAATTGACCAACGTACGGAACAATATCAGATTTATTTCTTTCAACTTCACTAACAAATTCAGATGTATTATATGACATTTTGAAGAACTTACTTATGAATAATAGTGATGAATTTTGCTCGATCAGAACTTCAACTTGATTTTCAGAAGTGAAAGTGGGCAACCATATGAAACAAATTATGAGTAGAGGAGAAAAGAGAAAATAATATCAGAGAACAAATTCTATTGAAGGATAAGAAAATGGGTGCTCAGAATAAACATGAGAAAGTAGCAGCTTCCTAGAAAATATTTAAAGGTAAAAAGACCAGCCAGTGTTGTACTTTTCCCATATAATCAATGTCAGCTTTTTTCTATTCCCATAGTGTTGTATTATTATGTTTGACTACTTATTCACCAGACAGTGTTTATAATAATAATAATACTAATAATAATGATAATAAAATAATTAAAAGTACATAAGCTGCTAGAATATGGAACGACTTTATACTCAATTCGTAATAATAATAGAATAATAATAATCGAATAATTATAATAAAATATTGAGAAATTTAATTTGGGGGAGATGGAATGTTTTAAGATATATCCAAATCCAAGGTAAGATATGACAGCTAGGCTTGTGGTGCTCGGGTGGTTATATGACGAGAGTTTGGAGTTTGAGTTTGCGAGTTCGAGTCTAGCTAGCAGCGAATTTATTTCTAGTCGTTATAGGCTCTACCGGCCGAACGAATTTATTAATAATATATATATTTTTTATTTCCAGCCGTTATAGGCTCTACCGGCCGAACAAAATGACAAACACACATCGCCTCGGGAAATGCACTGAATATTTTTTTTGACCACTTTTTTTGCCACATCGCCTCGGGAAAGAACACCTGCAAGCTTGGTAAACTAAAAAGCTGAGACATTTGTTTGAATTTGGTCCTAAATTAATTCATGTACCGGACATTTGCATGAGCTTATTTAAACGTCTATTGAGAACATATGTTGTTCAAACTAAAGTTCACTTGCTAAGCTAGATAAAATAAAAATAACAGAGACTAGAGAGGTAGTATTTCGGAAGAGAGGATCAAAAAACTTTAACAAGTAAGTTTTTATTTATTGTTATTTGTTCAGTTTTTAATAGTTTCTATTGTTGTTATTATTTTCGTATAATAGTAAAATAATATTATTACATTATATAAATGAAAAAAATTTATTACAGTGAACTCAATCAAGCCATTTTTTTATCACTGCATGTTATTACTAAATTAAAGGGGATATAATACCATGCATGTATTTGTTTTTGTTGTCATTAATGCATGTTTTCACTGCATATTATGCATGCATGTTATTACTGTTGTTGTTATTATTTTCGTATAATAACAACAAAATAATGCAAGATTTATAATGATCACTTTATATTTTATTAAAGAATGATATTTATTTTTAATATATTAATTAGACTAATTGGACATACTTTTACAAAAATAAGAAAAAATATTAAAGGAGATAATAATAAATATAGATATTAACTTATTTCTATTTTAACAAATCCAATTAATAGATTTTGGGGGATGGTGAAGTTTTACTATAAAGATATATCCTTGGTAGAAATTAGCAGATAGGCCCGTGGTGTTCGAGTGGTAATATGACGAGGGGTTGGTGTTTGAGGTCGCAATTTCGAATCTGTTTAGCAGCGAATAGTTTGGATACCGAATTTTTTTTTATTCCAGCTGTCAAGCCGGGACAGGCTGTACCGGTTTTTTTTTGTTTTTTTTATTCCAGCTGTCAAGTGTTGGGTAAAATCTATATACGCACAACACGCAAGTATACGTGGTCAATAAGTAATACAGTGATAAGTTGAGTATCGTTCCCACATAGAATTATTTAATAAAAATCACCAAGTACTAACCCGTAACCAACTCAATCTTATTTAAACAAATGAAGTTAATGTTATAAATTAAAATATTTAACTAAACTAATTCTAATTACCACTAATTAAAAATCAGATTATAGAGATTTAAGATCACAACTTCACTTATTGCTTCATTTAGGTTAACACACTTCTCAACAATTATTCTCTATCCCAAATTGTTAATCAAGAACACGAAAGTAGTATTAACCACCTCTCGATGCACTAATACCGTATTAACGTCAATCCACAATTAAGATAGAAATCCGTTAAACACCTTAACCAACTAACCCACTATATCTCTATGTGAATTACAATTGAAGAAAGTTGAAGAACAAGTTCTCTATAAGATTACATGCGGCGTCAAGCATATCTCTACCTTAACACTCATCAAGTTTAAGCTACTAACAAAATCCTGAACACATGCTATCATGATTAGATCTAAATCTATACTTCATCTCTCGAGTTCATATAGATTATCACGGTAATTGATGGCCAATCAATTAAACAATTAATTCCAAATCATAATAGACAATCCTCACAATAGAAAATACTAATTGATAACGAAGCATATTAAAATAAACTACACAATAAGATCCATTGTAATTTCAAACAAAGAATTAGTTCATGATTATTGAATTTAAACTAAGAATCCACAATTGAATAGACATTAAAAGATAAAGATAGAAGAAGATGAGAAGAAATAATCTATTGTCAGTAGACTTGACGCTCCCTCCTTGCTCCTACTTCAAATCTTCAATGGTCTCCAAGTTGCTTCAATCTCCAAATCTAATTAGAACTAGGGTTATGTTCTAATCTAAAGGAGTGTTTAATCTAGTCTAATCTATGTAATCCCCTAAGCTAAGCTATGTAATCTCCTTTTATTTTATGTCTTACATCATGTATTTATAGGTTACAAGTCTAATTTTTAGCTTAGGAACAAACCCAATCCAATTTGGAGTCAAAAAGGTATCAAAATTCGCCCAAAACGCGTCCAGGCCCGCACCAAGCCTTTCCCCAGCTCAAACTCTGCTTCCTAGCGCCTAGACGCTTGATTTGGCCTTGGCTGAACCGCCTAGGCGCTTGGTCAGATGAATGGTTACTGACTTGGAGCGCCTAGGCGCTTGATTTAGCCTTGGCTGGAGCGCCTAGGCGCTTGCTCCTTTTTCCAACATTTTCTGCTCCGACGTCCTTTGGGAAAATGGCCATAATTTATTCGTTCGAACTCCGATTTAGATGATTCAAGATATTCTGGAAAGAGGAAAAGTAGATCTACAACTTTCATTCTTGAAGTTTTGCGAAATAATATCCGGAGCTATAGTAAAATTAGCTCTGAAGTGACTGTTGTGTAAATGGCAAGCCGAAAACGCGAATCTAGCCACCCCAAACATCGATCCAAGTAACTTTTGTCCCAATTCCTACAAAACAATATAAAACATGCATGAATAGACACAAACACATAAAAACATCCTAAAAGACTTGAGAACAACAATAAATTAAGCCCGAATGTATCCAATTCATGTGTATAAAACTCACTCATCAAATACCCCCAAACTTAAACCTTTGCTTGTCCTCAAGCAAAAACACAAAAATGTTATGCAATGCAATGTAATGAAACTAATCTATATGCCTACGAATCCAACAGTAATGACAGAAACAAGTCTATTTAACCGGCCTTAGAGAAATCAAGTAAACATGATAATACATCATATTTAAACAAATCAGTAATTTCTCAATCAATCATCAAATCTTAGACTGTTATCACTGATATAGTGCGTGTGTGCTCCACAACAATATTAACAGATATAAAGTCAAATTTAAGACATAATAGATATCTTCGAAGGCATCATACAGTGCAAATTCACAAAATTCACGAACAAGCTAGATCCAACTAAAGTCAAACATCCACCAAGTTCAAGAGTCCAATCCGGGATACTTATGCTTTACTTTTCATCACGGGGGATTTTTGCTCTTTTCCCGTTTTATTATATTTCTTTTTTTTTATTTTTTTTCCTTTTTTTTAACCATGATTGTGCAATGTCTCATTCCATTAGGCTAACAGTGTCACCCCTTAGCGAGCTTTCGACCAACGACTCCCAGACCATATAAGACCTTAGGGCGCTAGGTTTTAAGATACGCCTTCGGTCGTACTTACTCAAGTAACAAAGGCTCCGAAACAAAACTAGCCACGGTAAAAAAATTTTATTTTCTTTTTTTCTTTTTTTTTTCAAGCTTATATATCCCAAATTTTTTTCCCCAAACTTAAGTTTTTTTGTCTAAATTCAGTCATCTTTGCCTATTCATGTCTTTCATTCATTCAAACTAGCATTATCCTCTAGAAGTCCATTATTTGTCAATTTAAACTCAATCAGTCAACATAGTTGTTTTTACTGTGCTATCCTTATTATATCAGTTTCAAACAGGAAAAGATTCAATTCATAACAAGAAATCACATCAAAGCCTGAATATTCAATACTATACTTATCTACTTAACTCAAGTCTCATCATTGGCCAAAATAGACTTTTACTATCTAACGGTTGGAATCATACAAATATAAACTAACTGCAACAAACATAGTAAACTAACTACTATTTTTGCGATTTTTAAATATTTTTTTTAAACAAAAAAAACTGAATGCAAAAACTAAATGTAAATAACCCGAAAACATAACGAACTACAATGTATTTAACTAACTACATGCAATACGACACTAAAATGCCCCCAAACTTAAACTAGACATTGTCCTCAATGACTGAAATAGAAAAAATTAAAGCAGAGGACTTCCCTGAAAATATAGCAATCGTCCTCCTTGCCCGCTAAGTTTGGAGAATAGGCTAAGCACATGGAAAAAATTGGGCACCACACTTGAATTTGACTTGAATAACCTGTAAAACCATGATAGAAGCAATTTTATTAAATCCTAAATAAATGTAAATTCAAAACCACTAATATAAAACTTAATAAAAACTAAAAATAAAAATTAAACTTGGGTTGCCTCCCAATAAGCGCTTGTTTTATAGTCTTTCAGCCTGACTTTTTCTGGTCAATGCTATCCAATTCCTCTTTGAAAGTTGAGGAACCCTTCATCCATCGGAAATAATATAGCTTTTGGTAGGTTCCCATTTGTGATAGCCATTAAATTAAAGTCACCTAGCATTCTTTGTTTATATAAGATTAGATTGAAGAACGTCCAACATCTAGGCGTTTTCTCCATTGTGTCTGCGAATATATTCTGGCATTGAGGATTGTCAGACACAACAATCTCTTCTTCTATCTTCTCCAACTCATTGCACCATGGCTTCGAAGTTGTACTCGCTTTTATGTCACATGGAGTATTGCCAATGACATGACTACCAATTGGACAAGGTTTTGCAAATCTAACCAGATTCTTGAACTGTGGAGGAGAAGTCACTTGAGGCATAAATAACATCGGCTCATCATCGTTGGTTCTCACAATTAGTTCTTCACCGACCTTGTTGTCATTATCCCTACTTGTCTCCTCTTTTTCAACATCTCGAGGCTCATCTAGTTGTAGATTTGGTTCAGGTTCTTCGTCAATTTCGTCATCCATGTCATAAAACCAAGTGTTTGGAGGAAGGTTGCTTACGGCTTTGGTCATTTGCTCTATTTGATCCGCAAGATTTTGAATTGACCTCGCTTGATTACTCATTCTCTCCTTATTTGATGCTATGAACTTGGACACCAATTCCTCCAACCTTGACTTTTCTTTTTCAGTCTCGGAAGCCATGTATTGAGGACCATTGGTTGAGGCAGTGAGGAGTTGTTCCATTCGATTATTAAAATTTTGGGTTGATAACTCCTGACTCATTATCATCTCTTCTTTTTCTGCTATAATCCTTAACATGAATTCCTTGAAATCAGAATTGTCTTCTTGTTGCATTGGAGGTGGATTTGAGAAATTTGATGGATATGTTGGATTTGGAACAGAGTATTGGTCCTGATAGTTGTAGCTCCATGAAGAATCCGGGTGATACCCCCAAACTTGATGGTAATTATCATATGCATACTGGTTGAGGTATACACCACCTTGTTTATGCTGCCCAAAACTAACGGTGCATTGATGACTCGGATGGTTGCCAGCACAATAGTCACACATGATTGCCATCCTTTGACTCTGTTGGGCTGCGATAACGTCCAACTTCCTCGAAAGTTCTTTAATTTGTGCTAACATTGCGGAAAGTGTCGCGAGTCTGTCAATCTCCTTTTCTTTTGGTTGAGTCATGTTCGTGTATGGCCATTGATACGCAAAGTCATCCATGGTACCTGAAAAGAGAGAAATATAGGAAGAGAATAAAAAATAAAAATAAAAATATTTAAATTAAGACTAATTTGATTGAAATTAATATTGGTAAAAAATATTAAACTAATTCCCCGGCAATGGCGCCAAAAACTTGTTGGGTAAAATCTATATACGCACAACACGCAAGTATACGTGGTCAACAAGTAATAAAGTGATAAGTTGAGTATCGTTCCCACAGAGAATTATTTAATAAAAATTACCAAGTACTAACCCGTAACCAACTCAATCTTATTTAAACAAATGAAGTTAATGTTATAAATTAAAATATTTAACTAAACTAATTCTAATTACCACTAATTAAAAATCAGATTATGGAGATTTAAGATCACAACTTCACTTATTGCTTCATTTAGGTTAACACACTTCTCATCAATTATTTTCTATCCCAAATTGTTAATCAAGAACACGAAAGTAGTATTAACCACCTCTCGATGCACTAATACCGTATTAACGTCAATCCACAATTAAGATAGAAATCCGTTAAACACCTTAACCAACTAACCCACTATATCTCTATGTGAATTACAATTGAAGAAAGTTGAAGAACAAGTTCTCTATAAGATTACATGCAGCGTCAAGCATATCTCTACCTTAACACTCATCAAGTTTAAGCTACTAACAAAATCCTGAACACATGCTATCATGATTAGATCTAAATCTATACTTCATCTCTCGAGTTCATATAGATTATCACGGTAATTGATGGTCAATCAATTAAATAATTAATTCCAAATCATAATAGACAATCCTCACAATAGAAAATACTAATTGATAACGAAGCATATTAAAATAAACTACACAATAAGATCCATTGTAATTTCAAACAAAGAATTAGTTCATGATTATTGAATTTAAACTAAGAATCCACAATTGAATAGACATTAAAAGATAAAGATAGAAGAAGATGAGAAGAAATAATCTATTGTCAGTAGACTTGACGCTCCCTCCTTGCTCCTACTTCAAATCTTCAATGGTCTCCAAGTTGCTTCAATCTCCAAATCTAATTAGAACTAGGGTTATGTTCTAATCTAAAGGAGTGTTTAATCTAGTCTAATCTATGTAATCCCCTAAGCTAAGCTATGTAATCTCCTTTTATTTTATGTCTTACATCATGTATTTATAGGTTACAAGTCTAATTTTTAGCTTAGGAACAAACCCAATCCAATTTGGAGTCAAAAAGGTATCAAAATTCGCCCAAAACGCGTCCAGGCCCGCACCAAGCCTTTCCCCAGCTCAAACTCTGCTTCCTAGCGCCAAGGCGCTTGATTTGGCCTTGGCTGAACCGCCTAGGCGCTTGGTCAGATGAATGGTTACTGACTTGGAGCGCCTAGGCGCTTGATTTAGCCTTGGCTGGAGCGCCTAGGCGCTTTCTCCTTTTTCCAACATTTTCTGCTCCGACGTCCTTTGGGAAAATGGCCATAACTTCTTCGTCCGAACTCCGATCTAGATGATTCAAGATGTTCTGGAAAGAGGAAAAGTAGATCTACAACTTTCATTCTTGACGTTTTGCGAAATAATATCCGGAGCTATAGTAAAATTGGCTCTAAAGTGACTGCTGTGTAAATGGCAAGCCGAAAACGCGAATCTAGCCACCCCAAACATCGATCCAAGTAACTTTTGTCCCAATTCCTATAAAACAATATAAAACATGCATGAATAGACACAAACACATAAAAACATCCTAAAAGACTTGAGAACAACAATAAATTAAGCCCGAATATATCCAATTCATGTGTATAAAACTCACTCATCATCAAGCCGGGACAGGCTGCTACTAGGAAATGAGTTAAATACATTAATGGTTGTGTTACATTGTTACAAATTTGGGCTTATGAGCGTGTAAGTATTGGAAAGCCAAAGCCTTGGCCACAATCATCCTTATGGTTACCTAGGGCTTTAGCATGGTCCTATTTTGGAGCCCACAGTTATCCTGGTTGACGTGAGAATCCCCATCGCCATTTGTCATTTTACCGAGGGGAGTTGGATATTAAGTCTATGTGGGATGTGGTTTGGCGGCCTTACATAATGTGGGATGATGATATCAGTGGATTTAATTTTGAAGGCAGATTGTTGGGATCTGGTGCGGTCCCCTTGATCCACTTTGATATTGTGGAATTTCAGATGCCAGATCGTGTGATGAGACAGTTCGGGTTCATGCAAGGCATACCATCACCAGCCAAAAGCCACGGTGACCTTAGGAAGGAGAAAAAGTTTAAATTTATTGATGTCGAGGATTGCATGGTCTTGAGAGGGGAATATATTTCGATGTGGGAGGCATACATGGATCATCTCGAAGGACAACAAACTGAAATTTCTGATTATATCCCAATAGATGATTACATGGTCTGGTATAGGAAAATTACACGTTGAAATTTCTGATTATGTCCCAATAGTGCACTCGAGAAAATCATTCCTTCTAAGACTCATCGAAAATGTGCAATTTGTGGCTTTGAAACCGACCACGATAAGCGAAATCACTATCGAGTGCTAGGAATTCCTGAGCCAAAAAAATAGGCGTCGGTTGTATTAATCATTCTATGTTTTTTTTTATTTTATAAAAATGAACATGTAATATGTACTATTCCTCTTAATGTTATGCAGTACTAGTATTGGTATAATCTGTACTTCTAATATTGATAATCACATTATTATTATTATAATAATAATTCACTACTTTTATAAATTCGATAATCACATTATTATTATACTTCACTAGTTTTATTAATGTATAACATCATTTCTTAATAATAAAATCATTGCTTAATATATAAAATCATTACTAATAATCATTGCTTAATAAATATAGATATTAACTTATTTCTAAATATCAAACCCCCATATGTATTATATAGACTTATTAATAATAATAAATCTTAATATAATAATAATGCAAGAATATAGACTTTGGGGGATGGTGAAGTTTTAATATAAAGACATATCCGTGAGAGAAATTAACAGCTAGGCCCGTGGTGCTCGGGTGGTCATATGACGAGTGTTTGGAGTTTGAGGTTGCGAGTTCGAATATGTTTAGCAGCGAATTGATTGAATAAAATTATTTTTTTCAATTTTTTAATACCAGCCGGGACAAGCTGTACCGGCCGGTAATTTTTTAATACTAGCCGTATCAGCCTGTACCGGCCGGATTATTTTATTATTTTAATGTCAGCCGTATGAGCCTGTACCGGCCACGAGAAATAAAAAAAATTAAGAAAAAAATGTATCAGCCGTATCAGCCTATAACGACCGAATTACTTTATTATTTTAATGCCAGCCGTATGAGCCTGTACCGGCCGGGAGAAAAAAAAATTAAAAAAAATGTACCAGTCGTATCAGCATGTACCGGTCGGATTACTTTATTATTTTAATTCCAGCCGTATGAGCCTGTACCGGCCGGGAGAAATAAAAAAAATTAAAAAAAATGTGTAAGCCTGTACAAGCTCTTCTGGCCGGATTATTTTAATAATAAATATTCACTTTTTATAAATATACTGACAAGTTAATATTCACTTATTAAAATAGAAGCCGGTACAGGTAAATTGTAGCAGCCCCGAATTCAGGTCCTAATTCACCTCGGATCCGGTACGCTATTTCTATCACTATTTGCGGAAGATATAAACATAAATTGTTTATACATTAAACATTACACACTATTTTCCCCAAAATCGAGTAACCTTAACTGATTACACAATTCATAAGTTATTTAACACAGAGCATTATTATCAACTATTCTATTACAAAATAGCTGCATATATTGCCCCAAGCTGAACTTGGCATTATCATTTTCCTGTATCCAAACGCATTCGCTTTATCTGCAATGTTTTATCATGATATAGCAAGGGTGAGCATAAAATTTGCCCAGCAAGTTTATATACAACAATATAACGATATATCATGATTGAAGAGTATGAATAATGAGCTTGCTATAATTCATCAATATAATTGTGAACTAGCAAGAACAAAATTTTGACTGAACAAGTTTTAAACATGAACAAACATTTCTGAACCAACTGGTAATGAAGGTGATCAGCCTTTCATACCTGACTTATACATGCAAGATGTACAGAGTACTATTTTCATGGCAATTAGCAATGATTAACCATAAGTTTGAATAAAATACTCTTATTAGAGTTAAGTACAAAGAAACTTGCCTGAACCGTTGATTACCGCAACGCAATTTATATCGCTTTATCCGAAGACCTAATATTAGCAATATAGATCTCCAATAATTAGAATAATATCACCACAGTATAATAATGTTATATATATCCACAAAATAACCTAAACACATTACCACATAACCATATCAGTCTATAATTCACATAAGACTTAGTATCAGTTAGAGTATTAAGTTTGAGTTGAAACTGACACAATCTTAACATCCCGACGGTCTAGTCGGACAAATATCGAGTTTAAGTTCAATTAAACTCTTTCTAAGCGCTTAATCATGCCATAGAGTCACATTTATATAATTTAACACTCGCTTTTTCATTTCATAAGTATTCGTTAACACCTAGTAAGTCGAATACTAATCCAGCAACATGGATTCTATATCTAACAACCAAATTTATAATTCATCAACCTGGATTCACCAATCCATCAATCTAAACCTCAATCCAACAAACCGATTTCAACAAACTACTAAATCACAAATTATATAATTCAGCAAGCTAATAACTTGGACTCCTCTACCAAATAAATTGGGTCAACTCTTGAGCTATAAAATATACATAGTTCAATACCTTAAATTCTTATCCAACCCAAATCATTTACTTAGGGTTTTTACTTCATCAATTATAACACCAATCCTTGCTCATGCACACTTATTTTCTTAACCCAATTAGACTTGCTATAATTAGGTTATAAAATTAATCATTTGAGATATATAAAATAAATCTCCTAGAATTAGTAAGTATTCTAAATACCACAATTCTCTTTTTCCATAACCCTTAAGTTATTGAATCCTTCATTCCTAATATATAATTAGGGTTACACTAGTTTCTTTTGTTTGTTTATATAATAAACAAAGATAAACCATCACATAATGTTCATATTCCTTACACACAACTTCTTAACCCTTAGGCTTTAATACTTCGCATTAGGATTCCCAAATTAGGGTTTAAATTCTCGATACTGAAATTAGAGTTTCTGAACATATCGTTAGGGTTTTCTAACTTAATCACCATATTCATATCATGATTTTAGTGTTTCGGATTCCCGGAACTAAAATTAAAGTTTCTGAGCGTACCGTTAGGGTTTCTAACAATTCGTTAGATTTTTCTAACTTAATAAACATATGATTAACATAACTTTAGGGTTTGCTAAAGTTATAACTTATCTGATCAATCCTTGATCTCAAATCATTACGGTTCACATATGTAACCAAATATACCGACTAGTATTCGCTTCGATACTTATCCTTGATAATTCTTTAAAAGAATTTTAAATCTACCATAATCTTATACCTCATTACTAGACTATCACTTACAGTCTATCACATAATTCAAGTCTTGTCCAAAACTTTTGAAATTCTTGGAATTTCATTACATAACTGCCAATTCCATACACTTATTTCCTGTCTAGGTCCTAATATTGAACCTTAAATCAATCAATTATGATTTTCATAAATTGTCTAATTTCTCGGGTTGTCACATTCATCCCTCCTTCTAAGAATTTCGTCCCCGAAATTCACCTTAGACCTTACACCGTGCACCTTACACCATTCACACATATTTCAAATGCTACCCAATACACCACTCACAAGGGTAAAAGGTTTAAAATTATACTGAGGGGTCATATAGACCATGAACACATAGATTTGACGGTATTCATACCGCAAAACAAAACATTACTTGGTCTGTTTACAATCACAAAGAAGGTAAACTACCATTACTAGTACTTTAGGTGATTAGCCCATCATACAGTTACGTCATGCATAACGTAATAATTATTTTTAGCGAATAATTACGCTATTAGATTGGATTTATTTATCCAAACAACATAGTTCACCTCAGTCTTATCATAGGATTCAACACCAAAATAATTTGGTTCAGGAAATTTCTTTCAATAAACACTTGGAGTTTTTGAAAACATTTTTGAGAATGACGTCATGATGCCGTACTGTATTTACAGTCCGTTGAGGATTCCGTCATTTGGTGATTTTATCATGCTACATCATACCATAGTGGAATAGTGACTTTAAGTCAAATTCACACTAAGTAATACTGCATTGATGACTCCATCATTTTTATCATCTCTGCACTAGGTTACATGGTACATAAGTGATAAATAAAAACAATGTTTTTTTAAAAGGCACATAGTGCGTATTTAGCTTGATGTCAAAATTTTGAAATCTAGCATAGATAGGGGTTTAGGAAAACCTAAGTCTCCACTAAAGATCATTTGTTTAACAATCTATCTGATTCTATTATCCTCAAAACTCCATTCACACACAACTATACCCAGTTCATAAAACCACATTTATGAGTCCATAAATTACCACAATCATATGAGTTCACGAACTTTCCTAGACAGACCTTTGGCGTCCATTCGCTGAGGGGTTCATAAACATTTTATATAACTATGCGTCAAGTATGTCACGTAAGTATAAATTTTAAGAACTCGTACTTAACCTTATATTCTCTACCTTTGACCTATCTATCTGTTATACACATGAGAAAGGAATCACCCTCTTAACATGCATATAGCAAATAGCGCGACACAAACATTTCAATGATTATCAATGCCAGAAACTAAGTGGTTGTCAAACCAAACTCGACCACTAATCAATATAGGAAGCTAAGTGAACCATTCCCCGCCCATACAAAGAATTGGTCAACCTAACAACTACATCGACCAGGAAGCTAAGTGATTCTAAAACCAAGTACAAATTCCCCGCCCATACAAGGAATCATACAACTCAGCGGCTGACACGAGTCCTCAATTGAAATCCCACATAATTCTAGCTCCACACTTATTCCATACGAATTTTATTTAATCCGTATTCATAATCCATAACTCATTTATGAGTTTTCATAGTACCATTTCATAGTACAACTGATATACAACATCTTGCTGTAAACTTTTCAATCATCAGATTGATTCTTTCTGGCTGTCATAACCTTATCAGATCACGGGGTGATCTTATCGTATATATCACGATTCAATTCCATGCACTATGATCGTTTTTTTACGATCTTCTATCCCTGCACTTTCAGTCTTTTAGACTCGATCTATTCACCATTACTGTTCAACTTTATTATCAGAGTTAGGAAACTCTGTGCTTTATACTCGTCGAGATTCGTCTTTGAATCTTACCGACCAATTAACTCTATTTGAGTTAGTCTTATCCTAATCACTGCGGTTATTGTTCTCAAGTATTCCTACCTAAACTTCATAACCAACAGCTCTGATACCAACTTTAGCAGCCCCGAATCCAGGTCCTAATTCACCTCGGATCCAGTAAGCTATTTCTATCACTATTTGCGGAAGATATAAACATAAATTATTTATACATTAAACATTACACACTATTTTCCCCAAAATCGAGTAACCTTAACTGATTACACAATTCATAAGTTATTTAACACAGAACATTATTATCAACTATTCTATTACAAAATAGCTGCATATATTGCCCCAAGCTGAACTTGGCATTATCATTTTCCTGTATCCGAACACATTCGCTTTATCTGCAATGTTTTATCATGATATAGCAAGGGTGAGCATGAAAGTTGCCCAGCAAGTTTATATACAGCAATATAACGATATATCATGATTGAAGAGTATGAATAATGAGCTTGCTATAATTCATCAATATAATTGTGAACTAGCAGGAACAAAATTTTGACTGAACAAGTTTTAAACATGAACAAACATTTCTGAGCCAACTGATAATGAAGGTGATCAGCCTTTCATACTTGACTTATACATGCAAGATGTACAGAGTACTATTTTCATGGCAATCAGCAATGATTAACCATAAGTTTGAATAAAATACTCTTATTAGAGTTAAGTACAAAGAAACTTGCCTGAACCGTTGATTACCGCAACGCAATTTATATCGCTTTATCCGAATACCTAATATTAGTAATATAGATCTCCAATAATTAGAATAATATCATCACAGTATAATACTGTTATATATATCCACAGAATAACCTAAACACATTACCACATAACCATATCAGTCTATAATTCACATAAGACTTAGTATCAGTTAGAGTATTAAGTTTGAGTTGAAACTGACACAATCTTAACATCCCGACGGTCTAGTCGGACAAATATCGAGTTTAAGTTCAATTAAACTCTTCCTAAGCGCTTAATCATGCCATAGAGTCACATTTATATAATTTAACACTCGCTTTTTCATTTCATAAGTATTCGTTAACACCTAGTAAGTCAAATACTAATCCAGCAACCTAGATTCTATATCTAACAACCAAATTTATAATTCATCAACTTGGATTCACCAATCCATCAATCTAAACCTCAATCCAACAAACTGATTTCAACAAATTTTTCAATTCAGTAAACTATTTTTCAATCCAGCAAACTGGAATTACAAGTTATATAATCCATCAAGCTGTATTCTATATCCGTGTCACAAAAATACTAAATCAGTGTATTATTCTCCTATCCTTTGGTTAAACATATATACACATATTTCATCCACAAAAATTATTTTTTCATAATTTTCCAACTTCCTTTGGTATTTTTCAAAAATTAATTTCTAGTGTGTAGCTTAAGAAATTAGCTACCTTGTGCTTAACTCCAAACATTCCCATCTCCTGGGACAACCTTATATATGTTAACGTGATGCTCCATTTTAAATTTCGTGGCAATCGGAGTTATAGAACTCCGTTTATAGCGATTTCTGTCGGAAAATCACAAAAATTGTAATGGTGATAACCTGGTCGTTTTAACTCGGAATTAGTTCATTTTTGGACACGGGCTACATAATACAATATATTTTCATTTTCCAAAATCCTGGAATTTTTCTCATTAACTAAATGTCCAAAACAGCCCCCGGAAAATTTTGGGCAGAAACTTTTTGCACTTTGGCAGTTTTGGAGTCCTTCACCAAAACTTAAATAAAATGAAATATATAACTCCGATTAATGATCCGTCAATTTTTTTGGATTCTTATCTTTCCGAACTACAGTTTTCATCTATCACAATCCATATTTGGATATGTTAAGCTCCCGGAATTTATCCCGGAAGTGGCTGTTACAAAACTGTCCTTTTAACAGTTTTCTTATCTTTGTGTAGTTTGGGAGAAATCCCATAACTTGGTCATTTTTCAACCTATTTGATTAATTCCAAAGATATTTTACCCTTAACACATATATATAGCATCCCAAGAACATAAATCATATATATTCATCATAGATTTCAAAGATCCAAAAGCTTGATCACACTTTTTAAAAGTTTAACTTTTCCAGAAAATTCCCATTCTTCAATTCCTTTTGATTTCCACCAAATCAACCCCCATTATGGGTAGATCCAAACAATAAACACTTATTAACATGTATATACATGGCTTTTGAGTTTAGAAACAAAGTTTCTTATTTCATCAAACAAGCATCAAACAAAATCAAAGCTAAGAGAAAATCATGTTTTCTATCTTTTGAAAAACCTAGCTTCCATTCCACACTTTAGATCTAACTTTTGATCTACAAAAGAGTTGGATCTACATATTAAACACTTATATACACATAGATCTAAGGTTTTAAGCCTCAAGATCACAACTTCAAGTTGTCAAAAAAATCAAATCAAAACACAAAGGAAATAGACTACATAAGTAGACATTTTTGCTATACCTTAGCTTTTCTTCTTCTCCTTCTTCTTAGTTTAATCATGGAGCTTGGATGGAATGAAAAATCAAAATCTTCTCTCCTTCTCCTCCTCTACCAAACCATATGGCTCCCTCTTTCTCTCTCCCATTCCTCTCTTTCTCCTCTTCTCTCTTTCTTTAGTATAGATAACTAGTAATAAGATGAAAGAGAAAGATGTTTTAAGTGTTGGAAGAAAAAAAATATCAATGGATAGATTTGGTATATCTATACAAAATCTACCAACATATCCCCACATATTCTCTCTTTCTTCTCTCATTAAACCACCAAGATGTTGCTTGCAAGAAATGCCAAACATGTTGGCTAAATAAATTGTTGCCACCTTGCATAGTTGTTCACCAACTAAAGCAATTATTTAACACATTCATCTCCCCTCTTTTCTCTCTTGTATGGCCGGCCAAGTGGCCTTCTAATCCATAAAAATTGATCTCTTATCTAGCATACTTAAAGTCCAATAATTCCCTCTCTCAATTGGCTAAAAATTGGGCTACCACTTCCATCTTTTGAGCTTGAAATTAATTAGCTAATAACTTGGACTCCTCTACCAAATAAATTGGGTCAACTCTTGAGCTATAAAATATACATAGTTCAATACCTTAAATTCTTATCCAACCCAAATCATTTACTTAGGGTTTTTACTTCATCAATTATAACACCAATCCTTGCTCATGCACACTTATTTTCTTAACCCAATTAGATTTGCTATAATTAGGTTATAAAATTAATCATTTGAGATATATAAAATAAATCTCCTAGAATTAGTAAGTATTCTAAATACCACAATTCTCTTTTTCCATAACCCTTAAGTTATTGAATCCTTCATTCCTAATATATATAATTAGGGTTACACTAGTTTCTTTTGTTTGTTTATATAATAAACAAAGATAAACCATCACATAATGTTCATATTCCTTACACACAACTTCTTAACCCTTAGGGTTTAATACTTCGCATTAGGATTCCCAAATTAGGGTTTAAATTCTCGATACTGAAATTAGAGTTTCTGAACATATCGTTAGGGTTTTCTAACTTAATCACCATATTCATATCATGATTTTAGTGTTTCGGATTCCCGGAACTAAAATTAAAGTTTCTGAGCGTACCGTTAGGGTTTCTAACAATTCGTTAGATTTTTCTAACTTAATAAACATATGATTAACATAACTTTAGGGTTTGCTAAAGTTATAACTTATCTGATCAATCCTTGATCTCAAATCATTACGGTTCACATATGTAACCAAATATACCGACTAGTATTCGCTTCGATACTTATCCTTGATAATTCTTCAAAAGAATTTTAAATCTACCATAATCTTATACCTCATTACTAGACTATCACTTACAGTCTATCACATAATTCAAGTCTTGTCCAAAACTTTTGAAATTCTTGGAATTTCATTACATAACTGCCAATTCCATACACTTATTTCATGTCTAGGTCCTAATATTGAACCTTAAATCAATCAATTATGATTTTCATAAATTGTCTAATTTCTCGGGTTGTCACATAAATAATAAGGCACAACAACCTGTGCCGGCTTATCAAATACAATGTCTAATCTCAGCCATCAATTCATTTTATCAATGGTACAAAAAAGGGGTGTTGCACAGTACTCACAGCAACCGGCTGCTATGGAAGGGCTCCCTATATATATATAGTTTTTAATTCGCCGTTAGGGAATTCACACGAAAGGGAACGAAAAATTCTCAACGAAAAAAGTAATGATCCTATGTCATTAGTATTCCATCTCTACCATTGTAGGTTGATAAGAGAAGTGTGGATTAATGGACATGTATGCTAAGAAATTATAGGAATGAAGAATCTAAGGACTTAAGTCCTAATAAGCCGAGAATAAGCACTTTGTTCATAGAAAAGCTATAAATTAAGGAAGAACTTGTAAGACTTGTAACATGTTTTCATAAATGAAGTTAGTATGATAAAAGTATGTAAGAATGATGGTTAGAAGACTTAAACTATTATAAGTCATGTGAAACAAAGTTATATGTAGTTTATACTTTGATAAGCTATAAACTCATGAAGAATAAGTCATAACTTATCATGAAAATAAGTTGATGTAATATGTAGGTTAAGATGTCAATATGATGGATAGAATCCATTTGAAACGATGAACAAATCATAAGTAACGAAGTTATGCCAGAATTCTCACGATTGGACGATAATCGTCGAATTCGTGAAATTCTCGGATTAGAAATCAAATTTTGTTTTTTAGTTCAGAAATGTTGGTTTTCGATGCGAACAAGTCTTATTTGGCATTATAGAGTTGTGAACTCGAATATGGCTGAATTCCGACTTAGAACGAATAAACGAGCGTTGAACGTTCACAGACGTTTATCGTTTTCGTTAAAAATGAACCAATAGGTGAATTTTGAGTTAACGAAGTTAAAAATATAAAATTCTTGCATGAACACATAGAGTATGTGATTTGTGAGTTAATGGCTTTTGAACGAGCCAATTCGGACTTAAAATGAATAAATTATGGCCCTGAAAAGTTCACAGAAGAAATGAACTGTGATAACTGTCTGAGGCTCAGGGTCCGCACCGCGGCGCGACCCATAGAGATGTGTACAGTGTTGCAACGCGAGGCGTGAAGGGGACATACTGGAAGTGGCACAGCAGCGCCAGTCTCATTACTAAGAGTGGCGCCACAGCGCCAAGGCCGGATGGGAGACACTAGAAACCCACGCCGCAACGCAAGTTGTAGGGTAATGACTGACGCCGTAGTGCCAGCCTTAGGGTTTTGACAGTAAAGAGAGATTATGATGATAAAAAGAAAGGTAAATGATTAATGATAAAATTACAACATTAATTAACTTAATGTAGCGATGATTAAAGTATTTTAAACCTTAAGTATGATCATTAAAGATTAATGATAATCAATTGAACATGAACGTGATGACAATGTAAATTATAAACAGCAAGCCAGAACCAATAGTAATAAATCTAATACAGGATTAGATTGAGAAGAATGGTAAGATTCATTAGGAACCATGTATGTTTATTCATGACCTAACGTGTTATGTGATGTGATCATCTACTGTAGAGACCTTAAAGACTTAAAGTGAATGTGTAATAACCATAGCAGACACTGAAGTCAAGTATTCTAACCATTGTCTATGTTTATTTTGGACAAGTTTTGTGATTCATGTATTCTTACACATGAATTGATGTATGATGAATTCAAAGCCAATTCTTTCGGCTAGACTTATGATATGTTGGATTTCTTATAATCTATCAAAGTATTGTCAATGTTTTGCCAAACTATGTTGGTATGGTTTTCAAATGAAGACTGAGTATGCTAAAATGTTTTGTCATCAAACGAAATGCACGTGAGGTTGGCACAAATTAAACGTACATACGTTTAATAAATGTAGTGTTGATCAACATAGAGTACTATAGGCTGATCACCTAGACGTGCTTATAAGAAATGTCGGACTTACAGACTTAGTGACGGGATGTCCTTTTTAAAGAAAGTATGAAATGCTCAAGGTCTTGGACCGTAATTGATTTTTTACTGAATATTGTCATTGTAAAACGTTTTAAAGAAAAGAGAAGTGCTATTTTAAATTATTGATAGTACTTCATAACTATTGTTCAGTTATTGAAGATATATGATTTGTATGATTCAAGCATATTATTAAATGTAATTGTTGTACTTGCTGAGCTAGTTATGCTCATTCTTGCTTAAACCATATGAATGCAGCTAAGACTGAACGGACCGAAGGATCCGACAAGGATAAAGGAAAGGCTAAGGCGCACCTATAGAATACCTATGGAATAGTATAGGTTTGTAATGATAATATTTGATATTATGACAAGAACAAATGTAACGGTTATAAAGAACATGGGGAATGGTAAAATATTAATTTACAATATATATAAGACATATTCATTCTATTGAGGCATTTCGATTGAATGTTTGTGTGAACTGTAGCACCGTGGAATATATATATATTGAAAGGATCATGAGTATACCCTTTATCTAACATACCTTGCATACCCCCTTTTAACGACGGATCGGTCCGTCGCTATATGTTGTTTACCACTAAAAACTAAGATGACGATTATATATACTAGCGGACCGAACCGTCGCTAAAGAGGGGTATACAAGGTATGTTGGATAAAGGGTAGGCTTAAGATCTAGACTGTATATATATATATATATATATATTTATATGTGGACAATATGTATATACAAAGCTGTGTAATAGATAGTTGCTTATGGCGACGATTGTTTTAGGCTATAGCGACGGTTCACCCGTCTCCATAGACCAGAATTGTTATAGCGACGTGTGAACCGTCGCTATACCCCAAAAACCATCACCATAGGCGACTGTGTACTACACAGCTGTGTATATATATATTTTTGAATCTTAGTTGATAAGGATAAGGTGGCCAAGCCGATGATTCAACTTTCTCTCTTTTGGCATGTAATTAATAGGTCTTTCAACAGCCGTCTGATGGAAAATTACTTTCATGTTCGGTTCAGATAGCACTTTTTTCGTTGAGAATTTTTCGTTCCCTTTCGTGTGAATTCCCTAACGGCGAATTAAAAACTATATATATATAGGGAGCCCTTCCATAGCAGCCGGTTGCTGTGAGTACTGTGCAACACCCCCTTTTTGTACCGTTGATAAAATGAATTGATGGCTGAGATTAGACTTTGTATTTGATAAGCCGGCACAGGTTGTTGTGCCTTATTATTTACCTGTACCGGCTTCTATTTTAATAAGTGAATATTAACTTGTCAGTATAGTTATAAAAAGTGAATATTTATTATTAAAATAATCTGGCTAGAAGAGCTTGTACCGACTTACATGTAAGACCCCGAATTTTATGAAATAAAAGTATTCAATTTTTCTTATAATTACAATTTAGTAAATGGTTAAATTGATAGAAAGTTAAAGTTAAGGGTGATATATGAATTTTTTCAAAATAAGCAAGTGGTTATAAAATACTCATTGTTGTCGGGGAATATTCGTTTGGTTGTAGAATATTCTTTCTATCGGAGAATATTCGTACGACGGCGCAGCCATGTGTGGGCCCCATAACGAAATGCGATTGGAGGAAGAAAACGACAAATATAAGTTGTTTAAAAATAACGGCGTAGTTGTTACCGTTTACACTGTTGGAATACCCGGTGGTTAAAACACGGTAATACGCGTTGTTGCACAGTAGCACACGGTATTGCACCAATTATTGACTCTTACGTAAGAAGGCACTACTCAATAACGGTTACAGTAATTACTGTTCGGTATTTTATTTTATTGATTCAATAATTGCTGCGTTGATATTTTATATTGCTGTTGTTTCAATAATTGTCATTACACAGTATTTTTCATTATCGAAGCAATAATTCATATTATCTGAATAATATTATTAGATAACATTATTGGCAATGTCTAGAAAGTTCTGTCTAAGGAGAGGTTTGGTCACCTAATTGCGCGCCAGTAAGGAGAAATTCTTATTGGAAAGCCCCTCTTTCCTGGGAACGGCCTGGTTGCCAGTACTGTGATTCTGTAATATTATTTGTGAATAATTAATTATTGATTTATATGATGAGGAAAATATTGATTTTATGTGGATATAGATAGAGAAAATTTTAATGTGACAATTGTTGAAAATTAATATTTTATCTTTTTCTGATAAAATAATTTATTTAAATATATATATTATTATATTTTAATAATATAATAATGGTGATATTTTTACAACGAATGTGGGAAATATGAGTATACGAGGAGGAAGAGTATTTTTGTTATAATAAATGTTTAAAACATGTTAAACATGTCGGTGAACCCCATTTATTGACTGAAATTTGATTATAGCCTCAAAAATTACCCGTTTGTGGATTTCGGCCAATTTTTTTTGGAATTTGGAAAAACTTTCTTCTGCAAAGTTGTAGAGAATTGAATTTCCTATAAAAACTCGCGAGATTCAAATTTTCTGACAAAAGGGCTATTTATTGTGAATTATTGAAGTTCCGAAGCTCCGAAATAATTGATTTTTGGAAGTTTAAAATATTTAAAATAAAAAAAAAACATTTTTTTGGGTCTAACATGTGTTTTGAATGGGTTGAATTCTAGATTTTCAGATTCAAGAATGGCGTAGAGAATTTTGATATATTAATATTAATTTATTAAATTTTCTACTTTGGTGTTCTAAGCAATTTCCTATAAATAGGGTGCTTAGGTTATAATTGAAAATCACACCAGAAACTGAAGTTTTCTCTCTCTATATTATCGAGCGTATTCTTATGAGTATTTTGAGTATACTTTGAGTATTGTTATACGGTGCAAGTTCGTTCAGTGTTATTCCAGTCAGATGTACTGTCTTTCGAGGTAAGGGATAGTAAGGGAGGTTATTTTCTTCTAAAATGATATTATTTCTTCAATATCATTATGTCAAAAATATTGGTTGGAACTTTTTATCAAATTTGGAACTTTTTCATGTCGGGGTTACTATTCATGAGTTACTATTCACGAGTACTATTCACGAAGTGTGAAGATGTTTTTTGTGAAATTTCTATCTTTTGGTGTCAGAGTTACTATTCACGTATACGACACTATTCACGAATACGGCACTATTTACCGAAAAATAAAATTTCTTCTTTTCGTCTAAAATATCTATTGTGGATACTAGCTTTGATTGTATCCATGTTTTGATCATTCTTGAATTTTACACCACTATGATTATTTTTGAGGTATTTTTGGACATGGATAAAATAAAGTACGAATCCTTAATCCTTAATCCTTGTCATTTTGTTTCACTGGATTCGTTTCTTTAAAAATATTTTTTCATCATCCTCAGTCCTAAATGATGATATAATTGAATATCTTTGGCCTGTAGTGCAAAGATGAATGATTTCTGATGAATATCTTTGGCCCTGTAGTGCAAAGATGAACAGATGTTTAGATGAACATGACCAACTGATGAATATCTTTGGCCTGTAGTGCAAAGATGACTTTTTGATGAATATCTTTGGCCTGTAGTGCAAAGATAACTTATTGATGTATATCTTTGGCCGTAGTGCAAAGATGAATTTATTAGTATGATTATGAACATGAACTGTGATTTGGTATAACCATGATCTTTGATGTTACAGGTGATAAAAATTATCTTTG
The DNA here is from genome assembly GCA_020205505.1 of Panax japonicus. NCBI lineage: Eukaryota > Viridiplantae > Streptophyta > Magnoliopsida > Apiales > Araliaceae > Panax > Panax japonicus. The sequence continues at coordinate 53,792,810 of CM035114.1, read as the reverse complement.
TCCTGGATGAGAAAAGGAATTTAGAACAACAATTACGATTATGAGTTATACATGTGATTGTGGACAGGAATTGTTGATTGATGTTATAGGGATAAAACATTGTTGATGGACTTTTAACATGGAGAAGATAATAGACTTTATAGTCTATTTGACTCTTCTAATGGATTACTCGTTCCGCTGCAACTATGGTTGAAATTCTTGATCATATACCATATGTTCTAAATCTCTGATTTATTACTGTTGAAGGCTATTGATAATTTATTTATCTTTAGTCATGACATTCTTTACTGAGCTAGTTGTGCTCACCCTTTTGCTTCACAATTCCTTTCAGGTAATACGAGTGTAGCTGGGTCGAGCGGGGGATAACAGGGGAATAGAACGGTGGTCATCATTTAGTAGTTATATTTGGCGAATCAACTAGGGTGAAGCGAACCCAACGTTGGAAGGGTGTTTTGCCACTGTCATACAAGATGTCTAATGACATACCACCTCGTGTCATCATAAGACATGGATGTGCTCATCCACTTGCTGAGTATATCTACCAGCACTATCTATATGATATTGGAGTCTATTTGAAATATAAATCTTAATTAGAGACAGTGGAGATAATGATATGTCAGGAGAAGACTTGCCATTGGGAAGAATATGATAGTAATCTTCTTATTTTTTTTTGGGGTCTATTGGGTCAACCAAGGATAATTCTGTGGCCATATGATATCTATAATAACCTATACGCATGGCCTCCCATGTATGAAGGTTTCCTTGAGCACTTCCCAAAGATTCTAATTTCTAAAACAGTTTTCGACTATACCTTTATGTAAGGTGTCATTATGAGGTGCTGTCCACGGTTGGGAGATGAGTCACAGTTGATATATATTTGTATACAAACTCACAGCATATGTGTTGTTGTATTTTGCACGACAATTGTTGTAATAAAGTTGTAGTTGTTTTCTGTACCATGTATTTGGCGACTCAGAATGGGTTGGATGGATTGGAACTATTTTGGGGTTGTTACATTACACATTTTTTTATTTTTTTTATTTCTCCCGGCCGGTACAGGCTCATACGACTGGAATTAAAATAATAAAGTAATCCGGCCGGTACAGGCTGATACGGCTGGTACATTTTTTAAATTTTTTTTTATTTCTCCCGGCTGGTACAGACTCATACGGCTGGCATTAAAATAATAAAGTAATCCTTCCGGTACAGGCTAATACGGCTGGTACATTTTTTTTTAATTTTTTTTATTTCTCCCGGCCGGTACAGGCTCATACGGCTGGCATTAAAATAATAAAATAATTCGGCCGGTACAGGCTGATACGGCTGGTATTAAAAAATTGAAAAAAATAACCGGCCGGTACAGCTTGTCCCGGCTGGTATTAAAAAATTGAAAAAAATGATTTAATTCAAGCAATTCGCTGCTAAACATATTCGAACTCGCAACCTCAAACTTCAAACACTCGTCATATGACCACTCGAGTACCACGGGCCTAGCTGTTAATTTCTCTCACGGATATGTCTTTATATTAAAACTTCACCATCCCCCAAAATCTATATTCTTGCATTATTATTATATTAAGATTTATTATTATTAATAAGTCTATATAACACATATGGGGGTTTGATATTTAGAAATAAGTTAATATCTATATTTATTAAGCAATGATTATTAGTAATGATTTTATATATTAAGCAATGATTTTATTATTATGAAATAATTTTATACATTAATAAAACTAGTGAAGTATAATAATAATGTGATTATCGAATTTATAAAAGTAGTGAAGTATTATTATAATAATAATAATGTGATTATCAATATTAGAAGTACAGATTATACCAATACTAGTACTGCATAACATTAAGAGGAATAGTACATATTACATGTTCATTTTCATAAAATAAAAAAAACATAGAATGATTAATACAACCGACGCCTATTTTTTTGGCTCAGGAATTCCTAGCACTCGATAGTGATTTCGCTTATCGTGGTCGGTTTCAAAGCCACAAATTGCACATTTTCGATGAGTCTTAGAAGGAATGATTTCTCGAGTGCACTATTGGGACATAATCAGAAATTTCAACGTGTAATTTTCATATATCAGACCATGTAATCATCTATTGAGACATAATCAGAAATTTCAGTTTGTTATCCTTCGAGATGATTCATGTATGCCTCCCATATCGAAATATATTCCCCTCTCAAGGCCATGCAATCCTCGACATCAATAAATTTAAACTTTTTCTCCTTCCTAAGGTCACCGTGGCTTTTGGCTGGTGATGGTATGCCTTGCATGAACCCGAAATGTCTCATCACACAATCCGGCATCTGAAATTCCATAATATCAAAGTGGATCAAGGGGACCCCACCAGATCCCAACAATCTGCCTTCAAAATTAAATCCACTGATATCATCATCCCACATTATGTAAGGCCGCCAAACCACATCCCACATAGACTTAATATCTAACTCCCCTCGGTAAAATGACAAATGGTGATGGGGATTCTCACGTCTACCAGGGTAACTGTGGGCTCCAAAATAGGACCATGCTAAAGCCCTAGGTAACCATAAGGATGATTGTGGCCAAGGGTTTGGTTTTCCAATACTTACACGCTCATAAGCCCAAATTTGTAACAATGTAACACAACCATTAATGTATTTAACTCCTTTCCTAGTAGCAGTATATAAAGATCTGTACAAATATGCTAACATTGCCGCGCCCCAAGAGTAAGTTACACAATCTTCAGCGTTGGCAATAAAAGACATATATCGTGGGTGCACACTATTTCTATTCCTATTAGGGAATAATATTGCCCCACACAACCACAACATGTATGCCTTTGTGTGTCGCCCTACAATATCTTTACTTGCATTCTCGGGACACTTATTAAAATGTTCGTGCAACCACACTAATGAAATTGCATTGCGTTTTTTTGAACTAAAATATTCACCAGCTAATTTATCTCCAAAACAATCCCTAAAATAATTCAAATTGGTAACAGGAAGGGGACCCGTTAAGGGCTTTCCCACCACCGGTAACCCAAAAATAAAGTGAACATCCTCTAACGTGATTGTTATTTCTCCACAGTTTAAATGAAAAGTATTGGTCTCCGGGCGCCATCTCTCGACTAAGGCAGATATCAGACCAAGATCAATTTGGTGTACAACACCTTGATAACTAAATACTCCAAATCCATATTTATCTAAAAGGATTTTTTGTTCTTTTGTCAAAGCCCACTGATTATATTTCTGATCAGTATATTGACTAGAGCTTAGTTTTCTCCTATCTCTCCCATGATATATATCATCTGATACATGATCTTGTTGATCATGCAGAACACTTGGATCAATTGGCCCATATTCCTAACTATCCATCTTTTACCTAAAAAAATACATCAATTCCATATTAGTATTAAGATGCATGACAAAATGAAGTTGAAAGTAACATGCTGCAAAATGACAATAATAACAATACACACTAACATGCATTAAAAACTGAACAACATGCATATAATAATAATATACATGTATATAATGTAATAATATTAACATGCATTAAAAACTAGTAAAAACAGAAACTATTAAAAACAAAAACAATAATAAGAAAAATAAATTAAAACAATAAGTGAACAATTGAGTACACTGGAATAAAATAAAAACAATAAATGAAACATAATAATAAATGAAACACTGTAAAAGTATTTTTTTTCGGTCGGTACAGCTTAAACCGGCTTAACTTTTTTAATTTTTTGTATCTTCTTTTCTCCACTGTATAATGATTACTCAACAAATTAAAATAAATAAATAAATAAAATCGGCTGGTACAGCCTGTCCCGGCTTGACAACTGGAATAAAAAAAATAAAAAAACCGGTACAGCCTGCCACGGCTTGACAGCTGGAATAAAAAAAATCGGTATCCAAACTATTCGCTGCTAAACAGATTCGAAATCGCGACCGCAAACACCAATCCCTCGTCATATGACCACCCGAGCACCACGGGCCTAGCTGCTAATTTCTACCAAGGATATATCTTTATAGTAAAACTTCACCATCCCCCAAAATCTATTAATTGGATTTGTTAAAATAGAAATAAGTTAATATCTATATTTATTATTATCCCCTTTAATATTTTTTCTTATTTTTATAAAAATATGTCCAATTAGTCTAATTAATATATTAAAAATAAATATCATTCTTTAATAAAATATAAAGTGATCATTATAAATCTTGCATTATTTTGTTGTTATTATACGAAAATAATAACAACAACAGTAATAACATGCATGCATAATATGCAGTTATAACATGCATTAATGACAACAAAAACAAATACATGCATGGTATTATATCCCCTTTAATTTAGTAATAACATGCAGTGATAAAAAAATGGCTTGATTGAGTTCACTGTAATAAGTTTTTTTCATTTATATAATGTAATAATATTATTTTACTATTATACGAAAATAATAACAACAACAGAAACTATTAAAAACTGAACAAATAACAATAAATAAAAACTTACTTGTTGAAGTTTTTTGCTCCTCTCTTCCGAAATACTACCTCTCTAGTCTCTGTTATTTTTATTTTATCTAGCTTGGCAAGTGAACTTTAGTTTGAACAACATATGTTCTCAATAGACGTTTAAATAAACTCATGCAAATGTCCGGTACATGAATTAATTTAGGACCAAATTCAAACAAATGTCTCAGCTTTTTAGTTTACCAAGCTTGCAGGTGTTCTTTCCCGAGGCGATGTGGCAGAAAAAGTGGTCAAAAAAAATATTCAGTGCATTTCCCGAGGCGATGTGTGTTTGTCATTTTGTTCGGTCGGTAGAGCCTATAACGGCTGGAAATAAAAATATATATATATATTATTAATAAATTCGTTCGGCCGGTAGAGCCTATAACAGCTGGAAATAAATTCGCTGCTAGCTAGACTCGAACTCGCAACATCAAACTCCAAACTCTCATCATATGACCACCCGAGCACCACGGGCCTAGCTGTCATATCTTACCTTGGATTTGGATATATCTTAAAACATTCCATCTCCCCCCAAATTAAATTTCTCAATATTTTATTATAATTATTCGATTATTATTATTATTCTATTATTATTACGAATTGAGTATAAAGCCGTTCCATATTCTAGCGGCTTATGTACTTTTAATTATTTTATTATCATTATTATTAGTATTATTATTATTATTATAAACACTGTCTGGTGAATAAGTAGTCAAACATAATAATACAACACTATGGGAATAGAAAAAATATGACATTGATTATATGGGAAAAGTACAACACTGGCTGGTCTTTTTACCTTTAAATATTGTCTAGGAAGCTGCTACTTTCTCATGTTTATTTTGAGCACCCATCTTCTTATCCTTCAATATAATTTGTTCTCTGTTATTATTTTCTCTTTTCTCCTCTACTCATAATTTGTTTCATCTGGTTGCCCACTTTCACTTCAGAAAATCAAGTTGAAGTTCTGATCGAGCAAAATTCATCACTATTATTCATAAGTAAGTTCTTCAAAATGTCATATAATACATCTGAATTCGTTAGAGAAGTTGAAAGAAATAAATCTGATATTGTTCCGTACGCTGGTCAATTATTTTGTACGTTGGAAGAGGTTGAATATTTTTATAGATCATATGCTCGCAAAAATGGATTTGAGATTAGAATTGCAACTAGTCATAAACATGCGAATACGAATGATATCAGATCTAGGCAGTATGTATGTAAGAAAGTCGGTACACCAATTGTTGGCAAGAGTTTACTTGATGATGAAGATAGTAGTAATAAAATAACTAGACAGAGAGACTCTATAGGACGAACAATGTGCAAAGCTAGAATATATGTTGTCCACAATAAGAAAGAAGACAATTGGCGTATATCTACTGTTGAATTAGAGCACAATCATCACTTAGTGACCCCCACCAAAGTAGATTTGATCGAGACTCACAGAAATATTACTCCTGTTGCAAGAAATTTAATTGACACTTTAAATAAGTTCCGGTATTGGTCCTAGTAAGATGATGAATGTTTTGAGCACAATGGGAGGTTGGTTGCAAAATGTTCCTTTCTCTACTGCTAATATTGAGAATGTGGTGCGAGATTTAAGGCGTGATTCTACAGATGAAAATGATGCACAAGCTGATGTCAATCATTTGAACAAACTTACATCCGGAAGTGCCAGCAATTTTTTTTCCGAGTGAAACCCGGTGAAAACAACCGCATAGCTTGTATTTTGTGGGTTAACGCCCGATCAAGGTTTATGTATCAACGGTTCGGAGACGTTGTGACATTTGATAGTACATACCGGACAAATAAGTATGGCATGTCGTTTGTTCCATTTGCCGAGGTCTACCACCATTATCAGTCTATATTGTTTAGATTTGCACTGTTACGAGACGAGACAGAGGACACTTTCGTTTGGGTTTTACAGACATGGCTTGAAGCCATGGACTACAAGACACCTACAACCATCATCACTGATCAAGACAGAGCCATGAGTAATGCTATTGCTACGGTACTTCCAACTAGTCATCATTTATTGTGTTCTTGGCATATTAGCAATAAATTTCCTGAAAAATTACATCAAGTTTATTCTGAGCACCCATCGTTCAAAAATGATTTTAACAACTATGTGTATAACTCATTGTCCATCGAGGAATTTGAAGAGCGTTGGCATATTCTGATAAGTTCCTATGAATTGTATACTAATTAATGGCTTGGAAGTTTGTATGATGTACGACAGAAATGGATTCCAGCATAAACAAAGAGATATTTTGCCGCGGGAATGACTACCACTGGATGAAGCGAGAGCATGAATGCCTTTTTTGATGAGTATGTTAATGCATCAATAGGTATGCTATGTTTTGTACTGTAGAGTCAAAAGGCTGTAGAAAGACAGTTTATCAGGGAGAGGAAGGCCGACTACATAACAAAACATCGTAAAAGGATTATGGTACTCGGTTCATCTTTAGAAGTTCATGATGCACAAGTGTACACAAAAGAGATGTTTAGATGTTTCCAACGTCAATTAGTCGATTCCATGAAATACAATGTTCATAAACTTAGTGAGATGTGTGTCACTGATACTAAGGTTTATGCAGTGTATAATGCAGATGCAACTGAAAGTGGTGGAAGATATAAAGAAGTTGTCAACAATCGACAACTGGGATCGGTAACATGTAACTGCCAAATATTTTCTCACTCTGGTGAATTATGCAGGCACATCTTGAGATATTTCATAGCAAAGAGTATTTCACAAATACCGACCGACATGATTCTTCATCGGTGGACAAGAGACGCGAAAAAAAGCAATGGTGAAGACTTACTCTTTAACTCCACATCTGCTTACTTCAAACAAAATCAAGCAATGCGCTATAATCATTTGATGGGCGATTACCAGGAGTTAGCGAGCAAAGCGACTTGCTCAGTCCGAGGTTACAAAACTGTTCTTAAACTGAATGCACGAGAAAAAGAGTTGGTTGACCAGTATGATCCGGATGAGAATATTACTGAACTGGCAGATGACGACATTGATTGCACAGTTGGAGATTCAAATCATGATATGGGATACGATAATGACGATGAAGATGTAGAGGTGGAAGAAGAAGAAGAGTTTTTGCCGCCTAATATTTCTCAAACAAATGGCCTCAAAAAACAATCTAGATTCAAGAGTGCACTCGAGAAAATCATTCCTTCTAAGACTCATCGAAAATGTGCAATTTGTGGCTTTGAAACCGACCACGATAAGCGAAATCACTATCGAGTGCTAGGAATTTCTGAGCTAAAAAAATAGGCGTCGATTGTATTAATCATTCTATATTTTTTTTTTTTTTATGAAAATGAACATGTAATATGTACTATTCCTCTTAATGTTATGCAATACTAGTATTGGTATAATCTGTACTTCTAATATTGATAATCACATTATTATTATTATAATAATACTTCACTACTTTTATAAATTCGATAATCACATTATTATTATACTTCACTAGTTTTATTAATGTATAAAATCATTTCTTAATAATAAAATCATTGCTTAATATATAAAATAATTACTAATAATCATTGCTTAATAAATATAGATATTAACTTATTTCTAAATATCAAACCCCCATATGTATTATATAGACTTATTAATAATAATAAATCTAAATATAATAATAATGCAAGAATATAGATTTTGGGGGATGGTGAAGTTTTAATATAAAGACATATCCATGAGAGAAATTAACAGCTAGGCCCATGATGCTCGGGTGGTCATATGACGAGTGTTTGGAGTTTGAGGTTGCGAGTTCGAATATGTTTAGCAGCGAATTACTTGAATAAAATTATTTTTTTTCAATTTTTTAATATCAGCCGGGACAAGCTGTACCGGCCGATAATTTTTTTCAATTTTTTAATACCAGCCGTATCAGCCTGTACCGGCCGGATTATTTTATTATTTTAATGCCAGCCGTATGAGCCTGTACTGGCCGGGAGAAATAAAAAAATTAAAAAAATGTACCAGCCGTATCAGCCTGTACCGGCCGGATTATTTTATTATTTTAATTCCAGCCGTATGAGCCTGTACCGGCCGGGAGAAATAAAAAAAAATTAAAAAAAATGTGTAAGACGGTACAAGCTCTTCCGGCCGGATTATTTTAATAATAAATATTCACTTTTTATAACTATACTGACAAGTTAATATTCACTTATTAAAATAGAAGCCGGTACATGTAAATAATAAGGCACAACAACCTGTGTCGGCTTATCAAATACAAAGTCTAATCTCAGCCATCAATTCATTTTATCAACGGTACAAAAAGGGGGTGTTGCACAGTAGTCACAGTAACCGGCTGCTATGGAAGGGCTCCTATATATATATACTAGCTGGGTCCCGTGCCTCCGGCACTGTTATGGGCAGTGAGATTTATCTCAAACTTAGAACGGCCCAGATGATTTATTAAATGAGCGGGAAATTCAAAATCATTATTAGATAGATTAGATAAATAGATGTATTTTATTAGATAGATGTATGGACGGTGGGATTTATCTTAAACTTTGGACGGCCCAGATGATTTATTGAGTGAGCGGGAAATTCAAAATCATTTGTATTTTATCAAATGCAAAGTCTAATCTCAGCCATCAATTTATTTTATCAACGGTACAAAAAGGGGGTATTGCACAGTAGTCACAGCAACCGGCTGCTATGGAAGAGCTCCTATATATATATATATATATATATATATATATATATATATATATATATATATATATATATATATATATTCCATTTCTTAGGCCCACCCTTATTGAGCTCACCCCGAGCTCACCCTGCAATTTTTTTTTATAAAAAAAACATAACTAATACAAAATGTATAATAATTTTTGGAATTGAAATTTTTTTTAAAAAAATTGTTTTGAGTGTGAATTGGGTACATATAACAAAACAGTGTTGTCGCCCGGTCCGTCGCTAAAGGGAGATGAGCAAGGTATGTTAGATAAGAGATGAGCTTAAGATCCGGACTATATATATATATATATATATATATATATATATATATATATATATATATATATAATTTCAAAACAGAATTATTTTATTAAAACTAAAACATTTAAAGAAAAAAGAAAGAATGAAAAAAGCGAATTACAAGATAATATTTTTAAAGAAAGAAAGAACGTGCATGAATTATCCAGTAGAATTAAGCGCGAAGTCATCAAATGTTGACAAATGAACTTAGCAAAAAAAGTGGCTAAAGAGGGCTCTGGAGTCAGGACTGCTTAACTGACAACATGCGGTCCCAATAAAGGTTTACGGTTAAGGGTACAAATAAATTGAATCGAACATAGTATTGAATTATTTAGATTTAATTCATAAAATATATTGAATATAAAATAATGTTTGATTGAAATTTTTTTAGTTATCGACTCGAATACGATTTTGAATCAAATTCGAGTATTTTGAACAATTATGATTCGAATATTAATAGAAAATTATAATTTGAGAAGTTTCGAGTAATTTATCGAACTCTAAAATTGCTCATATTTGACTCATTTATATTTCGAGTCGAGTTTGAATCGAACTTTTAATCGAGCGAGTATGAATCGAATCCGAACTATTTGCTCATTTTACGATCTTATTTATACTAAAAATAATAAAAAACTGCAAGTGTAGATAGATCCAAAAAATGATTGAATGATTTATTTCTAAACGAATGGGCTTGACAGGCATGATTTTCAGGACTTCTTAACCTACAACAAGTAGTCCCCAAGAAGAAGGTGTACAGTGAAAATTAATAAAAAATTGCAAGTGTAGATAGATCGAAAAAATGATTGAATGATTTATTTCTGTACGAATGGGCTTGACCGGCAAGATTTTGGTGAAAAAAATAAATTTAAACTTGAATTTATTAACAAATTTTAAATACTAATTAATTTTAAATTTGTCAATAAATGATCTTAGTAAATATTTTAATTAATAATTAACATATCAAATACGTACCATTAGATTAATGAAGAGGAGGAGTTGGTCGACTGAACGATGGACTCGTCGTGAGTTTTTCAATTGAGCGAGTTAACTCTTAATCAATTGAGATTACTTACATCAAGTGACATCATCTTTGAACGTGTTTTTATATATAAGAATTAATTTTCAATTTGAATTCTAAACTTTAATCCTAAGATCGATTAGCACCCTAAATTTTATTTTAAATAAAATACACCCTAAATTTTGAGTTTCAAAATAATTTACATCCTCCGCACCTTTTACATCACAATAATTTGCATCCTAAACTTTGGCGCCACACCCTCTATATCAAAATAATTTATATCCTAAACTTTAGTGTGGAAGGTGTAAATTGTATTGAAACTCAAAGTTTATGGCGTATTTAATTCAAAATATAATATAAGGTGTAAATGGATTTTAGGATTAAAGTTTATTGTAAAATTTGGAATTCAGTCACATTATAACCAGTTACATTAACTGACTTTTCAAGTGTTCACTTCTCATGCATTTGGTAATTGTCATTTTAATTAAATAAGAAATCAAATTAATAAGTACTTTCTCTCTCAATCTCAAATTATTATTACTAAAAGATCCCAATACTTTCTAAATTCTCAACTTTAAAGCTATCGGATCTCTCTTAATCGCATAGTCGTATCCGAAGGTTTATTCAATTTTTCAAAACTAAGCCTTCATTGAATAATTTACCTACCTAGATTTTTTTTCCCAATTTTGGGAATTTTAAATATCTTGCTTCTAAGTCCAATCTATTTTAGGGAAGTTAATTGGGATCACTAATGACTTAATCTTTGAACATCTTGTCTTCATTTTATTTGACAAAAATATGGCATTTGTATTATTGTATATGAAGTGGTGCTGGTGCATGAAATGAATGAGCGCATAATCTGCCACTATGAGTAATATAAATGGGAGAAGGTTCAAAAATGTCCCTGATTTTTACCGTGATGTCTACCGAGTATTCTATACTTATTTTTGTCCAAAAGTACCCTTAACGTTAGATTTTTGGGTCGTCCATGCCCCTGCCGTTAACAGAAGATAAACGAGGTTAAAATTGGCTGACGTGACAGACACATGGAGGCTTAAAAGCATGGTTGTAATACCCGGTATAAAAATAATATAATAAAAGTATAATTTTTTTATAAAAAAAGATTATTAATTGAACTTTATCATTTATTTGGGTTAAACTAGTCATATAATTTATGTGGGCTAATAAATATTAATAAGTAATAGATAAATTAATTTAATAAAATTTGACATTAAAACTAATTGAGTAATTTATAATTATGTAATTTTAAAATCTTATTAAAATTAAAAGAATTAATAAGATCTATTAATTAATAAATAAATAGTTAGACCTAATTTATTCAAACATTACGCTTAATACCTATATGTGGGAAAAGAAGGGACAAAAGCTGTTGTGAACTGTAAATAGAGAAGGAGGTGAAAAGGTTTAGGAAAAAGAAGGAAATTATCAGGTTTGTCTATACCTTCAAATTTTACTTGAGTTCTTTTAGGGGGACATTTTTTGGGAACATTTCTAGCTATTTTTTTTTGGTTTTTTTTGTAGTACCTCTTAAAAAATGTATAGTATTTATTTCAACTAAAATTTTTGTAAAAAATAGTGTTTTAGGTATAAATTGGATACATACAAGTAACAGGGTTGTACAGACTGTACAGACCCTGTTTCTTGTATGTATCCAAATTACACATAAAATATTGTTTTTTATAAAAATTTCAATTGAAATAAATATTATACATTTTTTAAGAGGTACTACAAAAAAAAATCAAAAAAAAAATATCGCTAGAAAATGTCGCCCTAGAATTTCTGATTTTACTTTCATTAGAGAATCATGATAATGGTATTAAATGACTTCCTTAATTCATGTGCAAAAACTTTAAATGACAATCTTTTAGGAACGGAGATAGTAGTACTTAGAGTATCTTCAACAGCCTCTTCAACCATTTTTGGATATTCAAATAGGTGAGCCACATCGAAAAAATTATCTCCAACAATCTCTCCAACCTTAGTTATCAAATCTACAAGCTCGTTCTCTCTCACTTCAGAATTGGTAAGTTGACATTATCTCTTCAAAACATTCATTTTATTTTGGGAGAATTAAAATCATATGAAAAAGGTTAAAAACATTTATTTTACTTGATGAATTTGATGTACAACTCATTTTAAAATTTAACATCATTCATTTTTATTTATTTATTTATTATATTGGATAAAATATATATTATTTGATTACCCTTTGGATAATCATCTTAATTATGACTCTCTGGTTTATCCAATATGACCCACTCGATAATCACGTGAATTAAAAATTTATCCAAAGAAATGAATATATGCATGTAGGATATGCATTGCACTGAATATATGCATTGCACTGAATTATTGATGCATGTAGAATATGCATATCAAAGAAAGTATGTTGCATGTGGTGGATATAGAGTTGTGTGCTATGTGAAACATGATAGATTGTTAAATTTGTTTAGTTGTCAAGCTCACACTACTACAAAACAGTAAATAGACAACGCGGAAAAAACGTTGTGGTTTCAGTCAGAAAAACGTCGTGGTTAAGGGTGTTGTCTATTTGACACCCTTACACAACGTTTTTAAAACGTTGTGGTTAAGCAAAATACACAACGTTTTTTAAGAAAAAACGTTGTAGATTTATTTTCCAAAAATTAACAGATGCTTAAAAACGTTGTAGAAGATATGATTCAACAACGTTTTCTGGATAAAAACGTTGTAGTTTAATATATCAGACAACGTTTTTAACCAATTTATACAACATTTTTAAAATGTTGTAGATAAAGAAAAAAAAGAAAAAAAAATTGTGGTTCACCTATATTACTAATGCACCTGCAATATGCTAATGCCATGATATATAGCTAAAAAGTCTAAATTCTCATTTAAATTTAAAGCAAAAATGTATTAACCATTCATAATACATTCCAATAATATCATTCGTTTACAGTTTTAAATTACTACATCCACAAAATAGATACCAAACTATCCATATATGCATCTCAAATTCACTTTTCAATATAAATATAAATGAACATGTTACATAGCACTGTAGAAACTACAAATGAATTAATGAGTTGATGCCAAAGACCTTTCGTACACAGCCGATAAGTTGATGCCACATGAAATCCACTACTCCTCCCAAGAAGCTACAACAAAGAAAATGAAGCAGCACATTAGTGAAAGATGTGATGTTTAACACCTAGAAACACCAGACTTCGTTGATTAAAATTTTATACCAATATGAAATATTAAAACAAGACAGACAAGAAATAATAAGACAGTGGGTTCAACCATGAGATGGGATCCATGCCACCAACTGGATTTATTTAAAGGAGTTGTAAATCTAAAATGGTGAAACAATTACTACTGAATTATTTTGATGATATAGTTGATTCATCATTTTCCTTTTCTTTCTGTACCAAGGGTAGTCAAAGGTAAGGGATGGTCAAACTTGGAACAGCAGTATATAAAACTAAAATGAACTACACAACAAAATTTTGTTTCTGAATAACAACAAAACATAGGGTCAAGACACTAAGCACAATGTTCTCCAACAGTAACCAACACTATCAATTAACATACCTCTGCTGCTTTCTCTGTCTCTTCTATGAGGGCAGTCCATGCATCGAAATCCAGAGAATTAGCTCTCACTATACTCCACATTCGTTCTTCTTCAGCAGATACTGCTGACATTCAAGATGTTCCAAGAGAGTGTCAATAAACAAATCCATATTTATTTATTTTTAACAGGATCCATATCAGCAATCAAAATGAAGCACACAAAAATAAAAAAGGAAAATGTAAAAACAAACAAATTATTAGAAGTAGACAGAATAAACTAGCAGAAACTAAAGTTAATGCCAAGATACCACAGTCTGAATAAGAACGAACCTATATAGAAAAGGGGAGAAATTGAGTGTCTTGCACTAAGAAAATCAACATTTTACACATAACTAGTTCATGTACGCATAGAAGAAAACAACTTATCTTATTCAAAATTTAGACATAAGCAGCAAGTTAAAACAACCAAAAACTAAAACAAATAAAAAATATATAAAAGGTGATCCATGATAGCAGAGTGATTACTTCTTGACATCCCATCCCACCACAAAAAATAGGCGCTGGCATCATAGGTTAGTGCACTCATGAAAGATCGGGCTCAAGTGTAGAGCAGCAATATCGTGCAGTAATTATGGAATGGTAACTCTACATCGAGTCCATTTCCCACAGCAAATACAATGGCCTAATCAACTTACCCTTTTGTGTAAAATCTTATGCCTACCTGATTACAACATTCACTTTACAAACTCTAAAACTGAAGCATATAATGCCTAATAGAAACCTGTGCAGGCATAACTTAACAACTAACTTCTTCAGTATAAAATTATATTACACAAAAACTAAGAACAATTGATATAGTACTGTTTAAAAGCGCTGCTCGTGGCATGGAAAGAGTATAGGTCAGATAGTAACATTCAAAGATAAAGATATTCAGTAGATATAATATGGGTTACTAGAAACATCAACCAACTGATGCTCAGAAATGTTTAGAGCATATTTACCCCCATTGAGTTTTAATGTTCATCTATATTATATTCCTTTTCTTATCTGTATACACCACATGTACATGAAATAGAAGTGGGTTTATGAATACAAGTTACTAACATATGCATATATGTAAGTATGTACACACGCGCACACACAGAGAGAGACAAACCTTAAATCCAGATTTCCGAATAGCAATTGCAACTGCACGAAACTGTGGATAGTCTTTTAACTTGGACATAACAAATGACCTTGCAATCTGAAAAGAAATTAAAATGAGATTATGTTACCAATTTTATAAGAGAATATTAAATGACCTTGCAATTTTATGACCTTACTGTTCTGCCAAGAAGGAAGGCAGCAGCTCCACCAACAGTAGCACCAATAGAATCAGCAACAAAACCAACAGGCAAACCAAAGAGATAACCGCCACCCAGCTAGAAGAAATATTAGATTTAACATTTACTAAATAAGGAAAACAAGCTAACTACCTGTGGGTTTCGGAGGCCCTGGTTGCCATAGTAAGCTGAGGCTGAGGCTGTGGCATCTACCGGGTAAATTTGATGCGGCATAGTGCCATTTGATTGAAATGTCTGATGAACACAGCACAATTTCATTAAGAAAAGATCATTGAAAAGTATAAAGATATATATTACATAAAAAAATGTTAGAAATTTCTTACATCCTTTAACAGAAGACTGTCCATGTATATATGCCCATTTTCTTATCAGACCCATGTTGGCATAGTGCATGCCTTGCGCGTGCAAGCCACTTTGCCACTATTATTTCTGGAAGTTTGTTTCTTGCTTCTCTTCTCAGACCCATGTTGGCATAGTGGGCTTACTTGAGATGCATTAAGCTCTGGGAGTCCTGGAGCACCAAAACTCCGAGGCAGGGCATTGCTAACCATCTGAACCTCAACTTCATGCCCCAACAAATGATGATAAATGTACCTAGAAGCAGCAGGGTGAACGATTTAAGCACTTGTAATATCTTTATGGAAACCTAAACAAAACAACATTGGAAAAAAATATCTATATACAAAACAGCAAAATTCGTAAATCCTCAAAACTCAAAAAATGACAATATATGCAACATTCATATGATTCATGATAGTCTACAATTCAAAATTAACATTGCATCTCGTATGATAAGAATATATATATAGTGGTCTAATGAACATAAAAGTCACATCTGATCCAGTAATTAGGGAAAAACGAAAAATTACTTCTATATCTATGAGAATATCTAAAATTTGTAGGCAGCTAACTAACCTTCCCTGAATCGTCAACACTGGAGGCTGATTTTTCCTGCTTTCCATGCTCCTAAATCAAGATAAACAATTTTCCCTATATCAGTCAAAAGTTAATATAAGTTGAGTCGAAGGATAAAGAAAAGGTCAACGAAGAATATAGTTTGTACCAGTGAAATTAGGTGGTCACACTCAAGATCTCTTATTTTCAATAATACACACACACACACACACAAATATATATAGGCACGTGTATTGAGTATGGATAGAGATTTAGAGAGAAGTAACCTGATGATATTCATGGATATTGAGACGACGGAGCTGGTGTTGCTGCCATTTTCCGGCTACAGAGAGAGACTTAGAAGCGATCTTGTTTAGTAAACCTCAGGTCACAACAAACTAGAGCAGAAATGTATCAAACAAACTTTCCATACCATCGCAGGAGGAACCGGAGATCCAGATGTTTGGTTTGCGGCCGAGGAAAGAGCACTAGTTGGAGAAGTTACAGAGGAGTTTGCGGCGGAATCGACGGAGGACGGCGGGGTCGAGAGAGTCGATGTTGTCAGGAGGAGGGGAGAGGCGCATCTGGGCGTTGGACAGATAGAGGACAAGATGTTCCCACTGATTGCGGACGTTATCGGCTTAGAAACCGAAGAATGAGCCAATCCAGTCGAGGAGGTCCATCCGTTATCGGCTTTCCCATTTTTCATGTGAACCAGAAAAAGAAGAGAAAAAGAGAGATTTGCGAGCTAGGGTTTGAGGACTTCGAAAAGAAGAAGGGACAAATGAAGACATCCGTGTTTTTTTTACCCGACTCCCAGCACATACCTCCGTGTTTTTCTAAAAGATAACGTTTTGTTTAAAAAAAAATTATAATCTTAAATAGATAACGTTTTTGTATATATATCTACAACGTTTTTTTTAAAAACGTTGTAGAAAAAAATACCACAACGTTTTTATAAAAAACGTTGTCTATTAAGTGTTGTCTATTAGGTACTTTGTACTGGTGTCAGTCTTGCAAACACTTTTTGCAGGTTAATGACGTTATGCAATATTATTTGCTATGCGTGTGATGAAGGATGAATGATGTGCGAAATGGATACATTTTCTTGAATTAGAAATTGTATAAAACTATGATTAATTGTATAATTTAAAATATTCAATAAAGAATATTTATTATGGATGTATTGCAATGTCAACATGATAAGATAAACATGAAAATGAATGTTAAATATTAATTTAATTCTTGGAAGGGAATTTAGTTTTAATTAAATATTAATTTTTAAATATAATTTATTTTCCAGAATATTATCTTTTTAAAAAATGAATGTTATTAATTATTTCAAAAGTTATCAATTATTATTGTTTTAAGCCAAGTACTACATTAATTGAATTGAATAGACTGATGAGAGACAAAATATTAAAATAGTAAATAATGCTCTTCAAATTGCCACATAGCCCGACGTAGGTCAATAAACTTCAATTTGAAGAGTTTTTTTACTATTACTGTTGGAGATGCTATTATGATATTATAAGCAAAAGAAATATTTATATACATACTCAAATTGTAATATTTATTCGTTGTAACAAATTATAATTTAAATATATTCTAATTTTCTAGATTGCTTAAAAAAAAAGGACAGAGAATAAAAGTCCAACTTGGTAGACGTACTTCAAATTTCACCCTACGTTGGATACAAAAGTTATGGAAAAACTATAATCTATAAATAGCCTCAACATGTACCTAGTTATCATCCATCACATTCGAGAAGCAAAGGCTAATTATATATCTCACCTGCATATTTCCTTTTCCTTAGAGATGGCCCTAACAGTTACATCTAATGATAATACCACTTTTCGTCCCTTGGGTCACTTTCCTCCAAGTATTTGGGGGGATCGCTTCATTAACTTCTCTCTTGATCAAACGGTATGAATTAAATTACTCCATTTAGTTATCCAACTTCTTGATTAACCTATGCATATATTTCTGAGTTTAACTTTAGAATAAAATCTAATATTCTATTATGAGTTTATTATTTGGCGGAGACATGATGATATCTGATTATACTATACAACAAACCACTATCTTGATTGTAGTATTATTAATAAAATTCAAAACTGTACTTTTGTATCAGTTTTTCTATACGACATGTTGTCTTTGTCATATTCTATACATGATCAGTTAGTCATTAATCATGAATATTTTATAAAATATAATTTAACACTAATAATTATACTTTTAAAGAAGATCGGTTTGCTAATTAGCTAAACTCGAATGCAAAATTATTACACGAGCATAAACACATGAGACAATTTTTGGTCTTAACTTTATCTCGTGTTTCCTTGTAGGCATTGGAAGCATATTCTGAAGCCATTGAAGGTTTAAAAAAAGAAGTGAGGGGATTGTTGGCCGATACGACCATTGATTCGACAAAGAAACTAAACATGATCTACTCTATCCATCACCTTGGTTTGTCGTATCATTTTGAGGAGGAGATTGACGGTCAACTTGAGAAATTTTTCGGTGACCTTAACAAGTCTCATTATGAAGAAGTTGATCTGTACACTACTTCGATACACTTTCAAACTTTTCGACACCATGGTTACAAAATGTCATCTGGTGAGCTTATCATTCTTCTTCACCTCGTATATGCATCCAATGAAAAAAAATAATACTTTATTTTTTTAAAAAAAAACTATTTTAAACGAAGCACCAGATAAAATCACTGCAGTGATAGCTTCCTTTTCCATAAATACCTGACTTGATAGCTTCCTTTTTCATAAATTTCTTACTTTTTTGTTTTTGTGGATTTTCAGATGTGTTTAACAAATTTAAGGACAACAATACCGGTAAGTTCAAGGAAATCATTGTGAAAGATGTGAAGGGCATGTTAAGCTTTTATGAAGCTACACAACTGAGAGTAAAAGGAGAAGAGATATTAGATGAAGCACTAGAATTCAGCCAAGCTCACCTTAAGAAGGCACTGCAGGAAAACAATTTAAGCACAAATCTTGCAAAACAAGTGCATCAAGCTTTGAAGAGACCCTTCCACAGGGGGATGCCAATACTAGAGGCAAGACTTTACTTGTCTACCTACGAACAAGACTCTTCCATGAAAGAAACAATATTGAAGCTTGCAAAGTTTCATTTCAACTATTTACAGCTACTATACAAGGAAGAACTTCGTATCATCTCAAAGTAAGATTAATTATTTAAGAGAAACTTGATTTATTATTCTTGTAGATACATTTATTTTATGCTTTTTGTGAGAACAATTTATCCACTTACTCTATCCATTTCTAATGTTTTTGTCCATGAGTTTAGGTATTAAATAAAACCCTAGTAGACAGTTTTGCAGTTGTCTAATATTCGCTAAAATGTACTTCCATTATCATATAAGACTTAAGGTCCCCATAAATTAACTAAACGACATACATATTTGAAATTATTTGAGCTCATACATGAAAAGCTTATAATTAGATATTATAAACTTATTTATCTCAATTTCAGGTGGTGGAAGGATTTGGGGTTTCCATCGAAATTAACTTATATCAAAGATAGAGTACCGGAGACTTATTTTTGGAGTATAGGGTTGTACTATGAGCCTCGTTACTCTCTTGCACGGATCATACTCACCAAATATGTTTTAGTGCTAGTGGTGATAGATGACACATATGATGCCTATGGTACAATTGAGGAACTTAGACTTTTTACAGATGCCGTGAACAGGTATTTATATCTATATTTATTAAATAATATAATAAGGTTAATTTAAAAATATAATTACCATTCAACCCTATTAGATAACCTCCTTTTAAATTTTCTTTAAATATAAAAACTTATAAGAATAGGGTGTCAAGTGGCATGATTAGATTTTTGAGATAAAAAATTGATTTTTTGCATAAAGTCTGAGGTTTATATTGTACTTTAGTGAAAATTAAATAAATTTATATCATAATTTAAATTTCGTAAATTAACTTAGATTAAAAATAATACAAACATTTTGTGGAACAGAGGAAATATCAACACACGTAACCCTTCATTTTTCAGGTGGGATGTTGGGGCCGTTGATCAGCTTCCACAATACATGAGATTTTTGTACGGAGTTCTGCTCAATCTCTTTGATGAATTCGAGGAGAAGCTAGCCAAGGAAGGAAGATCCTATGCTTTCCAACCTTCAAAACAAGCGGTATGATGCATATTATATTCTTGTTCGATAGTACACTTTTCACCTATTTTTTTTAATATATGTTTATCTATACGAATATAATTATACACAATAAATATTCTTTATTGCTCTACTAAATACAATATTTTGGTTACTAAATAGTATGTGTTAGGATAATTGAGTGAAAGGTGTAATAAATGAATGAGATGAGTGTGATCTTATATTTCTATAAGATGATTTGGATCAATAATTTCTTTGTTCTACTAAAACAATTGTATTTAAAAATATTTGCAAATATGAAACACGTATTTATATTTTATATTTACCTTTAAAAATAATAAGTTGTTAGTATAGTGAAATTATGATGATAAATTTAAGGATACTGTGTTATTTTATATTTTTATAAATAAAAAATAATTCTTTTTGTGGGAAAGAAAAACAGATTGAACTGCTTTTGTCAAACACATGGAACTGTTTTTTTGGCTCTACTTGTTTATTGTATTTTTTTTTTAAAATCAGACACAAGAATTAGTACGAGGCTATCATGTTGAGGCGGAATGGTTTAGTAGTGGATATGTAGCTCCATTTGATGAATATATGAAGGTTGCCCTTGTTACTACTGCGTACGACGCTGTATCAGAGTTTGGCTTTGCGGAAATGGGCGAGATTGCTAACGAAGAGGCATTTGCTTGGCTTAAAAGTCGACCTCTAGTTCTTAAATCTTCTGAGATAATTGCTAGACTCCAAGATGACATTGCGACTCGTCATGTATGTCTTATTAATTATATACTCCATCCGTTTTTTTTAAAAAAAGAGTGACATTCACAAATTTTATAAATATTAAAATTATAAATTCCATATTTATTTTAAAAATAATAAATGATTAATTTAATCGTGGTTGCAGAATAACAAAATATGATAATAAATCATTTTCATTAACGACTGGTTTGATATTATTTAATCAATTGAAACTATGCCCTATATATATATATGTGTGTGTGTGTGTGGTATGCAGGGTGAGCAAGAGAGAGGACAAGTAATTGGAGGTATTGATTACTATATGAAGGCATATGGTGTCTCTGAGGAAGAGACCATCCTCGAGTATAAGAAAAGGATCGAAAATTCATGGAAAGATATTAATGCAGAATGCCTAAAGCCTACTGCAGTCTCAATGAAATGGCTTATTCCATTTCTCAATCTTGCACGCGTAATAGATGTGATTTACAAGTACGACGATGGTTTCTCTCAAGCTGAAAAAATCATTAAAGATGATGTTACGCTATTGTTCCTCACCCCTGTGCACATTGAGGGATAATCGAGTTCAAGTCTCTCTAAGTTTGGTTCACTCCTTTCTTGTTTTTTTAGCTACTGTTGTTATGAGCAATAAGCAAAGAATAAAGATGCGTGCATGCATGGCTACGGTGTTTTAGCTCATGCATGGTCTTGTTTGGTTCACTGATTTGATTTCTCCCTAATAATTAATGAAAATGCATCCATCCGTTTGGAATTTGTGTTGCATTTGAATTTATTACACTATGATATATAATTCTCATCTTTTTTTTTATCAACGAAATGTAATTTTTATTCATAAATTTAAGTACAATTTTGGCAATCCAAAAGATTTGGATTCCATATAACATTAACTCACCAAGCATAAACAAGGATATATAAAGGAAAACACCTATCAAACAGTTGGCCAAGGTCTAGTATGCAACTATATTCATGATTCGGCTTTCAAAGAATTTGGGTTTACAATGTACTACATCAAGTACTTAATTGCATACAATCTAGCCCCCAATTTTCTGATCGGGTCTTCAGTATTTTATACTAGCTGACCGTATAAATATACAGATTGACTAATTAATTGTTTTTAAAAAAAATAACTAATACCATAGAAATACGGTATAAAACTATTAATACAATTTAAAACCATAAAAATTTATACATAAAATTATAAATACAATTTGATAGTTTTATACAAGAATAATATTACTCATTTAGAAAGTCTATTTGACAATTTAATGGACATAATATGATGAAAGGGGGAGAAACAAATTTTCATTTATTTTCTATTTCCTTCATTAGCCCACAATTCCACTGTTTAAAGTTAAAAAAAAAAATGCTCTCATTTAGTCTTTAAATAAATAAAATATTTCTCACAATACAACTTCTTATTTTCTTATTACTAAAACCAAATATAAAACCAATATTGAATCTAAAATCTGCATAAATGTAAAGTACGTACCTACAAAAATCTTCTGAATTATATATTAAATATTCCATTTAAGAAATTAACAAAATCTATCACAAAATACAACCTTCCTTTAATCCTCTCTATGTACACAATCCCATCCTTGAAGCGAAGTATATGCCAACAATTTTCCTTTTTCAAGTACTGTAAATTCTTCATTTAAGAATTTAAGAATATGATCTCATCAATCCTAAATTGTATAGATTCTTTCTGACTAGGCTCCCAAGTGATACCAACACTGCCCCACCAACACCTATTGTGGGTTCATCTTCCCTTTTTGCCTTTTTCATGAGATATCAATGGTGGTTCTTTCACTTTAAAGTAGTTTAATTCGATTATCTGTTGAACCGCTTGGATGATCTTTGGATCAACTAGGTTTCCAATAGCATCAGTAACATAGAAAACATTCTTAGTCGTGTCGAATACAGTGGATATTTTATCCCTTGTCACATTGAGACCATTTTCTCGAAAGGTTCTCATCACATTAGTTAATACCTAATAGGGTAATAACTAAGAATTTTAAGTCACATTGTAAATAAATATATTAATTAAATATTAATGTTATTGAAAACTTTGTGACATGTAGTGAATAGATATATGGTAAAGGTTTTGTGATTTAATAAATATACATTATACTATGTATATATGATTATCTACTTTATAAAGAAAATTAAAAAGGAAAGTACTTACATAACCTAACATACACATTTAGTATGAGAATTAAATAGTGTAAGGGTTATAGTAATTAAAGAATGTTAGTATTTAATAAGTATACTAGTATGTAAATTCTAAGAGATTCATTTTATATATCTCGATTAATTAATTTTTAAATTAATTTAAAAAAGTCTAATTGGGTTATAGAAATTAAATGTCCATGTTTATTTATTTAAATTCCGAATGAGTGGAATGGGAACCCCTAATTAAATAATTAGTAAGATAAAATTTGTGTGTTGAGCTCATGATTAAAAAGATGACATAATCATTTAATTTAGAAAGCCCAAGTAATTAATCTAGTGGCCCCAAGTTAGCCCAACTTGGGATGGACTTGTTTGTCATTTTGCTAAGCAAATATGGGCAATAAAAATAAGGGAGATTTACACTTTTTAGTACAAAATTTAAAATAATTACAACAAAAGTGCATCTTGAAAATATTTACAGAGTTAATGCATTTTAAATATTTTATTAACACAATTAGTGAATTTGGTTTTCCTTTAATTTAGTTGTGTGTTTTAATGGGATGCTGATATATTTGGTAAATTAATTTTTCAAATATACATCTGTTCCCGATTTTTGTGCATAATGTGTTTTAATTTGAATTGCATATCTATCCCATTTGACGTTTCTCTCTTTTTCAATTGGAAACCCTTATTTTATAATTTGGGAACTTTGTAACCAATTTTCTTTTCTTCTAAGTTCAGTTTATCGCATTTGGTAGTAATATTCCATACATTCCTTCTGGTAGTGCGTCACCGTTCCCTCTGGTAGTTCAGTTTAGTGTGTGGTGGTACGTTCCTTCTGGTAGTGTCGTTCTGTCTTCTTATTTTCTGTTTGTCGCCAGTGGTGGTATGCTTCTTTACTGGTTTTCACCATTTGTGATTTCTTTCGGTTTTGTATAGGATGGTTTCTACGAGGAAGAATGTTGGGGGAATGGTTGATAAGAAGAATGATAGGAAGAGGACAAGAATTAGAAATGATGATTATGTTAAGAATGTGAAGAAATATGTGAAGGTGAAGGCTAGTGCGGTAAAGTCCCCAAAGTAGGGGAAAAAGGTAGTGGTCAAATCCCCTGTTAAGGATAAGAAATCGGGGAGATTTCTAAGAAGCCTAAGAAATTGCTGGATTTGGAGTCTGATTTTGAAGATACGCCAATCAAAGTTGGGAATGGGGCTGAAGATGATGCTTATAGCTGGAATATTATCCCCCGCCAAAAACATCTTAAGGTGTGCTATTTTAATTATTTTGAAGATTTTGGAATCATTAGTTATTTCTGGTTACTTGTGAAATTGTTTTGGTAACTGGTGTTTTTCTATTTTGTCACTGATTAATATGTACTCCCTCCGTTCCTTAATATAAGTTGTTTTAGAGAAATATTTTTGTTCCTTAATATAAGTCGTTTTAGAATTTCAAGTAAGTATTAATTGCTTAGTTTCTAATATTACCCCAAGTATTAAATGTAACTTTGGTTCTTGTTGCCTCTTTTATAATCCTAATAAAAGAGCTCTTACTCATGCAAGCATACATGTGTCAACAAGTAATATAGAGTAAGTAGAGTATCGATCCCACAGAGAAGTTGTTAAATTTAAACTATTATGCATCAATTAACTCACTGTATTTATATGCTTAGACTAATGACTAAAAGTGTTGAATTAGACTAATTGTGAATACAAACTAAAAATAAGAATACAAATGGAATAGATATAATCTGGAAGTAATGGGACCCTAACTTCATTTAATTTTTCATCTAATCGCCACTATCATGCAAGAAGTGTTCACATATCACAGGAAAATAGCCAAGAGCAGAAATAGAGTTATAACCATTTTTCAATGCACTATAACCATTTTTCAATGCACTATAACCTACTTACACAGCATCTACAGATGTTAGACACCATGTAATCACCAATATAACCAAAATCACTACATGTCTATGTGAAATTGCAATTATATTGATTTTAAGCTCAAGCCCTTATTCTATCTCATACGGTGAAACAGTATATGTCTATCTGGTTCATAAAATACGCAAGCCATATACAACAGCCCCATATTCGAATGCTATCATGACTACAATCCATACCTGTATGTTCATTGTCAATTCCATACAAATACTGAGATGAATGGTGATCAAGCATTCATGCATGTAAAACAATCATGACAAATACTCCATATGATATGCAAAACAACCCTAGCATTTAAATGTGCAACCAACTACATATTAAAATCCGTTAGAATCCCATAATGGAGTTTAGTTCATGACTGAACCAAAAGCCATTATGGGATCAATGCTAAACATGATCAATAAGCAACAATTGAAATAAGAAAGATAGAACGATTAAACCCAATCGCTGAATAAAAACCAATGATAAACGTTTAAATCCTCATAGAAATCCAATAGCTAATAATGAAAATCCACAATGACAGAGAATCCCAAAAAGAATTGGAGAAGTAGACGTTTTGGCTTCGTTCTACGTTGGAATCTCTCCCAAGGTGTAAACCCTAGTTACTATGATGAAAATACGCTAAAAATTATCAAGTGTTTTGTCTGACACCAGTCAGAATCATTTTTTAAAACCAATTACATATTAGTTAATTAAAATTGAAATAAAACAAAATCACAGCATCAGCATCGCGCGCGGTCGCGCGCTTCTCTAGCATATGTCTCGCGCGGGCGCGAGACTTACAGAAGGTCCTGCCCTGTCCAGCCGGAATCTCATGCGGGTGCGCGTCTCCTGCACTTGTCCTGCTCGCAACCGCGCAAATTGCAGTAAGTCATCATTGTCTAGTCGGGTACTCGCGCGGGCGCGCGT
Source organism: Panax japonicus (assembly GCA_020205505.1). NCBI lineage: Eukaryota > Viridiplantae > Streptophyta > Magnoliopsida > Apiales > Araliaceae > Panax > Panax japonicus. Next base: position 53,766,506 of record CM035114.1, on the reverse strand, counting down.
TTCCTAACTCATCATGGCACGCGGCTCACAGTCTACATTTTGTTTTTGGTTCTTTCATGCTGCTACTGCTACTACTTGTTCATTCATGCTTGATCTCCTTGCTCCATTGCACCTCTATGCCATGCATTCCCCCGTTTATGCCTTGCCTTCATGCCTCTATTAGCCTTGTATCCTCTAATGCCACCAAAACTAAGCCAATTTCTACACTTATTCACCAAAAGGAGTTTTAAGTAAATGCAATGCAAAATAACATGAAATTCAACTAAAACACAATAAAATGTACTTGAGTTGGTCATAATTCACATGAATTGGTATTCAATAAGTAGGTAAAAATACCACTTATAAACTACCCCCAAACTTGAACTGTTGCTTGCCCTCAAGCAATGCATACTAATGAACAATGAAAATACAACTACAAAACTATGCAACTACTCTATGATGCAAACTAGCCTCACATAGTCCCAACTATAACAGAATTTCAACCCAAATTACCTCAGTGAATCATTGAGATCCAAGAATATAATTTCAAACCAAACTATAGACATAACCTCATACACTCAGATAATTTCATATATGCTATAGAGATGCTGTGTGTGTGTGTGTGGTGTTCACCAAAACTTGATCTAAGTAAAGAATACATATGCTACACTGCTCCAAACAGAAAAATTATAGCCTAAATCAAGACTCATGTATATTCATGCAACACAGACTGTTTTAATATATTGACATAAACTGAGGTTCAACAATGGGTTTATTGCTTTATTGCTACTCACGAGGGCGATTTACGCACTTTCTCGCGGTGTTTATTGCTATTTATCTTTTCTTTCTCTCATTTTCTTCTTTTTTTTCACACATGACTGTGCAATGTCTCAATCCATTAGGCACACTACTACCCCTTAGCGAGCTTTCAACCAACGACTCCCAGACCATGAAAGACCTTAGGGCGCTAAGTTTAGAGACAATCCCCTCGGGCGTACTTACTCATGTAGCCAGGGCCCCAAATTAAGACTAGCCACGTTATTGTTATTTGATACATAGCATACCCATGTTTTCCCAAAATTTGCATGTCAATGTTTCATACAGTCTAAGAACACTTTCCACATGTTTCTCTTTTTAAAACTACATGTTCTATCAAGTAGTGCAACACATACTTCTTAAACCTACAAGTGATTGTGAACACGTTTGTGCAAACCGAAAGCATTTAAACAGCAACATGAATCTCATCGTATAAAACATTATATCTTAGCTCATGTTATCCCAAATATTCTAAAATCCTTCACAATTCACTATCATCATTGGCTAGGCAAAAATTTCTATTAAACAAGAATTTGTGTGAGACATGCAACTAAAACATACTAACATAATCAATAATGAATAAAAATTAAAAAATTTCTGCAAAAATTTATCTAACACATAAACATGCAAAAGTAACTAAACATGCAACAATTAAATAAAACTAAATTACTATGCTATAACCGCCAAACTTAAAATATTCAATGTTCCCATTAAATGAAGATAAAGGGTACAGAAAACTCCCCTAATGATCGGCTTGACCACCCTCCTCGAGTGGTGAATCTGGTGGTGGATATGGAACTACGGTTCTAAACTGAGGCCACTCTAGCATTGTTCCTTGATGCGCGAAGGCTTCGACCAAGGCCCTTGTGAGTCCCGTAGCAAACGTTCCAAGATTATCATACATGGCGTCGACTTTGCGCTCCAACCTTCGGAGCTATTGATCGCTAGGAATGGTATGTGCTCGGGTGGATGGGCTTGCCTGATCTGTCTGAGGGGGCTACTGGGATGGCTCGGGAAATATAGTCCTTAAAATAAATCCTCGTCCGCATGGGTGTGGCTCATCGCCTGCCTAGTCCTCAAATTTTGCAATGGTGGCGTGGGTGATGTCCTGACTTGGATATTGCATTTGTTCATTGCCCCAATTGCACCCCTGATGTGCACATAACATGGTTACCACTGAAGCATCTGGAATGCTCTCAGTGGTAGTTCCCTTCAGATACTTCACAATATTTTGATGAATCAAATAACCTACATTAATGTACTCGCCAGTAATTATGACCCACAGTATTATGACCCTTTCCGCTGTGATCTCATGCTGATGCGATGAAGGTAATAGCTTGGCACAAATGAACAGATTCCACGCCTTAGCATATCGATTCAGTGCGACTGCTGGGAATATTCGAAGCTGGGTCGTGCCAACTTTGTAAGTCCACTTCGTGCCTGACACGCGCAACTCAGCGATAACAAGCTCCAAATTCGTTTCTAGATGTACCCCTGTGATCTAATTGGCCGCCTCTGTTGGTGGTCTTACAGTGATTCTCAGGACGGTTCTGATGGCGAAAGGTTTGTAGTCTATCTCGACACCACAAACCATAGCGGTATCGTTCATGGTGACTTTGGCATTAGCGTAAAATTCTCGAACTATGCTCATCAAAATGGGCATGGGAGATGCGCTCAGTCCACCCTAGCCTCATTCTTGGATCATGGCACACAACTGTCCATCCTGGCCTTCTGGTTTGAATCCTCTTTCCTTGATGAATATTTTTTCTACGATTCGGTAGTACTCCTACTGGGCTTCCAAACATAAGAACTTGGTGTGGTCGACAATGTCCTCCTCGTGACTGTCGGAAGAGGGTTATGAAGATGAAGATGGTCGTGCTCTCTTCGAACCCATTTATAGATAATTGATTAAGAATTCAAAGGAACTTACTGAGAGAGAATGAGAATTTGTTAGTTGATATTCTTCACACTTGTTTCTGCTAACCCAATTGGGAGCCCTAACTTTATAGAGTAGATGAGAGCATGGGTAGGCCGTGAACATAGAGAGAATCGTGGAGATTTGATGGAGAGATATACAACTTCAATCTGTAACTGATAGAGAGATAGAGATGTGAGTTATGGAGAGTGAGAGAGTTTTGCGTCTGTTATTATCGCAAATGAGAGTCCAAATGGTCCAAAACTCTAATTTAAAATGTTCAGATCTGCCTTGATTCGGTGCCACTCGCGGCCGCGCGAGTGTATAGTGAGCTGGGCGCGCGGGCGCAAGACTTGCAGAATGACGTTTGTTCTGAGTGACTTGATGCGCGAGCGCGCGGGTGTGTACTACATAGACCTCACGGCCGCGCGCTCCTCATGTCTGCAATGCTCAAGTTCAATTTTTCTCTGCCTTTCAGTAATACTTCCCACTACTTGTTCTTGCATAGACATTAATGCTCCTTGTTAAAACATGAATTAGCGGCCATATAATGCTACTCATCTTGCAAATTTTTGCAAAGCAATTCTCGCTACGCACTTAAGCATGAATATCTAATAGCCTAATAAAAATGAATGAGATATAGCTAACTAAAATAATTCAAAATGAATAACTAAAAAGTCAATGGTGGTAGAAATAATGGGTTGCCTCCCATCCAGCGCTAGGTTATAGTCAATTAGCTCGACTATCTCTGAATCTCACGTCACATCAAGAATTGAGGTGCCTTCCTTACTGTCCATCGCACCCCAAAATTTAATGACTTCAGCTTTCATCAACGGTTCTACCTTTGACTCTAAACTTTTGCCCGTTACATAGTTCACCGGTCCATAATTTTTCGATTTTTGTACTTCATCCTTCGGACCCCAATCCACCATGTCAACCAAGAAGCATTCTTCTTCATCCGATAGGAACTTTATCGCCTTAAAGACATTAAATGTGGCCTCTTGATCATGTACACACATCGTTAGTTCCCCCTTTTGCACATCGATTGAAGTCCTTCCTGTGGCTAAGATTGGTCTCCTCAGTATTATTGGTGTGCATTCGTCCTCCTCATAGTCTAGAATGATGAAGTCAGCCGGGAAAATGAATTTGTCCACCTTTACCAACACAACTTCAACAATTCCCCGTGGATACGTGATGGATCTGTCAACTAGCTGTAATGATATGTTTGTCGGCCTTGGAGCCGATAATCCCAACTGATTGAACACTGACAAGGGCATCAAGTTTATACTTGCCCCCAGATCACATAAACACTTACTAAAGTTCATCTTCCCAATTGTGCATGAAATTGTGAAGTTGCCTGGATCCTTCAGCTTTGGAGGAAATTTTTGTTGGAGTACTGTACTGCATTCCTCTGTCAAAGCCACTGTCTCAAACTCATCTAGTCTTCTCTTCCTTGATAATATACCCTTCATAAACTTTGCATAGCTTGGCATTTGTTCCAATGCCTCGGCGAATGGTATGTTAATCTACAGATTTTTGAATACCTTCAGAAACTTGCTGAACTGTTTGTCTTCCTTCTTCTTAACTAACCTCTACGAATACATAACTTGAGGGTGAATTGATTGTACTGGACTCTTACCCTTCTCTTCTAAATTTGCCTTGTCTTTCTCTTCCTGTTGAGCCTCAGAATTTTCCAGATTTTCTTCCTTGTCAATCAACTGTTCTGCCTCGCGCGGCCGCGCGGCTTCCTTAGTATTATTAGGCGCGGGCGCGCGACTTGCAAAATCTATCAAATCTTTCCCTGATCTCAATGTGATCGCTTGACACTACTCCTTCCCGTCTCTTCTAGGATTTGTCTCTGTGTTACTTGGCAATGAACCTTGGGGCCTATTGTTAAGCATGCTCGCCATCTTCCCCATCTGAGTCTCCAGATTCTTGATAGCCACTGCTTGGCTTTTGATCATGACTTCAGTGTTTGCCATGTATTTCAACATCATCTCCTCCATCTCTGATTTCTTTTCTGGCTGTGGAGCAGCTGGAGTGTGGTGTTGTTATTGCTGAGAGAATCCCGGTGGAAATGGTGGTTTTGGTGTAAACTGATTTCGGTTGTTGGGGTGGTATGTGTTCTGGAATTGACCTTGGTCTTTTCTGTAGTTACTCACATATTGTATGGACTCTGAGCTGATAGCACATTGATTCGTGGAGTGTGACCCCGCAAAAATCTCACAAACGAAGGCAACTGTTTTCATTTTGTTATCTTCCAAAGTATCAATTTTCTTAGCCATAGCTGCCATCTGTTCCGACAACTGAGTAATCGCATCTACCTCCAATACACCTGTAACCTTGGGCTGTGGATCCGAGCTGTAGGATTATGATAGTCATTTGTAGCCATAGTCTCGATAAGTGTATAGGCCTCATCATAGCTCTTTGCCCATAATGCCCCTCCTGAGGCTGCATCCACAATCGGTCTCGACTACCATCCCAACCCATTATAAAATGAGTCGATCACCATCCAATCTGGCATACCGTGATGTGGACATTTTCGGAGCATCTCTTTGTATCGCTCCCATGCTTCATATAAGGATTCACCCTTGTTGTTGCTCAAACTAAGAGATAGCCGTCCTCATCTTTGCAGTCTTCGCAATTGGAAAGAACTTGACTAAGAATTTCTGTGCTAAGTCCTCCCATGTGGTTATTGACCCCGACGACAAAGAATGTAGCCAATTCCTAGCCTTATCTCTAAATGAAAATGGAAATAATCGTAGTCTAATGGCATCCTTCGTCACACCATTATAGCTGAATGTATCATAGATTTCCATAAAGCTCAATAGGTGCTCATTCAGATCATTTATAGCAGCACCCCCAAACTGTACGGAGTTCTGCACCATCTGAATAGTTCCCCGTTTGATCTCAAAGGTATTAGCTGCTATTGCCGGTCTGACTATGCTCGATTGTAGTCCATTTATGTTTGGCATGTAATACTCCCTTAGAGCCTGACGCTCTTCTCTTTGCTCAAGTCTCGGTTCTTCCGCCATTCTGGATGTTGTACTGTCTAACAGTACTTGCAAATTTCTTCGCACACTAGCCTTCCACCCTCTTCCTTTTATGTTGCCCTTTGCTATTGTTAGTTCTGAGTTGGATGATCACGTGTGCATAAAAATCTAAAAGTACCTGAAACCAAAAACAAAACAAAAATAGAGATAAAAACGATCAAAATTGTCTAAGTCATACAATATAGCTTTAAAATAATGATAATTATTTAAATTCAACGCCTTTGCCCGGCAACGACGCCAAAAACTTGTTACCTCTTTTATAATCCTAATAAAAGAGCTCTAACTCATGCAAGCATACATGTGTCAACAAGTAATACAGAGTAAGTAGAGTATCGATCCCACAGAGAAAGTTGTTAAATTTAAACTATTATGCATCAATTAACTCACTGTATTTATATGCTTAGACTAATGACTAAAAGTGTTGAAATAGACTAATTGTGAATACAAACTAAAAATAAGAATACCAATGGAATAGATATAATCTGGAAGTAATGGGACCCTAACTTCATTTAATATTTCATCTAATCGCCACTATCATGCAAGAAGTGTTCACATATCACAGGAAAATAGCCAAGAGCACAAATAGAGTTATAACCATTTTTTAATGCACTATAACCTACTTACACAGCATCTACTAGATGTTAGACTCCATGTAATCACCAATATAACCAAAATCACTATATGTCTATGTGAAATTGTAATTATATTGATTTTAAGCTCAAGCCCTTATTCTAGCTCATACGGTGAAACAATATATGTCTATCTGGTTCACAAAATACGCACGCCATATACAACAACACCATATTCGTATGCTATCATGACAACAATCTATACCTGTATGTTCATTGTCAATTCCATACAAATACTGAGATGAATAGTGATCAAGCATTCATGCATGTAAAACAATCATGACAGATACTCCATATGATATGCAAAACAACCCTAGCATTTAAATGTGAAACGAACTACATATTAAAATTCGTTAAAATCCCATAATGGAGTTTAGTTCATGACTGAACCAAAAGCCATTATGGGATCAACGCTAAACATGATCAATAAGCAACAATTGAAATAAGAAAGATAGAATGATCAAACTCAATCGCTGAATAAAAACCAATGATAAACGCTTAAATCCTCATAGAAATACAATAGCTAATAATGAAAATCGATAATGATAAGAATCTCAAGAAGAATTGGAGAAGTAGACATTTTGGCTTCGTTCTACGTTGGAATCTCTCCCAAGGTGTAAACCCTAGTTGCTATGATGAAAATACGCTAAAAATTATCAAGTGTTTTGTCTGACACCAGTCAGAATCATTTTTTTAAACCAATTACACATCAGTTAATTAAAATTAAAATAAAATAAAATCACAGCATCAGCATCAGCATCAGCATTGCGCGCGACCGCGCGCTTCTCTAGCATATGTCTCGCGCGGGCACGAGACTTATAGAATGTCCTGCCCTGTCCAACTGGCATCTCATACGGGCGCGCGTCTCCTGCACTTGTCCTGCTCGCGGTCGCGCAACTTGCAGTAAGTCATCATTTTCTGGCTGGGTACTCGCGTGGGCGTGCGTTTCCTAACCTATCATGCCGCGCGGCTCACAGTCTGTACTTTGTTTCTGGTTCTTTCATGCTACTGTTGCTACTACTTGTTCATTCATGCTTGATCTCCTTGCTCCATTGCACCTCTATGCCATGCATTGTCCTTGTATCCTCTAATACCACCAAAATTAAGCCAATTCCTGCACTTATCATCAAAAGGATTTTTAAGTAAATGCAATGCAAAATAACATGAAATTCAACTAAAACACAATAAAATGTACTTGATTTGGTCACAATTCGCATGAATTGGTATTCAATAAATAGGTAAAAATACCATTTATCAGTTCTCTCACTATTTTTTGTCCAATAAATAACAAACTTTTCTTCCAATATAGGGGTAATATAGATAATTGATATTATAGTTAATGCAATACAATCATTACCTTAATACTTGTGCACAACCCTAAAACGACCTATATTAAGGAACGAAGAGGAGTATTTGTTAAAATGGTTATGTACCCTCCAAGTGGTGGGTTGGTTACTATTATATTCTGATTTGGTTAATAGATACTTTTGACAATACAGAGATTGATTAAATTAGTTTTGGTAACCTACTGATTTTTTTGGTTACTAATGCTAATATATTTGGATACTGTTGATAGTATAGTTGTTGAAATGGGTTTTGTTACTCTAGAGTTGTAGTGTGATGACTGTTCGATTCTGATTTGGTTAATATGTACGTAATGTTAATTCAATACTCATTATTATTTTTTAGTAATGCAGTTTCGATTTGGTTATCTACTTTAATGTGTTTGATTACTTTAGTTTAATTTCATATTGTGAGTATATTGCTTGCATTTCTATTGCAATGTATTGTATTTTCAAATTTGGTATCTATATTACTAGGAGCGCCATCACAATTTCACTACAAAAATCATTTATTGGTTTGACATGGAAGTCCTAGTGTCGTTAAGAATAAATTGACTGAAGATCAGTTGGAAAAGTTTAAATTGACTTGTTTTGGGAAATTTGTAGATGTTGGGGAGCCCCAAATGTTTTCGCAAATAATTCATCAAACTTTGGTGAGAGAAGTTTATCAAAGGGACAATGGGGAGATGTAGTTTTTGTTTGGTGAGTAAAGGGTAAGATTTGGATTGCCAAAATTTTGTTTAACTTCTGGTTTGAGTTGGAAAGGAGATGAGAATATTTATGCTTTCAAGGGAATGTAAAATTAGTTGGTGGAAAAGTTTTTTGGAGATGAGGTTGTGACCCGTTCTAGTATCGAGAGGACATATCAGAGGGCTGTATTTGATGATGATGATGATGAGGCAGTCAGGATGTCCATTATATTCTTTGTTTGTAATTTCCTACTAGCTACTGTTTCAGATAATTATGTTGATGAGGCATTGATTAACTTTATGTCTTATGGCGACCTTGATAGTTATCCGTGGGGGGAATTTGCCTTTGAACAGACGAAAAATTCTTTATCGCTTGCTGTGAAGGGACATGTAAAGAAGAGTATGAATGGGGGTGTTATATACAATTTTTACAAGGACAGTTATTGTAAATCTTATAAGTTGAATGGATTGCCCTATGTTTTCCAAGTTTTCTTGTTTGAAATCATTCCTACACTGAAAATCTGGGGTTTCTGTATTGATGATCATCTGTCAGAAGTTAGATTATTTAGATGGAAGGAATTAGGGAAGGCTCCTAAAAAGAAGAAGTTGAATGATTTAGTATTTGGTTCTGGAAAGGTATGTTGGTTACCATTAACATTATATTTGGTTACCTTTATGTATACATCTGGTTACTAATTTAATTTATTATTTTTTGTGTATTATTTTGTTTGTTTTATTTGTTCAATATTTTTGACATGATATATTTATTGTTCTCACTCTGTTTCATTTGAGGATACAAAATCTAATTCCTACGGATGATGAGAAGGATCATTTGGATTTGGGTGATTTTCAATTTTTTAGTGGAAATGATGGTGACTCTAATGTTGTTGATATTAAAGTGGATAAAACCAGGAAGGGTAGAGACTTGGGATTTTCACTTTATGATGTCAAAAATATTATTGATGCACGGGTGAGGCCTTTGGAAGAGAAGGTGATTGAAGTTAAGAAAGAAATTGAGAAGTTAGAGATTGATTTGAAGGATGAATTGCATGTTTTTTATATCGAGATTTACAGGGACATAAGGAAGATTCTGAGAAAGCAGCTACGTGGCCGCCCTAATGTTAGTGAAGGTGGGAATGAAGGTGATAATGGTGATGATGGTTCGGAAGGTAATGAGTTGGATGATGAAGATGATGATAGTAATGGTAATAAGTTAGATGATGATGTTACGTCTGGTGAGTTCGATGTTATAGGCAAAGGTTTGGATACTGCAAACCAGTTTGATGGAAAAATTGATGATGATGTTGGTGGTATGGGTGGGGTTCACATTGATGAAGATAATGAAAAGGTTAAACATATATGTTTATTTTTGTGTGTTATATGTTTCTAGAATTAATGCTGATTATTTACTATTTTTTATTTTTACAGATTGACAATAACAATGACAACCCAACTTTTGATAATTTAAGCCACACTTATGGGAAAGAAATTATTATTTTTACCCCTACTGGGGTTCACATTGATGGGGATGATGACAAGGTTAAACATATTTTTTTGTTTTTCCTATGTTATATGTTTGTGTTATATTGATTCATTAGTGTTTTTATGTTTACAGATTGGCAAGAACAATGACATACCAACTTTTGATATATTAAGTCAGACTTCTGGAAAAGAACTTGTAGTTTTTACCTCTACCGAGGTTCGTGTTTTTTTCAATATTAGTTACCTTCATAGATTTTATTACTTATTTCCTTATAGTATTTATGTTACTGCTCAATCAGTTTGGATTTTATAGTTGAAATTATAATTGTTTTTGTGACCTGTTTTGTCAATTGTTAAAAGGGGTAAAATCAAAGCAATAAATAGCTAGGTCGATACTTGATGAAATAGTTTTAACTACCCAGGATATAGTTCATTGTGTTGAAGTGGAGAAAAGTGCTTCTAAAGTACCATGCGGTAGACCTATTCGTGTGTCTGCGAAGAGTGCTATTTTGAGGAGTCCATATACAACGAAGTTTGGTTCTGCTGATTCATCTTCTTCTGTTGTGGTTCCTAGACAAATACACAGAGGCCTTTCTGCATTATCTAATATTTTCATGGGTATGTCATCCAAATTTGAAAAATGTATTGTTTGATTAATGGTTTAAGATTAACATAAATAACAAGAAAATGTATGTTTTTTGTAGTTTAACAATAATATTTTTTTAAAAAAATCATGTGTTCTCTAATGTAATAACCCATGATTTTGAATAATCCAAAATTTATGAATAATTTGTTTTTTATTATTTAATATTGATTGTTAATATTGTACGGTGTATTTGTGATACGAGTCTCAAGAATTAGTCAATTTGTTTATTTACTGAGAAAATAGAGTAGAGTTGTGTTTAACAGCTTTAGAAACCCTAACCCTAATTTTTGGATAGGGATTCGACAGAAATCGCAGTTATAATATCAGTAACTGCGAGTATTTGCTTGTATTGTATAAAGTTAATGACTAATAATTGACTGGATAAGGTTTAAACTTTGTAAACCCTAATAAGGGATTAGTAACCCTAATCTCAAATTTAGAAAACCAATGTACAGTTAAAAAGCCTAATTGTATACCGAGAAACCCTAATTAGGAAACCCTAACCCTAATTAGTAAGTCTTAATGTGTTTGATAACATTTAATGTAATTAGTATTCACTAATTATATTTTATCATCTTAATTTTCTATTATGAAAACCCTAATTTGAGAATTGTGGAAACTAAAGTTATAAAACCTAAGGGTTATAATCTTAGGGTTAAACCCTAAGGGTTTGGACAATTGACATTCAAGCCATTAAAAATATAAGGAGAATGACAAAAGTACTCTTTTTGAATATTTTAGTAAGTTAACTTGTAAAAATTGTCAAGACTTTAGTTGTTCACCAACTAATTTGACTTTAGGGACAAAATCTCTAGCAATACCAACTCATTACATGACCGAACATATATATTTCAAGTTATAATCGGTCAAGTAGGTTGACCGACCATGATCGAGTATAAATCTGGGTAACCCAGAAAGGTTAAACCAGCATCTGACAGGTTTTGCAACGTCCAGATCTGTCAGGTTGTTCATTGTTTGTTGATGTAGTTGTATACATGTTATAGCCTGCTATATGGCGTATAAATCCATACCTTAAAACCCTTTAAACAACAACTATGTTGGATATAAGAGATGGTCAAAGTAGCCATCCTAGACTGATTTTGAGTTTCTGGAAATTCCAGAAAACCATAAGAATATGATTCCTGGTGACCGTATGATTCCTGGTGTTCCTGTTGATGATAAATTAATATATTGCTTTAGTAATGTTCCTTGTCATAAGGAGTACACATTTGAGCCATTAGATCATATGAACCATGATCAGAACACTTAGATAATCGAGCTACAATATAGCCACTCGAACTGCCTGGGTTTTTGGAAAACCCAGGTGACGTCTGACAACAGGTTTAATTGCCCAGATCTTTAGGATATGTTGTGATATGACCAAATTGATTATTGATAGAAGTAGTATTACATGTGTATAGAGGTGCACAAATGGCCTGCGGCCTGTGGCCTGACCTTGGTCTGGCCTGAGCCCGGCCTAATCAAAGCCCGACCTAGTCAAAGCTCGGCCCGGTCTAGGCCGGCCTGCAAGGCCGCGTACAGACCATGATGTTTTGCCTTATATTCGGCCTGGCCTGGCCTCCCAAAAAGCCCGGCCTAGCCTGGCCTCCCAAAAGGTCTGGCCTGGCCTTACCTATGGCCTAATTCAGCCTGCAGCTTCAGCCTTGCTAGTCATTTTATAAACAAAAATTACTTAAACTTTTATCATGCAACCAATGTGGGACTTGGTTATTTTAAAAATAAAGATGGAACACAAATGAGGGACTTGGGGAGTCTAGCATGAGTTCTGCAGCCTCGATGGGTTCGTAGATTTGCCGGATTTTCGCCTGTAGGGAATATTACTTTTCCCATATGATATATATTAAGATATCTAGAGCTCAAGAAAGAGGAGTTTCTGAGATATGAATAGTGGAGTTTTGAGGAGATATGTAGGACTCTGCGGTCTTCAGAATTGATTCATATTGGAGGATGGTGGGGAGTTTGTACATCTATATATATTATGGAGTATAAAGGAAAAGGAATAAGGAAGAAATGAGTAGAATATTAAGATGACAGTTTGTGTGCAAGAGAGTGTATGCATGTGGAGGAGAAATTTTGGTGGGATATATATGCATGTGGTGTGGCCATGTGGGAGAGAGAACACAGGAGATAAGAGCCGCTGGTCGCTGCCCAGTATTGCAAGTAGAGTCCCACATCGTCCAAATATACTTCTCCTCTCCTATTTTTGTTCTATAAATAGAGGAGAGTTCAAGGATAATTTTTTTAAAGTAAAACACGGAAGTCCAAAGTGGAATTCCATTAGTGTTTTTTTCCCCTAGTAAAGCATGAATTTCTTATGTTTTTTTCTAGTAAAGCATGAGTTTCTTATGTTGAAGTTCAAAGTCTGGCCCGACCTGGTTTGCAGGCCCTAATAGGCTGTATGTTTTTGTGCTAGGCCTGGCCTGGCCTACACAGTCAAAAATCAAAGCCTGGCGTGGCCTGGTTTATGGCCAAAGCCTGCCAGGCCCAGGCCGGATAAGGTCATGGCCGACCCGTTGTGCATCACTACATGTGTACTACGATATTGAACTTTAAGTTAGCCCAAAAACGATTTTAAACCGAGAATTTAAGCTGGTCAAACAAGGCAAGTTGATAATGAAGCTGTCAGTGTTCTTGAGCTCAAGAACACCAACAACGACGCTTTGTGTCGCTAAAGACCTATAACGATAGTTTCCATTAATTTTAATTTTTGAATTTTTGGAAATTATTTAAAAATATAAATAAATTCTAAAAATTATTAAAAATGGTTTTAAAAATTGTTTTAAATTATGAAAAATAATTTTTGACTAATTGGAATATTTTTCTTTAATATTTATAATTATTTAAATATTAAAGGTATTTAATTTATTTAATTATTATATTAAATAAATTAGAGAAAAATGATTTTAATTATATAAAAATAATTTTAAATAAGAATAATGTATTTAAAAATATTTTGAGTTATAAAATATAACTTTTAATATTTTTGGAGAATTTTCATTAATAATGTAACATTAAAGATGTGACGCCCCCAAAATAGGTATACATCACCCATCTTGAGTCGCCAGAAAATACACTACTGACAACTTCATTTATACAACTATCGTGCAAAATACAACGACATATATACTGTGAGTTTTAATACAAATATATATACCAACTCTAACTTATGTCACAATTGCACCTTACATAAAGGTACATTCAATAACTGTTTTAGAAATTAAAATCTTTGGGAAGTACTCAAGGAAACCTTCGTACATGGGAGGTCATGAATCTAAGTTATGATAGATATCATATGTCCAGAGAATTATCCTTGGTTGATCCAATAGACCCAAAAGAAAAATGAGAAGATTACTATCATGTTCCTTCCAATGGTGAGTCTTCTCTTGACATATAACTATCTCTACCGTCTGTAATTGAACGTTATGTTTCAACCAAACTCCGAGATCATATATGTAGTGCTCGTAGTTATACTCAGCAAGTGGATGTGCACAACTCTGTCTTATGATAACACGAGATTTTATGTCATTAGATATCTTGTATGATAGTGACAAAACACCCTTCCAAAGTTAGGTTCACCTCACCCTATTCGGTTCACCAAAATTAAATATCAAATGACGTATACAATACGACACACTTATCTAAGTTCTCAATAAAATTATTTCCATACTATTTAGGGAGAACCTCAACAGCTATAAACCACCGTTCTATTCTCCTGTTATCCCTACTTAACTCGGCAACAATCTTATTACCTGAAATGAATTGTGAAGAAAAAAGGGTGAGCACAACTAGCCCAATAAAGAATATCATGACTAAAGATAATTAAATTATCAATAGCCTTCGTCAATAATAAATCAGAGATTTAGAACATATGGTAGATGATAAAAATTTTCAACCATAGTTGCAGCGGAACGAGCAATCCATTAAAAGAGTCAAATAGACCATCAGGTCCATTATCTTCTCCATGTTAAAAGTCCACCAATAATGTTTTATCCCTGTAACATCAATCAACAATTCCTGTCCACAATTATATGAATAAATCATAATCATAATTGTGATTCTGAATTCCTTTTCGCACCCAGGACGAAGTTAATTTATATCACCTATCTTCACCTGAAACATCAAAAATCATGGTTATACCAAATCACAATTTCTGCTCATAATCATACTAATAAATTTATCTTTGCACTACGGCCAAAGATATACAACTGTATAACCAATAATCAACAGTTCATCCTTGCACTACATGCCAAAGATATTCAACTGTAAAACCAATAATGCTGAGACTCAGCTTAATAGTATCACGACCACGAATTATCAATGCACTACGGGCCAATGATATTCGTGTTTTCAATTACAGTCATGATTATACCGAATAATCCCTGATCATAATCTACACCAAGTCCATCTTTGTACTATTGGCCAAAGATAACTTTTACCACATCATTTGTAACATTATGGTTATGATCATGCCATAAAACTATTCATCTTTGCACCCTTGGCCGAAGAGAATCCATAGCCATAATCATACCAAAAACTGTCCATTAATGCACTACGGGCCAATGAGGACTTTTTTCCACATCATTTGTAATATTACGGTCATGGTTATACCGAATAATCCCTAGTCATAATCATACCAAGTCCATCTATGTACTACAGGCCACAGATGACTTTCAATATAATATAAACATGAGGATAATGACAATGATATAAAGATTCAATCAAATGAGATAAAGGATAAATATAAAACATTTATAATACAGTTTATCCAGCGTTCAATAATAACCAAATTTTATCAATCACTTAATAATCTCATAATCTAATATCATTAATATTATAACAATATTTTAATTATTTCTTAAACTTATAAATAATTTATTTTAATTGTTTATACTTTACCAAATAATGAATTCAATTATTCAAAAATGTCATACTCGTAAGATTTCATCACCAATGATCAAATCCCTTATCAAAAATCTGCATATACCCTATATAGGATTCCCAAGCCATAAAATCTTATTTACTAATTTTCAACTTCACATAACATATTTAACTCATATACTCATAACTAGTGCATTTTAATGAAAAATACCAAATCAGTCCCAAAAATATTTCTTTTCTGGGATTTAGCATAATATAGTCCCATATTGAACATATATTTTTCTCAGAATTTTTAAAATTCATTTACTTTTTTCATAAATTAATTTCTAATTAATTCCTTAAGAATTTAGCTTCCTCAAGTTTAACTCCAGAAATTCCCAAATCTTGGAAGGATCTTACACATGTTAACGTGATCTTCCAGTTTAAATTTCATGGTCATCGGAGTTATAGAACTCCGGTTATAGCATTTTTCGTCGGTAAAATCTAAATATTAAAATGGTCATAACTTGCTCATTTTAAGGCGGAATGAGCTCATTTTTGGACAGGAGGTACTTATACCATATATTTTAATGTCCCAAAAGCCCGAAATATTTCTCACAAATTAAGTGGCCAAAAATGCCCTTTTAAATTTTTGGGCAGTAGCTTTTTCATAATTTGAAGCTTTTAACTCATTTGCTAAAATCAGTCCACACGAAAATATACAACACCTTTTCCAGTGATTCTACATGGATAAGTTATAAAACTCATAGATCTAACTCTAGAACTTGACCACTCTCAAAAATTCAAAATTTAATATGAGATATGGTCAATTGAATTTTATGTTCCATTTTCTCCCAAAATCTGATTTTTAACCCTTTGTGATTTCTAAGAAACTTTAATGTTTTCACATAATAACCAACATAACTCATCATAACACTTACTAATACTACATATACCCATGATTTTCATCAGTCCAATGCTTTTATTATGACTTTCATCCTAATCCATGTAAATAGATCATTTGCACAATTTAATAAGGAATGAATACAAAGGATCATTCACCATGCATGTGGTACTCCACATAGATAGGTTATTCCAATAAAATAATAAAGAATGGAACTAGGTCATGCATAAACGCACAGAAAGGATATTCTGACAGAATAATAAAGAATGGAATAACAACAGAATTCATCATGCATGCGATAGACCGCATAGACAGGTTATTCCCAACATAATAATAAAGAATGAAATAACATAAGTTCTCTTTATGAATACGAAAGAAATAATACCCCTCACAGGTACAACAAATAATATCCCTTATCTTATAAAGAAGAGTACTCCGACGGGTAGGTAGGGCGGGGATATACTTGAAGTAAACTTGTACTACGCTCAAAGCTTTCTTAAACTCTAAAGAAATACGCTCAAGATTATAGAAGAAGAATTCTCTCAACAGTTTCCCTCTCTAGAGTTTTAGTGAATTCGTAAGAAATAATGAAGGAATGAGCTTCTATTTATAGAAGAATGGATTAAATAGTAACTAATTCATGAACGGTCCAGATTGATTTACTTTTAAACGGACGGTCCAGATTGGTTTACTGTAAAATATTCTAATAAAACAAAATCTTTTAAATAAAATATAATATATTCTATTTATAATCTAATAAAATGAATAACTTTATAAAAATTTCTGTTTTATATAAAAAGATTTTATTATGCAAACACTATGTAGGCACTATGCAAATACTATGCATAATAAAATATAATATATTCTAATTATTGTCTAATAAAATAAATAACTTTATAAAAGTATTCTGTTTTATATAAAAAGTTTTTACTATGCAAAACACTATGCATAATAGAATATAATATATTCTATTTATAGTCTAATAAAATGAATAACTTTATAATAGTATTCTTTTTTATATAAAAAGTTTTTTGTTTTATTACATTAATAATACTAATAAAATAAAACTCATCATTATTATCATAATTCACACTATTAATCGACCAGGTCGTTTCCAGGAAAGAGGGGGTTTCCAATAAAGATTTCTCCTTATTGGCGCGCAATTAGGTGACCAAACTTCTCCTTGGCAGAACTTCTAGACATCGTTAATATTGCAAATAATAATATTAATAACTTTGTCATCTCAATTATTGATTTAACAATATAAAAAATATTGACAATAATTGAATCAAACTTAGTGACTTCTCACGTAAGCATTAATAATCAATACTGTGTGCTACTATGCAACCATGCGTATTTTACCACCGATTATTTTATGACAACTTGCTTACTTTGAAAATTTTTCAAATTTCACCCTTGACTTTAAAATTTTATCAATTTAACTATTCACCAAAATAGATAAATTGAATACTTTTATTTCATAAAATTCGGGGTCTCACAATCTCCCCTCCTTATGAAATTTCGCCCTCGAAATTTACATACATACTTGGTATTTCGAAGAGATGAGAATACCTTGATTTCTTTTCAGATTGTACCTTTCCGGTTATTTTCTCTGTATAAGGATTTCCCCATTGCTCATCTCATGTTTTTCAGATATCATTTTAGAATATACTTCAAAATAAGGTTAATTGACATATCATAATTTGTCAACTTATCAGGTAAACAATTTCAGCTTAGGTAAGTCACACACTAGCGAAATATATTACTCGTCTCTCCCCTCCTAGTTCTAGACTCATATCTCCGTCAGCGACCATATTCCTAAGCTCTAATACCAAATGTGACGCCCCCAAAATAGGTATACATCACCCATCTTGAGTCTCTAGAAAATACACTACTGACAACTTCATTTATACAACCGTCGTGCAAAATACGACGACATATATACTGTGAGTTTCAATACAAATATATATATATACCAACTCTGACGCATGTCACAATTGCACCTTACATAAAGGTACATTCAATAATTGTTTTAGAAATTAAAATCTTTGGAAATTACTCAAGGAAACCTTCGTACATGGGAGGTCATGAATCTAAGTTATGATAGATATCATATGTCCTGAGAATTATCCTTGGTTGATCCAATAGACCCCAGAGAAAAATGAGAAGATTACTATCATGTTCCTCCCAATGGTGAGTCTTCTCTTAACATATAACTATCTCCACCGTCTGCAATTGAACGTTATGTTTCAACCAAACTCCAAGATCATATAGGTAGTGCTCGTAGATATACTCAGTAATTGGTTGTGCATAACCCTGTCTTATGATAACATGAGGTTGTATGTCATTAGATATCTTGTATGATAGTGACAAAACACCCTTCCAAAGTTAGGTTCACCTCACCCTATTCGATTCACCTCACCCTATTCGGTTCACCAAAATTAAATATCAAATGACGTATACAATACGACACACTTATCTAAAGTTCTCAATAAAATTATTTCCATACTATTTAGGGAGAACCTCAACAGATATAAACCACCGTTCTATTCTTCTGTTATCCCCGCTTGACTCGGCAACACTCTTATTACCTGAAAGGAATTATGAAGCAAAAAGGGTGAGCACAACTAGCCCAGTAAAGAATATCTTGACTAAAGATAATTAAATTATCAATAGCCTTCGTCAATAATAAATCATAGATTTAGAACATATGGTAGATGATAAAACTTTTTAAACATAGTTGCAGCGGAACGAGCAATCCATTAAAAGAGTCAAATAGACCATCACGTCTATTATCTTCTCCATGTTAAAACTCCACCAATAATATTTTGTCCCTGTAACATCAATCAACAATTCCTGTCCACAATTATATGAATAACTCATAATCATAATTGTGATTCTGAATTCCTTTTCACACCCAGGACGAAGATAATTTACATCACCTATCGTCACTTAAAACATCAAAAATCATGATTATACGAAATCACAATTCCTCCTCATAATCATACTAATAAATTTATCTTTGCACTACCGTCAAAGATATACAACTGTATAACCAATAATCAACAGTTCATCCTTGCACTACAGGCCAAAGATATTCAACTGTAAAACCAATAATACTAAGACTCAACTTAATAGTATCACGACCACGAATTATCCATGCACTACGGGCCAAGGATATTCGTGTTTTCAATTACGGTCATGATTATACCGAATAATCCCTGGTCATAATCTTACCAAGTCCATCTTTGCACTACTGACCAAAGATAACTTTTACCACATCATTTGTAACATTACGGTTATGATCATGCCATAAAACTATTAATCTTTGCACCCTTGGCCGAAGAGAATCCATAGCCATAATCATACCAAAAAATGTCCATTAATGCACTACGGGCCAATGAGGACTTTTTCCACATCATTTGTAACATTACGGTCATGATTATACCGAATAATCTCTGGTCATAATCATACCAAGTCCATCTATGTACTACAGGCCACAGATGACTTTCAACATAATATAAACAAGAGGATAATGACAATGATATAAAGATTCAATCAAATGAGATAAAGGATAAATATAAAACATTTATAATACAGTTTATCCAACGTTCAATAATAACCAAATTTTATCAATCACTTAATAATCTTATAATCTAATATCATTAATATTATAACAATATTTTAATTATTTCTTAAACTTATAAATAATTTATTTTAATTGTTTACACTTTACCAAATAATGCATTCAATTATTCAAAAATGTCATACTCATAATATTTCATCACCAATGATCAAATTCCTTATCAAAAATTTGCATATACCATATATAGGATTCCCAAGCCATAAAATCCTATTTACTAATTTTCAACTTCACATAACATATTTAACTCATATACTCATAACTAGTGAATTTTCATGAAAAATACCAAATCGGTCCCAAAAATATTTCTTTTCTGGGATTTAGCATAATATAGTCCCATATTGAACTTATATTTTTCTCGGAATTTTTAAAATTCATTTACTATTTTTCATAAATTAATTTCTAATTAATTCATTAAGAATTTAGCTATCTCAAGTTTAACTCCAGAAATTCAAAAATCTTGGAAGGATGTTACACATGTTAACGTGATCTTCCAGTTTAAATTTCATGGTCATCGGAGTTATAGAACTTCGGTTATAGCGTTTTTCGTCGGTAAAACCTAAATATTGAAATGGTCATAACTTGCTCATTTTAAGTCAGAATGAGCTCATTTTTGGACAGGAGGTACTTTATACCATATATTTTCATGTCCCAAAAGGCCGGAATTTTTCTCACAAATTAAGTGGCCAAAAATGCTCTTTTAAATTTCTGGGCAATAGTATTTTCATAATTTGCCGGTTTTGACTCCTTTGCTAAAATCAGTCCACACGAAAATATACAACACCTTTTCCAGTGATTCCACCTGGATAAGTTAGAAAACTCATAGATCTAACTCTAGAACTTGACCACTCTCAAAAATTCAAAATTTAATAGGAGATATGGTCAATTGAATTTCATGTTCCATTTTCTCCCAAAATCTAATTTTCAACCCTTTGTGATTTCTAAGAAACTTTAATGTTTTCACATAATAACCAACATAACTCTTCATAACACTTACTAATACTACATATACCCATGATTTTCATCAGTCCAATGCTTTTATTATGACTTTCATCTTAATCCATGTAAATAGATCATTTGCACAATTTAATAAGGAATGAATACAAATGATCGTTCACCATGCATGTGGTAATCCATATAGACAGGTTATTCCAATAAAATAATAAAGAATGGAACCAGGTCATGCGTAAATGCACAGATAGGATATTCTGACAGAATGATAAAGAATGGAATAACAACAGAATTCACCATGCATGCGATAGGCCGCATAGACAGGTTATTCCCAACATAATAATAAAGAATGGCATAACAAAAGTTATCTTCATGAATACGAAAGAAATAATACCCCTCATAGGTACAACAAATAATATCATATACCTTATGTGGAACCTCAAATTTTATGAAATAAAAGTATTCAATTTTGCTATTTTGGTGAATAGTTAAATTGATAAAAGTTTAAATTAAGGATGACATTTAAAATTTTTTCAAAGTAAGTGATGATGAAGTTTTGTTTTATTAGCTCAATTATTGCTACAGTAATTGCTGCATCATATCTCTCATATTATTGATTCGATTATTGTCAAAATATCATCTGCATTATATGATATATTATTAAATCAATAATTGAGATGACAAAGTTATTCATATTATTAAATTACAATATTTACAATGTCTAGAAGTTCTGCCAATGAGAGGTTTGGTCACCTAATTGCGCGCCAATAGGGAGAAATCCTTATTGTAAAGCCCCCTCTTTCCTGGAAACGACCTGGTTATTAAATATTGTGAGTTATAATATTAATGATGAATAAGTTCGTGTTGATTAAAGATGAATTTGATAGTTCTATTGAGTTGGGATTATTAGTGTTAGTGGAAATCAAGATCTAATTCGATGATAATTGATGTCTGGGGGTTATATTGATAAATCGGGTAATTAATCAGATAAATGAGCAATTAATTACTACTAATTCACATGCTTATATAACTATTTGTTCACATGTGTGTGTACTATTGAGTCACATTCACTTACTATTAGGGGAGTTGGTGCAAGATTGATAATACTTGCACGACTAAGTTAAAAATGGAGGTATAGATTGAGGTACTATACTGTAATTCATATTTTCACATGTCTAGAACTATTGAGTCACATGATTGAACTATTGATTCACATTATTTACTATTAGGAGAGGTGATGCAAGTTTGATAATACTTGCATGACTAAATTAAAAATGAAAGAAAAGTTAGAGATATTGTGCTGTAATATTTCGAGCCCCAAAATGTGCAATTATCGAAACTATGTTTTCCTATAAATAGAAGCTCATTCTTCCTTCATTTCTCACCAATTCACCAAAGCTTTAAAGCTATTATTATGGAGAGAAATCATAGAGAGAAAGAAGAAGAGAAGTCTGCTACCTCACTATTCCAGTATCCAGTTTTCTTTTGAGGTAAGGGATATTATTTGTTGTACTCGTAAGGGGTATTATTTCTATCATATTCATGAAGAGAACTTCTGATATTCCATTCTTTATTATTATGTTGGAATAACCTGTTTATACAAAGTACTGCATACATGGTGAAATTCTTCTATTATTCCATTTTTTATTATTCTGTCGGAATATCTAGTCGGTGCATATTACGCCTAACCTGGTTTCATTAATTATTATTCTGTTGGAATAACCTGTCTGTGCGGTCTATCGCATGCATGGTGATTTCTGTTGTTATTCCATTAATTATTATTCTTTTGGAATATCTTGTCGGTGCGAATTTTTCCTGACCTGGTTCCGTTCTTTATTATTCCGTTGGAATATCCTGGCGGTGCGGATTACGACTGACCTGATTCCGTTCTTTATTATTCTGTTGAGAATAACCTGTCTATGCGGTCTATCGCATGTATGGTGAATTCTTCTGTTATTCTATTCTTTATTATTCTTTTGGAATAACATGTCTATATGGATTACCACATGCATGGTGAATGATCCTTTGTATTCATTCCTTATTAAATTATGGAAATGATTTGTTTACGTAGATTATGATGAAAGTCACAATAAAAGCATTGGACTGATGAAAAATCATGGGTATATGAAGTATTACTAAGTGTTATGATGAGTTATGTTGGTTATTATGAGAAAACATGAAAGTTTCTTATAAATCACAAAGGGTTAAAAAACCAGATTTTGGTGAAAATAGAACATGAAATTCCATTGACCATATCTCCTATTATATTTTGAATTTTTGAGTGTGGTCAAGTTCTAGAGTTAGATCTATGAGTTTCCTAACTTATCCAAGTGGAATCACTTAAAAAGGATTTACAAATTTTCGTGTGGAATCATTTTAGTAAAGGATGAAAAATCTGGAAATGCTTAAAAAGCTACTGTCCATATTTTTAAAAGGGCATTTTTGGTTGCTTAATTTGTGAGAAAAATTTCGGCCTTTTGGGACATGAAAACAAATGGTATAAAGTATCTCCTGTCCAAAAATGAACTCATTCTGATTTAAAATGAGCAAGTTATGATCATTTCAATATTTAGGTTTTTTCGATAAAAAATGCTATAACCGGAGTTCTATAACTCCGATGACCATGAAATTTAAACTGGAAGATCACGTTAACATGTGTAAGATCCTGCCATGATTTGGGAATTTCTGGAGTTAAACTTGAGGTAGCTAATTTCTTAAGAAATTAATTAGAAATTGATTTTTGAAAAATAGTAAATGAATTTTAAAATTTCCGAGAAAAATATATGTTCATTATGGGACTATATTCTGCTAAATCCCAGAAAATAAATATTTTTGGGACTGATTTGATATTTTTCATGAAAATGGTTTAGTTACGAACATATGAGTTAAATATGTTATGTGAAGTAACAAAGTTGGAAAATAGGATTTTATGGCTTGGAAATCTTAAATAAGGTATATGCATATTTTTGATGAGGGGTTTAATCATTGGTGATGAAATTTTATGATTATGACATTTTTGAATAATTGAATGCATTATTTGGTAAAGTGTAAACAATTGAAATAAATTGTTTATAAGTTTAAGAAGTGATTAAAATATTGTTATGATATTAATAATATTAGATTATGAGTGGTTGATAATATTTGGATAAATTTAATGTCTTTAATATTTATCATTATTTTCGTTTGATTAATACATATATCATTTTCATCATCCTTATGTATATATTATGTTGAAAGTCATCTGTGGCCTGTAGTGCATAGATGGACTTGGTATGATTATGACTAGGGATTATTTGGTATAATCATTATCGTAATGTTACAAATGATACGGAAAAAGTCCTCATTGGCCGTAGTGCATTGATGGACAGTTTTTGGTATGATTATGGCTATGGATTCTCTTCGGCCAAGGGTGCAAAGATGAATTATTTTATGGCATGATCAGGACCGTTGATGAAAACACGATTATCTTTGGCCCGTAGTGCATGGATAATTCGTGGTCGTGATGCCTAAAAGAATATCCTTAGCCTATAGTGCAGGGATGAATTGATGATGTGGATTAATTATTGAGCTGAGTCTCAGCAATGAAATATTAATTCATGGATGTTATAATAATGAATATCCTTGGCCGTAGTGCATGGATAATTCATGGATGTGATATTAACGAATATCTTTGGCCGTATTGCAGGGGTGATTTGATGATGTGGATTATTTATTAAGCTGAGTCTCAGCGATAAAATATTGATAATAAGCTTTTAAATTCGTAGAAGATAGTAGATATCATGCTCTACTTGACTCTTCTAAAATACAGTTGTATGTCTTTGGCCTGTAGTGCGAAGATGAGTTGTTAATGAATATCTTTGGCCGTAGTGCAAAGATGAATTTATTAGTATGATTATGAGTAGGGATTGTGATTTGGTATAACCATGATTTTTGATGTTTCAGGTGAAGATAGGTGATGAAAATTATCTTCGTCCTGGGTACGAAAAGGAATTCAGAATCACAATTATGATTATGAGTTATTCATATGATTGTGGACATGAATTTTTGATTGACGTTACAGGGATAAAACATTATTGGTGGACTTTTAACATGGAGAAGATAATAGACCCGATGGTCTATTTGACTCTTTTAATGGATTGCTCGTTCCGCTGCAACTATGGTTGAAAACTTTTATCATCTACCATATGTTCTAAATCTCTGATTTATTATTAACAAAAGCTATTGATAATTTAATTATCTTTAGTTATGATATTCTTTACTGGGCTAGTTGTGCTCACCCTTTTGCTTCACAATTTCTTTCAGGTAATAAGAGTGTAGCATGGGTCGAGTGGAGATAACAAGGGAATAGAATGGTGGCCTATAGCTGTTGAGGTTCTCCCTAAATAGTATTGAAATAATTTTATTGAGAACTTTAGATAAGTGTGTCGTATTGTATACGTCATTTGATATTTAATTTTGGTGAACCGAATAGGGTGAGGTGAACCCAACTTTGGAAGGGTGTTTTGTCACTATCATATAAGATGTCTAATTACACACAACCTTGTGTTATCATAAGACAGGGTTTTGCACATCCACTTGCTGAGTATATCTATGAGCACTACCTATATGATCTTGGAGTTTATTTGAAATATAATTTTCACTTGGAGACAGTGGAGATAGTTATATGTCAAGAGTAGACTCACCATTGGAAGGAACATGATAGTAATCTTCTCATTTTTCTTTGGGGTCTAGTGGGTCAACCAAGGATAATTCCTTTGGACATATGATATCTATCGTAACTTAGATTCACGGCCTCCTATGTACGAAGGTTTCCTTGAGCACTTCCCAAAGATTTTAATTTCTAAAATAATTTTTGACTATACTTTTATGTAAAGTACCATTGTAAGGTTGTGGTCAAGGCACCATGAGAGTTACATACATTTGTATTAAAACTCATAGTATACCCGTCGTCGTATCCTGTATGACAGTTCAACAGTTGTATAAATGAAGTTTGTATTTGATTTTTATAGTGTGATATCTGGTGACTCAAGATGGGTGATCACATTTGGTATCAGAGATTATGGATATGGTCGCTGGCGGAGATATGAGTCTAGAACTTGGAGGGGAGAGACGAGTAATATTATTCGCTAGTGTGTGACTTACTCAAGCTGAAATTGTTTACTTGATAATTTGACAAATTATGATATATCAATTAACCTTGTTTTGAAGTATATTCTAGAATGATATCTGAAACACAGGAGATGAGCAATGGGAAAATCATGATACAGAAGAAATAACCGGGAAGGTACAATCCAAAAAGAAAGTAAGGTATTCTCATCTCTTCGAATACTAGGTACGTACATAAATTTCATGGGCAAAATTTCATAAGGAGGGGAGATTGTGAGACCCCAAATATCCTTGGATGTGATAATAATGAATATCCTTGGCCGTAGTGCATGGATAATTCATGGATGTGATATTAACGAATATCTTTGGTCGTAGTGCAAGGGTGATTCGATGATGTAGATTATTTTTTTAAGCTGAGTCTCAGCGATAAAATATTGATAATAAGCTTTTAAATTCGTAGAAGATAGTAGATATCATTCTTTACTTGACTCTTCTAAAATACAGTTGTATGTCTTTGGCCTATAGTGCAAAGATGAGTTGTTAATGAATATCTTTGGCCGTAGTGCAAAGATGAATTTATTAGTATGATTATGAGTAGGGATTGTGATTTGGTATAACCATGATTTTTGATGTTTCAGGTGAAGATAGGTGATGAAAATTATCTTTGTCCTGGGTGCGAAAAGGAATTCAGAATCATAATTATGATTATGAGTTAT
Source organism: Panax japonicus (assembly GCA_020205505.1). Lineage (NCBI taxonomy): Eukaryota > Viridiplantae > Streptophyta > Magnoliopsida > Apiales > Araliaceae > Panax > Panax japonicus. Next base: position 53,739,756 of record CM035114.1, on the reverse strand, counting down.
TCATATGATTGTGGATAGGAATTGTTGATTGACGTTATAGGGATAAAATATTATTGGTGGACTTTTAACATGGAGAAGACTTCACAAGAGTTTATGACTAACATACCCGTGATAATTTTATCCAGGTTCCTCGTCACGAAAAAAAACGCTCTCTCTTAAACTACCGGCTTTGGCTTGTCTAGGACATCCTTTGGCATCACTATCCCAGCTGGACTTAACTTCATCATACGACAAAATTGAGCTAGGTTACCTTCTCTTTCGTAATTAAAATAGGCTTTGGATTGCTGCGTACAGTTTGGATGGATGTGTCCCTCCTGTCTGCATTTGAAATATACGACCGGTGGTCGTTCTTCTTCCTTTGAAACGGGTGCTGGTGCCGACGTCTTCACGTCATTGTTGAACCTTCTCTTCTTGAAATGTCCATTCTTATTGTTTTGGCCATGATTACCACCAAAATGGTTACCATTTCTGGCATGTTGATTCCCTCCAGGCTTATTGTCACCAGTTTTGATGACTGTTATCACCTGGTGTTATCATTTTGTCGGCTGCTCTCTTTTGGTTGGGTTGACTCATTATCGCGCTCCAATAACTGAGCCCTATTAACAACATCTGAATACAAACACAGTTTATGAGAGATAAGATATTGACGTATCTCAGGTTTCAAAACTCTTAGAAACATTCGAGTCATTCTCTCCTCATTATCAACCAAATAAGACGCAAATCGGGACAACTCGGCAAACTTGGCTTCGTACTGCGACACGGTCATGTTATTTTGCTCCAACTTGATAAACTCCACCTCCTTCATGTGACGAATACTTTCGAAAAGTACTTGTCATTGAACAGTTCTTGGAACTTCTCCCAAGACATATTGAGTGCGTCAGGCTAGGTACGTTTTATAGATTCTCACCAGTAATCTACCTCTTCACGTAACATAAAGGTGGCGAATGGAAGCTTTTGCTCCTCGGAGCATCCCATGACATCAAATATCTTGGTGATCTACTTTAACCACGTCTCCGCCTTAAGTGGTTCTAGCTTTCCCAAAAACATAGGTGGTCTCAGCTCCTTGAACTGCTTAGCGGTGACCAACCGTGGGTTGACATTGTTTCCACCTGCATTATGAACAGGAGTCTCTCTCGTTTGGTGTTGTATAAATTCTAAAAAGTTCCTAAACGTACCGTCGTTCGTCATTTGATCAGTGTTGGTTTTTACAGGAGGATTATTGCCTTCCTGATGCACATTATTCTGATTATTGATCTGTGGAGACTCAATGGTCTCCTATGCTCCATTGATGTTCTCAACATTCTCGGATGCCATTTTCAAACACTGCCACAAAAAAAGAGTTAATTAACATATCACATATTATCTCTAAACTCTTACCGACCAATTAAATATCAAATAGACTTAGGTAGGTCATACTAGCGAAGGAATTCCCCGTCTCTCCTCTCCTAGTTATTGTCTCACATCTCAGCCAGGGATCATATCCCTAAGCTTTGATACCAACTGTGATGCCCCCAAAATAGGTATAAATCACTCATCTTGAGTCGCCAAATACATGGTAAAAAATTCAAATACAACTTAATTATACAACAATCGTGTAAAATACGACAAAATATATGTTGTGAGTTTTAATACAAATATTGTCATCTAGACATTATCCACACTCAATTGAGTTCCCAAAAATAGGTATACATCACCCATCTTGAGTCACCAGATACATGGTACAGAATACAAATACAATCTTTAATATACAACAAGAGAGCTGTGAATTTTAATACAAATATTGTCTTCTAGACAATATCTACTCTCAGAATAAGTCCTTATTACATTTATTGTCACACTATTTAACAGAATACTGATGACTACTAATACTATCATCTGGAACGTCACTCCGTTCCCCGACTAGTCCTGGCTACGTTCTCATTTCCTGAAGAGAACAGTGAAGGAAATGGTGAGCTCAACTAGCCCAGTAAGAAATATTACGACTAAGATAATGCAGAATAAATTATCATTAGTCTTCAACAACGTTAAACTGATAAAATACAGTAGACATCAAGTTTAACTGCAGCAGAATAAGCAATCCATTAAAAGAGTCAAGTAGAGAATAAAATCTACTATCTTCTATGATTTAAAAAGGTTTTTCATCACTTTTACCGCTGAGACTCAGCTTAATAAATAATCCACATCATCCCTACACTACTACCAAGGATATTCATTAGTATCACGACCACAAATTATCCATGCACTACGGACCAAAGATAATCGTGTTTTCATCAACGGTCCTGATCATGCCATATAACAATTCATCTTTGCTCCCTTGGTCGAAGAGAATCCATAGCTATAATCATACCAAAAACTGTCTATCAATGAACTACGGGCTAATGAGGGCTTTTTCCACATCATTTGTAACAGTACGATCATGATTACACTGAACTAATCCCTGGTCATAATCATACCAAGTCCATCTATGCATTACAGGCCACAGATGACTTTCAACAAAATATAAACATGAGGATGATGACAATGATATAAGAATTTAATAAAAACAAGTTCAAGAATTAAATTATCCAAGAACTAGTAAAGTCCAAATTGTCAACATGATACTTCTTTGTAGAGTAAAATTCAAGAATGCTCAGAAGAATATTTCCACGAAAAGATACTGGATGAAGCGTAAATATCAAGGATATTCCACTAATTTCATGGAGTATAGAAGTCAAAACTTTAATCAAATGAGTATAATAAAGAATGGAATAACAAAAGAAATCACCATGCATGCAGTACTTCGCATAGACAGGTTATTGTAACAGAATAATAAATAACGGAACCAGGTCAGGCGTAATACGCACCGACAGGATATTCCAACAGAATAATAAAGAATGGAATAACAACAGAAATCATCATGCATGCGGTACTTCGCATAAACAAGTTATTCCAACAAAATAATAAATAACGAACTAGGTCCGACGTAAAATGCACAGACAAGATATTCCAACAGAATAATAAAGACGGAACCATGTCCGACGTAAAACGCACAGACAAGATATTCCAATAGAATAATAAAGATGGAACCAGGTCCGGCGTAAAACGCACAGACAAGATATTCCAACAGAATAATAAAGAATGGAATAACAACAGAATTTTACCATGTATGTGGTACTTCGCATAGACAGGTTATTCCAGCAGAATAATAAATAATGGAATAACAGAAGTTCTCTTCATGAATATGAAAAAAAATAATACCCCTTACCTTATAAAAGAAACTGGATATAGAAGTAGTGAAGTAGCAGAATACTTTTCTTCTTTCTCTCTATAGTTTCTCACTCTAGAGTTTTAGTGAATTCGTAAGAAATAATGAAGGAATGAGCTTCTATTTATAGAAGAATGGATTGCATAGTAACTAATTCATGAACGGTCCAAATTAATTTACTTTTAATTGGACGGTCCATATTTAAAGTAAAATCTTTTAAATAAAATATAATATATTCTATTTATAATCTAATAAAACGAATAACTTTATAAAAGTATTATGTTTTATATAAAAAGATTTTCCTATGCAAAACATTATACAGACACTATGCAATACTATGCATAATAAAATATAATATATTCTAATTATTGTCTAATAAAACAAATAACTTTATAAAAGTATTATATTTTATATAAAAAGATTTTACTATGCAAAATACTATGCATAATAGAATATAATATATTCTAATTATTGTCTAATAAAATGAATAACTTTATAAAAGTATTCTGTTATTTATAAAAAGCTTTTCTGTTTTATTACACTAATAATACTAATAAAACAAAACTTATATATAATATAACAATCGACAATAATTGAATCAAATAACGTGAGATACTATGCAGCAACTATTGTAGTAATAATTGAACAAAATTGAGTGTTTTCTCATATAAGCATCAATAATCAATACCGTGTGCTACTATGCAACCACGCGTATTACTGTACTTTTACTACCGAGTAGTTCAACAGTATTAACGGTAAAACTTCCGCCGTTATTTTCATAAAAATATTTTTGTCATTTTCTCAATCCGACAATAATTTCGTTATGGGGTCCACCAATGATTGCGCCGTCGTACGAATATTCCCCAACCCAAAGAATATTCCCCGACCAATTGAATATAACAACTTGCATACTTAGAAAAATTTATAAATATTACCCACAACTATAACATTATATTAAATCCACACCATAATATTCAAAAAAAATAATTCGAGAAATTTAAATCTTTATTCGTAAAATTTGGGATTTTACACTACGGTTAAGGATATTCATTAGTATCACAACCATAAATTATCTATGCACTACGGCCCAAGGATATTCGTGTACTCATCAATGGTCATGATCATGCCAACAACTGTCCATCAATACACTACAGGTCAATGAGGACTTTTTTCACATCATTTATAACATTACGGTCATGATTATACTGATTAATCCCTGGTCATAATCATACCAAGTCCATCTATGCACTACAGGCCACATATGACTTTCAACATAATATAAACATGAGGATGATGACAATGATATAATAATTCAATAAAAAAAGTTCAAGAATTAATTTATCTTAGGAACTAATAACGTCCCAAATCGTCAACATTATACATTCTTTGTAGAGTAAAATTCAAGAATGCTCAAAGAATATTTCCATGAAAAGATACCGGATGAAGAGCAAATATCAAGGATATTCCACTAATTTCATGGAGTATATAAGTCAAAACGTTAACTAACTGAGTATAATAAAGAATAGGAATAACAAAAGAAATCACCAGGCATGCGATAGATAGCACAGACAGGTTATTCCAATAGAATAATAAATAACGGAACCAGGCCATGCGTAAACGCACAGACATGATATTCCAACAGAATAATAAAGAATGGAACTAGGTCATGCGTAAACGTACAAACAGGATATTCCAACAGAATAATAAATAATGGAACCAGGTTATGCGTAACGCACAGACATGATGTTCCAACAGAATAATAAAGAATGGAATAACAGAAGAATTTTATCATGTATGTGGTAATTCGCATAGACAGGTTATTCTAACATAATGATAAAGAATGGAATAACAGAAGAATTTCACCAAGTATAAGGTAACCCGCGTATACAGGTTATTCCAATAGAATAATAAAGAATGGAATAACAGAAGTTCTCTTCATGAATACGAAAGAAATAATACCCCTTACCTTAGAAGAAACTGGATATAGGAGTAGTGAAGTAGCATAATACTTTTCTTCTTTCTCTCTATAGTTTCTCTCTCTAGAGTTTCAGTGAATTCGTGAGAAATAATGAAGGAATGAACTTCTATTTATAGGAGAATGGACTGAATAGTAACTAATTCATAAACGGTCCAGATTGATTTACTTTTAAATAGACGGTCCATATTGATTTACTATGCGGTATTAATAAAATATTCTATTAAAACAAGATCTTTTAAATAAAATATAATATATTCTATTTATAATATAATAAAATGAATAATTTTATATAAGTATTCTATTTTATATAAAAAAAATTACTATGCAAATACTATGCAGGCACTATACAAACACTATGCATAATAGAATATTATATATTCTATTTATAGTCTAATAAAACAAATAACTTTATAAAAGTATTTTATTTTATATAAAAAGCATTTCTGTTTTATTACATTAATAATACTAATAAAATAGAGTTATATATATATATATATATATAAACTTCCGTAACTTCATAAAAAGACACCTCAATATATTTAACAACATTTATCATATTTATTATAATTCACAATATTAATCGACCAGGTCGTTCCCAGGAAAGAGGGGGTTTTCCAATAAGGATTTCTCCCTATTGGCGCGCAATTAGGTGACCAAACCTCTCCTTGGTAAAACTTCTAGACATCATTAATATTGTAAATAATAATATTAATAACTCTATCATCTCAATTATTAATTTAATAATATATAAAATATCGACAATAATTGAATCAATTAACGTGCGATACTATGAAACAATTATTGAAGCAATAATTGAACAAAACTGAGTGACTTCTCACGTAAACATCAATAATCAATACCGTGTGCTACTATGCAACCATGCGTATTCCTATACATTTAACGCTGGGTGTTTCAACAGTTAACGGTAAAAATTTCACAGTTATTTTCATAAAATAACTTTGTCTTTTTCTTAATCTGACAATAATTCCGATGTGGGGTCCCCCAATGATTGTGTCGTCGTACGAATATTCTCTGTTAAAATGAATTTTCTCCGACCAATCGAATATTATATAACAACTTGTGTACTTTGCAAAATTTATAAATATTACCCACAACTATAACATTATATCATATTCATTCCATAATATTTAAAAATGATATTATAGAAAAATCATATTTATTAAAAAAAAATTGGGGTCTTACAACCTCCCCTTTTTATGAAATTTCGCCCTCGAAATTAGGGTACGTACCTGGTATGTCGAATAGGTAAGGATACCTTGATTTCATTTCAGATTCTAACTCTCGGGTTATTTCCTCAACATCGTGGTTTCTCCACAAAAATTTGACTTGAGGTATAACCTTGGAGTGTAGAATATGTTCCTTCTTATCCAAGATTTGAACATGAACCTCTTCATACGTTAAATCTTCCGCTATTTCGTTCGGTTCTAACTCAATAATGTGGTTCGGGTCTTTCACGTATTTACGTAACATAGATATATGAAAAATGTTATGAACACGAGATATACTTGGCGGTAAAGCGAGTCTATACGCCACAGTTCTTACTCGTTCGAGGATTAAAAATGGGTCAATGAATCGACGATTGAGCTTTCCTCTCTTTCCCAATCTCGTAACTCCTTTCCATGGAGCAACACGTAACAACACATAATCTCCAATATCGAATTCTACGTCCTTTAGATGAAGATCAACATAACTCTTTTGTCGATCTTTTGAGGTTTTTATACGTTGCCCGATCGTTTATATCTCTTCTGAGTCATACGTACTAACTCCGATCCCAACAACATTGCTTCACCCACCTCATCCCAGCATACCGGAGAACGACACTTTCTTCCATACAACGCTTCGAATGGAGCCATGCCAATACTTGCTTGATAACTGTTGTTGTAGGAAAACTCCACCAATGGTAAGAACTTGTACCAACTTCCCTTGAAGTCAAGGACACAGAGTCTTAATAAATCTTCAAGAGTTTGAATAGCCCTCTCTGATTGTCCGTCCGTTTGAGGATGATATGCTGAACTAAATCATTAATCTGTGCACATAGCTTTTTGTAAACTAACCCAAAATCATGAAGTGAATCTTGGGTCTCGATTAGAAAATATGGATACAAGCATACCATGCAATCTTAAAACCTCATTTATGTATATACAAGCAAGATGTTCAAGTGTATAAGTTTCTCGTATAGGTAAGAAATGAGCAGACTTGGTCAATCTATCAACAATGACCCAAATTACATCTATGCCTTGAGAAACCTTGGGAAGACCAGTAACGAAATTCATGGTAATGTGCTCCCACATCCATTCTGGAATTTCAAGTGGTTGCAATGGACCTTTTGGTACTTGATGCTCTGCCTTGACTCGTTGACAAGTTAAATACCTTGAGATAAACAGCGCTATCTCTCTCTTCATATTGCCCCACCAAAATGTATGTCGAAGATCATGATACATTTTGGTACTCTCAGGATGGATTGCAAACGGTGTGTTGTGCGCCTCCATCATGATTTTATACTTTAACTCAGGATCGTTAGGAACACAAAGTCTGGAGTTGACTCGAAGTATTCTTCTTCATCGATTCTTGCTTTCGGCATAGCACCTTCTTGTACTTTCTTCCTCATACGCATCAGCTCTAGGTCTGTAGCTTGAGCAGCTTTAACTTTATCGATTAAAGTTAGTTCTACTCGTATATTCGCCATCATCACGCGGGTCCCTGGAGTTTTTATCTCTATCTCCATCCTTTGCAAGTCATTCAAATGGGCCTTTACGTTGATAATATCTCACTCGTACCCGCGTATGATCTTCTACTCAATATGTTAGCTACCACGTTAACTTTTCCAGGATGGTATTGGGTGGTATGATCATAATCTTTCAACAGTTCAAGCCAACGTCGCTATCGCATGTTGAGTTCCTTTTGAGTGAAAAAATATTTGAGGCTTTTATGATCTGTAAAGATCTCCACTTTCTCCCTATACAAGTAATGCCTCCAAAATCTTTAGTACAAAAACTGACTGCTGCCAACTCTAGATCATGAGTAGGATAATTCCTCTCATATTCTTTGAGTTGTCGAGAGGCATAGGCTACGACTTTTCCATGTTGCATGAGAACACATCCTAACCCTTTGCTTGAAGCATCACTGTAGATGACAAATCTCTACGAGCCAGATGGTATTGTCAGAACATATGCTGAAATGAGTCTCCTCTTGAGTTATTGAAAACTCTTCTCACATTCCTCACTCCAATCAAATTTTGTATCTTTTCGAGTCAGCTGAGTTAATGGAGTAGCTATTCGAAAAAACCCTTCTACGAATCTCCGATAATAAATAGCTAAGCCGAGAAAGCTACGTACTTTGGTCACTGATTTAGGTTGTTCTCAGCTTTGAATAGCTTCAATCTTTGCCAAGACAACAGATATTCCATGACTTGATACCACGTACCCAAGGAATGTTATTTCCTCAAGCCAGAACTCGCATTTTTTCAACTTGGCATAAAGCTTGTTTTCACGAAGTTTTTGGAGTATCAGCCTCAAGTGTTGCTCATGATCTTCACGAATTTTAGAATATATGAGGATGTCATCAATAAAGACGACCACAAAGTGATCCAAATATTTCTTGAATACTCAGTTCATCATATTCATGAAGGCAGCAGGAGAATTAGTCAATCCAAAAGACATGACTAGGAATTCATAATGCCCGTACCGAGTTCTGAAAGCCGTCTTTGGAATGTTATCGGATCTAATCTTCAATTGGTGATATCCGGAATGAAGATCAATCTTTGAAAAGAATTTGGCGCCTTGCAACTTGTCAAACATGTCATCAATACGTGGCAATGGGTACCTATTTTTTATGGTGACATGATTCAACTTACGATAATCAATACAAAGTTGCATACTCCCATTTTTCTTCTTCACGAATAGAACAGGAGCACCCCAATGAGAAGTACTAGGACGAATGAAACCGATGTCTAACAATTCCTGCAGTTGGGTCTTTAACTCCTGAAGTTCAATATGAGCCATTCGATATGGGGCTTTGGAAATAGGTTTTGTACCGTGTTCAAGTTCGGTACAAAATTTAATTTCACGCTTTGGGGGTAGGCCAGGAAGTTCTTCAGGGAATACTTCAGGAAATTTATTAACAATAGAAATATCATTCAAAACTGACGTATTTTTGTTTAGATCTGTGACATGAGTTAAGAAAGCATAACATCCATTTTTCAATAAACGAATAGCTTTATGGCTTGAGATGACAATGATTGATTTTTATGGTTTGGTTTCTTGAATTTGCATAATAGGTTGGTTAGGAATATGAAAGCTAACAACCTTACGAAAATAATCAATTTTTGCATGATGAGTAGTTAACCAATCAATCCCTAGAATTATGTCAAATGCAAATATTTTCAATGAAATAAGATCGAAAGGTAATGTGAGGATACCGATTTGAACAAAACAAGACTTATAAACAATGGATTTTATGAAGGTTTCTCCCAATGGAGTTTCAACAGATAAGTTAAAGTTTAATTTCTCCAGAGTAAAATTTAAACGTTGAGCGCAAGTAGGAGAAATAAAAGAATGGGTAGAACTGGTATCAAATAAGGTGTATACTTCGCTAGAGTTTATGATAAGCTTACCCGTGATAACCTCGTTTGGGTTCCTTGCTTTCTAGGAGGTCACAACAAATGCTCTCACTTGAACTACCAGTTTTGTCTTGTCTGGGACGGCCTTTGATGCCTCCATCCCAGCTAGAATTGTCTTCGGTGCATGACAAAATTGGGTCAGGTGACCTTCTCTTCTACAATTATAATATGCTTTGGATGGAATCGCGCAGTTTGGACTGATATGTCCCTCCCCTCCACATTTGAAGCATATGATAGGTGGTCGTTCTCCTTCCTTAATGACGGGTGCTGATGCTGACGTCTTTCCATCATTGTTGAATCTCCTCTTCTTGAAATGTCCATTCTTATTGTTTTGCCCATGATTACCACCGAAGTGGTTACCATTTCTGGCATGTTGATTCTCTCCACGCTTGTTGTCACCGCTTCGATGACTGCTATCACTAGTATTATCATTTTGCCGGCTACTCTCTTTTGGTTGGGTTGAATCATTATCGCGCTACAATAACTGAGCCCTATTAACAACATCTGAATACAAGCATAGTTTATGAAAAATGAGGTATTAACGTATCTCGGGTTTCAAACCTCTTAGAAACATCCGTGTCATTCTATCCTCATTATCAACCAAATGGGACGCAAATCGGGATTAGCTCGGCAAACTTGGCTTCGTACTGCGACACGGTCATGTTGTTTTGTTCCAGTTTAATGAACTCTACCTCTTTTATGTGACGAATACTTTCGGGAAAGTACTTTTCGTTGAATAGTTCTTGGAACTTCTCGCAAGACATCTTCAGTGCGGCAGGTTGAGTACGCTTTACAGATTCCCACCAGTAATCTGCCTCTGCCCGCAACATGAAGATGGAAAAGGGAACCTTTTGCTCCTCAGAGCATCCCAAGACATCAAATATCTTGTTGATCTGCTTTATCCACGTCTCTGTCTTAAGTGGTTTTGGCTCTTCAAAAAACTCAGGTGGTCCCAGCTCTTGAACTACTTAGCAGTGACCGTCCGAGAGTTTCCAGTGTTTTCACCAGCATTTCAGACAGGAGTCTCTCTTGCCTGACACTACATGAATTGAAGAAAGTCCATCATTTGAAATATTACAGTCATGATTATACCGATTAATCCCTAGTCATAATCATACCAAGTCATCTATGCACTATAGGCCACCGATGACTTTCAACATAATATAAACATGAGGATGATGGCAATGATATAAGAATTCAATAAAAACAAGTTCAAGAATTAATTTATCCAGGAACTGATAACGTCCAAATTGTCAACATGATACTTCTTTGTAGAGTAAAATTCAACATTGCTCAGAAGAATATTTCCATGAAAAGATACCGGATGAAGCGCAAATATCAATGATATTCCGCTAATTTCATGGAGTATAGAAGTCAAAACTTTAACCAACTGAGTATAATAAAGAATGGAATAACAAAAGAAATCACCAGGTCATGCGTAAACGCACAGACAGGATATTCCAATAGAATAATAAATAATGGAACCAAGTCATTCGTATACGCACAGACAAGATATTCCAACAAAATAATAAATAATGGAATCAGGTCATGTGTAAACGCACAGACAGGATGTTCCAACAGAATAATAAAGAATGGAATAACAGAAGAATTTTACCATGTATGCGGTACTTCGCATAGACAGGATATTCTAATAGAATAATAAAGAATGGAATAACAACAGAATTTCACCATGTATGCGGTACTTCGCATAGACAGGTTATTCCAGCAGAGTAATTAATAATGGAATAACAGAAGTTCTCTTCATGAATACGAAAGAAATAATACCCCTTACCTCAGAAGAAACTGGATATAGGATTAGTGAAGTAGTAGAATACTTTTCTTCTTTATCTCTATAGTTTCTCTTTCTAGAGTTTTAGTGAATTCGTAAGAAACAATGAAGGAATGAGCTTCTATTTATAAGAGAATGGACTGAATAGTAACTAATTCATGAACGGTCCAGATTGATTTACTTTTAAACGGACGGTCCATATTGATTTATTATGCAGTATTAATAAAATATTCTAATAAAACAAGATCTTTTAAATAAAATATAATATATTCTATTTATAATCTAATAAAACGAATAACTTTATAAAAGTATTATGTTTTATATAAAAAGATTTTATTATGCAAACATTATGTAGGCACTATACAAACACTATGCATAATAAAATATAATATATTCTAATTATTGTCTAATAAAATAAATAACTTTATAAAGGTATTATGTTTTATATAAAAGGTTTTTATGTTTTATTACATTAATAATACTAATAAAACACAATATATATATATATATATATATATATATATATATTTAAACTTCTGTGATTTCATAAAAAGACACCTCAATATATTTAACAACATTTATCATATTTATTATAATTCACAATATTAATCGACCAGGTCGTTCCCAGGAAAGAGGAGACTTTTCAATAAGGATTTCTCCCTATCGGCGCGCAATTAGGTGACCAAACCTCTCCTTGGCAGAACTTCTAGACATAGTTAATATTGAAAATAATAATATTAATAACTCTATCATCTCAATTATTGATTTAATAATATATAAAATATCGATAATAATTGAATCAATTAACGTGAGATACTATGCAACAATTACTGAAGTAATAATTGAACAAAACTGAGTGACTTCTCACGTAAGCATTTATAATCAATACCGTGTGATACTATGCAACCATGCGTATTCTTGTACTTTTTACACCGGGTGTTTCAACAGTTAACGGTAAAACTTTCGTCGTTATTTTCATAAAATATTTTTGTCATTTTCTCAATCCGACAATAATTCTGTTATGGGGTCCACCAATGATTGCGCCACCGTACGAATATTCCCTGTTAAAATGAATATTTCCAGACCAATCGAATATTATATAACAACTTGTGTACTTTGCAAAATTTATAAATATTACCCACAACTATAACATTATATCAAATTTATTCCATAATATTTGAAAATGATATTTATAGAAAAATCATCTTTATTAAAATAAAAATTAGGGTCTTACAACCTCCCCTTTCTTATGAAATTTCGCCCTCGAAATTAGGGTACGTACCTGGTATGTCGAAGAGGTAAGGATACCTTGATTTCATTTCAGATTCTAACTCCCAGGTCATTTCCTCAACATCATGGTTTCTTCACAAAACTTTAACTTGAGGTATAACCTTGGAGCGTAGAATATGTTCCTTCTTATCCAAGATTTGAACAGGAACCTCTTCATACGTTAAATCTTTCGCTATTTTGACCGGTTCTAACTCAATAATGTGGTTAGGGTCTTTCATATATTTACGTAACATGGATATATGAAAAACGTTATGAACACGAGACATACTTGGCGGTAAAGCGAGTCTATACGCCACAGTTCTTACTCGATCGAGGATTAAAAATGGGCCAATGAATCGAGGATTGAGCTTTCCTCTCTTTCCAAATCTCGTAACTCTTTTCCATGGAGCAACACGTAACAACATATGATCTCCAATATCGAATTCCACTGTCCTTTCGATGAAGATCAACATAACTCTTTTGTCGATCTTATGAGGTTTTTATATGCTGCCGGATCATTTGTATCTTTTCTGTAGTCATACCTAAACTGGCCCGTAGTGCATTGATGGATAGTTGTTGGTATGATTATGACCAGTGATTATTCGGTATAATCAATCCATAAAATTACCATACATTAATTTAGTTAATATAAACACTTAACTAAATTATTACACAATAATTTTATCGAATATTTATTTATCTCAATAAATAAATTATTTAAAATATTTATTTAATTCAATAAATATTTAAAATAATTACCAAATTCATTTAACAAATTCATTTTATTTCTTCAATAGTTAACTTCACTATTGAATCTCACTTTCCCAATATATGAATATATATTTCTCTTCACACCAGATCACAAATTTCAAAATATATATAGTACGTATATATATACATACTCAAACTCAAAACATCTCATAATAAGAATTTTAATTATTAAATTCCTATTTTAATAACTTATAAAAATTCAGATTGTCACAATCATGCTCTACTTGACTCTTTTAATGAATTGCTTGTTCCGCTTTAGTTAAACTTGATGTTTATTGTATTTTATCAGTTTAACATTGTTGAAGGCTAATGATAATTTATTCTGCATTATCTTAGTCATAATATTTCTTACTCGGCTAGTTGAGCTCACCCTTTTGCTTTCATTGTTATCTTCAGGAAATGAGAACGTAGTCGGGACTAGTCGGGGAATGGAGTGATGGTCCAGGCTAAGTGGCTATAGTAGTCCTCACTATTCTATAAAATAGTGTGATAATAATTGTAATGAGGATTGAATTTGAGTTTGGATATTGTCTGGGAGAAAATATTTGTTTTAAAACTCACATCTTATGTTTTTTCGTATTTTGCACGACACTTAACAATTGTATAAATTAAGTTTGTATTTGTATTCTGTACCAAGTATCCGGTGAACCAAGATGAGTGATGTATACCTGTTTTGGGGGCGTCACAGTTGGTATCAAAGCTTAGGGATATGATCACTTGTTGAGATGTGAGACTAGAACTAGGAGCGGAGAGACATGTTAATCATTCACTTGTATGATCTACCTAAGTTATTTGTTATTTCATTGGTCGGTGAGATTATAGGGATAATATGTGGCATGTCAATTAACCCTTATTTTAAAACTATATTCTAGAATGATGTCTGAAATACATGATATGAGAAATGCAAAAATCATGATAGAGAGGGAATAACTGGGAAGATACAATCTGAAAAGAAAGCAAGATATTCTCATCTCTTCGAAATAACAGGTACGTAAATTTCGAGGGCGAAATTTCATGTAATTAGGTGACCAAACCTTTCATTAGACAGAACTTTTTAGATATTGTCAATAATGCTATCTAATAATATTATTCAATTAATATGAATTATTGATCTGATAATGGAAAATACTGTGTAATGACAATTATTGAAACAACAATAATATAAAATATCAATGCAGCAATTATTAAATCAATAAAATAAAATATTGAACAGTAATTACTAGTAAAAATTATTGAGTAGTGCCTTCTTACGTAATAATCAATAATTGGTGCAATACCATGTGCTACTATGTTTTAACCACCAGTTATTCCAACAGTATTAACGGTAACAGCTACGCTGTTATTTATAAACAACTCATACTTGTCGTTTTCTTCATCCAATCGTTTTTCGTTATGGGGCCTACACAAGACTGCGCTGTCGTACGAATATTCCTCAACAGTAAAAATATTCCACGACCAAACGAATATTCTCCGATAAAAATGAATATTTTATAACCACTTGCTTATTTGAAATATTTGCGCATTTTAACCATAACTAACCACATTAATCAAATCCACTCTTACTATTTCAAAATAATAAATAGAAAAAATTTAATTTAATTTATAATAAGTTGGAGTCTTACATATATATATATATATAGTCCGGATCAGGTCCGGACTCCCGCATTTTAACAAAATTCGGACCTTTTTTTCTTCTTCTTTTTTTACTTTTTTTTAAAACAACTTAAAAAAAATTATGGAACTTGAATTTTTACATGATACAGTATTTTTGGTGTGATTTGGATACATATATCAAAACATATTTATATAGTTTGTGCAGACTGTACATACATTTTTTAGTATATGTATCCAAATCACGCACAAAACATTATATTATGGAAAATTTTCAGTTCCATAAAAAAAAATTAGTTGTTCTACAAAAAAAAATCGGTCCGCACTTTAATCAGGTCCGGACTCCCAGACCTGATCCTAGTTCTCTCTCTCTCTCTCTCTATATATATATATATATATATAGGAAATGGATCATGTTCGGACTCCTGGACAGGACCAAAATCCGGACCCTTAATTTTATTTTATTTTTTGCTTTTTTTTAGAACAACTAAAAACAATATTTAAAAATTATGGAACTGAAATTTTTCTATAATATAACGTTTTGGGCGTGATTTGGATACCTATACCAAAAAATATATGTACAGGACATGTTTTGTTATATGCATCCAAATCACACTCAAAACACTGTATTATGTAAAAATTTCAATTTTTTTAGTTGTTCTAAAAAAAGCAAAAATAAGGTTCGTATTTTAATAAAATGCGAGAGTCCGGACTGGATCCAGACTCTCTCTCTCTCTCTATATATATATATATTTACAGATTATATATATATATATATATATATATATATATGTAACTGTTTACAGCTTTTGTACATATTGCACCATCATGTGAGCCTAGGAATCATGTGATCACAGATTCAGTTCCCGTGACGGACATTTTCAGCTGCAACCAGCTTATAAATTATTTACAGTGTCTGAATTTCCTTAGATGACTCTCATGCCCACAAGGAGTTCGGCGCTGCTATGTATCTTATTTTCTCGAAGATGCCTCGCATCTTGAAAATAATAAAAGCAATCAAGCCGAACACATATTAAAATGGAAGTAGCATAAGGGTTTGAAAAACCTATTTTACAAAACATCATTGTCATATTTCGTTAAACATGAACTTTTATACAAAATTTAAACCATTTGTATATAGGTGCAAACGAGGCATAGCACTACTTCTAGACAACAGCAAATAGACCTATACACACACATACACACACATTCAGATAAAAGTTTAAATTAAAAAATGGCAGTAACCGTGTCACCACGAAAGTCGGGGGGTGCCTAACACATTCCCTTCGCTTAATCAAGCTCTCGGCCCCTAATGAATTTCGATTTTACAGGCCACTTAAATAGTGTCACATCACTAGGTCTATGTGCAAACCATTTCTCGGTTGAGTTGGTGCAACCATTTAAAAATACCAACTAGCGACTTTTATAGTCAAATCGTTGACATATACATGTCAAACCTAGGTGGCATGTCTGTTAGGGGCATGGGCACGTTTGATCTAAATTTTGTAACGTTTAGTGTACTTTTGGAAAAAAAATCAGGGTGTAAGTGAAATTTCGGGGTAAACGTCAGGGACATTTATGCACATTTGCCCAATATAAAAATTTTATAAAGTTAAATTTGGATATGGGATATATCTTTTTGCCCCCTCCCCCTTCCCCTCCTCCTACCCCTCCCCCTATCTCCATCTCCATTTCCATCTCCCTCTCCTTGCGCTATGAGAGTGTGTGTGTGTATATATATATATATATATATATATATATAGCTGATATTTTTACATGTATTCTTGATATTTTTACATAATCTTCTTTCACATAAGCATACAATCAGTCCTATCTTCATGTGAGAAAAAGGTATATGTTTTTGGGACGAGTTGAGTATGAGAAAAAGTTACACATTGGTGGAAAGGATATGAGGAAGGATACTCAGAACTATATCCTATACACCTCACAATTTAAATTAAAAATTATTTAGTTAATTAAAATTATTTAGATCCTATTAAGTTGGTTAACTGATTTTTATATTATAGATTAATTTAATTTTAACCCATATTATGAATTAAAAGCATGGATTAAAATTAGTTAATTTAGTTTTGACCTATATTAATTAACGCATCTCAATTTATTTACTTTTAAACTTAAGTTATTCAGTTTTAATTCATATGGACTCCAAATCAGTTTTGTCCCGCTCCTTAAAATTTCGCCCGCGTGTCCTATTGTTTATAGAACTGGAACAAAGCTTACTCGGTTAAAAAATAAATCTTACCGCAACAAGGCAAAACCTTTTATTTTTTCTTCAAAAAACTGGTTAATAGATATATAAGAAAAGATTACGTGGTACTAGAAATAGTAATAGTAAAATTTATACTATTACACAAAAGAAAAATTGGACACAAAATATTTTGAGATGTTATTATTTAAAATTGAATTCATACTTTTTGGTATCGTTTTTTCCTTAAAAAAAAAAAAGAAAAGTAAAGAAAAGAAAAGAAAAAGGTTTTGTCTTGTTGGAGTGGTAAGATTTTTTTTAACCGAGCCAAGCCTTGTTACAAAAATTAATAAATAAATAAACAAATAAATTTAGTTTAAATTTAAATAATTAATTAAAAAACTATAATAAAA
The DNA here is from genome assembly GCA_020205505.1 of Panax japonicus. Taxonomy (NCBI): domain Eukaryota; kingdom Viridiplantae; phylum Streptophyta; class Magnoliopsida; order Apiales; family Araliaceae; genus Panax; species Panax japonicus. The sequence continues at coordinate 53,721,836 of CM035114.1, read as the reverse complement.
GTATCAATAATTTTTTTATTTTAATTAATATTGAAATTAATAATGTAAATTATTTGAAAGTGCTTCTAATAAGAAAAAATAATATTTCTAATACTTAATTTAGTCACAATGTTAATTTTTTTAGTTTCAAACATAACTTTAAAATTTAAAATGAGATTCTTTTTGTATAACAGAAGTAATATTTTAACAAGTTTTTTTTTCTTTTTTTCTTTTTCACAATATTATCTTATATGAACTTCTATAAAAAAAAGTCTATTATAAATACAATATTCATCATAACTATATTTCGTAAGCTAGACTTTAATATTCATAATTATATTAATAAAATTTTAAAAATATTCTAAATTATTATTTAAAAATATTATTAATTTTAATATTGAAACAAAGAGTATTACTTTTTTTTGCAACCGTATTAGGAAGTTTGTTTCAAAAAAAGTAATAAGAATTTTGATAACACTTTTATAGGAAGATTTGTCAAATATAGGTCAACCTCAATTAGACTACCCAACACACATAATTCATATTAAATATAATTTATATGATTATAATTCTCAATTGACCTATAATTATTTTACATAACTTAAAATCAAGAGCTTAGGTGGAGATAGAAATTAGATACGAATGTATTTGAACTTCATCTATTTATATTTTTACTTATTATTAGGTTAAAATATAATTATATTAAATTCAATACACTCGTGTCCAATTTTTATGTCCACATAAAATTTTTGTAAAATCAAACTAAATTCATTTTTTGTCTGACCTAATATGTGTCCCGTTGGCATAAAACAATTACTTCCTCCGTCCCAAATTAATTGCTTAGTTTTGACTTTTTAAAGTCAAATTGACCATTTTTAAAACTAATCTTTTTATATTTTTTGCTAAAATATAGGTGAAGAGATTATAACCAAAAGAAAGTATATACAATTTATTACTAACCTCAATTTTTATAATTTTAGAAATATATTTATATATGCTTAATTATTAATTCTAAAAATAGTCAATTTGACTTAAAAAGGTCAAAATTGAGCAATTAATTTGGGACGGAGGGAGTATATTAGAAAGAATTTGTAAAAGACAACCAAAATTCTTTATCAATTTCCATGTCATTCTCAAATATATATTTATTTTCCAAAGAGACTGTAACATGCATTGCTATTACAGTCTAAAGGTTCATGATCACGGTCCCAACTGAAATCGTACGGTCCACATAACGCTGCCGTTATGTCCTACCAAGCGTAGATCAGAGAAATCACATCGCAAAACCCTATCTTGCGCACGGCAGAATGTCCCTCAAAATCTAGGCATACAAACCTCTTCTCTCTATCTCCCTCCTATAATTTGGTTCTTTCGGAGGTCAACTCACGCTTACAGGTTTCACTGTTCATAATCTTTCTTCAATCAAATTCTCAATTTCGTCTTGAATTATATTTCTATAGCTTCAATTCAAAAAATTCAATCACAACAGTCAAATTTCACTCTAGGGTTGGGCTGTTATAATAATACATTGTCCTAATTCCCTGTTTCTGAATTTCAATTGAAAAAATTATGTCTTGTGTGTAGCTGTATTATGCTTCTGAATCTTGGCTGTTGTAATGAGGGATGTGAAGATACCCAATTGGCTTAATAGGTTGCCATTAGCGCCCGAATTTCGCCCAACTGACACAGAATTTGCAGACCCAATTGCGTATATATCTAAAATTGAGAAAGAAGCTAGTGCTTTTGGGATATGTAAAGTGATTCCACCATTGCCTAGACCTTCAAAAAAGTATGTTATTTCTAACTTGAACAAGTCTCTGTCAAAGTGCCCTGAATTGGGTTCAGATGCAACTCTTTCAAATGTTTGTTCTATGCAAAAATTGGGTACAGGGGATAAGGGAAATAATGTTGGGGATGTTAGGGCAGTTTTTACTACAAGGCAACAAGAATTGGGCCAGAGTGGAAAAAGAACAAAGGGTGTTCAGAAGAATCAGAACCAACATCCACTTCATAAGCAAGTGTGGCAAAGTGGGGAAATTTATACACTAGAGCAGTTTGAATCTAAGTCGAAGATTTTTGCTCAGAGCCAATTGGGTACAGTGAGAGAAGTTTCTCCATCTGTCATAGAGGCATTGTTTTGGAAGGCAGCTTCTGAGAAGCCTATATATGTGGAGTATGCAAATGATGTGCCGGGGTCTGGGTTTGGAGAGCCAGAGCGGTCGTCTCGATCTTTTAGATGTCTGAGGAGGAGGACGACTTTCAATAGATACAGTCAAGGAGGTTCTGAGAACAAGAAAGACCAGAAAGATACTGTGAGCAGTAATGATGAGAACAAAGGTGAATCCAATGAATTTAATTCTATATCCACAGCTACTACTTGTTCTCCAAGGGTGTCACCGGATAATTCATCTCTATTATCTAGGAGAAAGAGTTCAGGTCCTGGTAATGAGATGGAAGGTACTTCTGGCTGGAAACTTTCAAACAGTCCTTGGAATTTACAAGTAATTGCACGCTCACCTGGATCACTTACGCGATTCATGCCGGATGATATACCGGGTGTTACTTCTCCAATGGTCTATATTGGAATGTTATTCAGCTGGTTTGCTTGGCATGTTGAAGATCATGAGCTTCATAGCTTGAATTTCCTTCACACGGGCTCCTCGAAGACTTGGTATTCAGTTCCAGGAGACTATGCATTCACTTTTGAGGAAGTTGTCCGTACACAGGCCTATGGAGGAAATATTGATCGATTAGGTATGTAAGAGGTGTATTGTTAATTTTCAGTTAATCAATATTTTAAGCACCAAAGATACTTTAAATGGAACTTCCAAATCTTGTATGTCTACTTGTCAGTTGGGCATGTTCAGTTTCAGAGAAAAACCCATTTATAATACATTTCACAATGCTGAAAGTATACTTTATTTTCTGTAATAGGTTTGTCTTATTACATGACATTCATCTAGAACGTTTTAATACTTACTTGCATGATATGCAGCAAAAAATAGGCAGGATATGTTAGCTCAAGGATGAGAATATGCAGTGGTAGCATGTAGTGTTTTTTTTCTTTTTTGGGTTTGGGAGTGGGAAGCCTTTTCAGTTCACTTTTGCTTCATTACAGACATTCGGTTTATGATCTCATTAACTATTTCAGTACACATACTTTATGATGGAGAGTACCTTTGCTTCTGTTGTCAATAGGAGTTTTTTGCTTTGACTGAGACATGAATCTTGTTTAGTTTTACTTCGTTTTTCAATTGTTTTATTTAATAAGTAGATCCCTTTTCATCTTGAACCAATAATGGGTATTAGCTCTACATTGGCTTCTTTTCAATGAAGTTATTTTTTTAGTTAAACTATAGAAGATATATAATTTAATAGTTTGCTTATCAAGAAAGGGATAATAATTGAATATTGTAAGTTTCAGTTACATAAAATGCAAGTAATATTTTAGGGACTAGTTTTGTAGAAGAAAATGTAGAATTTTCTTTTACGACATTTATTGAAAAGCCAAAAAATATTATCAAGAGAGGAAAATGATAATTTGTTGTTGCACTTTAATTTTTGTATTCATAAATTTCTTGCTTTTGTTTCTTCCTTATTCTTTTTTCATTTATCTGTTGCGATTTGACCTGATTCTTAAACCAAATTTTAAAATTTACTTTTCTGCATCTTGTTATATTTGTGGTCACTGGTTGGTTCCCTTTTTCATTCTCATGTCTATTTGCAGAACTTATCAAACACACAGGTTTTGGTCAGACCTTAACTCCTTACTCTACAAGCTAGCACTAGGCATGACAGAAGACTTCTATAATGATATAACTACATTGTATTTAGCAATTGCTTCATCACATAATCAATAAAGAAAATTGAATAGGCTTGAAATTAACTATGAGGGGAATTTAGAACGGCTGTGGAAAATGAGCTTAGCGTGCCCCCTTCCCCATTTCTTATCTGTATCATAGATCAATGTTTCTTATTGCTAGGAAACTGCAAATCCTTAACAGAGAAGGATGGTTACAGTCAAAGCGCTTTGAGTCTTAGATCTACTTTTTGAAAGGGTCCTTCAGGTAGAAGATAAAGGACCTATCAAAAAAAAAAAGAGGGTAGAAGATGAAGAACCAAGTCTTCCACAAAAAACTTGCTATGACTTTTCCTGTTGGATATACCAATTCTGATTATGTTTATTTTCCTTTTAATATTAGCCAGTTCTAGTGTAAATATTGTAGCTGAGATTTTATATTAGGTATTAAAGCAAAATTTTCTTGGGTGACATGCAATTATATATAACTCTGACCCCAATAATTCAGGTACTTATTTTTCATTGAATTTTGACCCCCTAAACAAATTTCTTCCCTTTGACCCTGCCTGGAACTTCAGGGAAAGCTTAAATTATGACTTGCATTCTCATTACTTGTCAAAGCCATATAAATAATATTGTTACTTGCATGCTCATGAAAATGCTTGTAGTATTTGTATTTCTGATTTGGATGATCAATATTTTGGGACTGGTTGGTTATAGAAATGACATACTAGTGCAATTAGGAGAATGGGATCCATGTATGGGAATTGGGAAGGGATCAGTTTTAGATTCAAACTAATGCAGACTAAATCTTTATTTCTGAATTGTGGAATTCTTTGTTCTCATGCACAGCCCAAGTAAAATTACGAAGTAATTTTTGTTTTTGTAATCATCATTCTTTCATATAGAATGTACAGTAGGAAAGTTCTAATTAAAAGATGAGAGACCTTTTCTGTCAGTTACCTGATGTTTGAGAGTATAGAATGGCTGACAGGCCTAAATATTTCTATTATATATATATATATATATATATATATATATATATATATTGTCAACTCTTTGCATTTGTTTATAACTCTCCAATACCAAATTTACTTGCATAATTTACAGTTCATTCCCTCAGAATTGATATTTATTTATTTATTTATTTAACTGTAAATCTTGCAAGTTTGTTATTCTCATAATCTACTTAAATTGCTGTATTTTGCTTTAAGAACAGCTCACATCAATTCTTATCAGAAAGAAGTGAACAACTCACAGTAATGCTAGATTCATACAAATTTATAATATTTATAGCAATTTTTTGACCCGGATCCTTCTTTTTTCTAAATATATTTCCAGCTGCTCTGACACTCTTGGGCGAGAAGACTACTCTTCTATCACCTGAAGCTGTTGTTGCATCAGGCATTCCATGTTGCAGGTTTTTTCCTATTCGTCTAACATTATCTTTAGTTCCTATCTTTTCTATCGCTCTAAACTCAGTTGAGATAATATTAATTGGCATTTGTTTGCACTGCTTTGTGTTGAATTGTGGGACTTAGTTTGATATTGCCTATTTTTTGTGCTAATGATTTAGTTATTCCATTTTGATTTCTGTTTTTCAGGTTAGTACAAAATCCTGGTGAATTTGTGGTGACTTTTCCTAGGGCGTACCACGTAGGATTCAGCCATGGTAATCTTTTTACAGTTTGTTGTACCATAGTGTTATTATTACTGTTTATATGATAAGTCACCATAGTATGGCTTTTCCTTACTTGGTGCTTAAGTCGCCGTTATATTGTTATAAACTACATTAATTAACCACCAGTGTTTTTGGTCCGATTGTGGAATTCAGTTAAGTAAAGCGTCGGAATACACGAGAATTTTGTATATTGCACCAGTTTTTCAATTTATCTTTTTATTTATAGGGAACAATAGAGTATCCTATCTGATTAAAAACTAGCAATAGTTTAACAACATGAGGAAAATGGGTTAAAGATATTACTATATTATTCAGTTGTCCTACTTGAATGCTTACAAGGTGATGATCTATTGCCTATAAGATTCACTAAGCACATTATGATTATAGTCAATCATACCTTCTAATTTTTCATTTTTGTAATCACATAATTAATAATTTGCTCCCCTTTTAGTTGCTTACTTTCTAAAGTTGGATTTTACAAAAACACAGAAGTTAAAAGCATATGAAAAGAATTATTGGAAGGTTGTTGCTTATTTATGGTTTAAAAAAAAATTCAACAAATTATGTCAGTAGGAAGAATATGGAGGTTGGCTATTTATCGCTATCAGGATTTACTCTTTGTTCCATTACATTTGTCGATTTACTTTCTACTTTGTGGATAATCATTTTGTCTATATTTTATTAATAAACTCTATTAAGTGGCGGAACTGCTCTTGTTGTATGTATCTACTTTAAAGTTCAGACTAAAATTATTTCATTTGTAATGATAGCAGTATTGTGATGCATAGCTACTACCTTCACCTCCTAATATATAGGGAATTTATATTTCCACAAGATAAATTGATATTTCTGCAAGACTCCCCCATATGAATAGTAAATGGAACCCACAATCGTGTGAGTGAGACCTTGTGGAAATACCAATTTTTTCTTGTGAAAATAAGGTTCCTGTAGAAAAGGTTCCTTTTGAATAGAAGATTATATATATTCATCTAAACATGTAGCTATTATGTGATAATTGTAGTCGGGTTTTAACTTTTGAAAAGTTTTTTTTCTTTTCTATTTATGCTATTTGATAATACAAGGCTATCTGGTCTATATAGTCATTATTAGTAGATATGACATTGTTTGGCTTTAAAATTTTGTTTTCCCTGTATCTTGTATACTCTGCTTTGTACATTTGTACTAACTCCATATCCAGCGAAGTCGACTTAAATTTTAAATTTTAATTTTCTTCTTGATTGGTTACTGAAGTCTTATGTATTTTTTCTTTCTCAATCTAGGATTTAATTGTGGGGAAGCTGCTAACTTTGGAACTCCAAAGTGGCTTACAGTAGCTAAGGAAGCTGCAGTCCGCAGAGCTGCCATGAACCATCTTCCCATGCTTTCTCATCAGCAGCTGCTATACCTGTTGACCATGTCTTTTGTTTCAAGGTTAGCTTATAATCATCCCTTCAAATCTATATATATCGTCGCTTATAGTATCTGGAAGTTATGTTTCCGGTTCTCAGAGAGCTACCAAGAGAATGTTATATTTTCACTTCTTCTCGGTTCTCAGAAATCTTACTTGGACCATTTCCAAAACAATTATGAACTATGTTATAAACTATCTAAAAAGTACTGCTAAGTATGAGATTTATTGTTTTCAAAACTTAAATGAATCATATAAATCTTAAATTTGTAAATATCTCATATTGGACTTTAAAAGGCCAATATTTGGGGTTTATTTTCTGTATTAGATACGTGCTTTTGGGCTTTATAGTTGTGGATATTTTTGTGGCTGCAGTTCACAATTTATGCATCTCTTCGACTAATAATCTCTTGGATATAGAAAGAATGTACGCAAAGTTCTGCATGTTGATGAAGGAGAATATATTGGACAACCAAAATATAATCCCTATGTCTGGAAAACTATGTCCTACTTTTCTTGTTGATTTTTTAATAGAAAAGAAGGTTTTATTAGAAAATGAAGAGATTACAAAAAAATATACGAGGATGAGAAATTGTATGTGGGGAAAAATGAGTAGCAGTCTAATTGTATTGCAAATTTGCTCACACAATCCTATGAAAAGCTGATGTAGGACAATTGGCTTTGGAGTTTGATGAAGAGCTACATAGAAAATTGGGTAATAGAGCTGGTTCAAAGAAACATACATAACTTTTAGTTCGGTTGTCCGTTTGCCTATTATAATATGTTTTCGGAAAGGGATTTTCGTGCTCCATACTGTCCCAACCAGAGCTCCCTGGTTGAGGTCATTTTCATAATCAAATTCGTGGTTCTAGGCAGACTGTCGGGTGGTTGAAGTTTTATTTTTTTATTTGGGTTTTTTTGTTTGTTTTAGTTGTTATTTGTTTAGTAAAGGTCTAATTTGGTCTTTTTACTTAAGTTAGGATTTCCATAGACTATTTAAGCTCTTGGTTATTTGTTTTAGGGATTGATGGACGAGTTTATAATAATTGAGTTATTTTCCTGGTGGATTCCAATTTGTGTTCTTAGAGCTTACGTTAGTAAACTCTTTTACTTCCGTTCTGCGTCAATTGGTATCAAAGCCGAGGGATTTGCCTTGTTCGATGGCCAACAACGGAGCCCAAAAAGGTAACCCTGGCGACGCTGGTAGTAGGGATGTCGAATTATGGGCAGCGATTGATGAATAGTGATAATTGATAGCGAGGGTGGAGGCCATGTTGCAACAAGTGTTGGTCCAGCAACCCAATCCCAACGTCCCTATTGCCAACACCCTTGCCCTTGCCAACAGAGATGGAGTCGAGGGAGTTGCCCTTGGCCGCCTTGGAGGTGGACGTCCGCCTAGAGCGATGAGACATGAGTAGTTCGAAGATTTGAGTGATGAAGACTCTGATGAGGACTTTGTGGGTTACTGAAGGAATCCTCAACAAAACCAAAACCAAAACCAAAATCAACCTGACTATAGAATACACGCAAACATACCACTGTTCTATGATAAACTGCAGTTTGAAGAGTTCCTGGACTGGATTTCTGAGGTTAAGAGGTTCTTCGAGTGGACTGAAGTTACGAGGGATCTACAAGTCAATTTGGTAGCATATAAGTTGAGAAACGGGGCAGCTGTTTGGTGGGAGAAGTTGCAGATGGATAGACGACAACAAGGCAGGAGTCCTGTATGATCCTGGAGTCGAATAAAACAACTTATGATGAGCAGATTTCTATCCACAGATTATGAGCAATTTATTTTTTGGAGTTATCAGAATTGTGCGCAAGGTAAGAAGACTATTGCAGACTGAGGAATGGTCTAGGTTGTCAGTTCGTAGCAACCTAAATGAGGCAGAGGGATAACATGTTTCCAGATATTTGGAGGGATTAAACCATACCATTTCGAGATAAAATTGGACTACAAGTCGTTTGGACAATGGATGAGGCGCATAACATGGCCTTGAAGGCAAAATTAATGGAGAAAACATCCAATCGATTTTCCTACTACAAGAAGGGCATGGCTAAGACGTCCAATGCAGCTGCGAACAAACAGAGTCACTCTAAAACTGTTGCAAATCAGACCCAGAGAGGTTCGGTTTCTAGTAATACCCCTGTTGGGACACGATCGATAGCAGCAACTACGAGGGAAGCCCCATGGACGCCAAACCCATATGCTAAATCAGGTGGTTTGAAGTGTTATAGGTGCGGCCAACGAGGCCATACGTCCGACCAGGAAACCGGTGAATTTCGTGGATGTTGGAGAAAATGACGAGGACGTTCAGTATGCTAAAGAAGGAATAAACATGGACGAACTCTTGGATGGTGCAGAAATAGCGGAGGAACAGGGGGGAGCATGTAAACTGTGTGATTCAGCCGAGTCATGTGTTCAACGAAGCTAGAAGATTCCTCACAAAGAAACAATATTTTTATGACTTGTTGCAGTGCTCAAGGGAAGAAATGTGATTTAATTGTTGACAGTGGTAGTTGTGAAAATTTTGTGTTCAAAAAACTGGTAGAACATTTGAAGCTGCGAGTAGAAAAACATCCAAAGCCCTATGTGATTGGGTGAGTTCAAAAAGGACCTAAGGTGAATGTTACTTAAGTGTGCAAAGTTCCTATTTCAATCGGACATCACTATTGAGATGAGGTGGTCTGCGATGTAGTCGACATGGATGTTAGTCACGTGTTATTGGGACGACCATGATAGTTTGATGTGGATGTCACCTATAGGGGGTGCGATGAGATTTTGTTTTCAATTGGCAAGAAAATTGCAATCAAAACGGAGTTCAGGAGGGGCCCAACTACGACCACGACAGAAGAACAACCTTTACTCTTTTTAATCACTTCAGTAACTGATTTGGAATCTGAAATTAAGGAGGCATAGGAGGTACATGTTGTGGTTGTGAGAGCTCTAGTGATAGAAGAGAAGGAAGAACAGAAGGTTGTGTTACCCGAGAAAGTGCAGTCCCTTTTGGCCGAGTTCAGTGAGTTGGTGTCTGATGATTTACCAAATGACCTTCCACCGTTAAGAGATTTTCAGCACCAAATTGATTTAATTCCGGGAGCAAGCTTACCCAATTTGTCACACTATCGGATGAGTCCCAATGAAAATCAGATTTTACAGGAGAAAGTGGAGGAATTACTGAAAAGGGGATTTATTCGAGAGAGCATGAGTCCATGCGTTATTCCTGCATTACTAGTCCCAAAAAAAATGGCAGTTGGAGGATGTGCGTTGATTGTCATGCGATTAACAAGATAACTGTCAAATACAGTTTTTCGATTTCGAGATTGGATGACATGCTAGATATGGTGGAGGGTTCAAAGTTGTTCTCCAAAATAGATCTGCAAAGTTGATACCATCAGATTTGGGTCTAACCTAGTGATGAATGGAAGACAACTTTTAAAAGAAATGATGGACTCTACGAGTGGTTGGTTATGCCTTTCGGATTGTCCAATGCACTTAGTACTTTTATGCGACTTATGAAATAGGTATTACGACCTTTCATCAGAAAATATGTTGTCATTTATTTTAATGACATACTGATTTATAGTTGGAGTGAGGAAGACCATATGGAGCATCTTCGAACTGTGTTAGAGGTGTTGTCCGAAAATAAGCTCTTTATTAATTTAAAAAGTGCAACTGGCTGACAAAACGATTGTTATTCCTTGGCTATGTGATCAGTTCGGAGGGCATATTGGTTGATGAAGAAAATGTGAAAGCCATTCGTGATTGGCTGACACCCAAGACAATAGGAGAGGTGAATAGTTTCCATGGGTTGGCGCAACGTTTTATCATCCATTTATTAGAGATTTCAGTAGTGGCACCCATTACAGAGTGTTTAAAGAAGGGTAAATTTCAATGGGAAACAACTGAAACAGCTTTTGCAGTCATCAAAGAAAAACTATGCACTACTCTTGTTCCTGTTTTACCCAGTTTCCATAAATTATTCGAGGTGGAGTGTGATGCTAGTGGAATTGGGATTGGAGCAATTTTGTCACAAGAGAAGAAACCAGTGGCATTTTTCAGTTAAAAGTTTAGCGATGCACGCCGAAAGTGGAGTACCTATGACCAAGAATTTTATGCTATTGTTCGTGCTCTAAAGCATTGGGAGGACTATCTGATTCAACGTGAATTTATTCTGTACACATCACTAGGCTTTGAAGTTCCTGAACAGTCAGAGAAGCTTAAGTAATATGCATGCTCGGAGGGCAACCCATTTGCAGAAGTTTCTTTTTGTTTTGAAGCACAAATCTGGTGTTCTGGATATGGTGGTAGACGCATTGAGTTGACATGCGAGTTTGTTGGTCACTATGCAGCAGGAAATTATTGGGTTTGAGTTTCTGAAAGAGCTGTATTCGGATTTCGCCGAGGTATGGGGAAGGTGTGTTCTTAAACAAACAGAGGGAGAATTTCATGTGGTCAATGGCTACCTGTTCTACGGAAATCAGTTATGTATTCCTCGGGGTTCTTTGAGGGAAAAGCTGATTCGAGAGTTACGGAGGTTTGAGCGAGCACTTAGGACGTGACAAGATTATCAGTGGGGTAGCTTAGCGGTATTACTGGCCTCGGTTGAAATGCGACATGAGTAACTTTGTTCGCAAATGTTATGTTTGTTAGACTGCTAAGGGACAAGCTTAGAATACAAATCTCTACATGCCTCTCTACCTATACAGAGTGCCATATGTGAGGATTTGTCGATGGATTTTGTTTTGGGTCTTCTACGGACTCAGCGTGGAGTAGACTCTGTGTTTGTGTTGGTTGACAGATTCTCCAAGATGGGGCATTTTATCCCTTGTCGGAAGACATCTGATGTTTCCCATGTTGCTCAGCTTTTCTTTCGTGAAGTGGTTCGTTTACATGGAGTACCTCAGTCTATCACCTCTAATAAGGATTCGAAGTTTCTTATCCATTTTTTAGGTTACATTGTGGTGGCGGATGGATACTACTCTAAAGTTCAGTAGCACTACGGCACCCGCAAACCGACGGGCAGACTGAGAATCTGAACCTCAAGTTCAGTAGCACTACGCACCCGCTGAACCGAACACTGGAGAATTTAATTCGGAGCATTTGTGGTGATAAGCCTAAACAGTGTGACGTGGCACTTGCACAAGCTGAATTCGACCTGTCTTCCCAAGATTGCTGGAGCGAGTGTTGTTGCCAAAAACATGGCTTAGCAGATTCGCGATGTTCAGAAGTGAAAGCCCGGTTGGAGGAGAAGAATGCAAAGTATAAAGCCGCAACAGATATCAAGAGGCGTAAGAAATTGTTTGCTAAGGGTGATCAGATTATGGTGTTTTTGCGTAAGAAAAGGTTTCCAATCGGTTCCTATAACAAGTTGAAGCCAAGGAAGTATAACCGTACAAGGTGATCAAGAAGATGACCTACGTGATCGACTTGCCTGCGGATATGAATATCTTTCGTACTTTCAATATAGCTGATCTTTACTAGTTTTGTGTCGATGTTCCGCTTTATCGATTATAACTCGAGGTCGAGTTCTTCGCATGTGGGAAGGACAGATGTAGGACAATTGGTTTTGGAGTTGGAAGAAGAGCTGGATAAAAAAATTGGGTAAAAGAGCTGGTTCGAAGAAACGAACATAACTCTTAACTCGGTTGCCTATTATAATATGTTTTCGGAAAGGAATTTTCGTGCTCCATACCGTCCCAATCAGAGCTCCCCGGTTGAGGTCGTTTTCATCCTCAAATTCGTGGTTCTAGGAAGGTTGTCGTGTGGTTGAAATTTTATTGTTTTATTTGGGTTTTTTTTGTTTTAGTTAATATTTGTTTAGTAAAAGTCTAATTTGCTTTTTTACTTGAGTTGGGGTTTCCAGAGACTATTTAAGCTCTTGGTTATTAATTTTAAGGATTGATTGAAGTTTTTATAATAATTGAGTTATTTCAAAAGCACCCATGGCGGAAGACCACAAAGAGGCCAGGAAATGACCATGTTCAAAGGAGGAGAGAGGACAAGAACTGGGTGCTAAAATTCAAGATTCCTTTGTGTCCAAATACACCACAGAATAGCAAAGTCACTACTCCAACACAGTACATTACCATCTATCTTCTTGCCTTAGCCGTGAAACTTGGTAAGAATGAACATTTCCACTCTTTTTGGACAAACCCAACAACATGCAGTAAACACCATTATTTCCGCACCTCAGGAGGTATCTTTACTAGACTACATACACATTAGACTAACTCCTGGCAGCAAAGCTTTTTAGCGTCTTTGAGGCATCATTAGTGTTGAGCTATCTAGGACCAAAGACCATACAAAAGCATTAATGAGGGAGGTGTCCCAAATATAAAGGATTTCAAATCAATAGCTTCAAGATCTTTCAGTTATGAAATAATGAAAGTTCTGTAACACTTCATTCGATTGAAAGAAATTTGACCAAGGGCGCATTATGGAGAGAGAGAAAGGTAATATAATCGAGGAAAGTAAAAGAGAAATCCCCCAACCAAACATCTTCCCAACCACTTCCCAACTAAAGATATGTTGTTAGAGACCAGATTCCTAAAACCTAAATTCCCTTCCTCGGCTAACACTGACCAAATGGTCTTTCCGATCCTCCCCCGCCCTAGACCAAAGGAATCGACACATAATTTGCTCTAAGAAAATTTGTGGCTCCCACCGGAAGCTTTAAAAGAGAGAAAATAAATCGATGCTAGACAGAAAGGTTTGAACTAAAGTAATTCTACCCCCAACAGAGGAAATCCCTTCTACAAGGTTTGTACAGTGATGTTTCTCTTCCTAATGTGCCTATAATGCCCAACTTTTCCTTTCCTTTTTCTTGTTAGCCTTTTTTGGATCAATACATGGAAATTTAATTAATGAAAAGTATTGGCTTCTTTTAGGATTAAATATTAAAAAAATATATATATCCACAAAGTGGTTAATTTGTGAAACTTGCAAATATTATTTATGTATTTTTGTTCCATGTTTACACCTAAAAATAATAAGGTGTTATTTAGTAGTGGTGGCATGTAAACGAAATTATGATGACAAACTTGAGGACATTGTGCCATTTTATTCTACTATTTTAGACTACCATTAATAAGAACAGGACACTTTCTGTGGAACATAAGCTTTTGGCTTATGGTATTCTTTTTGTGGAGCAGAGGGAGTCAGTAGAGGAATAAATAAATCAAGAATTTTTCTTTCGAAAAATAAAAACGAAGAAATGTGAAAGTGGTATGGAATTTCCTTGTACAAAGTTTGAGGAAGTTCGTGTGTATCTCTTTGAGGTCCTCCAGGTTTTAATTAGAGATTTCAGTGTTAAGTTAATATCTGTTTCCCGTAGTGTTAATGGATGTTATGAAATTATAGCAGTCAGATATACTTCCTCCGTCCAAAATATAACAGCAAAATGATTTTTAGTTTTGTTCCAAAAAAATATAAGCTAACCGACTTTTGGAAGTATAAATATAAAAGTGACTCATTTCAGAAGTGGGTAAGTTATCTCCTTATTTTACCATTTTCAGCAAGTTGCTTTTATATTTTCGGATGGAGGAGTACTATATAAAATATCTGATTTGAAGTTTACTGTTAATAAAAAATAATGTCATGATTTGGGGTTTAGTAGTAGTGCATCTAGTGTCTCTGATTCGGGAGAATTTACTTTAAAACTTGAAGACATTTTTGATACATGTAAGGCTTATGATATCATAGCTGAAGCTGATCCTTTGTCTATTAATCTACTTACTTGATTAGTTGCTTTATGCGTTTAGGTTTATGCTCTTATGAATTGTGTTTCTTCCTTAACTGTGTTAATAATTTTATCAAATAATTCTATTGAAAATAAACTAAAAAATTAAAAATTAAATGAGCTCATATTTGCCAATTATACCTCAAGTTTAATATAGTATATTGTTTGACTGACAGGGTCCCTAGATTCCTACTACCAGGGGTTCGGAGCTCTCGTCTAAGAGATCGTCAAAAAGAAGAAAGAGAGTTATTAGTGAAGAAAGCATTTATTGAGGATATCTTAAATGAAAACAATATGTTAACCTATCTTCTTAAGAAAAAGTCCTCATACCAAGCAGTTCTATGGGACCTAGAATCACTGCCATCTTCAATTAAGGGATCTGACTGCATCGGCGTCGCTGTTACTGCCACACCAAGTGTAGATGTTAATACCAAGACTGATGATAATCAACAGATATTTAGCCAGAGCTTGTATATGGAATCTGTGAATGATTACGATGTGGATGATGATGATTTGTCATGCAATTTTCAAGTTGATTCTGGGGCATTACCTTGTGTAGCTTGTGGGGTTCTTGGTTTTCCTTTCATGTCAGTTATACAACCATCTAAGGAGGCATCGACGGATATTCTATCTTCAAATCATCATATGGTTCAAGATCGAGGAGTTTCACATCGTGCAGAGTCTAATTTCCCTTTGGTCCTCAACGGCATGGTTGATGTCTCTAATTCAGGTATTTTTTAAAGTGTTCACTTGGTTTGATCTGTCTGATGTTTCTGTTACAAGTAGTCTTTACTTTTTGTTTCTTTTTACATTTCTTTTTATGGTTCACTTGTCACATGGCTATTTCTGCTAATAATTTGGCAAGCAAACGCCATAGGGGTGGCAGATCATAAGGGGGAAAATTGCATTAACATTCTTGGCTTCTTGCAATACTTGATGTTTGTAAACTCTTGTTGCAGTGCCTCCCATTGGATGTTAGGGGTATGCACATAATTTACTTGATATGAAATATCCTTAAGAGTTAGTTGTTAGTTCTGACTTTTGACACCTCTTCATTGGGGTTCATTGCAAAGTTCATACTTCGTAGGTCTTCACTAATTTTGGCTGGTCAAATTAGCACTATGGGAAAGATTATTTGGTGCATGAGTGCTGCTAAGAAGTTTTTTACTATATTCACTGCCGATCAGTTTTTATATATTTATGCTTTTTTCTGGTCTCATCTGTGGCTGGAAAAAATTCTAGATTGCTGTTCCTCGCGTCATAACTTTATCTTAATAAGTAGAATTCTTATCTATCAAAATCCATGATATAGTTACCTGTTTTTCCATGGCCAAGAAAAAAAGAGAAGTTGCTGCTTTTCATTTACAAGTATGAAGCGTCTAGGAGTCCCAGGAGCCACCATATCGTATAAAACTATCACATATGAATATTTCCTACAAAAGTGACAAGAATTACATTTTGTTCCTGTTACGCAGATGGAATGGACAACAAAGTTTTAGCTCTCAAGGAAATAATATTTTCAGCATGTGAGAGGACTAACACAGTGTCCACAACACTGAAGTCTGGGGGAGAAATCAATTTTACAAAAGATTGTGCTCAATCCTCAGTGAATGCTATAAGTTTCTCCTCAGATACTGCCGATGAGATGAGACCGTCAAGCAAGTTAGTTCAGCATCCAAATGAAGCATATTCAACTCAAGAAACAAGCCAGTCTTTGTTATGTATGGCTGAGAGTCGGTATCTGGTCCCTGATGTTTCTCCTCCAAATGATCTACCCATTTCCTTAAGAACCAAGTTGGATGAGGGATCTAACACTTATCTAAGACCACGGATATTCTGTTTGGAGCATGCAATTCAAGTTGATGAGCTGTTGCATTCCAATGGTGGAGCAAATGTGCTTGTAATTTGCCATTCAGGTGAGGACATGCTTCTAGCCAGTGCAGACCAGTTACAAAACTGGCCAAAGCTCTAGTTTGGGAATATGCATATAAACATAACACACATTCATGAAATAACTTCCACTTGTTAAGTTAGTTCTTGGACTCTTGACAACCAAATATTTATGAGCATAAGCATAATGCAGTAGCCAGTAGGTAGTTAATATTGAAAAGTATATTTTATTGTATTAGAATGAACTTTTGTAAAAAGTATATGTCGCTATATTTTATTTAGAACTTTGAGGGCTATTTGATTACATTCATCAATATTTGTTTTACTTATCCAAAAAAAACAAACATTAATGTTTTGTTTTCCTGGGCAGATTTCCAGAAAATAAAGGCACATGCTGCAGCCGTTGCTGATGAAATTGGTAGCCCTTTTAACTATCAGGAGATTCCATTAGATAATGCATCTCCGGGAGACCTTAACTTGATCAATCTTGCAATCGATGATGAAGAGCAAAATTATTGTGGAGAAGACTGGACGTCAAAAGTGAAAATTAACTTGCAGCACTGTATCAAGCTTCAAAAAAAAAATCCATCTGAGAAACTGCAGCATGCGTTGACACTGGATGGATTATTCTTTGACACAGCTCCCAGCACAAGTGCCTTGAGCTTTAAGTGGCGATCCAGAAAATGTCGCTCAAAAAGGAGGAAATTAAATCAATCAGATCAAATCTACTCATCTGAGAGCACTCCAATCAAAAAGGACGAAGCCCTGGTAGCAAAGTCAGATGTACTAGTGGCTGAAAAAAATGTTGAAATGATTCAATATTCTAGAAGAAGGTTCAAGTCTAAGCATTCTTGTTCCACAGGAGCAAGTAAGACCTCTGGAGATCCTAGAAAGCTCCTTGAGCCTGTTGGTTGTGCAGATCCTGATAAAAATAGCAGAAAAATGATTGCAGCTGACCCTAGTAAAAATGAAAATGCAGGAATACTTTCTCCTGTCCGAGGCGTGTTAGTTTCTAGTGAGGCATCTGAGCAACTAAAAGAAAATATGTGCAGTGTGACACCCAGGAAGTGTGATGAGATTTCTGTTATTTCTGAAGTTGCAGATTCACCCAGAGTTGCTGTTCAAATTGCTGAAAACATTCAAGTTGCGAGAGAAAATCAAATTGCAGAAGAAATCAGCTCAGAAAATGAGATTTGCGAGATTGAAACTACTGATGATAAGCGACACAATATCCCGGACTGTGGAGATGCTTTAACAGAAGAGGTTTCTGGTTCTCTGATGCAGCACAGGATCAAGGTTGTTGAGAAAAGCAGTGAGAGGAATGAGAGATTTTATTCTGAAACTGCTGCAGGTTCGCCATTAATTGCTGTTCAAAGTGCTGAAAATGTTCTAGTTGAGAGAGAGAATCAAACAGAAGAAATTAGCTCAGAAAATGAGAATCTTGATCCGGAAACTGCAGATCATAACAGTGGGCAAAACGATATTCAGGATAATGGAGATGCTATTGATGAAAGAGGTCTCTGATTCCCAGATGCAGCATGGGATCAATGTTACTGGGGAAAATACTGAGAAGAATGAGAAATGTTATTCTGAAACTTCTGTTGGTTCACTTAAAGTTGCTGTTCAAACTTCTGAAATGATTCGAGTTGAAACAGAGATTCAAATTCCAGAAAATAACAGCTCAGAAAATGATATTTATGATATGGAAACTGCTGGTGATAATGGTGTGCAACACAATATCCAGGATAATGGAGATGCTTTAACAAAAGTGGTCTCTGATCATACTACCTCTGAGGTGTCGTGCGCTGATAACATTTCTGTGGGAAGTTCAGATGAGCAGACGGAGAAATCAGTCATGGAGAACTTTTGCACGAACGAGGCATCTGATGCTGCAAATTTGGATTGTGTGCAGCTCGATATAAATACTACAAATGATGCAAATAACATGAATACACATGCTTCAAGAAATGACACACTAGCGAGCGAGTCTAGTCCTGTTTCAGCAGAAGAAAGTCTTGAAGTTCCAACGGAGATCTGTGCGGCTGAGAAAATGCATAGTGCTGGGGAAAAATGTTCTTTACAGGATCAGAGAGAATTTGACAGAAGTAACTCCGAATCACAACCCAGGTCAGTTGCAAGAAATGCAAGGAAAAGAAAACGAGAAGCAGACCTGTTAGCAGAGGATGGATCTGTTTTTGATGGCTTTATTAAAAGTCCATGCGAAGGGTTGAGGCCAAGGGCTAGTAAAGATAAAACAGATATCGATACAAAGAGAACAGTGGAGAAGCCAGTAACGAAGAAATTGAGGAATTCTCTTGATGGTCCAAACAACCGCAAGAACAAGAAAGAAAACAAGGAGGCTTCTCTCAAATGCAACCTAGAGGGTTGTCGACTGGGTTTCCAAACGAAAGCTGAATTCCTCCTCCATAAACATAACCGGTGCCACCATGAAGGGTGTGGGAAGAAATTCAGCTCCCACAAAAACGCCGTTCGTCATCTACGTGTTCATGAAGATGACAGGCCTCTTAAATGTCCGTGGAAGGGTTGCACCAAATCATTCAAGTGGGCATGGGCAAGGACAGAGCATATACGAGTGCACACTGGGGAGAAGCCATACAAGTGCAAGGTTGAAGGTTGCGGCCTTACGTTCAGGTTCGTATCAGACTACAGCAGGCATAGACGGAAAACTGGACATTATGTCAACGTACAGGCCTGAAATGTAAATCTTTAATCCGACCGGTCGTGTACTTTCATGGTATCAGTTGTTAGGACTAATGGGCAGAGGGTTTGGCCTCAAGAATCATGTGTAAACTAGGGGATGTGATAATGTGACAATAGAGTTTTAGGGGTAGAATGGATCTTGTTTGTAGGTAGGCATTATTTGAATCATCTGAATGCAATGGTGGTTAACGGTTAACCACCAATGGGCCATTTGGGTTGTGTTGGATTGCAGTTTAATTGAAACGTTTTGGTCAGATTTGCATAATCAACTGTTTGTGGCTGCATAATTGGCAGCACTGCAAAATGGATATGAATTGTGCAAGGTGATTTTAGAAAAATAAATGACCCATGGGAAATAAATTTTGGATTGGATTTTGTAGGGGGGTGACATGTTATGGGTATGTAGAATGTTCAACAATGCTACACTATCACACAAGAGTTACATAATATATCACATACACATACATATTGCGAGTCATTGCCTGACATGTGGGTTCGCAATATGTGTATGTGATTTTTTTTTGTAATAGTGGCATTATTTTAGAATGTTATCGTTTAACAAAATATTGGATAGCCACCTCACCGGTAGTGAAAGAAAAGGATATGGAAATTAAGTTTGGATGGGATTCGTAGGATGTGACATAAATATTATATATGGGTATATAGCTTCTTGTTGTTGAAAAAAATAATTATTCCTAGGATAAAAATATGACTTTTTACGCATATTAAGAAAGATGATAAAATGACAAAATTGTTCATATTTAAATTTTCATTTAATTGTATAATATGCATAGAGAATAGAAAATTAACAATTAATAATAAGAGTATTATAGGCAAAATATTAAAAAAAATAAATTATTTAAAATAAGTAAACATTAACTTGGGACTACTTAAAATAGTAATAAAGTCTTTATCCTGGGACGGGGAAGTATTAGAGTGCCAACATAGAATATGATATAATAATTGGGTCCTGTGCCCTAAGGTCACATGTTAAATACGGAAAGCAAGTATTGAGCACTAAATTCAAGAGATGAGGTGTAAGACCCCAATTTATTATAAATAAAATTAAAATTTTCTCTATTCATTATTCTAAATTAATAAGGTGTTAATTTGATATAATGCTTTGGTTATAGGTGAAATGTGCAAATTTTATAAAATAAGCAAGTAGGTTATAAAATATTCCTTTTGTAGAAGAATATTCGTTTGCTCGTGGAATATTCATTTTTATCGGGAATATCTGTACGACGGCGCAGTCAATTGTGGGCCCCATAACGGAATAACTGTCGGATGAAGAAAATGACAAAGTTTGAGTTTTATAAATAACAGCGTAATTGTTACCGTTAACACTGTTAGAATACTTGGTGGTTAAAATACAGTAATACGCGTGGTTGCACAGTAGCACACGGTATTATACAGTATTGTTGAATTATTGATTCGTACGTAAGAAGGCACTACTCAATAATTGTTACAGTAGTTACTGTTCAATATTTTATTTTATTGATTCAATAATTGCTGCGTTGATATTTTATATTATTGTTGTTTCAATAATTGTCACTGCACAATATTTCCCATATCAGATCAATAATTCATAATATTTGAATAATATTATTAGATAGCATTATTGGCAATGTCTAAAAAGTTCTGTCAATGAGAGGTTTGGTCACCTAATTGCGCGCCAGTAAGGAGAAATCCTTATCGAAAAGCCTCCTCTTTCTTGGGAATGGCCTGGTTGTCATAATTGTGATTCTGTAATATTATTTGTGAATAATTAATTATTAATTTATATGATAAGAAAATATTTATTTGATGCAGATATAAATGATGGATTTATTTATTTTATGTGGTTATAATTGAAGGAATTAATGTTGATATGTTTTATCAGTATTTTTTTCGGAATGGAGGTATTAAAAATCAAATCAGTATTTTTACGATATATTGTGTGAGTTATAATTTTTAATCTGACCGTTGGATCGTTGTGATTTTTGGATATGTTATACATATATAAGTTGAGTATATGTCCATAAATTTTGAACCATTAAAAATGAACGAATGATTTCTTATGAATTTTAAGATGTGACTGGTTCATAAACTGTTGAAGTTTCTGAATTTATCATTTTGGTGGAAAATTCTAGAATGTGTAGGCCCCACTTGTGGTTGGTGAAGAAATGTGCTGAATTTTATTTCAAATGTGGTAGGTGGCAATAGTAGCAGGTAAAGCCATCAGGTAGCAGGTCAAGTCTACTTCGGCATGCTAGCATTTTTCTATAAATAGAGGGCTAAGTTAGAATTGAAAATCACACCAGAAACATAAACTTTCTCTCTTTCTCTCTCTATATTATCGAGAGTATTTTGTGAGTATTTAGATACTTTGAGAGTTGTTGTTCAGTACAAGTTTTATTCAGCATTACTTCCGACCTTTCATTCTGAAGTACTGTTTCTTTGAGGTAAGAGATGTTATTTTCTTCTTAAATGATATTATTTTCTTCAATATCATTATGCCGAAATATTGGTGAACTTTTTAATAAAATTTGGAACTTTTTGTGTCGGGGTTACTATTCACATATACGGCACTATTCACATATACGGCAATATTCACGAATACGTCACTATTTACCGAAAAATAAAATTTTCTTCTTTTTGTCCAAGATGTCTATTATGGTTACTATCTTTGATTGTATCCATGTTTTTATCTTTATTTTTGAATTCTACTTCATAATTGGTTATTATGAAGTATTATTGATCTTGGATAAACTGTTATACAAATATCTAATATTTGTCCTTCTGTCTCACTGGATTCGTTTTCTTTAAAATATTTTTCATTATCCTCAGTCTTAAATGATGATATTATTGAATATCTTTGGCCCGTAGTGCAAAGATGAACAGATGTTGAGATGAACATGACTGACTGGTGATATAAATGAATATCTTTGGCCTGTAGTGCAAAGATGAATGATTATTTGATGAATATCTTTGGTCTGTAGTGCAAAGATGAATATTTGAGTAAAGATGTATATTGATTGATGTTACAGGAATAAAATATTGATGATGGACTTTTAAATCTTAGAAGATAGTAGAATTCATTCTCTACGTGACTCTTCTAATGGATTGCTGTTTCCAGCTGCATTTTTTGATCTAAAACTTGTTGTCTATTATATTCTATCAGATTTTTCCCTGTTGAAGACTAATGATAATTTGTTGTATATTATCTTAGTCATAATATTCTTTACTGGGCTAGTTGATCTCACCCTTTTCCTTTTTGTTCCATTTTTCTTCTCAGGAGGTGAGAACATAGCAGGATCGAGTCGGGGTATAGAGTGATGGTTCTAGAAAGATGTTTTAGCAGTCCTCACTATTTCTGTAAAATAGGTGTATGAATAATTGTAATGAGGACTTATTTGAGTGTTGATATTGTCTAGAATACAATATTTGTATTTAAACTCACAGTATGTGTTGTCGTATTTTGCACGATAATTGTATTATTGAAATTGTAGTTTGCTTTCTGTACCATGTATTTGGCGACTCAGAATGGGTGTTGTATACCTATTTTGGGGGTGTCACAGTTAGTATCAGAGCTTAGGGATATGGTCTCTGGCGGAGATCGGGGAATAGAACTAGGAGGGGAGAGATGAGTAAATCCTTCGCTAGTGTGTCCTATCTAAGCTTTTTTGTTGATCGGTCATAATATAGGGATATTATGTGATATGTTAATTTGTTTAATTAACCCTTGTTTTATGGCAGTATTTAAGAATGACTGCTGAGAACGTTAACAATGGAGTGTATGAGACTGTGGAATAACCTTTAGTCACAAACCAGGAGAACGTGCAACAGAAAGGCAATATTCCTCCTATAAACAACGCTACCGAGCAAACGATGAATGATGAATGTTTAGGAGCTTTTTGCAGTTCATGCAAAATCAGACGAGGGAGACTCGTGTACAAAATACGGGTTGAAATGATAGCAACGCCCGGTTTGTCGCAGCCAAGCAGTTCAAGGAGTTGGGACCACCAGATTTCTGGGGAAAGCCCGATCCGATTAAGGCGAAAATGTGGGTCAAATAAATTACCAAGATATTCAATGTCTTGGGATGCGCGAAGGAATAGAAGATTTCATTCGCCACCTTTATGTTCCGTGGAGAGGCAGATTACTGGTGGGAATCGTGAAGCGTACCCAGCTAGCCGCACTCAACATGTCTTGGGAAAGATTTTAGAAACTGTTCAATGACAAGTACTTTCCAGTAAGTATTCGTCATATGAAGGAGGTAGAGTTTATTAGACTAGAACAAAACAACATGACGGTTTCTCAATACGAGGTGAAGTTCGCGGAGTTATCCAGGTTTGCACCTATTTGGTAGAAAATGAAGAACGTATGACGCAGATGTTTCTGAGAGGTCTAAAACCCGAGATTCGTCAATACCTTATCTCTCATAAATTTTCTCTGTATTCAGATGTTGTCAACATGGCTCAATTATTAGAGCGATATAATGAGTATACTCAACCGAGGGATCACAACCAGGGTCATACCGGTGACAGCAGTCATCGGAGCGATGATAACCAGCAAGGAAATGAGGAACGTATGACGCAGATATTTCTGAGAGGTCTAAAACCCGAGATTCGTCAATACCTTATCTCTCATAAATTTATCTGTATTCAGATGTTGTTAACAGGGCTCAATTATTAGAGAGAGATAATGAGTATACTAAATCGAGGGATCACAACCAGGGTCATACCGATGACAGCAGTCATCAGAGTGATGATAACCAGCGAGGAGGGAAGAATACGGACAAAAGCGGTAACCACTCGAGTGCTAATCGTGGCCATGATAATAGAAGAGGTGAGTCTAGTGGAAATTTCAAAAAAAAGGAGATTTAACAATGACGGGAAGACATCAGCAGCAACACCAGCATCAACTGTTGCTAGGGGAGGAGAACGACCACCAGGTCGTGTGTTATAAATACGGGAAAGAGGAACATATCAGCCCAAACTGCCCACAACAATCCAAGGTATGTTATAACTGTGGAAAGGAGGGTCATATAGCCCGAGAGTGTTCTGTATCAAAACCAAGTTTAGCGGGGGTGGTGACTCTAAGGGTTGTCCCGGATAAGTCAAAATCAACGGTTCCTGGAAGAGCATTTGTTGTGACTGGCCAAAACATGAGGAACCCGAACGAGGTGATCACGGGTAAGCTAATCTTGAATTCTTACGAATTTTATACCTTACTAGATACTGGTTCTACCCATTCTTTTATCTATCCTACTTGTGCTCAACGTTTAAACTTGACTCCGGAGAAATTAGACTTTAACTTATCTGTTGAAACTATGTTGGGTGAAACCTTCGTTACATCTACAGTTTATAAATCTTGCTTGATCCAAGTTGACAGTATCACATTACCTGTTGATCTTATCTCTTTAAAGATACTTGCTTTTTATGACGCCCCCAAAATAGGTATACATCACCCATTTTGAATCGTCAATAACATGGTACAGAAACAACTACAACTTTATTAAAACAATACATAAATTGTGAGTTTAAATACAAATATTGTCATCTAGACAATATTCACACCCAAATAAGTCCTCATTACAATTATTGATTATTTTAAAAAAATGGTGAGGACTACTAAAATAACTTCCTAGGACCTTCATTCCATACCCCGACTAATTACTTGCTACATTCTCGCCTACTGAGAAAAAAATGGAACAAAAAGAAAAGGGTGAGCTCAACTAGCCCAGTAAAGAATATTATGACTAAGATAATATAGAATAAATTATCGTTAGTCTTCAACAGGAAAAAATCTGATAAAATACAATAGATAACAAGTTTCAGATCAATATTCACAGCGAAAATAATAATTCATAGAAGAGTTACGTAGAGAATGAAATCTACTATAATCTATGAATTTAAAAGTCCATCATCATTATTTTATCCCTATAATATCAATCAATATTCATCTTGAATCAAGTATTCATCTTTGCACTACAGGCCAAAGATATTCATCAGTTGGTCATGTTCATCTCAACACTTGTTCATCTTTCCACTACGGGCCAAAGATATTCATCAAAAAATCATTAATCTTTGCACTACATGCCAAAGATATTCAGTAAAATCATCATTTAGGACTGAGGATGATGAAAAATAATTTAAAGAAACGAATCCAGTGAAACAAAAGAACAAATATTAAGGACTCGTACTTTAAATAATCTGAGTTCAAAAATACTTCATAAATAATCAGAGTGAAGAAAAATTCAAGAATAATCAAAAAATGGATACAATCAAAGCTAGTATCCATAATAGATATCTTGGACAAAAACAAAAATTTAATTTTTCTATGAATAGTGCCGTATTCGTGAATAGTAACCCCGACACTGAAAGACAATAATTTCACAGGAAAAATCTTTCCAATATTCCATCATAATGATATTGAAGGAAATAATATCATTTATAAAAAAATAATATCCCTTACCTCGAAAAGAATAGTACTTTTGGCTGGAATATCAGATATAACGTTAAAGGAACTTGCACCGTATAGCAACACTCAAAGTATCAAAATACTCACAAGAATACGCTCGATAATATAGAGAGAGAAAACTTCAGTTTCTGATGTGATTTTCAATTCTAACCTAAGCACCTTATTTATAGGAAAATGCTTAGAACATCAAAGCAGAAAATTTAATAGAATATTAATATATATATATATATATATATATATATATATTAAATTCTTACGCATACATAATCTGATTCAAAACATCAACCACCAAGAGTGACCCACCTCACCTAAATAAAAAAAAAACGTTTTTCTTATTAAAAATATTTAAAGCTTCAAAAATTAATTATTCTGAAACTTCAGAACTTCAATAATTCATAATAAATAGCTTTTTATCAGAAAAATTCGAACCTTATGTCTTTTCTATAGGAAATTTCATTCTCTACAACTTTGTAAGTTTAAGGTTTTCCAAATTCCAAACAGAAATTGACCGAAATCCACAAACGGGCAATTTTACAGGCTATAATCAAATTTCAGTCAAGAAATGGACCCACAGACATGTTTAACATGTTTTAAACAACTTTTGCAATAAAAATACTATTCCTTCTCATATATTCATATATCTCACATTCATTGTAAAAAATTCACCATTATTATATTATTAAAATATAATAATATATTTAAATGAATTATTTTATCAGAAAAGATAAAATATCAAGTTTTTAACAATTGTCACTTTAAAATTTTCTCCATCTATATCCACATAAAATGAATATTTTCCTTATCATATAAATCAATAATTAATTATTCACAAATAATATTACAGAATCACAATACTGGCAACCAGGCTGTTCCAGGAAAGAGGGGTCTTTCCAATAAGGATTTCTCCTTACTGGCGCGCAATTAGGTGATCAAACCTCTCCTTAGACAGAACTTTCTAGACATTGCCAATAATGTTATCTACTAATATTATTCAAATAATATGAATTATTGATCCAATATTGGAAAATATTGTGTAATGACAATTATTGAAATAACAATAATATAAAATATCAACGTTGCAATTTTTGAATCAATAAAATCAAATATTGAACAATAATTACTGTAAAAATTATTGAGTAGTGCCCTTCTTACGTAAGAATCAATAATTGGTGCAATACCGTGTGCTACTGTGTTTTAACCACCGGGTATTCTAACAGTATTAACAGTAACAACTACGCTGTTATTTATAAACAACTTATATTTGCATTTTCTTCATCCAATCGCTTTTCGTTATGGGGCCCACACAAGGCTGCGCTGTCGTACGAATATTCCACGATCAAACGAATATTTTCCGACAACAATGAATATTTTATAACAACTTGCTTATTTGAAATATTTGCGTATTTTACCCATAACTAACCACATTATCATCAACCCTTACTATTTCAAAATAAGAAATAGAGGAAATTCAATTTCATTTATAATAAGTTGGGGTCTTACACTTTTGATGTGATTTTAGGAATTGATTGGTTAACCACTCATCATGCCAAAATTGATTATTTTCGTAAGGTTGTTAGTTTTCATATTCCTAACCAACCTGTTATGCGAATTCAAGAAACTAAACCACTAAAATCAGTCACTGTCATATCGAGCCACAAAGCTATTCGTTTATTAAAAAACGGATGTCAAGCTTTCTTAGCCCATGTTATGGATTTGAACAGAGACAAATCAGATTTGGATAATATTTTTGTTGTTAGAGAATTTCTTGATGTATTTTCGGAAGAACTTCCCGGTCTACCCCCAGAACGTGATGTTGAATTCTTTATTGACCTTGAACCAGGTATAAAGCCCATTTCTAAATCCCCATATTGAATGGATCCTATTGAACTTCAGGAGTTAAAAGTCCAACTGTAGGAGTTATTAGACATCGGTTTCATTCATCCTAGTACATCTCCTTGGGGTGCTCCTGTTTTATTTGTAAAGATGAAAGACGGGAGTATGCGACTTTGTATTAACTATCGAGAATTGAACCATGTCACCATCAAGAATAGGCATCCTCTACCTAGCATTGATGACCTGTTTGACCAGTTACAAGGAGCATAATTCTTTTCAAAGATGGATCTTCGTTCTAGATATCATCAGCTAAAGATTAAAACTAAGGATATTCCAAAGACGGCCTTCAGAACTCGGTACGAGCATTATGAATTCCCAAGGTTTCTATGGATTTCGTTACGGGTCTTCCCAAGGTTTCTCAAGGTATAGATGCGATTTGGGTTATTGTTGATAGATTAACCAAGTCTACTCATTTCTTGCCTATACGTGAAACTTATTCCCTTGAACGTCTTACTCGTGTAGACACTCAAAATTTTCTGCACTCCTATTCCTAACATTGCAGGAGGGTAGATTTGTCTTTTGGAGATAACCCTGAAAGATAACTTACATCCATACCGGATACTACCGAAAGTTTAGCTCCAACCCGGAACACAAATCGGGAACATCATCTCAAATCTGGAACACACACCAGGAGTGTCATTTCCAATCTCGGAGATAACCCCGAGATACGCAGATCAAAAGACCGGCAACAACACCGGAGAGGACAGTCCTGTCTCGGCTGATAACACCGCGACGTTTAGTTCCAGTCCCAGAGACAACACTGGGAGTAGCAACCCATCCTTGGTGATAACCCCAAGGGATACCATTGCAGTTTTGGCGATAACCTGGAAATGCTTGTTGCAAACACATGCAATCAGCTTCAATCCAGATGACAGTGAGACATACAAACAAGCAGTTCAATCTCAGATGTAATGTAACGATTGAGAAATTTGTAATTTAAATTTAAATATTTATTGAATTAAATAAATATTTTACTTAATTTATTTATTGAGGAAATAAATAATGGGTGAATTGTGGTGAATTAATTTAGTAACTAAATTGATTATTGTTAATTAAATTGTGTATTGATAATTTTGTCTGAAGGATTTAATTTAAATAAATTAAATAATGTGATGTGTCTAATTTATTAATTAAATATTTATTAATTAAATTAGATATATAATTATTTATTAATTATAAGTATATGTATAATAAGATTATAATTATTATTAATTATTCTTGTTATAAGTTATTTGAATTAATTAAGTTAATAGTGTGACAATTGGAAACTTAATCATATAATTATTATTTAAATAAACTAGTTGGGAGAGTTTTTGGTTAGGCAAACATGGCCTTATGGCCTTTGGCATTATTTCAACTGACGCGTCTGTTTGATCTTTAACTGAAAGACTACGTGGGGGTAGTGGCCATGTTATTTCTACGCATTCTTCTTCTTCTCTCTTAAGGCTAGTATAGAACAGAGAGGGTTTGGAGTGTAAAACACAGTTACTAAATTAATAATCAAGGATTAAGGTATAATTCATTCTTAAATTTTCAAGTTGTAGTTTTATTTAGGTTCTCTATAAATTGGGTTTTTATGGATTTGTTGTTTAAGTGTTATGTTATGGTGTTGTAGAATCTGTTATTATCAATATATATATATATATATATATATATATATATATATACACACACACACACACATAATTGTTGATTTCCATATCACATGAAATTGGATTTGAGGAAGGAAAATCACAGTGTTTGTGTTCTTGTGATATGGCCATAGATAGTACCAAGTTTCTTGTTCAATATGTGTAGTAATCTGTAAATTTATGCTTGCATATGGTAGTCCATTGAGATACGACCATAACAAAATTTGAATGGAATGATTTGGTAAGGAAATGAGTTCACAGTGATGATTTTCGAACAAACTATCAAAAATGGAGTTTTCATAAGAAAACATGAAAATTGATAAATTAAAATGGTTTTAGTTGTGTTAATTTAGTATTTGTACGCTTGGTGAAGTTTATGTGTAATTTGCATAAGTTATACATGTTAATTGGTGTTAGAAATTAAGATTTTGAAGCTTGGTTTTGTTCTGGTTATGGGTGTTCTGTAATTCGGCGCCCCAGCGCTAAATTTCACGCCCTAGGGCCATTGTTCGCGCCCCAGCACCAAGAACATGCTAGTAGTTCGCGCCCCAGTGCTGGAACTCGCACCTCGGCGCCACTGACTCGCGCCCCGGCATGAGAAATGTGGTCTGGGTTGGACAGTTTTGACCTCCTGTAGTAAAATGGCCATAACGTTTGCATACGAACTCCGATTGAGGTGATTCAAGATGATTCGGAAAGAGGACGATTAGAACTATAACTTTTATTTTTTAAGATTCTTAATTTGAAATTGTTATGAAGGGTAAAAATGGCCATCTTTAGGACTGTTATGTATTTGGAGCCAATCGGAGGGCGTCGGGATGCGCGAATGCAAGTGCAATCCTTCAGGTGTTAGTATAACTTAATGATAACATGTTGGACATGTAATAGGATGTTGTATCAAGTTTTTAATGTGTATGTGGTGCAATGACATGATCACTTAAGTAGTTGTGATAAAGCTAAAAAGTAATGTTCATGAAAGATGCGATGTTATTTAAACTTAAACTTAGTTAGTAGCTATACTAAAAGTAAGAAAGCAACTCATGAAGGTAATATTAGTGTAACTAATGTGTATTGTCAATATATATGGTATGTATAGGACTTGGGGTGAACGTGAGTAGTGATTGTTTAACCTACGCACGAGGCAAGTTCTCTAACCCTACTTTTATAATTGTGCAAGTTCTAAATCTTATCTCTTTACAATTGAGCAAGCTTAACCTATCTTGCGTATGTTTGTACAAGCTTATGTAACCTAATTCGTTACATTGAGCGAGATTTAGTTTCCTAATTATTATTCAAAGCATATAATGTTTTAATACCTTGATTCAAGGGAGATTGTTTTAACTCTTCTATAGCGCTTTGCATGTATATCATGATTACTCAATTATATATTATTGTTATTCAATCTTTGACGTTGATAACCTTGTTCAAAGCTTTATCGTTGTATTAAACCTTCAAGTAGTAAGCAAACCTTTATTGATTGAATTAATCTATATTCGAATAGTGTTCTAAAATTCTAGAAACACTGATAAGTTAGTTCCAAACTAAACTTTCTTTAGTGAGAAAATTCTAAATCCAAACTGAGACGAACAACCCTAACATAGGAGATTTTGTACGTGTAACGTTTAGATGTTTGTGCACAACACATGGTACAAAGGGTTGATCCCCCTAAGTACGATAAGAAGGGTCCGTATAGTATAAATGACTGTTAAGGTTGGGTAATAATACCTAAGTACCGGGGACATAGTTTGTGGTCTTAAGACCCTCAGATAATTAAAGTTCGAACTTGTTTTCTAGTTTGATTTGTAGAACAAGTTCCTTTTTGTTCAGCTTTCGTTGTTCACTTTCATGCTATTATCATTGCTATGTTCTATATTAGTGAGCATTTGTTTGCTCACTCTTGCAATTAACACTGCAGCTAGAGTGGAGAAAGTTGATGAGCCGTCGACTAGCAAAGGAAAGGGCAAGATGTCCAAATGATGAAGACTTATAATAATTTTGTGTTTTATGTTTTAAGACTTGTTTTAAATATGTGATGTATTCTGCAAACTGATGTAATAAGTTTTAAGGTTAGATTACCTGGGATTTAATTTGAAATGATGATGTAACCCTTTAACGGGAGAGATTATTGTTTAAATTATTCTAATTATGTCTTTGTCCCTTATTATGGGTAGTTAGATATAATAGTTTTTGATAAGTGAGCACCAAATCCTGTGGGAATAGAGTACCTGGATTTGGGGGTGTCACATGTAACCCTGAGTAACGTCTGCTTTCAACTTAAACCGGCGATAACCCTGGTGAGGAGTTAACACGTCATCTTACTGTCTCAACAAGATGATATCACAACATACCAACAAGTGGTCCAATCTCAGCTGTAACCCTGAGCAACGTCTACTTTCAACTCAAATCGGTGATAACCCCAGCAAGGAGTCATACACCATCTTGTTCCTTCGACAAATGGTACATCGTCTCAACATTTCATACATACATACATACAACAATATCCTACAAGAGCCGAGGATTGACAATCCCAAGTGACTATTACGTGTGGCAGTACTTTGGATAGAATTTGAAGCTTGAAGACCATGGGCATAGACCCCTTTTCCTGACTTCGTACAACCTCTAATCCATGTCATTACGTAACTCTCAACACAAACAATCCGAAGAAGTACAGATATACTTCGTTCGGATGCTTGGATTGAAGTTCTGCAAGTTCAAGCGGACATTACAGTGCACGACTGCACGTACTACGAGACGACGGGACCCGCGAGGCTCAGATCCACCACGACCAGTCGCAGGTACAACTGCGGCTGCCGCAGGTGTACCTATGGCCACCAGTCTATAAATATAGTCTGAGGGGTCAGCCATTTAAAGGGAGAAAGAGAAGGAAAAAGGCAAGGAAGCCCTGTCTATTTTGCTCTGCATATACATCTTTTGAGTGTTTCCTCTTCTTTAAACACTAGTTAGCTCACATATAGATACTTTTTATCCGGCGGGAGCTGAGTGTTTATCAATTTAAAGTCTAAGAAGTCTACTTTGGCAGCCCACTATAAGCCTTCTTACATTCTATAAAGTCTCTTTCTCATATATCACACACTGTTGTACACGTTGATAGTCGTGTGAGTGTGTTTGCCCGGACTTCGGTCCGTGGTTTTCATTTCTGTCTGTATATATATATATATATACTAATATATGTATATATTTCATATATATGGACTAACATTATCGAGTTATGCCTCGATTGAGCCTAGACTTCGGTCTGGAGCGTTTATCTGCTTTTATATATATATATATATATATATATATATATATATATATACTTATATATATAAACTATGGTCAGACTCTGTCTGATGAGCCTGGATTTTACATCCGGAGCATTTAATTGCTTTTGTATATATATATTTATATATAATTGCTGTCAGACATATCCGATTAGCCCGGATTTTACATCCGGTGCGTTTACTCACTTTTATATATATACATATATATAATTGCTGTCGGACATATCCGATGAGCCCGAATTTACATTCGGTTCATTTACTGCTTATATATATATATTTATATTTCTGTAGGCCTGGAGTCTACTTCATGGCCTTTTACAACTTTATTTACATTCTGTCCTGCCTAGAGTTTACTTTGTGGTAGTTGATCGCTTTTACAGCTTTATTTACATTTCCTCCCGCCTGGAGTTTACTTCGTGGTGGTTGATCATGTTCATATATATATATATATATATATATATATATATATATATATATATATATATATATATATATACACCACTTTTATATATTTATATTTCCGATCCCCCGTGGAGTTGCTTCGTGGTGGTTGATCCAGTCTGTATATATATATATATATATATATATATATATATATATATATATATTTACAGCTTTTATATATATAATTGCTTACTGCTTTCCATACAAATTACAGTATCATGTGAGCCTAGGAATCATGTGATCACAGGTTCAGTTTACTGAATCTAGATTCGGTTCCCATGATAGACATTTTTTAGCTGTAAGCAGCTTGTACATTATTTTACAGTGTCTGAGTTTCCTTGGATGGATGTCATGCCCATAAGGAGTTCGGCACTGCTGTATATTATTTTCTCGAGGATGCTTCACATCTCGAAAATAAAAGCAAACAAGCCGAACATTTAATAAAATGGAAGTATGAAAAGGTCTCTATTCCTATTGAGCACAGGGTTTAAAAAACCTCTTTTATAAAACTTCATTGCTATATCTTGGTTAAAACTGAATTTTTTCTATAAAATTCAAACCTTATGTATATAGGTGCGAACGAGGCCTCGCACTACTTTTAAATAAATTGGACATTGATCCACACACACACACATTCATATAACAATTTCTTTGAAGAGTGGTGGTCACCGTGGTAACACGGATGTCGGGGGGTGCCTAACACCTTCCCTCTGCATAATCAAGCCCCCAAACCCTTAATGAATCTTGGTTTCACAGACCCGTTTAGCAGTGTCAAATCACTGGGTCAATGTGCTAACCTTTTCGGTTGCGTTGGTGCAGCCAGTTAAATACACCAACTGACGACTCTTAAAGTCAATCGTCGACATTATACATGTCGGACCTTTTTTACTTGTTTTTTTAAACAAATCTCACATTAACATGAGAACACCAAAGAACAAGTAACTAAAAGGGACACAAAAAATCTCGATGTCGACAGGTGGCGACTCTGCCGAGGACTCCAGTAAGAGGGCTTAAGCCGCTATTACAAGCTTTTCAAAATTGTTATATGCTTATGTGTGATTGTTACATTTATATTTCTGATGAATGTGTACGAATGCATCTTAATTATTGCACTGCTAAATATCTATTTGTCATATTAGTGCTTCACACATGTCATCATTTTGCATAAACGGTGAGACACGTTGTATGTGAATGTATATTGTGTGGTCCCTCCACCAAGAGGCTATCCTGTCGGTGTTTGATTACTGGACCCGTGGGAAGAATAATTCCCCGGGGCTCAGGAAAGGCACCACTCAGATTCGCTCCAGTTGAAAGATCGAATTAACTTCCAGTCGAGTAGATTGCGATGATCTGAGAACCTTCATGCCGAAAAGCCGCGAGAGTAACCCTAATATAGGTCAACCTCTGATAAACCAAACGCGGAGGAAAGTCTCTTCATACTTTCCATTTTCAATTACTTATAAAAGCATTTACTTGTAATTTTATTCCATGTTCATCCATATGTAATGGAAAATATGAAGAATATCTGTGCATGACATGTTATCAATTAAAAAACCGGTTTTGCAGGACAAATTCCTAAAACGGACATGTTATGATAACATTTACATTACCCTAAGACTAACTACGTAAGTCTTTTGTAGGGAAGCAGTTGGGCCTGTTACCCGCTCAAAATCCAAAAAGGCCACAAGCCTACAACCAATCATGTCTTCTTCCGAACAGTCTAATCATGTTTCCCGAGAAGAATTTGACGGATTGAGTAAACAAATCACAGACTTGGCTGTTCTACTAAAAGAATTACACCAGTCTACTCAGGGTACGAAGATACCTACACATACAGAACCCTTTACACAAGGAGTTCAAGGTCTGGAGAAAATAATTCCAGAACATCAATTGGATACAACCAACAAAGACACTGAAGGCACCCATCTCCAAAGAGATCCAGACAACGGTGACATCAGGAAGAAAGTCCTTCAAATGGAGGAAGCCATTCATGTTCTCAAAGGGATTGGAACTCATGACAGTGTTTCATATACAGACCTTTGCATATTCCCTGGTGTTCATTATCCGAAGAAATTTAAAGCCCCTAATTTTGAAAAGTATGACGGATTAAGGGATCCTTATACACATTTAAAAGTGTTCATCGGAGAACTCGGATCTTATGCTGAGAATGAAAAGTTCATAATGCAGTTATTTCAGAAATATTAGTTGGGAAGAGTTGGCCCACGCCTTCCTCACTCAATACAGTTTTCAATCTCAGATGGCTCCTGAACGATACCAAATTACCAAAGTCAAGAAACAGTCTAATGAGTCATTCAGAGAGTATGCTCAAAGGTGGAGGCGCCTTGCTGCTCAAGCTATTCCTTCCATGACAGAATCAAAAATGGTCATAACTTTCATAGATATACAGGAAGCTCCTTTCTATAAAAGAGTTCTACCTAGTATTGGCAAGCCATTTCTGAAATGATCAAACACGGTGAGATGGTTGAAATGGGATTGAAGTCTGGTAAGATTCAAGACCTAGCCGCTCTTAAAGCTGTTGCTGAGCACATCCAGTCCATATCTTATGGAAACAACCCCAGGAGGGTCCATAAAATGAAAGAGGAGGATGTTTCCTTGATACTACAAGGACAAAAATGCAATCCAAGCATGCCTATGCAGAGGAAAAACTATTCCCTTTTTCCAGCACAATCTTCAAACCCTCCATTGCCTAAAAGTGGAGAAGTGAAGTGGCCTCGAACGTTCACACCCTTAGGGGACTCACTTGAGAATATTCTTGCTCTTCTGACTGCTCAGAGGAAAATTACACATCTTCTTCCACCAGCCAACCCTAATGGGAAGGGTTTTAATACTACTCGGAAGTGTGCTTACCATGCCGGGACACCCGGACATGATACTCAAGATTGTTGGGCCTTGAAGCATAAGATTCAAGATCTAATAGACAATGGTGAGATCGTGGTCACTAAACCCGATCAACCTCATGTTCAAGACAACCCTCTTCCTCAACACAAAGAAGAAGAGGTCAACAGGATTAGTTGGAGCACTGGACATGGTTCCAATTCTACTGGTGAATCATCCCAACCCATTAAAGACGGTGTTGACAAATGAGATTATGCAGAGTTCTAGTTTACCATGGAACAAAAAATGAAAGCTCTTTGCAAACAAATTGAGCAATTGGCAGAACTGGTGACCCACCATCATCAAGTCACACGCCAATTAATCAGGTAGGAGCACGTCTATCTCCTTCCATTTGTTATGAATGCTTCATCAACACCTTCATAAAGTAAAGCTATAGGAGGATAAGGTTGCAAAGCGTGCAAGTGCTAAAGCCCGTCGGGATTTCGCCAATAAAAGGGAATTCACCTATTTAGGCCAATCTATGGAGGAGATACTTCAAATATTGATCAACGAAGGAAGAATCACATTCCTTCTACCTCCAATCAATCCCCACTCAGGGCGGTTCAATCCTAATGAAATGTGTCAATATCATTCACATTCTCGCGGTCACAGCACAAAGAATGCTGGGCACTCCGCCATCTCATTCAGAATCTTATTGATAGCGATTTCCTGCAAATAGCGAATGATTACACTGTGCAACTTAAGGGTGGAAATGCATGCCCTACCTAATGGAAGGGATCAGTAGCAGTTATATCCGAAGTGGATGATGAGACTATCAAAGTATTTCCCATACAACCAATTCATCTCAAAGGAGCTGACAATCCTTCGAAAGTGGATGCACCAGAGCCAATTCCTTTACCTTGCAGACTACAACATCCTTTTGTCAGCTTACACAAAGTTCCATGGAATTATGGAGAAGCTAAAGGATCCACGTCTCATACTACTGCTACAGTGTCAAAAGAAAATCCACTGTACCTTCCTCAACGGGTTATCAAGCCTACTTGCGAAGCAAAGGGGAAGTTGCCCATGGAGAAGATTGAAAAATTCCTCCGTACTATGGGCCATAATGAAGCCAAAGTGGTTTTAAGCTTGCGAGAAGCTCCACACCAGATTTCAATTCTGGTCCTAGTTTTCTCTTCCGAGGAGCATCGAAAGATCTTGCTAAAGGTTTTGGAAGAAGCCTACCTGCTAAATCAGTTAATGTAGAGAAATTTCATCATTTGGTTGATTACATTTTCAACAGCAATGTGATATCCTTCACTGATGACGACATACCTCATGAAGGGACCGGTCATTACAAACCACTGCACATCGCAATATTGTCTTTCGGGTACATGCTAGCTAGAGTATTGATAGATGGAGGTTTATCTCTGAATATCTGTCCTTATGCCACCTTGGTGAAGATGAATATCAATCTCAATCGAATCCAAAGTAGCCATATGATCATCCGAGCTTTTGATGGATCTCGACGAAATTCCATTGGAAAGATTGAATTGCCAATTGAGATTGGTCCTAATACATTCAACGTATCCTTCTACGTCCTCAAGATAGATTCAGGATACAACCTGCTATTGGGGAGACCATGGATACACATGGCTGGAGCTGTTCCCTCCACCTTACATCAACAACTCAAATACATCATCAACAACAGTATAGTCAGTGTCAATACTGAGCCAGAATGTCCTAGATCAGGAACTCTACCAATTATCAACTTCAATTCAGAAGTTGAGCCGGCCAGTTTCCATACCCTGGAAGTGAGTAACACGCAATACCTTCTATTGGAGCGCCACTTCTCGTACCCAAGATTTCTGATGAGGTTATGTCAGCCACTCAAGAAATTATGTTATTAGGTTATCAACCTGGACAAGGGCTTGGTAAGGATCAACAGGGTATTAAGCACCCTATCCAAATGTCCAATCAAATTGGGACAGCCGGGCTAGGTTATTCTGCTAGTTCCACTCACAGGAACCCTCATAAGCATAAGTAGGTTCCTCAAACTTCCGTCGCACGACAATTTTCTATACCTTTACCGCATGAGTTGATGTAGTCTCCAGTAAAG
Source organism: Panax japonicus (assembly GCA_020205505.1). NCBI lineage: Eukaryota > Viridiplantae > Streptophyta > Magnoliopsida > Apiales > Araliaceae > Panax > Panax japonicus. The sequence goes on along the minus strand of CM035114.1, from coordinate 53,683,948 downwards.
GTGCCAGCCCATGCTGTGGCTATGCTATTTCCAAAACCAGTGCCAATCAAAGCTAAAAAGGTGATGATTCCTGATCCTGAAGCAGAAGGAAAGGAACGGAAACGTAAACATGACCTTGCCTTGATGATGGCAGGAATTCGCGTCATTGTTCATGATGAACACACCAATAGATACACCACAAACGATGATTGCCAAGATATCGTGGTTATCATTCGGGAAAAGGAGGACACTGACGATCGTTCTATCACTGCAGTCCATCAGGACTTTTCCCTCGACAATTGGAGCAACACTCCATACATTGGTTGACGAGGGTAAAATGGGAAGAAAATCCCTCTGCCTTGTAGATAATTTTAATTGCTTGCTTTCCTTTACAGCACTAATAGTTATTTTATCACGTACATGCTAACACTTTTGTATGATCGAACAGTTGCATATATTAAGTGAAATCATATTTTTGTTTCAGGACTCTAAATTTAGATGTGCATGTATTTGCTGATGAGGTGCCTTCTCTCCACAAGGGTTGTAACTTTGATGCAAAGTTGGACTCAGACTTGATGGACATCCAAGAGGACATTGAGACACCTCAAGAGATTAAGGACTGGGTCGCCGACAAACCCAAACCCAATCTTGATCAAACCACTCCTTTCAATCTCGGAACCTTAGAAAACCCTAAGATAATCCAGATTGGTTCAGACCTTACCACAAATAAACGGAATGACATGGTTGCACTGTTAGCCCAATTCCAGGATGTGTTTGCATGGTCTCATGAAGACATGGTGGGATTGTCCACTGAAATTGTTCTTCACCGCCTTCCCATTAAAGAAGGATTCAAGCCAGTTAGGCAAAAGCTCAAGCGATTGAAACCTGAGTGGAATTTAAAAGTTAAAGAAGAAATTGTGAAACAATTTCATGCTGGCATCATCATGGTGTCTACATATCCGGAGTGGATATCCAACATTGTTCCCGTGCCTAAACCAGGGGGAAAGGTGCGAGTTTGCGTGGATTATCAGGAGTTGAACAAAGATTGCCTTAAAGATAGCTTTCCCATGCCATTTATCCACATTCTCATTGACAATACTGCTCGGTACGGCATGTACTCCTTTGCTGATTGCTTTGCGGGGTACCATCAAATTATGGTCACTAAGGAAGATCGTGAGAAAACTGCTTTCATCATGTCTTGGGGAACCTTTTGCTACAGACGATTGTCATTCGACCTCATCAACGCCGGGGCAACCTACTAGCAAGCTATGATGGCTCTCTTCCACGATTTAATGCACAAAGAGATAGAGATCTATGTGGATGACATCATTATCAAATCCCGGAAGGAGGATGACCACTTAGACCATCTCAAGAAGCTGTTCAACAGGTTGCGTAAGTATAACTTAAAGTTGAATCCCGCTAAGTGTGCCTTTGGTGTTAAGTCAGACAAGTTTCTAGGCTTCCTAGTCAGTCACAAAGGGATTGAACTGGATCCTACCAAAATCTAGGCCATCAAGGAAATGCCCATTCCTCAAACTAGAGAAGGAAATACGGGAATTTTTTGGAAGGATCAACATCATTAGCTGATTCATTTCTCAACTCACGACAACCTGTGAGCCAATCTTCAAATTGTTAAGGAAGAACTCCTCCATGAAATGGAATGACGAGTGTCAAAAAGCCTTCCTCACAATTAAGGAGTAACTGATCAACGCTCCTGTTTTGGTACCTCCCAGGGATGATGTTCCCCTGTTCATGTACCTGTCCATAAATGACAATGCTATAGGCTCTATGCTGGGGCAGAAAGACAATAGAGGCCAAGAGCGAGCTATCTATTACCTCAGTAAAAGATTCAGCATCAGTGAACATAAGTACACTCTGATCGAGAAGACTTATTGTGCTTTAGCATGGGCTTCCATGAGATTACAACATTATCTTCATGGTCACACAACCCATCTCATATCCCGTGTGGATCCTCTTAAGTATGTTTTTAGCAAACCCATACTAAATTGTCGACTGTCCAGATGGCAGTTAATCCTACAACAATTTGACATCATCTACGTGACTCAAAAGTCAATCACAGGTCAAGGAATTGTAGATTAATTGGCCGCTGCACCTGTAGGGGATTACAACCCCTTAGAAATATACTTTCCTGATGAAGGAGTAATGACAATTCAGCTACCACATCAGTACGATACATGCCATTCGTGGAAAATGTATTTTGATGGAGGTGTTAACTCAGAAGGCTCTGGAGCCAGAGCAGTTTTAATATCCTGTACGGGGGAGCAGTATCCCGTCGCCGTCAAATTGTATTTTGTCAACACCAACAACACAACTTAGTATGAAGGCTACATCATGGGACTCAAACTTGCATGTTCAATGGGTATCAGTCGGTTAACTGTCTTTGGGGATTCTGAATTGGTAATCAAGCAGTCCACAGGAATTTATCAAACCAAAGAATTACGTTTACTGCCTTACCATCAGCAAGTTCTACAGATGGCTTTGGAGTTTGAAGAAATCTCCTTTCTATACATTCCTCATAATAGGAATGACTTTGCAGATGCATTAGCAACGTTGGCCTCCTTGGTTTACATACCTGACAAGGACAACATGCTAAGCATCACGATTGCTATGCAGAAAGCCCCAGGCTATGGGAATTACATTAGAGAAGTATAGGATGAGTTGCCTCCCAATCCACAACCCTTGGTATCAACACATCAAGGAGTACCTATGAGATGGATCTACACCCGCTGTGGCGAGCCTAACTGAGAAGAGGCGGATTCATCGACTTGCTATGAAATTCTACCTGAGTGGAGATGCACTCTACAAAAGAGATACAAGATTAGGTCTCCTCAGATGTCTAGACAAAGACCAAGCTCAGTGACTCATGGATGAGATCCATGGTGGAGTATGCGACCCTCACATGAGCTGGACCCCTACTTGTCAAGAAAATTCTCAGAATGGGACATTATTGGCTTACACTCAAAGCTGACTGTGATGATCACGTCAAGAGGTGCTATCAATGTCAGATCCATGGGAATGCTATCCACGCCCCTTCACTAGAACTCCAAAATATGAGTTTGTCATGGCCCTTTTCAATGTGGGGAATGGACGTGATCGGGCCCATCGAGCCCAAAGCCAGAAATGGACATCGATTCATATTCACCATGATCGACTACTTCACCAAATGGGTTGAAGTAGCTTCCTTCCCCAGGGTTACTAAAGAAGTCATCATTACTTTCATCAGAAACAATGTTGTTTGTCGATATGGACAACCAGAGGTCATTGTGTCAGACAATGCTAAAAACCTCAACAACAACATGATGGAGGAATTATGCAGAAAATTTCCACATCAAACATCTCAACTCTGTCATCTACCGTCTGAAGATGAATGGTGCTGTTGAAGCGGCTAATAAAAACATCAAGAAGATCATGCAGAAAATGTCCGCCAATCACAAACGACTGGCCTGACCTCTTGCCTTTAACTTTATTAGCCTATAGAACTTTAATGCGTGCTTCTACTGGGGCAACCCCCTAGATGGAAGCAGTGCTCCTCCCCATAGAAGTGGAAATAGAATCCCTCAGAGTATTGATGAATGCTCAGTTGGATGAAGACCAATGGGTACAAGACAGGTATCACCAATTGTCTCTAATAGATGAAAGGCGAACCGCGACTATCTTCCATGGTCAGTTATATCAGCAGAGGATCGCACAATCCTACAACATAAAAGTCCGATTACGGAAATTCAAACAACATGACTTGGTTTTGAAGAAGATCATTGACAACCAAGATCAATCTAAGGGAAAATTCACCCCTAACTGGGAAGGCCCATTTATTGTCAAAGAAGTATTGACAGGAGGTGCTCTCAGCTGTAGCTTATCAACTCGGACACCGTGAAACGGTACTATGTCTGAAGTAACCATCGAACAAACATCCTAGTTTTGATCATCCAATCACCAGTCATTCTGGTTTTGAACCCTCACTCCTTTTTACAAACTCTTCTGCCCCTCAGGGAAACATACACTTCAAGCCAGCAGCCTGGTTTTAATCCATTTCAAACTTTTCACACCTGCTTCTCCTGAAGACGAGATTAAACTTTTCACCCCTGCTTCTCCAGAAGACGAGATTAAACTTTTCACCCCTACAGTTTATCCTCAAGATAGGATTAAACTTTCTCTATACTTGCAGTTTATCCCCTCTATGGGATTAAACTTTCTTCTCCCCGCAGTATAGCCTGCGCATGGGATTTACGCTTCTCTTCAGTTGCGATTCATCTTGAGGGGCGAACTACGGCAACCATATTCTATATGGCCCGGTTGCAATAAAGAAAAAATAACAAAAACATTTCTACCCTTTCTTCACAAAAACAACAAAAATAACAAAAACAACTTCTACACCCATATGCCTTTCGCATTCAGCGATGAACGTCTTACACCAGGTTCGAACTACGCAGACTTGATCTCCTCTTCAACAGGAGTACGTAGGCAGCCATTTATGGTGCAGTCTAACCCCTACCAGAACAAACATACTTGTCACACGGTACTGGGATCAACCTTCAAATTGCCCCACTTCATCGATTTCAGATCAAAGGGATGAATTATCCAACCTCTTCTCACAAATAGAAGATTCGGTGACCATCTAAGCTGCGATCGTGCCTCAAAGAACAATACCAACCCATAAGAGATGAAATTAACTAGGCTTCTCACAAATAGAAGTACTGGCGACCATCTGTGGTATGGTCAATCTCAGAGAGGAAGATGACTACCCTCCTCTCCATTTTTCCATACAGATACCAGTCCCAAGATACCAAGGATGGTAGGGATTTTCAGTAATCAATGATCCGTTCTGAGATACCTTACGACGTCTCAATGTCCATATATCAAGGATAAGTTCAGAATGCATCAAGATCAAAGGACCTGGAGAAACAGGCAAACATCAAGCAAGTATCAAGGCATAACTAAAAGGGAAGTGAATCAAAATATATTTCCATGCCATACATAATACTGTTTGATATATACATCTGTGTTGTACATGACAAAATGGCTAAGCTAGTCTATGTAGGAAAATACAAAGCTATCTACAGATCTGTATACATGTGAACTATCAGATCTAACATAGCATCCCTCTCTGAAGACGGAGGAAGCACTGCAAGCTCCTGCCCAAGGGTATCTACCCTAGCTAGCATATCAGAGGCTAACTGTATGGTGGCATAATGCTCATCAATGTAAGCACTCATGCCGGCTAGACTGACTGTCATCTGGGATCTCACTGAAGTGTTGTCTGCAATGGCCATAACCCTAGCAGATAAGGTGGCATCCCGCTCAACTATCAATGAATCTCTGGCTGATCTAGCCTCATCCCTCTTTAATAGAGCGGTATCTCTCTCATCAAGAGCTATCAACATCGTGGCCCTAGCCTGATCTCTGTCACAGGTCATCAGATATAAGCTCTGCTCTAAATGTTATGCCGAATACTGAGTAACGGTGGCACTCGGGGTGGGAGAATCTATCACAAATGCTGGCAGTTTAGCAGTCAAGTCATCGGTGGGAATGACAGCCTCCTCTATAGGCTCCTCATCGCCAGAATCAGTCTCCTGCACTGTGGATATTGCCACAACCAATGCAGTATTTATCTCCATCCATGCGGAATACTCTGCAGAATAACCTGGATGACTGAGAGAAAACTCAGCCGACTCTCGCTGATCCCAGCAGGCATACAACCTGGATCTGTCCTTCACTGACAAATGGTGTGATGAGAAGCGCTGACTCACTACCCCCTCATACGGATGAAAATCCTGGAACTAGTCAAACTGACACATCACGACCAGTGGGTGGTAAGTGATCATGCCCCTCAAACCAGCCAAAGGGAGATAATCCATGCCCAGAGCATGAGTAATGAAGCTGTAGGGTGAGCTAAGCCCTGAACACGACAATATATCAAACGGATCTCTAATCTCTGCCAAGAAATCGGACCAAGATACAGCATATGTACACCCCGCAAGCTGAAAGGAGTACGACATGGCTATCTCATGGGTGGAACAAAATCCATGATGTCTAAATGTGCCAATCGGTCTCAAGTATGACATGAACCACACATACAGCATGACCGAGCTACCTGTGAACACTCCTACCGGAATAAGTGCAGCAGTATGTAGCCGACCTTAAGGTCTCTGCGATAATCATCGGTACAATGGTACGACCCTCTCTGAGAGCTCTCACTGCCATAATGACGTCGATATCCAGCTCATCCATATACCGCAACATGTATACGTATGACAATACGTATAAAAGCATTACATCTACTCTGGCTGAACGCCAATGATCCTCCGGTGTGGTGAAATCCCCGGAATGCTGTGCATAGCTGTCCTTAGAGCCAAACCTGTCAAACAAGAAATGCTGGGATATAACATGGCCAGATGTAATCTCATCCTGCACTACTATGTGCCTCAATCCTTTGAGAGTCATGAACTGTTTACTCATGTCTCTCGTCGCCATGTGCACTCAAGGTCTGTCCAGAGGCAGCATCGTCAATCGTGCATACTCCTCCAAAGTATGAGTCAACTCACGGGTCCCAAAGCGGAATACCTGTCTGTTTAATACCCAGTGCTCTAGCATTCCCTCTACAAATCCTAAAGGAACCTGAAACAGCAGTAAGGTCATAGTATATTACAGCAAATCATCTACGATCACCATGTCTGATAGTGATATACTATCATACCATGATCGCATACCAGCTACCACCGCAAATGGTGGGGTATGATCAATACGGCTAACTACCGAAGAAGACATCTGTATGGACCGTGTCATAAGACCATCCAGGGGTCAATGCTGAATATCTCTGGACATACATACATATGCATAACAATAACATGCATGATACAATAGATGGCAATATGATATAGGGAATGGAAAATTGTGCATACATTCTTAAGTATGTCATCATCTAATACATCTCTGTACAGCTAAATACAGGGAAATGGGGCAAAGCTACCCAACATCTAACAGAGGCCTATCAAAAGATATAGCGAGAATGGGGCGAAGCTACCCAGCAGCTAACAGAGGCCTATCAAAAGAAATACATCAGAAAAAGTTAATGGTGTCGATGTCCACATCATCAATGTTGTCCACCTGATGTAACTCCTCCTAAGTCACTAGATCTCTATCTACAGGAATGTTAGGCCTATACAAAGGAAGATCTATGTCGGCAAAACCATATGGGTCATCTGAGGGACCAGCGCCAGAGCTGGAAGGATCAAAAGTACCTACCTCTACAGGATCTCTGCCCAAATGCCGAATGAAAAGATGTGACCGGTCCAACTGCCGCGTCAATGTGTCAATCTGTGTCACATGAGTTGGATCTCTAACACAGGCTAGCCAATCCGTCATCATCACGGATCCTGGAACCATATCCCCCATAAACTGTGTGGCACGGGTCTGAGCTCCAATCGTACGAGGGATCCACCAATGCTGGAACATCTCCTGAGAACAGGGGCACTCTAACAATGTAAAGCTGTCAATCCCCATCAATGGGATGTCAATGACGAGGGACTGTGAAACAGACCAATAACGCCTAGCAGGAGGCAAGATCGGCATACGAATCTCTCCTGTAGTGCTCCTGATAGCACACTCTCCTAAATAGAGCTCTCATCCTCCATCTGTGAAGAGAGGAATCCTGCGGGTGGAAATGATGTACTCTACTCCAGTCGGGTGCCCATCCTCAAAGCCAACTCCCAAATGCTCTCCAGAGTAGGGAATCCATATGATGACATCGGCTGTCAATAACTCCACTTGTAAGCGACAATGAGTGAAACCCTCAGCAATAGGGACCTCCGCCAATATGGAATGATGCCATCTTCGTCCTCATGGATAGGTATCTAAACCTAACACGCTCATAGGACGCAAACAAGGAAGCCTCTCATGGGACCAAAACTACCAACACAAAGGCAAACATCTGTTGTCAGTCAACACTCTTAACCCACACATGGGAAAGGACAAGAGAAACACTCACCAGCAGAAATGGGTAGAATCCTAACCACGCCTCAGGTCAAGCCCTGCGATCGCATGCGCATTACCCTGAGGAAGTAGGCAAAGGTGTAAGAACCCCAATCGTACTCTCCTATACGGTCCACGTGTCGAGTGGCACTAATCAAAGCGAAGGACACCGTAGAGGAATTATTTGCTATGAAGCAGCCCCTAATGATCATCAGGAACAATCGCCGAAGAATGCGATCCCTGACTCTCACATCATCGGGTATAGGCTCACTCAACAGCCCGCTCATAGCATCTATGATCAAAGGACCTGTACGAATAGTCCTGCCCTTGAGCGCTTCCGCCTGTACTCCCAACAATGATCTGACAGCAGAAGGGGTGATATCCGCCGTGCAAGGCACTGGCTCCCCTCCAAACTTCATACCTGTGATAAACCGCCAATCCATCGGCATCATCATCACCTCGCAGTCTAGCAAATGGAGTGACTGAGTCTGGTGGAACCACCGCTCAGACAATGCCATGAGGTAACCCCAGGGACAGCGACGGGGTAGAATAGGAGAAGAACGTCCTGAATCCCCAACCATGGATGATCGCTCTATAGTCATCATGAAAGGCCTAATACATAGAGTGGATGCTAAACCAGTTCCCTCGAGGCTGTGTGAAGTCGGGAACCTACATCAAATACAGATCAACATCAGACTCCTTGACTCCTCATTAATAGGAAATAAGGAAGATTAAAGATCTAACTTCATACCTCGTTTGCGTGCAGGTATACTGAAGGATGCCTACTCAAGTCACCCAGAAGATCTGGGTTCGTCACTTGAATACCTGGAAATTCCCTATGGGGAACTGTACAACAGGAGCAGGAACCTCGAACGGTACATCCTCCTCCTCGTCCTTGACATTCGGCACTTCAACCCGAACAGAACGACTGCTGAGGCTCTTTAAAAAGCCCTCTTCCGTACACCAGAAGTGGTCCTGCAGGAACTGCTTGGCTGATCTGGATCCATAATATCTGGATAGCAAGTCTCCAAATCACCTTAGAAAGGGTGTGGTAATTTCGTACCTGGAGTCTTTTTCAAAATACATTCTATGATTCCATGCATACATGCATTATTTTAACATACATCTACAGTAGAGTTAAAAATGCATAACTACTCAATGCCTACATTTTGGGAAAATATTCCATAGCCCCTTTGTAAATGGGACTATCCACATGCACATAGGCATGACTAGGTGGCCGTTCAGTAGCACACCTGTACACAGTCATATACATCATGTATGCATTCATCACATCACAGTAAAAATTCGTAAGTGTAATCTAATTACCAGGATTATTTTACTATTCTACCTTTACTCATTTGTCCTCAGATAGGATAAGAAATGACAGTAAAAGGTACCAATTTGACTGCTTCAAAAGTTAAATTTTTTCACATCATTGTGTTCAGCATGGTTTAATACTAACATTTAATATGTTGAATATTTTTTATTAAGTCATATCAACATGCATATTCACTACTATGTGTCTAAATGCATTTCATGTGATAAGTCAGTTTCCAACGGATAGAAATTGGAAAACAATACATGCATGTGTTACAAGGACAGTGAAGAACGCTTGTACGGTAGAAGAATATGCAGAAAGTTGCCCGAACTCAGCAGATCTGAAGAAGAGCTCTCAGATTCCTTCGCTGCGCAACTTGAAAATAACTTATGAAAGCGACCAGCCACCTATACATAGGCACGGTTGGCCGTAGGTTAACCTGTGGCTCCTGAAGGTACACCTACGGCACCCCTACATGGGTCCCACACCTTCAGCTCACTCCAGTTAGAGTTACAAAGGAGGTCTCACAAGCTGAAAAGGCCAAATCAGGAATAAAAATGCTACGCGATGGAGCGGAACAGCGTAAAATCCTAGTTTCTCGTCGGTCAGAGTTAAACTCCCGTCGTCTCAATGGTATTCACCTGGATGAAGGGTATACTATACCAATGAGCTCAGATTTCATAAACCATGCTCGGCAATAACCACACAAAGGTCCGATGCCGTTATTTGCAGGGTTACAACCCTAAACAATCCCTGGCGGGGGTTACAATACGAAACCACGAAATATCAAACCTCCCCGGCGGAGGTTACAACACCGAAGTTATCAAACATCTATGCCTCCCCGGCATGGGTCACAATGCACATCCTTCAAACATCTACGTCTCCTCAGCAGGGGTTACAACGCAATGCAACCATTGATACACACATCAATGAAGGTCAAGCAGCCTTGACAATGCACCCAGTGGGGATTCATCTGGTGATACACACATCAACGGAGGTTAGGCAACCCTGACAGCAACAAAACTGTTAGCAGTAACTCCGACAGTATGAGGGAACATGTTATACACATCCTCAAAACAGACAGCTTTATTCCCACAGATCTCTTCCACACAAAAGATAACTCTATGGAGTATAAACCAGTGTCTAGAATTCAAGACTTTGGTGGTAGTCCCAACGTCAACATCCTTGAAGACTTGGATCGCATGTCCAAGCCATCACTGATTGTCATCCCAGCAGGATTACATGGCAATCATGCATCATGTTACTACATATAACATCATGTTTATCTTGCTTGCATTTAAAGTGTCTAGGATTCTTTATCCTATCCATGTCTTGCATTGCATGAATATGATAAAGAGGGGCATCTGTAGACACTCAAAATTTTCTGAACTCCTATTCCTAACATTGCAGGAGGGTAGATTTGTCTTTTGGAGATAACCTTGAAAAATAACTTACATCCATGTCGGATACTACCGGAAGTTCAGCTCCAACCCGGAACACAAACCGAGAATATCATCTCAAATTCGGAACACACGCCGGGAGTGTCATTTCCAATCTCGGATATAACCCCGAGATATGCAAATCAAAAGACTGGCAACAACACCGGCGAGGACAGTCCTGTCTCGGCGATAACACCGCGACGTTCAGTTCCAGTCTCAGAGACAACACTGGGAGTAGCAACCCCATCCTTGGTGATAACCCCAAGGGATGCCATTTCAGTTTCGACGATAACCCCGGATATTCTTGTTGCAAACACATGCAATCAGCTTTAATCCATATGACATTGAGGCATACAAACAAGCAGTTTAATCTCAGATGTAACCCTGAGCAACGTCTGCTTTTCGCTTAAACCGGCGATAACCCCGATGAGGAGTCAACACGTCATCTTACTGTCTCAACAAAATGATATTACAGCATACCAATAAGTGGTCCAATCTCAGCTGTAACCCTGAGCAACGTCTACTTTCAACTCAAATCGGCGATAACCCCGACAAGGAGTCATACATAATCTTGTTCCTTTGACAAATGTCACGTCGTCTCAACACTTCATACATACATATATACAACAATGTCCCACAAGCGCTGAGGATTGACAATCCCGAGTGATTATTACGTGTGGTAGTACTTTGGATAGAATTTGAAGCTTGAAGACCATGGGCATAAACCCCTTTTCCTGACTTTGTACAACCTCTAATCCATGTCATTACAGTAACTCTCGACACAAGCGATCCGAAGAAGTACAAATATACTTCGTTCGGATGCTCGGATTGAAGTTCTGCAAGTTCGAGTAGACATTACAGTGCACGACTACACGTACTACGAGACGATGGGACCCGCGAGGCTCGGATCCACCACGACCAGCCGTAGGTACAACTGCAGGCTACTGAAGGTGTACCTACAGCCATCAGTCTATATATATAGGCTGAGGGGTCAACCATTTGAAGGGAGAGAGAGAAGGAAAAAGGCGAGGAAGCCCTGTCCATTTTGCTCTGAATATATATCTTTTGAGTGTTTCCCCTTCTTTACACACTAGTTAGCGCACATATAGCTACTTTTTATTCAGCAGGAGCTGAGTGTTTATCCATTTAAAGTCTAAGAAGTCTACTTTGGCAGCCCACTGTAAGCCTTCTTACATTCTATAAAGCCTCTTTCTCATATATCACACACTGTTGTACACGTTGATAGTCGTGTGAGTGTGTTTGCCCGAACTTCGGTCTGTGGTTTTCATTTCTGTCTGTATATATATATATATATATATATATATATATATTAATATATGTATATATTTCATATATATGGACTAAAATTATCGAGTTATGCATCGATTGAGCCTAGACTTCGGTCTGGAGTGTTTATCTACTTATATATATATATATATTTATATATATATATATATAAACTGTGGTCAGACTCTGTCTGATGGGCCTGGATTTTACATCTGGAGCGTTTAATTGCTTTCGTATATATATATATTTATATAATTGCTGTCAGACATATCTGATGAGCCTGAATTTTACATCCGGTGCGTTTACTCGCTTTATATATATATATATATATATATATATATATATATATATATATATATATATATATAAAATTGCTGTCGGACATATCCGATGAGCCCGAATTTACATCCGGTGCGTTTATTGTTTTATATATATATATTTGTACATATATATATATATATATATATATATATATATATATATATTTACATTTCTGTCAGGCCTGGAGTCTACATCATGGCCTTTTACAGCTTTATTTATATTATGTCCTGCCTGGAGTTTACTTCGTGGCAGCTGATTGCTTTTACAGCTTTATTTACATTTTGTCCCACCTGAATTTTACTTCGTGGCGGTTGATCATGTTCATATATATATATAATTACCGCTTTTATATATTTACATTTCCGATCCCCCATGGAGTTGCTTCGTGGTGGTTGATCCAGTCTATATATATATATATATATATATATATATATATATATATATATATATATATATATATATATTTACAGCTTTTATATATATAACTGCTTACTGTTTTCCATATAAATTGCAGTATCATGTGAGCCTAGGAATCATGTGAACACAGGTTCAGTTTACTGAATCTAGATTCGGTTCCCATGATGGACATTTTTTAGCTGTAAGCAGCTTGTACATTATTTTACAGTGTCTGAGTTTTCTTGGATGGCTGTCATGCCCATAATGAGTTTGGCACTGTTGTATATTATTTTCTCGAGGATGCTTCGTATCTCGAAAATAAAAGCAAACAAGCCGAACATTTAATAAAATGAAAGTATGAAAAGATCTCAATTCCTATTGAGCACAGGGTTTGAAAAACCTCTTTTATAAAACTTCATTGCTATATCTTGGTTAAAACTGAATTTTTCTATAAAATTCAAACCTTGTGTATATAGGTGCAAAAAAGGCCTCGTACTACTTTCAAATAAATTGCACATTGATCCACACACACACACACATTCATATAATAATTTCTTTGAAGAGTGGTGGTCACCGTGGTAACACGGATGTCGGGGGGAGCCTAACACCTTCCCTCCGCATATCAAGCTCCCGAGCCCTTAATGAATCTCGATTTCACAGACCCGTTTAGCAGTGTCAAATCACTGGGTCAATGTGCTAACCTTTTCGGTTGCGTTGGTGCAACCAATTAAATACACCAACTGGAGACTCTTAAAGTCAATCGACGACATTATACATGTCAGACTTTTTTCACTTGTTTTTTCAAACAAATCTCACATTAACATGAGAACACCAAAGAACAAGTAACGAAAAGGGACACAAAAAATCCCGACGTCGACAGCTCGTATGTACGTGAACGAGATTGTGAGATTTCATGGCAGCCAGTATCCATAGTTTTAGATCGTGACCCAAGATTCACTTCACGATTTTGGGTTAGCTTGTAGAAAGCTATGGGCACGGATTTATGATTCAGTTCGGCATAACATCCTCAAACGGACGGACAATTAGAGATGACTATTCAAACTCTTGAAGATCTATTAAAACTATGTGTCCTAGACTTCAAAGGGAGTTGGGAAAAGTATTTACCATTGGTGGAATTCTCCTACAAAAATAATTATCAAGCAAGTATAAGCATGGCTCCATTCGATGCGTTGTATGGACGAAAGTGTCGTTCTCCAGCATGCTGGGACGAGGTGGGAGAAGCAACGTTTTTGGGACCAGAATTAGTACGCATGACTACAGAAAAAATCTAAATGATTCGACAATGTATTCAAACCTCACATGATCAACAAAAGAGTTATGCAGATCTTCATCGAAAGGACGTGGAATTTAATATTGGGGATCATGTATTGTTACGTGTTGCTCCATGAAAAGGAGTTATAAGATTTGAAAAGAGAGGAAAGCTCAATCTAAGATTTGTTGCCTTGTTGGTCCATTTGAGATTCTTGACCGAATAGAAAATGTGGCCTATAGACTCGCATTACCTCTAAACATGTCTCATGTTCATAATGTTTTTCACATATCTATGCTTCGTAAATATGTGAAAGACCCGAACCACATTATTGAGTTAGAACCAGACGAGATAGCCGAAGATTTAACGTACGAGGAAGGTACCTGTTAAGATCTTGGATATGAAAGAACATGTCCTACGCACCAAGGTTATACCACAAGTTAAGGTTTTATGGAGGAACCATGCTATTGAGGAAATGACCTGGGAGTTGGAATCAGAAATGAAAGCGAGGTACCCTCACCTTTTCGAAACACCAGGTACGTACGTTAATTTCGAGGATGAAATTTTATAAGGAGGGGAGGTTGTAAGACCCCAACTTATTATAAATAAAATTAAAATTTTCCTCTATTCATTATTCTAAATTAATAAGGTGTTAATTTGATATAATGCTTTGGTTATGGGTGAAATGTGCAAATTTTACAAAATAAGCAAGTGGTTATAAAATATTCCTTTTGTCGGATAATATTCGTTTGGTCAGTGGAATATTCTTTTGGTCGGGAATATCTGTAAGACGGCGCAGTCAATTGTGGGCCTCATAACGGAATAACTGTTGGATGAAGAAATCGACAAAGTTTGAGTTTTATAAATAACAGTGTAATTGTTACCGTTAACACTGTTGGAATACCTTGTGGTTAAAATACAGTAATACGCGTGGTTTCACAGTAGCACACGGTATTGCACAGTATTGTTGAATTATTGATTCGTACGTAAGAAGGCACTACTCAATAATTATTACAGTAGTTACTGTTCAATATTTTATTTTATTGATTCAATAATTGCTGCGTTGATATTTTATATTATTGTTGTTTCAATAATCGTCACTGCACAATATTTCCCATTATCATATCAATAATTCATATTATTTGAGTAATATTATTAGATAAAATTATTAGCAATGTCTAGAAAGTTCTGTCAAGGAGAGGTTTGGTCACCTAATTGTGCGCCAGTAAGGAAAAATCCTTATCGGAAAGCCCCCTCTTTCTTGGGAACGATCTGATTGTCATAATTGTGATTCTGTAATATTATTTGTGAATAATTAATTATTGATTTATATGATAAGAAAATATTTATTTGATGTGGATATAAATGATGGATTTATTTATTTTATGTGGTTATAATTGAAAGAATTAATGTTGAGGTGTTTTATCAGTATTTTTGTCAGAATGGAGGTATTAAAAATTAAATCAGTATTTTTATGATATATTGCGTGAGTTATAATTTTTAATTCGACCATTGGATCGTTGTAATTTTTGGATATGTTATACATATATAGGTTGAGTATATGTCCACAAATTTTGAACCGTTCAAAATGAACGAATGATTTGTTATAAATTTTAAGAGGTGACTGGTTCAAAAATTGTTGAAAGTTTCTGAATTTATCATTTTGGTAGAAAATTCTAGAATGTGTGGGCCCCACTTGTGGTTGGAGAAGAAATGTGCTGAATTTTATTTCAAATGTGGTGGGTGACAATAGTAGCAGGTAAAGCTATCAGGTAGCAGGTCAAGTCTGCTTCGGCGTTCTAATATTTTCCTATAAATAGAGGGCTAAGTTAGAATTGAAAATCACACCAGAAACATAAGTTTTCTCTCTTTCTCTCTCTATATTATCGAGCATATTTTGTGAGTATTTAGATACTTTGAGAGTTGCTGTTCATTACAAGTTTCATTCAGCATCACTTCCGACCTTTCATTCCGAAGTACTGTTTCTTTGAGGTAAGAGATGTTATTTTCTTCTTAAATGATATTATTTTCTTTAATATCATTATGTTGAAATATTGGTAAACTTTTTAATCAAATTTGAATTTTTTGTGTCGGAGTTACTATTCACGTAGACGAGCACTATTCACGTATACAACACTATTTACGAATACGGTACTATTCACTGAAAAATAAAATTTTCTTCTTTTTGTCCAAGATGTCTATTATGGTTACTATCTTTGATTGTATCCATGTTTTGATCTTTATTTTTGAATTCTGCTTCACAATTGGTTATTATGAAGTATTATTGATCTTGGATAAACTGTTATACGAATCTCTAATATTTGTCCTTCTGTCTCACTAGATTCGTTTTCTTTAAAATATTTTTCATCCTCTCCAGTCTTAAATGATGATATTATTGAATATCTTTGGCCCGTAGTGCAAAGATAAACAGGTGTTGAGATGAACATGACCGACTGTTGATATAAATGAATATCTTTGGCCTGTAGTGCAAAGATGAATGATTAACTGATGAATATCTTTGGCCTGTAGTGCAAAGATGAATATTTGATTAAAGATGTATATTGATTGATGTTACAGGGATAAAATATTGATGATGGACTTTTAAATCTTAGAAGATAGTATAATTTATTCTCTACGTGACTCTTCTAATGGATTGTTGTTTTCGCTGCATTTGTTGATCTAAAACATGTTGTCTATTATATTCTATCAGATTTTTTACCGTTGAAGACTAATGATAATTTGTTGTATATTATCTTTGTCATAATATTTTTTACTGGGCTAGTTGAGCTCACTCTTTTCCTTTTTTTTTTTCTATTTTTCTTCTCAGGAGGTGAGAACATAGCAGGATCGAGTCGTGGTATGGAGTGATGGTTCTAGAAAGATGTTTTAGCAGTCCTTACTATTTCTGTAAAATAGTGTATGAATAATTGTAATGAGGACTTATTTGAGTGTTGATATTGTCTAGAAGACAATATTTGTATTTAAACTCACATTATATGTGGTCTTATTTTGCACGTTAATTGTATTATTGAAGTTGTAATTTGCTTTCTGTACCATGTATTTGGCGACTCAGAATGAGTGTTGTATACCTATTTTGAGGGCGTCACATGAGGCCTATTAAAATATAATTTTTAAATACATATAGTCCTATTGAAATATTATTTTAATTATATTTTAGTGAACTCCATCTCTTAAATTCAGTGTTCAACACTTGTTTTTCGTGCTTAGCATAAGAAAACCCATAATAATTAAATTATAGTGTTTCCCCTTCACAAATATAATTATATTTTCAAAAATACGACATAGTTTATACGTTGAAACAAAACTAAAAGTTATCACGTTTGTTTAAGGTGGCTGATTATTAGAAGAGAAATGCTACTTAACTTTAAATTTTTGGTCTCAATTTGTGTATTAAATAATGTGACATTTTATATTAATTAGGTCAATCATATATCATAAAATATTATTAAAATATTTAATATCACGTTATTTGAAGAAGAAAAATTAAGAATCCCAACATTATCCGAGTAGAAATCATGTGGTCAGAGTTATTTTACCAACATTTAACATTTTAAGTGACACTTATTACTAAAATAATATTATTAGAGAATTGTTAAATCCACAATAGAAATTATTATTTTCACAACAAAAGTGTCATTATAGATCTTATAACGACGGTTTTTACCGTCACTATACATCTACAGCGACACTTTTGTTGTGAAAATAACAAAAAATATTGTGAATTTAACAATTACCTATTATTTTTACTTTGTATATCAACCGTATTAATAATTAAGGGAATATAGAGGTGCACAACCGTGTAACTTTTAAAGTTACACTATTTACAATCGTAGAGTGAATAATTCACTCTACGATTGTAGAGTAGTCACTCCACGATTTGTGAATTCACTCTATTATCGTACACAACTCTATGATAGTAGAATGAATTCACTATACTATCATGGATTACTCTACGATCGTAGAGTGAAATCACGTTACGATCACTCTACGATCGTAGACCGTGTAACTTTAAAAATTACATGGCATGTGTACTTCCAGTTTTACTTAATAACTATAACTAATTTATACATTCAAAAAATGGGTTATATATATATACAGAGTTGTGTATAACACAGTAGGGCTATGACGACGATAAACTGTCTCCATAGCTCAGAATAGCTATAACGACGGATGAAATCGTCGCTATAACCGACAGTGTAATACACATCTGTGTATATATATTTTTTCCTATAAAAAAATTAAGAAACTATTTTCTTCTTTGAAAGACACGCGCAACGCACGTGCCCCTACTAGTAATATACGAAACCATCTCTTTCCCACTACACCCCAGTAGAAACATCCTCATTTCTCCACAAAAAAAAAAATTAAATCGAACCGCCACACCAGCTACTGTAAACGCCCTTGGAAGAGAAAATGGCCGCCGCAGCTCCGCCGCCGCCGCCGTCTCCAGCTCCGATACCCAACACCACCCTCCCAGAAAACCACCCAGTGGGCTACCCACTCTTCTCCCGGATTCGCCTCGCCACCGTAACTGACGTCCCATACATCCACAAACTCATCCACCAAATGGCCGTCTTCGAACGTCTCACCCACCTTTTCGCCACCACCGAATCCTCTCTCTCCGCCACACTTTTCCCCAATTCCGCCACAAACTCACCGACTCCCTTCCACTCCTTTACCGTCTTCCTCCTCGAAACCTCCCCAAATCCATTCCCTCCCCCAATCGAAAACCCCATCTTCACCCCCATCCACAAAACCCTAAATCTCGGCCTCCCGATCTCCGATAATGAGAGAGAATCGTTCTGGTCGTATGGAGACGACGTCGTGGTATCTGGTTTCGTGTTGTTTTTCCCCAATTACTCAACGTTTTTGGCGAAACCGGGTTTTTATGTGGAGGATCTGTTCGTGAGGGAGTGTTATAGGAGGAAAGGGCTTGGGAGGATGCTATTGTCTGCGGTGGCGGCCCAGGCTGCTAAGATGGGTTATGGGAGAGTTGAATGGGTGGTGCTGGATTGGAATGTGAATGCTATTAAGTTTTATGAGGAAATGGGGGCTATGATTTTACCAGAGTGGAGGATTTGTAGGCTGACTGATGAGGCTCTTGAAGCTTATGCTCATACTAATGGGAATAATTAGTGTTTAGCTGATGTTGATTAGTGGGTTTTTAGGGTTTATGGGTTTTGTTGTTTGAAGTGTATTAAGGGGAGAAGAGGGTTGGTACTTGGTAGGATTTATCCATTGGGTGGTAAGTATGCAATTGTGGGAATTAGGGCTTTGGGAGTTGCATGTTGTTTATCATGGCCACGGGCTGTGCACTTTTCTACTAGTGATTCTATTTAATATCCTTGTTATAGATTTGTGCGTTTGTGTGTTTAATTAAAATGGTTTTGCTTGTGTTTTTCATAGTGTGCTTTATGATTGAGCATGGTTGTTAGCTTTTCTTTTGCATCATGAGATTAATAGATAAGCAAATACTATCAACAGACAACAACCAGAATGTATTAAGATGGATGTGGAATTCGAATTATATTCAGTTTCTTTCTTCGAAGTTAAACCAGAATGCAAAAGCCTGATTTTCCACGAAATATCCATTATTCAATAATGTTTATCCACAAATCCATTATTCAATCCTGTTTTTCCACAGAATACCCCCTGTTTTTCCACAAAAGCTCCCGCTATTTAGCTCTGTTTTTCCATATAAGCTGCAAATATTCAACCTATTATTTAATAGTAGAAATCTTGAGCTATACTCGATGAAAGCAATGGCATAAAGGAGGTTGTTCAAATAGAAAAGACTTGGGAGTTGGGACAGTATTCTCAAGACATAAATTGCCATAATATTCTCGTGTCTGGTGTTATTGGTTTTGATCTAAAAACAGACAATTTTGCCGAACAGAACAAGTTCTCGGATATCTCACTGTTATCCTTATCTCCAATAGTGTATGCTTTTGGTTTTGAGGCTTGCTCTGTGCGTGTATTTTTATGTATATTTGATACTGGATCAAAATAGGGCAAATTTGGTTCTGAAGCTTGCTGTGTGTATTTATATATATTTGATACTTGTTATGGATTAAAATAGGGCAAATAGCATTCATAGTGTCCCTACCATTTTAGGGGGCGAGTGGCTGAGATTACCCTCGAAAGAAGAAGACGGGAGGCTATCGAATGGATTGAAGGAAGCCGTTCCTTCAGTAATCTTACAACGAGTGAAGACAAGATATTCGAGTTACACAGGCGGTTAGAATAATCTAATCCCCTTCCTGTTTATTAGTGGAATTGGCTGTTACGACATCCGCCAGTAATGTCCATTTTACTGCAATGTCCCTAAAGTCAAAATAGGAATTAAGCATTGTTGTTAGTTTGTAGTTTGAGAGTATAATAACCAAAAATGCATTAAAGCTTTGTGTGGAATTATATTTATACAGAAATGATTTATATGTGACAAATTTTATGTTGAATGTGAATTGTGAATTATGGGTAAGATTAAGTGAGTTCCCTTTTTAAACGTATATCCACATACAGGAGTATTAAATATCAACATTAATTTGTTGTCCCAACTCTATATATTCAGTTTTTTTTTCTTCCTGTTTTCATTTTTCTTCAAGCGGAAACAACAAGGCATTCATTGTATAAGTCTGTTTTTCCACAAAATGTCCATTTTTCAATTCTGGTTTTCCACAGAAAAGCTACTTTTTGTAGTCTACTCTATTTTCATTGGCATGAAGACTTGCCCGTGTAGCATGAATGCGGACTGTCGAGCTTAAATTGTGACAGCACTGTTGTAACCTTGGTACCATTTCTTCAAATAATTTAGGCTTAAAATTTATATATATATATATATGGGTTCCATCCATAGCAACCGGTTGTTGGGAGCAACCCCTTTTTGGCCAGCCGGTACAGCTTGTAAATGCCACCGCGTCCCATGAAAACGACGTCGTTTTGATGAAATTATGTTACTTAAGGCATTATGCTATTTAAGAATTATGCTCTTGATCCTTTCTGTATAATATATATATGGTCCGGATCAGGTCCGAACTCCCGCATTTTAACAAAATTCGGTCCTTTTTTTTTGCTTTTTTTAAAACAACTAAAAAACAATAAAAAAAAATTTATGGAACTTGAATTTTTACATAATACAGTGTTTTGGGTGTGATTTGGATACGTATAACAAAATATGTCTGTACAGTATGTGCAGACTGTACATACATTTTTTGGTATAGGTATCCAAATCACACCCAAAACATTATATTATGGAAAAATTTCAGTTCCATAAAATATTAAATTTTTTTTAGTTGTTTTTTAAAAAAAAAGCAAAAAAAAGCAAAAAAAAAAAAGGTCCGTCTTTTAGTAAAATCCGGGATCCCTGATAGGATCTTGGTTGTATATATATATATATATATATATATATGTGTGTGTGTGTGTGTGTGGAATAAATATATGTACACAGCTGTATAGTACACAGTCGATTATAACGACGGTTTTTTATGCCATAGCTATTCTGGGTTACGGCGACGGGTGAACAGTGGCGGAACCAGAACAAAATTTGAGGGGGGTCAAAATTTGAGGGCGGTTACCGGAGGTCCGAAGCAGCGACGTTCATGCAACATCCAAGTCCAGAAAACAAAAAAAACTCATAAATTCAATAGATCCATGAGAATTAACCAAAACCCAAATTATATACACACAAAAATAACATATTTATCACTAGCTAGAACAGCTTCAAGAAACAAGAAAAAATTGGAATATTTTTGTTATTTCTGCTCAATCTATTAACACCAACCAAATGGACCACATGTATGTTCAATCTTGACAGTTTTCCCCCGCGAGCAAAAACTAAGAAAGCATAACTTGTTTTACAAAGTATAGTAAAGTACACTAAAAAGAGAAAACCAGAAAATAAAGATATCTACTTTACAGAGGAAAATTATCAAATACCTGGTAGTCATCACAACACACGCATTTTCTCCAAAGTCCAAAGCAGTGGAGGCGTGGAGCAGATGACGACGGCGGGCGGCGGGCGGAGTAGTGGTGGCACTCGGCAGAGGCAGTCAACAAGGCGGCAAGAGCACTGGAGGGAGATGATGAGCCATGGAGAGCAACTGAAAAGGGGAGAGCAACTGAAGAGGGAGAGGCAGACTGAGGGAGTGAAAACCTAATAAAAAAAATTATTTTTTAATGAAACGACGTCGTTTCATGTTATTAAAAAAAAGAAAAAAAGAAGAAGTTAAAACAGATCTGTGTTTGTAGCAGTCGGAGAAGAAGAAGAAGTGCAGAACCAGATATGTCATATGTGTTGGTGTAAGCTCAAGCCTCAGTGGCTACCGCCTGCCGGCTGCCCCCCTGCCCCGCCCCTCCCCTAGCTCTGCCTGGACCGCCACCCTACCAGGGTCAGCTTCCCCCGCCCGCCCCCGCCTAGTTCCGCCTCTGCGGGTGAACCGTCTATAAGACCCCAACTTTTATGAATAAAGATTCATTTTCTCTAAATATCATTTTGAATATTAAGGTGTGAATTTGATATAATGTTATAGTTGTGGGTAATGTTTACAAATTTTGTAAATTATGCAAGTGGTCATAAAATATTCGTTTGGTCAGGGAATATTCGTACGACGACACAATTATTGGTGGACCCCACAACGGAATTACTGTCGGAGTTAGAAAGAGACATAAATAACCTTTTTATAAAAATAACGGCAAACGTTTTATTGTTAACTGTTGAAATACCCAGTGATAAAAGTATAATAATATGCGTGGTTGCATAGTAGTACACAGCATTGTACAATATCTTTGATTATTGATACTTACATGAGAAGTCACTCATTTTTATTCAATTATTGCCACAGTAATTGCTGCATAATATCTCACATTATTGATTCAATTATTATCACAGTATCATTTGCATAATATTTTATATTATTAAATCAATAATTGAGACGACAAAGTTATTTATATTATTGACAATGTTTAGAAAGTTTTGTCGAGTAAAGAGGTTTGGTTACCTAATTGCGCGCCAATAAGGAGAAGTCCTTATCGAAAAGCCGCTTCTTTCCCGAGAATGATCTGGTTGTTAATATTGCGAGTTATAATATTAATGATGAATAAATATTGTTAAAAATGTGTTTAGTGAATTAAGATAAATAAATGAATTTTTTTATGAAGTATTTGTTATAAATTTGGCTTATTATATGGACCCTTACTTACCTATTTTTTAAAATCTTCGGTAAAAAGTTATCTCAGTTTTGTTATATATATATATAAGTTTTGTTTTTTATATAAAATATAATATATTATATTTTATTTGCATAGTACTGCATAGTGTCGCATATTACTGCATAGTGTGTGCATAGTTGTAAGACCCCAACTTTTATGAATAAAGATTATTTTTTTTCTCGAAATATATTTTGAATATTATGGTGTGGATTTGATATAATGTTATAGTTGTGGATAATATTTAGAAAATTTACAAAGTAAGCAAGTTGTTATAAAATATTTGATTGGTCGGGAAATATTCGTTTTAACAGGGAATATTCGTACGATGGCAAAATCATTGGCGGATCCCACAACGGAAGTATTGTCGGAGTAAGAAAATGACATAAATGTCTTTTTATAAAAATAACGACGAAAATTTTACTGTTAAACTGTTTAAATACCCGGTGGTAAAAGTACAGTTGTGACTGCCCCCAAAATAGGTATACATCACCCATCTTGAGTCGCCAAATACATGGTACAAAATTCAAATATAACTTAATTATACAACAGTCGTGTAAAATACGACAAAACATATGTTGTGAGTTTTAATACAAATATTGTCATCTAGACAATAACCACACTCAATTGAGTCCTCATTACATTTATTATCACTCTATTTAACAGAATAGTGAGGACTATTAATGCTATTATCTGGACCGTCACTCCGTTCCCCGACTAGTCCCTGCTACATTCTCATTTCCTGAAGAGAACAATGAAAGTAAAAGGGTGAGCTCAACTAGCCCAGTAAGAAATATTATGACTAAGATAACGCAGAATAAATTATCATTAGCCTTCAATAATGTTAAACTAATACAATATAACAAACATCAAGTTTAACTGCAGCGGAATAATCAATCCATTAAAAGAGTCAAGTAGAGAATGAAATCTACTATCTTTTATGATTTAAAAGGTTTTTTTTACCACTTTTATCGCTGAAACTCATCTTAATAAATAATCCACATCATCCCTGCACTACGGCCAAGGATATTCATTAGTATCACAACCACAAATTATCCATGCACTACGGGCCAATGATATTCGTGTATTCATCAATGGTCATGATCATGCCAACAACTGTCCATCAATGCACTACGGACCAATGAGGACTTTTACCACATCATTTGTAACATTACGGTCATGATTATACCGATAAATCCCCGGTCATAATCATACCAAGTCCATTTATGCACTACAGGCCACATATGACTTTCAACATAATATAAACATGAGGATGATGACAATGATATAAGAATTCAATAAAACAAGTTCAAGAATTAATTTATCTAGGAACTAATAAAATACAAATTGTCAACATGATACTTCTTTGTAGAGTAAAATTCAAGAATTCTTAGAAGAATATTTTCATGAAAAGATACTGGATGAAGCGCAAATATCAAGGATATTCAACTAATTTCATTGAGTATAGAAGTCAAAACTTTAACCAACTGAGTATAATAAAGAATGAAATAACAAAAGAAATCACCAGGTATGCGATAGACTGCACAGACAGGTTATTCCAATAGAATAATAAACAATGAAACCAGGTCATGCGTAAACTCACAGACAGGATATTCTAACAGAATAATAAATAACGGAACCAGGTCAGACAAAATTCGCACCGACAGGATGTTCCAACAGAATAATAAATAGCGAAACCAGGTCATGCGTAAACGCACAGACATGATGTTCCAATAGAATAATAAATAATGGAACCAGGTCAGGCGAAATTCGCACCGACAGGATGTTCCAACAGAATAATAAAGAATGAAATAACAACAGAATTTCACAATGTATGCGGTACTTCGCATAGACATGTTATTCCAACAGAATAATAAAGAATGGAATAACATAAGAATTTCACCATGTATGCGGTACTTTGCATAGATAGGTATTCCAACATAATGATAAAGAATGGAATAACAGAAGTTCTCTTCATGAATACGAAAGAAATAATACTCCTTACCTTAGAAGAAACTGGATATAGAAGTGGTGAAGTAGCAGAACACTTTTCTTCTTTCTCTCTATAGTGTCTCTCTCTAGAGTTTCAGTGAATTCGTAAAAAATAATGAAGGAATGAGCTTCTATTTATAGAAGAATGGACTGAATAATAACTAATTCCTAAACGGTCCAGATTGATTTACTTTTAAACGGACGATCCAGATTGGTTTACAATAAAATATAATATATTCTATTTATAATCTAATAAAATGAATAACTTTATAAAAGTATTCTGTTTTATATAAAAAGATTTTCTTTTTTATTACATTAATAATATAAATAAAACAAAACTTTATCATGATTATTATAATTCACACTATTAATCGACCAGTTCGTTCCCAGAAAAGAATAGACTTTCCAATAAGGATTTCTCCCTATTGGCGCGCAATTAGGTGACCAAACCTCTCATTGACAGAACTTCTAGACATCGTTAATATTGCAAATAATAATATTAATAACTTCGTCGTCTCAATTATTGATTTAATAATATATAAAATATTGACAATAATTGAATCAATTAACATGAGATACTATGCAACAATTACTGAAGCTATAATTGAACAAAACTGAGTGACTTCTCACGTAAACATCAATAATCAATACCGTGTGCTACTATGCAACCACGCGTATTACTGTACTTTTAACACCAGGTGTTTCAATAGTTAACGGTAAAACTTCCACCGTTATTTTCATAAAAATATTTTTATCGTTTTCTCAATCCAACAATAATTTCGTTGTGGGGTCCACCAATGATTGGGCCGTCGTACGAATATTCCTTGTTAAAACGAATATTCCTCGACCATTCGAATTTTATATAACAACTTATGTACTTTGCACTATTCATCTTTATTCATAAAAGTTGGGGTCTTACAATCTCCATTTCTTATGAAATTTCACCCTCGAAATTAGGGTACGTACCTGGTATGTCGAATAGGTAAGGATACCTTGATTTCATTCCAGATTCTAACTCCTTGGTCATTTCCTCAACATCGTGGTTCCTCCATAAAACTTTGACTTGAGGTATAACCTTAGAGCATAGAATATGTTCCTTCTTATCCAAGATTTGAACAGGAACCTCTTCATACGTTAAATCTTCTGCTATTTCATCCGGTTCTAACTCAATAATGTGGTTTGGGTCTTTCACATATTTACGTAATATGGATATATGAAAAAAGTTATGAACATGAGACATACTTAGCGGTAAAGCAAGTCTATAGGCTACGGTTCCTACTCGATCGAGGATTAAAAATGGGCCAATGAATCGAGGATTGAGCTTTCCTCTCTTTCCAAATCTCGTAACTCTTTTCCATGGAGTAGTATGTAACAACACATGATCTCCAATATCGAATTCCACATCCTTTCGATGAAGATCGACATAACTCTTTTGTCGGTCTTGTGAGGTTTTTATACGTTGTCGGATCGTTTAAATCTTTTTCGTAGTCATACGTACCAACTCTGGTCCCAACAACGTTGCTTCACCCACCTCATCCCAGCATACTAGAGAACTACACTTTCTTCCATACAACGCCTCGAATGGAGCCATGCCAATACTTACTTGATAACTGTTGTTGTATGAAAACTGCACCAATGGTAAGAACTTGTCCCAACTTTCCTTGAAGTCAAGGACACAGAGTCTTAATAAATCTTCAAGAGTTTGAATAGTCCTCTATGATTGTCCATCTGTCTGAGGATGATATGCTGAACTAAATCGTAAATTCGTGCCCATAGCTTTTTTTACAAACTAACCCAAAATCGTGAAGTGAATCTTGGGTCTCGATCAGAAACTATGGATATTGGCATACTATGCAGTCTTACAATCTCATTTATGTACATACGAGCAAGACGTTCAAGTGTATAAGTTTCTTGTATTTGTAAGAAATGAGCAGACTTGGTCAATCTATCAACAATGACCCAAATTGCATTTATGACTTGAGAAACCTTGGGAAGACCAGTAACGAAATCCATGGTAATGTGATCCCACTTCCATTCTAGAATTTCAAGTGGTTGTAATGGACCTTTTGGTACTTGATGCTCCGCCTTGACTCGTTGACAAGTTAGACACCTTGAGATAAACAAAGCTATCTCTCTCTTCATATTGCTCCACCAAAATGTATGTCAAAGATCATGATACATTTTGGTACTCCCACGATGGATTGCAAAAGGTGTGTTGTGTGCCTCCATCATGATTTTATACTTTAAATCAGGGTCGTTAGGAACACAAAGGTTGGAGTTGACTCTAAGTATTCATTCTTCATCGATTCTTGCTTCTGGCATAGCACATTCTTGTACTTTCTTCCTCATACACATCAGCTCCAGGTCTGTAGCTTGAGCAACTTTAACTTTATCGATTAAAGTCGGTTCTACTTGTATATTCGCCATCATTACGTGGGTCCCTGGAGTCTTTATCTCTATCTCCATCCTTTGCAAGTCATACAAAATGGGCCTTTACGTTGACAATATCGCACTCGTACCCGCATATGATCTTATACTCAATGCGTCAGCTACCACGTTTGCTTTTCCAGGATGGTATTGGATGGTATGATTATAATCTTTCAACAGCTCAAGCCAACGTCGCTATCACATGTTGAGTTCCTTTTGAGTGAAGAAATATTTGAGGCTTTTATGATCCGTAAAGATCTCCACTTTCTTCCCATACAAGTAATGCCACCAAATTTTACGTGCGAAGACAATAGTTGCCAACTCTAGATCATGAGTAAGATAATTCCTCTCATATTCTTTGAGTTGCCGAGAGGCATAGGTTATGACTTTCCCATGTTGCATGAGAACACATCCTAACCCTTTTTCCCTAAGCATCACTGTAGATGACAAATCCCTCCGAACTAGATGGTATTGTCAGAACAAGTGCTGAAATGAGTCTCCTCTTGAGTTCTTGAAAACTCTTCTCATATTTCTGATTCCAACCGAATTTTGTATCTTTTCGAGTCAGCTGAGTTAAGGGAGTAGCGATTCGAGAAAATCTACGAATCTCCGATAATAACCAGCTAAGCCGAGAAAGCTACGTACTTCGATCACTGATTTAGGTAGCTCCCATCTTTGAATAGCTTCAATCTTTGCTGGGTCAACAGATATTCCATGGCTTGATACTACGCGCCCAAGAAATACTACTTCCTCAAGCCAGAACTCACATTTCTTTAACTTGGCATAAAGCTTATATTCACGAAGCTTTTGGAGTATCAGCCTCAAGTGTTGCTCATGATCTTCATGGCTTTTGGAATAAATAAGGATGTCATCAATAAAGACGACCACAAAATGATCCAAATATTCCTTGAGTACTCTGTTCATCATATACATGAAGGCAGCAGGAGCATTAGTCAATCCAAAAGACATGACTAGAAATTCGTAATGCCCGTACCTAGTTCTAAAAGCCATCTTTGGAATGTCATCGGTTCTAATCTTCAATTGGTGATATTCGGAACGAAGATCAATCTTTGAAAAAAATTTGGCGCCTTGCAACTGGTCAAACAGGTCATCAATACATGGCAATAGGTACCTATTTTTGATGGTGACATGATTCAACTCCCAATAATCAATACAAAGTCGCATACTCCCATCTTTCTTCTTCACGAATAGAACAGGAGCACCCCAAGGAGAAGTACTAGGACGAATAAAGCCAATGTCTAATAATTCCTATAGTTGGGTTTTTAACTCCTGAAGTTCAATAGGAGCTATTCGATATAGGGCTTTGGAAATGGGTTTTGTACCGGATTCAAGGTCGATACAAAATTCAATTTCATGCTCTGGGGGTAGGCCAGGAAGTTCTTCATGGAATACGTCAGGAAATTTATTAACAATAGAAATATCATTCAGAACTGACGTATTTTTGTTTAGATCCGTGACATGAGCTAAGAAAGCTTGACATCCGTTTTTCAATAAACGAATAGTTTTATGGCTTGAGATGACAGTGATTGATTTTAATGGTTTGGTTTCTTGAATTAGCATAATAGGTTGGTTAGGAATATGAAAGCTAACAACCTTACGAAAAACAATCAATTTTTGCATGATGAGTAGATAACCAATCAATCCCTAGAATTGCGTCAAATGCAAGTATTTTTAATGAAATAAGATCGACAGGTAATGTGAGGGTACCGATTTGAACCAAACAAGGCTTATAAAGGTTTCTCCCAACGAAGTTTCAACAGATAAGTCAAAGTCTAATTTCTCCGTAGTTAAATTTAAACGTTGAGCACAAGTAGGAGAAATAAAAGAATGGGTAGAACCAATATCAAATAAGGTATATACTTCGCTAGAATTTATGATAAGCTTACCCGTGATGATCTCGTTTGGGTTCCTTGCTTTTTGGGAGGTCACGACAAACGCTCTCCCTTGTACTACTGGCTTTGACTTTTCTGGGACGTCCTTTGGTGCCTCCATCCCAGCTGAACTTGTCTTTGGTGAATGACAAAATTGGGCTAGGTGACCTTCTCTTCCACAATTATAATATGCTTTAGACGACATCACGCATTTTGGACTGATGTGTCCCTCCCCTCCGCATTTGAAGCATATGATAGGTGGCTATTCTCCTTCCTTAACAACGGGTGCTGGTGCTGACGTCTTTCCATCATTGTTGAATCTCCTCTTCTTGAAATGTCCATTCTTATTATTTTGGCCATGATTACCACAGAAGTGGTTACCATTTCTGGCATGTTGATTCCCTCCACGCTTATTGTCATCGCTTTGATGACTGCTATCACTAGTATTATCATTTTTCCGGCTGCTCTCTTTTGGTTGGGTTAACTCATTATCGCGCTCCAATAACAGAGCCCTATTAACAACATCTGAATACAAACATAGTTTATGAGAGATAAGATATTGACTTATCTCAGGTTTCAAACCACTTAGAAACATCCGCATCATTCTCTCCTCATTATCAATCAAATGGGACGTAAATTGGGACAACTCGGCGAACTTGGCTTCGTACTACGACACGGTCATGTTGTTTTGCTCCAACTTGATGAACTCTACCTCTTTCATGTAACGAATAATTTCGGGAAAGTACTTGTCGTTGAACAATTCTTGGAACTTCTCCCAAGTCATCTTCAGTGTGGTAGGTTGAGTACGTTTTACAGATTCCCACCAGTAATCTGCCTTTGCACGCAACAAGAAGGTGGCAAAGGGAACCTTTTACTCCTCGGAGCATCCCAAGACATCAAATATCTTGCAGATCTGCTTTATCCATGTCTCCGCCTTAAGTGGTTTTGGCTCTCCAAAAAAACTCCGGTGGTCCCAGTTCCTTAGCGGTGACCGTCCGAGAGTTGCCAGTGTTTTCACCTGCATTTTGGACAGGAGCCGTTCTTGCCTGATGTTGCATGAATTGCATAAAGCCTCTAAACATTCCGTCATTCATCATCTGGTCAGTGTTGTTGGTTGCCTGAAGATTGTCGCCTTCCTGATGCACATTATCCTGATTATTGATCTGTGGAGACTCAACGGTCTCCTGTACTCCATTGATGTTCTCAACATTCTCGGATGCCATTTTTAAACACTGCCACAGAACAAGGGTTAATTAACATATCACATATTATCCCTATATTCTGACCGACCAATTAAATACCAAATAAACTTAGGTAGGTCATACTAGCGAAGGAATTCTCCGTCTCTCCCCTCCTAGTTCTTATCTCACATCTCAGCCAGGAATCATATCCCTAAGCTTTGATACCAACTGTGACGCCCCCAAAATAGGTATACATCACCCATCTTGAGTCGCCAAATACATGGTACTAAATTTAAATACAATTTAATTATACAACAGTCGTGTAAAATACGACAAAACATATGCTATGAGTTTTAACACAAATATTGTCATCTAGACAATATCCACACTAAAATGAGTCCTCATTACATTTATTATGACTCTATTTAACAGAATAGTGAGGACTACTAATGCTATTATCTGGACCATCACTCCGTTCCCCGACTAGTCCCTACTACGTTCTCATTTCCTGAAGAGAACAATGAAAGTAAAAGGGTGAGCTCAACTAGCCCAGTAAGAAATATTATGACTAAGATAACACAGAATAAATTATCATTAGCCTTCAACAATGTTAAACTGATACAATATAACAAACATCAAGTTTAACTAAAACGGAACAAGTAATCCATTAAAAGAGTCAAGTAGAGAATAAAATCTACTATCTTTTATGATTTAAAAGGTTTTTCATCAATTTTATCGCTGGGACTCAGCTTAATAAATAATCCATATCATCCCTGCACTACGACCAAGGATATTCATTAGTATCACAACCACAAATTATCCATGCACTACGGGCCAAGGATATTCGTGTATTCATCAATGGTCATGATCATGCCAACAACTGTCCATCAATGCACTACGGACCAATGAGGACTTTTACCATATCATTTGTAACATTACGGTCATGATTATACCGATAAATCCCAGGTCATAATCATACCAAGTCCATTTATGCACTACAGGCCACATATGACTTTCAACATAATATAAACATGAGGATGATGACAATGATATAAGATTTCAATAAAACAAGTTCAAGAATTAATTTATCTAGGAACTAATAAAATACAAATTGTCAACATGATACTTCTTTGTAGAGTAAAATTCAAGAATTCTCAGAAGAATATTTCTATGAAAAGATACTGGATGAAGCGCAAATATCAAGGATATTCAACTAATTTCATGGAGTATAGAAGTCAAAACTTTAACCAACTGAGTATAATAAAGAATGAAATAACAAAAGAAATCACCAGGTATGAGATAGACTGCACAGACAGGTTATTCCAATAGAATAATAAACAATGAAACCAGGTCATGCATAAACTCACAGACAGGATATTCCAACAGAATAATAAATAACGGAACCAGGTCAGGCGAAATTTGCACCGACAGGATGTTCCAACAGAATAATAAATAACGAAACCAAGTCATGCGTAAATGCACAGATATGATGTTCCAATAGAATAATAAATAATGGAATCAGGTCAGGCGAAATTTGCACCGACAGGATGTTCCAACATAATAATAAAGAATGGAATAATAGAAGAATTTCACCATGTATGCGGTACTTCGCATAGACAGGTTATTCCAACAGAATAATAAAGAATGGAATAACAGAAGAATTTTACCATGTATGCGATACTTCGCATAGATAGGTTATTCCAACATAATGATAAAGAATGGAATAACAGATGTTCTCTTCATGAATACGAAAGAAATAATACTCCTTACCTTAGAAGAAACTGGATATAGAAGTGGTGAAGTAGCAGAACACTTTTCTTCTTTCTCTCTATAGTGTCTCTCTCTAGAGTTTCAGTGAATTCGTAAAAAATAATGACGGAATGAGCTTCTATTTATAGAAGAATGGACTGAATAGTAACTAATTTCTAAACGGTCCAGATTGATTTACTTTTAAACGGACGATCCAGATTAGTTTACAATAAAATATAATATATTCTATTTATAATCTAATAAAACGAATAACTTTATAAAAGTATTCTATTTTATATAAAAAGATTTTCTGTTTTATTACATTAATAATATAAATAAAACAAAACTTCATCATCATTATTATAATTCACACTATTAATCGACCAGGTCGTTCCCAGGAAAGAGGGGGCTTTCCAATAAGGATTTCTCCCTATTGGCGCACAATTAGGTGACCAAACCTCTCCTTAGCAGAACTTCTAGACATCGTTAATATTGCAAATAATAATATTAATAACTTCGTCGTCTCAATTATTGATTTAATAATATATAAAATATCTACAATAATTGAATCAATTAACGTGTGATACTATGCAACAATTACTGAAGCAATAATTGAACAAAACTGATTGACTTCTCACTGTTGCCTCTTTTTCAGTTCTAACAAAAGAGCTCCAACTCATGCAAGCATACATGTGTCAACAAGTAATACAGAGTAAGTAGAGTATCGTCCCACAGAGAAAGTTGTCTAAATTAAGCTACTATTCATCAACTAAATCACTATTTTTATATGCTCAAACTAAAGATTATAATTATGAATTATTCTAAATGCAAATAAGAACTAAAATGAGAATAAGAATATAATAAATCAAATGTGGAAATAATGGGATCCTAACTTCTTTTAATACTTCATCTAATTACTACCATCATGTAAGAACGTTCACAAATCACAGGAAAGTAGCCAAGAGCACTAAAATAGACACAACCATTTTTCAATGCATTATGATCAACTTACACAGAATCCACATGTGATAGACTCCATGTAATCATCAATATAACCAAAAATCACAATATGTCTATGTGAAATTGCAACCATATTGAATTTAAATACAAGCCCTTATTTTAACTCATACGTTGAAACAATATATGTCTATCTGATTCACGAAATACAAAGCTACCCAAAACAGCCCCATATACGCATGCTATCACGATTACAATTCATACTCGCATGTCCTCTTTCAATTCCATACAAGTACTGAAAACGAATGATGATCAGTCATTCATGCATGCAAAACAACCATGATAGAAATTCCTATTGATATGCAAAACAGTCCAGCATCCAAGCAAGCAATTAAACTACATATTAAAATCTGTTAGAATCTCATAATGGAGTTTAGTTCATGATTAAACCAAAAGCCATTATGGTATTAAAGCTAAACATGGATAATAAATAAACAATTGAAAGAGAAGGGATAGAAATGATCAAACCCAATTGCTGATTATATTCCAATATTAACATTCAAATCCTCATATAAATCCAACAAAATAATAATAGTTATCCACAATGATAGAAAATCCCAAGAAGAATTAGAAAAGATGGAGTTTAGGCTTCGTTCTTTGTTGGAATCTCTCTCCTAGTGTAAACCCTAGTTCCCATATGAAAAATACGTAAAAAGTACTCCATGATATGTCTCACACCAGTCAGCATAGTTTTAATTCATTATAACTCTTTAAAATTATAAATTAAAATAAACAGCTCAGCAACAGAAGTCATCGCGCACGGGCACACGACCTTCCTTCATAATTCTCACGCGGGCGCGCGTCTTCAAAATCTGGAAAATCCGTGCCATCTCACGGGCGCATGTGTTGGCCTGTGTAGCCGCGCGACTTCTGCAGTTTGCATTCTGGTTTTGATTCTGGTTCTGGTTCTACAGTGTTCCTGCTGCTACTGCTTCGTCCTGCTACTCATTCCTTCCATGCTTGGTCTTCTTGCTCCACTAGATCCTCATGCCATGCATCCATCAGCCTCATGCCATCTAGCCTCACCAAATTATGCCGTATCCTGCACTTTTACGCCAAAAGAGTTCTCAGTACATGCAATGCAAAATAACATGAAATGCAACTAAAAATATACTAAAATGTACTTGAGATGGGCATAATTCGCGTGAATTGATATCCAATAAGTAGGTATAAAACATACTTATCACTCACGTAAGGGTCTTGCTGGCATAGTAAATCACATAAAAAATCTTCTCTTTCCTCTGCCCCAAAACAGCCCCTACGGCGTAGTCGCTGGCATCACAGATCAACTCAATTGACAATTCCCAATCTGGTGCGGTAATCACTAGTACTGAAGTTAGTTTCCTCTTTAAGTGCTCAAATGCCAACACGCAGGCTTCATCAAAATTAAACTGTGTATCCTTCTCCAATAGATTGCATAGTGGTTTGGTTATCTTGGAGAAGTCCTTGATAAATCTACGGTAGAAACCTGCATATCCCAGAAAACTGCGCACACCTTTTACTGAAGTAGGTTATGGAAAGTTCTCAATCGTATCCAGCTTCGCTGTATCCACCTCAAGACCCTGCTTCGATACCTTGTGTCCCAATATGATTCCTTCTTGTACCATGAAATGGCACTTTTCCCAGTTCAATACTAAGTTCGTCTCAACACATCTC
This sequence comes from Panax japonicus, assembly GCA_020205505.1. NCBI lineage: Eukaryota > Viridiplantae > Streptophyta > Magnoliopsida > Apiales > Araliaceae > Panax > Panax japonicus. The sequence continues at coordinate 53,648,810 of CM035114.1, read as the reverse complement.
TTTAAAACCATAACCAAATTCTCGAGGCATAAATCAAAAGAGTCCCCGAAGACTGAAAAGTCATCCATAAATACCTCCACATTCTGCTCCACCATATCTAAAAATATAGCCATCATGCATCTCTGAAATGTGGCTGGATCATTGCACGACCCAAAAGACATCCTTCGAAAAGAAAACGTGCCGTATGGAAATGTGAAGGTAGTCTTTTCCTGGTCTTCTGGAGCTATCACAATTTGATTGTATCCCGAATAGCCGTCCAGAAGGCAATAGTATTCATGACCTGCTAGTTTGTCCAACATCTGATCAATAAATGGTAGTGGAAAATGATCTTTCCTTGTAGCTTTGTTGAGCCTGCAGTAATCCATACTGACTCTCCACCCCGTCACTGTGCGTGTTGGAATTAACTTATTATTTTTATTGGTCACAACGGTCGTACCACCCTTCTTTGGTACACACTGCACTGAACTCACCCATGAGCTGTCTGAAATAAGATAAATTATTCCTGCATCCAGCCATTTCAGTACCGCTTTCTTGACCACTTCTTTCATTATCGGATTAAGCCTTCTTTGTCGCTCAACCGACAATTTATTCCCATCTTCCAGCAAGATCTTATGCATACAGAACGAAAGGCTGATCCCTTTGATATCTGCTATGGTCCATCCAATAGCTGATTTGAACTCTCTAAGCACTCGAAGCAGTTTTTCTTCCTGAAAAGATGTTAGTGCGGAAGAAATAATCACATGTAACTTTGACTCTTTATTTAAAAATGCATACCTAAGATGTTCTGGAAGTGGTTTTAATTCAAGCTCTGGAGGTGTCTCAAGAGATGGCTTTAATTTTATTGTTGACTCTCCAGCTTTTTTCAACGGCTCGACATGTATCCTGAATTTTTTGAATTATGGAGTAGTGTCGAGATTTTGCACAAGTTTGTCAAATTCCTCATCCTCCAAGTCTGAATTTTCAGTAATTACACTCCTCCACGGTTCATAGTTCACCAAATTTTGTACCTCATCATGCAAAACCTGATCTACCAAATCAACCCAGAAACATTCTTCGTCATTTGTTGGGAACTTCATTGCCTTGAAGATGTTAAAGATAACCTCCTGACCATATACACGCATCGTGAGTTCTCCTTTCTGCACATCTATCAAAGCTCTGCCTGTGGCTAAGAATGGTCTCCCCAGTATGATTGGTATGTTTTTGTCTTCCTCATAATCTAGGATGATGAAGTCAGCTAGAAAGATAAACTTGTCCACCTTCACCAACACATCTTCAATAATTCTCCGTGGATACGTGATGGATCTGTCAGCTAGATGTAATGAAATGTTTGTCGGCCTTGGTGTCGACAATCCCAACTGATTGAATACTGACAAGGGCATCAAATTTATACTTGCCCCAAGATCACATAAACACTTATTAAAGCTCATCTTCCCGATTGTGCACGGAATTGTGAAGCTGGCCGGATCCTTCAGCTTTGGAGGTAATTTCTGCTGAAGCACTGCACTGCATTCCTCTGTCAAGGCCACTGTCTCAAATTCTTCTAATCTCCTCTTCCTTGACAATATACCCTTTATGAACTTTGTATAACTTTGCATTTGTTCCAATGCCTCGGTGAAAGGTATGTTGATTTACAGCTTTTTAAAGACCTCCAAAAATTTGCTGAATTGCTTATCTTCCCTCTGCTTATTTAGTCTCTGCGGATATGGAACTTGAGAGTGAACTGGTGGTACTGAGCTCATAGGCTTCTCAACTGACCCTGCTTTATCCTTCCCTTCCTGCTGTACCTCAGCATTGTCTAGAATTTCTTTCTCAGCAGTCATCTGCTCTGCCTCGCGCGGCTTTTTCAGTGTAATCATGCGCGAACGCGTGACTAGCAGTACCTACAAGATCCTTCCCAGATCCTAATGTGATTGCTTGGCACTATTCCTTCATGTCTCTTCTTAGATTTGTCTATGTGTTACTTGGCAAAGAACCTTGGGGCCCATTATTAAGCATGCTCGCCATTTACCTCATTTGAGTCTCCAAATTCTTAATAGCCACTGCTTGGCTCTTGATCATCACCTCCGTGTATACCATTTATTTCAACATCATCTCCTCCACTTTTGATTTCTTTTTTTGCTGAGGTGGAGCTGGAGTGTGATGTTGTTGTTGTTGAGAAAATCTCGACGAAAACGGTGGTTTTTGTGTAAACTGTGGTTGAGATGGCTGCGACTGAAATTGTTGATTTGGCTGAAACTAAATCTGCTGATTCCCTTGGTTATTTGACCAACTGAAGTTTGGATGATTTCAGTTGTTGGGGTGGTATGTGTTCTAAAACTGACATTAGTCTTTCCTGTAGTTGCTCACATACTGTACCAACTTCGAACTGATAGCACACTGATCTGTCGAGTGTGACCCCTCATAAATCTCATATATGAAGGCAACTGTTTTCACTTTGCTCGCCGCTATTATTTCTATCTTCTTTGCCATAGCTGCCATCTGTGCCAACAACTGAGTAATAACATCTACCTCCAACAAACCTGCAACCTTGGGTTGTGGCATCCGAGATGTAGGATTCTGAAAATCATTTGCTGCCATAGTCTCGATAAGGGTATAGGCCTCGTCATAGCTCTTTGTCCATAATGCCCCTCCTGCAGTTGCATCTACAATGGGTCTCGACTGCCATCCCAATCCGTTATAAAATGTATTAATTACCATCCAATCCAGCATACTGTGATGCAGACACTTCCTTAACATCTCTTTATATCTCTCCCATGCTTCATATAAGGATTTGCCCTGTTGTTGCTCAAACTGAGAGATAGCTATCCTTATCTTTGCAGTCTTAGCCATTGGGAAAAACTTAGCTAAGAATTTATGTGCTAAGTCCTCCCATGTAGTGATTGACCCTGATGTCAAAGAATGTAGGCAACTTCTCGCCTTATCCCTCAATGAGAATGGGAATAGCCTAAGTCTGATAGCATCCTCCGTCACACCGTTGTATATGAATGTATCACAAATCTCAATAAAGCTTAATAAGTGTTCATTCGGATCATCCATAGCAGCACCCCCAAACTGTACCGAATTCTGCACCATCTAAATAGTGCCCGGTTTATTCTCAAAAGTATTTGCTGCTATTGTCGGTCTGACTATGCTAGACTGAAGTCCATTTATATTCGGCATGGAATAATCCCTTAGAGCCTTGTGCTCATCTCTTTATTCTTCTGCCATGTCAGATATAGTACTTTCCAACCGAGCTTGCAAATTTCTCCGCACACTAGCTTTCCAACCTCTTCCGTTAATGTTATCCTGCACTATTATTAACTCGGAATTAGATGATCACGTGCGCATAAAAATCTACAAGTACCTGAAATCACAAACAAAACAAAAATAGAAATGAGATAAGAATAAATATGTCTAAGTCATACAATATAGCTTAAAATTAATGATAATTATTTAAATTTAAATGCCTTTTCCCGACAATGGCGACAAAAGCTTGTTGCCTCTTTTTCAGTTCTAACAAAAGAGCTCTAACTCATGCAAGCATACATGTGTCAACAAGTAATACAGAGTAAGTAGAGTATCGCCCCACAGAGAAAGTTGTCTAAATTAAACTACAATTCATCAACTAAATCACTATTTTTATATGCTCAAACTAAAGATTATAATTATGAATTATTCTAAATGCAAATAATAACTAAAATGAGAATAAGAATATAATAAATAAAATGTGGAAATAATGGGATCCTAACTTCATTTAATACTTCATCTAATTACTACCATCATGCAAGAACGTTCAAAAATCACAGGAAAGTATCCAAGAGCACTAAAATAGACATAACAATTTTTCAATGCATTATGACCAACTTACACAGCATCCACATGTGATAGACTCCATGTAATCATCAATATAACCAAAAATCACAATATGTCTATTTGAAATTGCAACCATATTGAATTTAAATACAAGCCCTTATTTTAACTCATATGGTGAAACAGTATATGTCTATCTGATTCACGAAATACAAAGCTACCCAAAACAGCCCCATATATGTATGCTATCATGATTACAATCCATACTCGCATGTCCTCTTTCAATTCCATACAAGTACTAAAAACGAATGGTGATCAGTCATTCATGCATGCAAAACAACCATGATAGAAATTCCCATTGATATGCAAAACAGTCCAGAATTTAAACATGCAATTAAACTACATATTAAAATCCGTTAGAATCCCATAATGGAGTTTAGTTCATGACTGAACCAAAAGCCATTATGGGATTAAAGCTAAACATGGATAATAAACAAACAATTGAAAGAGGAGGGATAAAAATGATCAAACCCAATTGCTGATTATATTTCAATATTAACGTTCAAATCCTCATATAAAACCATCAAAATAATAATAGTTATCCACAATGATAGAAAACCCCAAGAAGAATTAGAAAAGATGGAGTTTAGGCTTCGTTCTTTGTTGGAATCTCTCTCCCAGTGTAAACCCTAGTTGCCATATAAAAAATACGTAAAAAGTAATCCATGATACGTCTGACACCAGTCATCATTGTTTTAATTCATTACAACTCTTTAAAATTAAAAATTAAAATAAACAGCTCAGCATCAACAGTCATCACGCGCGGGCGCGCGACCTTCCTTCGTAATTCTCGCGCGGGCGCGCATATTTAGAATCTTGCAAATCCGTACCATCGTGCGGGCACGCGTGTGTTGGCCTGCGTAGCCGCACGGCTTCTACAGTCTGCATTCTGGTTTTGATTCTGGTTCTGGTTCTGCAGTGTTGCTGCTGCTACTGCTTCATCCTGCAGTTCATTCATTCCATGCATGGTCTTCTTGCTCCACTAGATCCTCATGCCATGCATCCATCAGCCTCATGCCATCTAGCTTCACCAAATTATGCCGTATCCTGTACTTTTACGCCAAAAGAGTTCTTAGTACATGCAATGCAAAATAACATGAAATGAAACTAAAAATATACTAAAATGTACTCGAGATGGGCATAATTCGTGTGAATTGATATCCAATAAGTAGTTATAAAACCCACTTATCACTCACGTAAGCATCAATAATCAATATCGTGTGCTACTATTCAACCACGCGTATTACTGTACTTTTAACACCGGGTGTTTCAACAGTTAACGGTAAAACTTCCGCCGTTATTTTTATAAAAATATTTTTGCCGTTTTCTTAATCCGACAATAATTTTGTTATGGGGTCCACCAATGATTGGGCCGTCGTACGAATATTCCCTGTTAAAACGAATATTCCCCGACCAATCGAATATTATATAACAACTTACGTACTTTACAAAATTTATAAATATTACCCACAACTATAACATTATATCAAATTCATTCCATAATATTCAAAAATAATAATTATAGAAAATTCATCTTTATTCATAAAAGTTGGGGTCTTACAACAGTAATACGCGTGGATGCATAGTAGCACATGGTATTGATTATTGATGCTTACGTGAGAAGTCACTCAGTTATACTCAATTATTTATACAGTAATTGCTGCATAATATCTCTCATATTATTGATTCAATTATTGTCACAGTATCATCTTCATAATATTTTATATGTTTAAATCAATAATTGAGACGACAAAGTTATTCATATTATTATTTGCAATATTGACGATGTCTAGAAAGTTCTGTCGAATAAAGGAGTTTGGTCACCTAATTGTGCGCCAATATGAAGAAATCATTATCGGAAAGCCCCCTCTTTCTTGGGAATGATCTGGTTGTTAAATATTATGAGTTGTAATATTAACGATGAATAAGTTCGTGTTTATTAAAGATGAAATTGATATTTCCATTGTGTTGGGATTATTAGTGTTAGTAGAAATCGTCATTTATTTCGATAATAATTGATATTTGAAGGTTAAATTGACCAATCGGGTAATTAATCGAATAAATGAGCAATTAATTGCTATTAGTTAACATGCATATAACTATTTATTCACATGAATGGAACTATTGATTCACATGATGTACTATTAGGGGAGGTGGTGCAAGTTTGATAATACTTGTAGGACTAAATTAAAAATGGAGGAAAAGATGATGGTACTATACTGTAATAAATTGAGTCCCAAAACGTGCAATTATCGAAACTATGTTTACCTATAAATAGAAGCTCATTCTTCTTTTATTTTCACCAATTCACTAAGACTCACAAGAGCAATTATAGAGAGAGAAGCTATAGAGAGAAAGAAGAAGAGTAGTCTGCTACTTCACTATTCCAGTATCCAGTCTTCTTCTAAGGGATATTAGTTTTTCAATATTCGTAAGAAATAATATTTTCTTCCATACTCTGTAGTATGTGAGTAATATTATTTTGTTTCGTATTCCTAATTCTACATTCATTTTGTTAAAGTATTACATCTATACTCCGTGAAATTAGTAGAATATCCTTGATATTTGCGCTTCATCCAGTATCTTTTCATGAAAATATTATTATGAGCAATCTTGATAATAATTGATCTTTTCACGTCGAAATACTATTCACAAAATACTATTCATAAAGTACTATTCACAGGTACTATTCAGAAAGTATTATTCCCATGTACTATTCACAAAGTACTATTCATGGGATACTATTTACTCAGGTACTATTTAACCGGGGTACTGTTCATAATAAAAAATTGATTTATTTTTTGTTCAAATCATTTTTGTTACAATATTATTCTTGAATTTTACTCCACAAAGCAGTATCATGTTGAAAATTTGGACAGTATTGATTTCTGGATAAATTAAACTATAAATATTTAAAAATTTATCCTTTATTTTCTTTTAATTGAATTCTTATATAATTGTCATCATCCTCATGCTTATATTGTGATGAAAGTCATCTGTGACTTACGTGCATAGATGGACTGTTGATTAGTATGATTATGACCATGGATTATTCGGTATAATCATGACCGTAATATTACAAATGATGTGGTAAAAGTCCTCATTGGACCATAGTGCATTGATGGACAGTGGTTTGCATGATCATGACCATTGGTGAAAACACGAATATCCTTAACTCGTAGTGCATGAATAATTTGTGGTCGTGATACTAATGAATATCCGTGGCCGTAGTGCAGGGATGATTCGATGATGTGGATTATTTATTAAGCTGAGTCTCAGCGATAAAATTGATGATAAACTTTTTAAATCATAGAAGATAGTAGATATCATGCTCTACTTGACTCTTCTAATGGATTGCTTGTTCCGCTACTGTTAAACTTGATGTTTATTGTATTTATTAGTTTAACACTATTGAAGGCTAACGATAATTTATTCTGCATTATCTTAGTCATAATATTTCTTACTGGGCTAGTTGAGCTCACCCTTTTGCTTTCATTATTCTCTTCAGGAAATGAGAACGTAGCCGGGAATAGTCAGGGAACAGAGTGATGGTTCGACATGGTTGTTTTAGCTGTCCTCACTATTTAGTGTGATAATAAATATAATGAAGATTGAATTTGAGTTTGGATATTGTCTATGAGACAATATTCATGTAAAAACTCTCAGCTCATGTTGTATAATTAAGATTGTATTTGTATTCAGTACCATGTATCTGGCGACCTAAGATGGGTGATGTATACCTATTTTGGGGGTATCATAGTTGGTATCAAAGCTTAGGGATATGATCCCTAGCTAAGATGTGAGACTAGAACTTGAAGGGGAGGAGAGACGGGTAATTCCTTCGTTAGTATGACCTACCTAAGTTTATTTGTTATTTAATTGGTCGATCAGAATATAGGGATAATATGTGGCGTGTCAATTAACCGTTATTTTGTGGCAGTGTTTGAAAATGACATCTAAAAATGTTGAGATCAGCAATGAAGTACATGAGATCATTGAGTCACCAACGATCAATACCTAGGATAATGTGCAACAGGAAGATAATAATTCTTAGGTAAATAACAACACCGATCAAATGATAAATGATGGGATGTTCAGAGGCTTTAGTCAATTCATGCAATATCAGGCGAGAGTAACTTCTATTCAAAATACAGGTGGAAACACTGACAACTCACAGATGGTCACCACTAAGCAATTCAAGGAGCTGGGACCCTTGGAGTTTTGGAGAAAGCCAGAACCGCTTAAGGCAGAGACATGGATAAAGCAGATCACCAAGATGTTCGAGGTCTTGGGATGCTCCGAGGAGCAAAAGGTTCCTTTTGTCACCTTTATGTTGCGAGGAGAGGCAGATTACTGGTGGAAATCTGTAAAGCGTACTCAACCTGCCGAACTGAAGATGTCTTGGGAAAATTTCCAAGAACTATTCAACGAAAAGTACTTTCCTGAAAGTATTCGTCACATGAAGGAGGTAGAGTTCATCATGCTAGAGCAAAATAATATGATAGTGTTGCAGTACGAAGATGATGAGTGCATATTATTCATTTATTTTGATTCCTTTATGTTTAGTTTTATTGCATGTTTCATGTGTATATGAGCTTATTAAGGTGTTTAATGATTTCAGGAGGAATTGGAGCTGAAATGAGGAAAAAGGGAAAATTGCAGGGTTTTTAGCATTAAGTTGGATGCATGGTCTTAGCTTGGGACTTTGATTTTATTGTAAATCTCTTCCTTAGATTTCTGGAACATCTTGAATCATCCCAATCAGAGTTTATATGAAAAAGTTATAATCTTTTTACCAAACGGACATTGAACCTCAAAGTTTGGAAGTTTTAATTTACATAGCAGTCACTTGGAGCCCGATTTTGACCTTGATGAGGAACGATTCTATCAATTCTCAAAGAATTAAAGTTGTAGATCGCGTCGATATATTCGTTTTGATAGGTAGAAGGCCCCGTAAATCCTCTCGGATAAAAATTTATTCTCGTTTTACCAAAGGACGTCGTAGCAGAAAATGTAAATTCGCCCCAATGAATTTGAGCGGGAAAATTGGGAAATCTTGGATTTTTGTAAAGTTTCTAAATGCAGAGTTTGGCAGATTTCTACATGGAATTGGATTGATATTTCTATTAGCTTTAGGATTTTCTTTAAACTAAGATTTATTTCCAAATTGAATTCTATTTCTTTATGAAAATTAGTGTAATTTGTAATTCCTTTTAGGATTTGGATTTCGAATTCCCATTTGATTTAGGAATTTGTTTAGCACTATAAATAGAGGACGATAGTCAGGGTTTTATTAATTTAATTATCAATTATCATCTATTGGAGTGCAGACTCAAGAACATGTCAGGCTAGTTCTTTTCATTCTGTTCTATATGGAGGTGAATCCTTGTTACAAGTAATTGATTAATTGAGTATTATTATTTATTCATTCTTGTGTGAAATTTCTTCTGATAATCTATTTTTATTGATTGCATGCTAATTGATCTAATTAATTTGATATGGCCAATTGAGTTAATTTGATTATTATCATATGCTAGATTAAGATTGGTATTACGTGTAATTGATATCTGTCTTCATCATAAGTGGCAACTTGGTAATACTAATTGTGGACAAGCTTTTGTGTATTGCTAAGATTATCAAAAAACAAGTTAAACAAATCGAGCTTATGTGTTTGTTGCTTGGATTAGCCTAATTCTCTATTTCTTAATGCTTCTATCATATTAAATTTAGAGAGCTTATTCTAGGTTGCTTGCTAGTTAGAATCTGGTGGAGAGCTTGTTTAATACAATGATAATCTAAGGAGAATTTCGGATAATAGAACTTATTGTTATCTAGGGCTAATAGTTTCATTAAAGGGAAAGTAATAATAACTTGATTAATTGATTGTTGTACTTGGTGAAACTGAACTACAGAACTGAAGTTTTTACATATTTGGTTAATTTCATCATTTTCTTGTTGTCTTAGTTTAAAAATAATTTTCAAAAACCCCCATCTTTATTTTCTGTTAAAATAGTAGAATAATTCTAAAACAACTTTACTAGCTCTTTGTGGGATCGATCCTTACTTGCTACTGTGCTAATTATTATAAATTGTGAAGTGAAAGTGAGGTTAATTTAGGAGTGTTAACGACAACTCCTAAATTTTAGCACCGTTGCCAGGGAGTAATTTGGATTTTTGTTTTTATTCTATTATTTGTTTTGTTGTTGTTTTATGAGTCGATCTTCTCAGGATACTATATTAGATTTTGATTCAGAGATTGAGAAAACTGCAAGGAGGCTAAGGAATGAAAAACTTAAAGTTCAACAGTCTTCTGCAGATATAGACGAGGCTTCTGCACCAGGCCTCAACTTAGCTTTGGAATTATTATCCAACGAATCATCCACCGAATCCGATAAAAAAGAAGAGATGGAGATTCAAAATAACAATAGAACTCTCAAGGAATTGGCAACTCCTAATTTAAATCAACAACCTACATTAAATATCTACCCCTACAAACATATGAATGAATTTCACGTGGTGTGCTCCACTATGAAACCATATGGAATCACTGAAGAGCAAATCAAGCTGAGAGCATTCCCATTCTCCCTAGTAGATTTGGCAAAGGATTGGCTGTACTACCTACCCTCAGGTTTAATACAGTCTTGGAATGACATGAAGCAGTTGTTCTTGGAGAGATACTTTCCAGCCTCAAGAGTAGCCAACATAAGGAAGGAGATCTGTGGGATTAGACAATTCAGTGGGGAGACACTATACGAGTATTGGGAAAGATTCAAAAAACTTTGTTCCAGCTGTCCACCGCATCAAATAGATGAACAACACCTGATCCAGTATTTCTATGAAGGGTTGGTATCGATGGATAGAAGCATGATCGATGCAGCTAGCGGATGAGCACTAGTTGACAAGACCCCAAAGGCTGCAAGGAATTTAATTGCAAACATGGCTGCAAACTCGCAACAATATGACACTAGAACAAATCATGCACCAGTAAGGGTAAGCTGTAAGACCCCAACTTTTATGAATAAAGATGAATTTTTCTATAAATATCATTTTGAATAATTATGGTGTTGATTTGTTATAATATTAAATTTGTGGGTAATATTTATAAATTTTGCAAAGTAAGCAAGTTGTTATAAAGCATTCGATTGGTCGGGAAATATTCATTTTAACAAAGAATATTCGTACGACGACACAATCATTGGTGGACCCCACAACGTAATTATTATTGAAATGAGAAAATGATAGAAATATCTCTTTATGAAAATAACGGCGGAAGTTTTATTGTTAACTATTGGGATAACAGGTGTTAAAAGTACAGTAATACGCGTGGTTGCATAATAGCACACAATATTGATTATTGATGCTTACGTGAGAAGTCACTCAGTTTTGTTCAATTATTGCTACAATAATTGCTGCATAGTATCTCACGTTATTTGATTCAATTATTGTCGATATTTTATATATTATTAAATTAATAATTGAGACGACAAAGTTATTCATATTATTATTTGCAATATTGACAATGTCTAGAAGTTCTGTCAAGGAGAGGTTTGATCACCTAATTGTGCACCAATAAGGAAAAGTTCTTATTGGAAATCCCCCTCTTTCCTAGGAACGACCTGGTTGTTGAATATTGCGAATTATAATAATGATGATAAATGTTGTTAAAAATATTGAGGTAATTTTTATGAAGTATTTTTTGTAAATATTGGCGTATTATTTGGATTTTTCAAAATAATCGGTAGAATATTATTTAATATTATAAAGGTGGGCCCACATGTGGGGCCCATATGTGAAAAATGAATTGGCTGAGAAAGTTCACCGGTGATTGTTTTCAAAGTCACAGGTTTTTGTTTATATATATATATATATAATATTTCATTAGTTCTGCTTTTTATGAAAAATAGCATAGTGCCTGCATAGTAAATGCATAATAGCAAATTTTGAAATTGTCTGAATAGTATCCTCTCCATTCTCCTATAAATAGGATGCTTAGTTAGAATTGAAAATCACATCAGAATCAGAGAATTCTTCTTGTATAATATTGAGCGTATTTCTTTCGAGTTTTAGAAAGCTTTGAGTTTAGAAAATAGTGAAAGTTTTCTTCAAGAATATCCCCACTATACCAGTTGGAATACTCTTCTTTTCAAGGTAAGAGATGTTATTTTTGTTCAATATTCGCTTGAAATAATATTTTCTTCCATACTCTGTAGTATGTAAGTAATATTATTTCGTTTCAGATTTCGAATTCTATACTCATTTGGTTAAAGTTTTGGCTTCTATACTCCATGAAATTAGTAGAATATCCTTCATATTTGCGTTTCATCTAATATCTTTTCTTGGAAATATTATTCTAAGCATTTTTGATAAGTTTTAACTTTTTCATACCAGAGTACTATTCACAGGTTACTATTCACGAAGTACTATTCACGGGGTACTATTAACTCGAGTAGTATTCACCCGGGGTACTATTCATGATAAAAATTAATTCGTTTTAGCTCCAAATCATTTTTGGTACAATATTATTCTTGATTTTTTCTCCACAAAGCAATATCATGTTGAAAATTAGGACGTTATTGATTCCTGGATAAATTAAATTATAAATCTTTAAAAATTTACCCTTTGCTTTCATTTAATTGAATTCTTATATCATTATCATCATCCTCATGTTTATAATATGATGAAAGTCATCTGTGGTCGTAGTGCATAGATGGACTTGGTATGATTATGACCAGGGATTATTCAATATAATCATGACCGTAATGTTACAAAAGATGTGGTAAAAGTCCTCATTGGTCCGCAGTGCATTGATGGATAGTTTTTGGCATGATCATGACCATTGATGAAAACATGAATATCCTTGGCCTGTAGTGCATTGATAATTTGTGGTCGTGATACAATTGAATTTCCTTGGCCGTAGTGCAGGGATGATATGGATTATTTACTAAGCTGAGTTTCAACGATAAAATTGATGATAAATTCTTTTAAATCATAGAAGATAGTAGATATCATGCTCTACTTGACTCTTCTAATAGATTGCTTGTTCTGCTACAGTTAAACTTGATGTTGTTATATTTTATCAGTTTAACATTATTGAAGGCTAACGATAAATTATTCTGCATTATCTTAGTCATAACATTTCTTACTAAGCTAGTTGAGCTCATCCTTTTTCTTTCACTGTTCTCTTCAGAAAATGAGAACGTAGCCGGGACTAGTCGGGGAACGGAGTGACGGTCTAGATGTTTTCATTAGTAGTCCTCAGTATTCTATGAAATAGTGTGATAATAAAAGTATTGAGGACTCCATTTGAGTTTGAATACTGTCTTGAAGACAATATTCGTATTAAAACTCTCAGTTTATGTTTTGTCGTATTTTACATGACAGTTGTATTATTAAGTTGTATTTGAATTTTGAACCATGTATTTGGTGACTCAAGATGGGTGATGTATACTTATTTTTGGGGCGTAACAATTAGTATCAAAGCTTAGGGATATGATCCCTGGCTGAGATGTGAGACAAGAACTAGGAGGAGAGAGATGGGGAATTCCTTCGTTAGTATGACCTACCTAAGTTTATTTGGTATTTAATTGGTTGGTCAGAGTATATGGATAATATGTGACATGTAACGCCCCGAAAAAATGAACATTTTATAAATACTTTTAATAATGAATAAAATGATATTATTTATTATTATTACGTGTTAATAAGTTGAATGTAGTTCTATAACCTAGAAACGTCAGAACGTCGTAGTATTTTAACTACGTGAATGAATTAAAGTGTTTGAATTTCTAAGACGAAAATAAAAGCTTTCCGAGAAATTTTTCAAAAAACACTATTCATCGATTTCCGCTCGGAAATTATTTTTAAATTTCTGAGAAATACGTGACGTTATATTATCAAGGTGATATTGATTATGTAATAATAATCTAAGTATGGAAAACACAATATTTCGTATGCGGAATTAATTTGAGAACGTTAGGAATATTAAGCGTTAAGAAAAGAAAGTATTAATCGTATGATGCGTATGCATTGTGAGAGGTATTGAACATAAGTATAATACGATGTATTATACGAATTAGGTATGGAGAATGGAATAACGTATATTACGAATTAGTATACGAGCTAGCATACGAGAATTATGCGTATAGTATATATGTCAAGGTTCTTAATTAAATGGAATGGACTTGGAGGATTATTAGCATATTGGTAGAAGTCCAATAGTAAGTAATATGCAAGCCCAAGTGTTTGTTAATCATGAGTCCAAACTAATGTAATGCAAGTCCAATAGGAAATAAGCAAGATTATTAAGCAAGCCCAATGTAATGACCCAATGGATTAGTCATGATCCACGGAGCAAACCATGTTAATATGGGCAGTCTTGATGGGCAAGTACTTTATATGATGAGCAAAATTTGTGTTGAGCAAGAAAAGCGAGTGATAAAAAAGTTTACTTAGAGCCAAAGAAATGAATAGTAAGGAGGTGGGATTAAGGAGGTGGAGGGCCTAAATGACCATAGTACCCTTACCTTGCCAAGCCTATAAATAGAGAGCTCCACAATTCATTTATTGCTTATTTTATTTCATTCAACTTCCCTCAAAGATAAGTGCTCAAGTGTTGGAGATAATAAGTCAAGAATAAGTCAAACATCCTTTTCTATATTTCCAAAAAGTAGAAGAAGTAGTCATCAAAGGTAATGATCTTATGATCTATTAGTCTTCTATCTCTACCATAATAAGTTGATAGAGAAGTGTGATTGTATGTTAAGAACACATAAGAAGTGATTAATGAATGAACTTAAGCCAAATAAGTTGAGAATAAACAACTAGAACCTAAATAAGTTGATAAAATTATGTTGAATTTATCATATGATTGTCATATGATGTTAGTATGTTCAATATGGTATGAGAACATTGAGTAAAAGACTTAAGTCCATATTAAGTCATAAGCAAGGAAGTTTGTAGTTTATAAGTTGATTAAGTCATTAACTTATGAGAATAAGTCAAAATTTACTTTGATAATAAGTTGGTGTAATAAGTAAGTTGAAATGTTCATAATATGATTAAAATCCATTTAGAATGATAATCAAATCATTAGTAATGAGGTTTCGCCGGAATTCACACGATTGGACGATAATCGTCGAATTCGTGAAATTCTTGGAATAGAAGTCATATTTTGTGTTTGAACTCGAAAACGTTGGTTTTCGATGGAGATAAGTCATATTTGGCATTATAGAGTTGCGGACTCGAAAATGATCAGATTCCGACTTAGAACGAAGAAACGAGCATTGAACGTTCATGAACGTTTATTATTTTCGTTAAAAATGAACTAATAGGTGAAATTTTAGCAAACGAAGTCAAATAGATAAAATTCTTGCATGAAGACATAGAGTATGTAATTTTTGAACCGTAGGCTCTTGAACGAGCCAATTCAGACTTATAACGAAGAAGTTATGAGCCCAGAAGTTTCGCAAAATTTCAAAATCTGCAAAAATTATCTGAGGCACAGAGTCCGCGCCGCAGCGCGACTCACAGCCTTAAGGCCCGCTCCGCAGCGCGAGGCCAAGATAGGGCACACTGCTAACTGGCGCCGCAGAGCGAGCGTAACAAAGGAGACTCACGCCGCAACGTCGAGTCCAGGACTTACATACTGTTAACTCGCGCCACAACGCGACTTAAAGAGGAAAGGGTGGCGCCGCAGCGCCAACCCTAGATTTTTGAACAGTAATGAAGGTTTACATGTATAGGATGAACAATAACTCAGTAATAATAAATTGAGGAACTTAATAAGGTATGGTAAGGTATTGTTAAACCTTATTTATGTTGTCTAAAGGTTGAAGATAAGTAATCAATCATGAACGTAATGAATCAATGTAATGAAAAGCCGGAACTAGTAATAACAAATCTAAGTCAGGATTTGTGACAACCCGAGAATTTAGAAAATTTATTAAATCATAATAAATTGATTTAAGGTTCAAAATTAGAACTTAGACAGAAAATAAGTGTATGCGTTTGATATTTTTGGGAAGGAATTTTGAGGATTTCAAAATTCTGTGAAGGATTTAGGTGAATTAATCAGGATTAAGTGTATATGTGAAAATATTCTGTGTATATGGTTATGTATGTGTTCGGAATGTGGTTATGGGTCAAGGGTTGACCAAATAAATTTTATGAGTGTTAAACCCTAGGTATATATTAAGAACGTCAACGTTCAGTTAGAAAACCCTAACGTCTGATAAGAAACCCTAAAAACTGGTTCTGAAACCCTAATTTCAGTTCCGAGAATCTGAAACCCTAATCTGGAAATTTAAATGATAATTATAATGCTTAAGTGCTATTAATTATAATATTATTTAGGGTAAAACTTAATTAATTAGCAAACCCCTAACTTAAAAATTTTTAAACCCTAATTTTTTTGTCAAAAACCCTAATGTACAATTTTGAACCTAATTACTAAATTAATAATTTTAATTAGGAAGTAATAATCCTAATTAGCAAGACTGAGTTTATGATTAGGAAATCTAAATATATTTATAGAATCCTAATTATAATTTAGAAATGCTAATTTTCTATTTTTGAAAAACCTAATTTGGAAACCCTAGAAAGTGAAATATGGAAACCTTAGGTTTTAATCCTAATGGTTAAACCCTAAGGGTTTAATCAAATGACAATTCTAGAATAAAAATTGTATGGAAATGACCATTTTGCCCTTTTTGCAATACTAAAATGAGTTGGTGAGTAGGTCTTGACTTATTGTGGGTTGTTCACCAACCCTAGACCTAACCCTAGCTTAGCATGTGACAAAAAATACAATTTATCAGCCAAATGCATTGAATCCAAGCTTTAAAAATTTTAAAAGTAAGTAAAGTTACTTACTTTGCTTCTCATTTTTCACCAAGCCATTCTCTCTGTAAAATTCGGGAATAAGAAGTGAGAGAGAGTAAGATACAAAGTCAAGATCATGTTTTATCATTCCAAGGTCAGAAATCAACGATCAGATTCAAGATCAAGCTTGAATAAGGTATAAAAACCCTAAATTTTGAAATCCTTAGATTTGATGTTAGATGTTGTAAGTTGTTGGTTAAAGTTATATATTAGGGTGTTAATAAGTGATTTGGGTTGTTAGATCAAGGATCTATAACATCTAGATGCACGAATTTGATGTTTTGAAAAATCTGGAACAAATTCAAAAAATGGCCTGACAGTAATATGTCAGAGGCCTTAGATCTGTGTGTGGTTGATGTTTGGTGTACTTTATGTTATAGATCTGTTCTTTGATGTTAGGGCTTTGATTTGAGACTTTAATCAACCTCATAGCATGTTTAGACTATGAGATATGATCGGTCAAAGACCGTTGACAGAGCACAAAACTTAGAATCTGGGCAACCCAGATTTTCCAGATCTGGTATGACAAGATATTTGAGGCCTTTGATCTTACTGGTATTCGATGTTTAGGCCATGTTGTTGTATTAGAACTGTAGTCTGACATACTGACTATCTATTTATGCTTTTAATATACTTAGATCCATAGCAGGATCAAAGTTATACAAGGTCAAATCACCGTTGACCACCAGCCTTATGAACATTTCTGGAAAACCTAGAAAGTTCAAGAACAAATTTTCTGTCAGTGTTTGACCGGCGTTGATCTCCTATATATGTTGTTGTTAGACTATATTGGTGATATATTATCGTACCGTGACATATGGACTACAATATCGAACTCATAAATCACCTAGAACGGACTTGTAGCTCACGATCTAAGGATTTAAATATAGTACCATGTGCTGTTCTTCATTTTCTGGAAAACCCAGAAATGAAGAACAACATTGTCAGACTTTTTGATTGCTTAAATATCACTGTTATGATGCTGTATGACCATGAAATTTGGTTATACTTGTAGTACTAAATTAGTAGTACAAGAATAACAATTTATCTGGCAAGAAAACACAAACCTCACGATTATAGAACCAATCAAAGAAGGCATCTTAGCATCTGACAAGTAATCCTAGGTTTGGCTATGAACAACTGAAGAACACTTTCAGCGACGGTTTTGTCACTAAAGCCACTTTTAGTGACAGTTTATTTAAGAAATTAATTATTTTAATTAATAAATAGATAAAAATTGTTTTTAATTATTAAAATACAAAATAAATTATTAAAAATTATTTTAAAGCCTGAAAATTAGTTTTTAATTATTTTAAGTATATTTCAAAAAAATTTATTTTTTTTGGAATATAAAAGGTATTTATTTATTTAATTATAATATTAAATAAATTATTTAAAAATAGTTTTAATTCATGAAAAATCATGAAAAATTATATTATGATATTATAAAATATTTTAAGTTATTTTTGATGACTTTTAATATTTTGTGATGAATTTCATTAATAATTTATTATTCATGGTAATTAATTAATTTAATAAATATATTAAATAAATTATGGAAAAATAAAATTAATGATTTAAAAATCATATAAAAATGATTTAAGTGTTTTAAAAATATTTTAAGTTATAAAAAATAACTTTTGATATTTTTACATGAAAATATTAATATTTTAATATTAATATCAATTATTGGATAATGTATTTAAGTATTTAAAAATCATATGATTTTAAGGTATTAAAAATACTTTGATATATTATAATTATATTAAAATATTATGTTATGATTTTTATTAATATTTAATATTAAATAAATATTAATGATTAATGAATTATGTTGTATTTATATAATATAAATACAATGTTAATGATTGGAAAATCATGATAAATGGTAATAGTTATCTGAAAATTATTACAAGCCTATGAAAATTGTTTTGACTGATAAGAAAATTATCTAAGATATTGTTAAGTGTTTAGTTAGAGTTTAATTGAACTTAAACTCGATATTTATCCGACTAGACCGTCGGGATGTCAGAATTGTGTCGGTTTCAACTTGGACTTAAATATTTTGACTTGATGCTAAGTTTTATGTGTGTAATAGACTAATAGGGTTATGTGTTTAGGTTATTCTATGTGTGTGTTTGTATATATATATAATAGTATTACATTGTGATTATATTATTCTAAATTGGTGATCTATATTACTAATATTAGGTCTTCGGATAAAGCGATATAAATTGTGTAGCGGTTATCTACGGTTCAGGCAAGTTTTACTTAACTCTACTAAGAGTTGTTTCATTCAGATATGCTTATGGTTAATTATTGTTGATTGCCATGTAAAATTGTACTCTGTACATATTGCACTGTATAAGTCAGGTATGAAAGGCTGATCACCTTCATTACCAGTTGGTTCAGATATATTTGTTCATGTTCAATACTTTTTCAGTCAAAAGTTTGTTCGTGCTAGTTCTCAATTATATTGATGAATTATAGTCAGCTTATTATTCAGACTCTTTCAATCATGTTATATCCTTAAATTATATTTAAACTTGCTGGGCAACTTTCATGCTCACCTTGCTATATCATGATAAACATTGCAGATAAGGCGAATACATTCGGATTCAAGAAAAAGGATAAAGCCAAGTTCAGCTTGGGATAAAATGTGCGGCTAGTTTGTAATAGTATAGTTTGATAATAATGTTATGTGTTAGATAGTTTAGGAATTTTGTATAAGTTAAGGTTACTCGATTTTGGAGAATAGTGTATAAAGTGTATTGTATAAATAATTTATGTTTATATCTTCCGCAATTAGTTATAGAAATATATACCAGATCTGTGGTGATTAGTACCCAGATTTGGGGCTACCACAGTTGGTATCAAAGCTGTTGGTTATGAACCTTAGGTAGGAATACGTGAGACTAATAACCGCAGTGATTAGGATATGATCTAACTCACATAGAGTTAGTTGGTCGATCAGATTCAAAGACAAATCTCGGCGAATGTAAAGATATGGAGTTCCCTAACTCTGATAATAAAATTGAACAGTAGTGGTGAATAGATAGAGTCTAAAAGACTAAAGGTGCAGGGATAGGAGATCGTAAAACAAAACGATCAAGATATAGAAATAAATCGTAATATATACGATGAGATCACCCCGTGATCTGATAAGGTTATAATATGGGAAAAGAATCAATCTGATGATTGAAAAGTTTACAGCAAGATGCTGTGTGTAAGTTGTACTATGAAATTGTACTATAAAAACTCATGAAAGAGTTATGAATTATGAATACGGATTAAATGAAATTCGTAATTGAGAAGGGTGTTAAGATTAGGTGGGGATTTCAATTGAGGACTCATGTCGGCAGCTGAGTTGTATGATTCCTTGTATGGGCGGGGAATTGTACTTGGTGTAAAAACTACTTAGTTTCTAGCATTGATAATCATTGAAATGTCGTGTCACGCTATTTTCTATATGCATGCTAAGAGGGTGATTCCTTTCTCATGTGTATAACAAATATATAGGTCATAGGTAGAGAATATAGGGTTAAGTACGAGTTCTTAAAACTCATACCTATGAGACATTCTTGACTCATAGTTAAATGAAATGTTTATGAACCCCTCAGCGAATGGAAACCAAAGTTCTGACTAGGGTAAGTTCTTAAACTCATATAATTGTGGCAAGTTTATGAACTCATAAGTGTGGTTTGACGAACCAGGTATAGTAGTGTGTGAATGGAGTATTAAAGATTATAGGAACATATAGATTGTAAGCAAAAGATTATTAGTGGAGACATAAGTTTTCCAAAACTCCTAGCTATGCTAGACTTCGAAATTTTGACATCAAGCTAAATACACACTATGTGCTTTTAAAATAAAATGTAGACTCGTAATCATTTTTGAAACGGTTTAAATTATAGTCTATGCTACTTATTTCGGCTAGACGCAAATGATTTGAAATATCAAAATATATTTTATTTATCACTTATGTACCATGTAACCTGGTGCAGAGATGATAAAAAAGTGATGGAGTTGTAAATACTGGAATACTTAGTGTGAATTTGATCTAAAATCGCTATTCCACTATTGTATGATGTGTTATGACAAAGTCATACGATGACGACATCCTCAAATGGGCTGTTAATATAGTACGACATCATGACGTCATTCTCAAAAATATTTTCAAAAAGTTTAATTTGCCAACGGGGTTTGGCTACACCTAAATAATTCGATTGAATTGAATTATTGATATGAGTCTACACTATTCGATTCAGCTAGACTAATGTTTATGAAAACTCTAAGTGTTCATTGAAAGAAATTTACCGAACCAAATTGTTTTGGTGTGGAATCATATGATAAGACTGAGGTGAACTATGTTGTTTGGATAAATAATCCAATCGAGTAACATAAATATTCGCTAGACATGATTAATATGTTATGCATGACGTAAAAGTACGATAGGCTAATCACCTAAAGTACTAGCAACGATAGTTTACCTTCTTTGTGATTGTAAACATACCCAGTAATGTATAGTTTTGTTGTATGAATACCGTTAAAACTATGTGTTCATGGTCTATATGACCCCTCAGCATGATTTGAAAACTTTTACTCTTGTGAGTGGTGTATTGGGTATCATGTGATGATGTGTGAATGGTGTAAGCAGCACGGTGTAAAGTGTAAGGTGAATTTTGGGGACAAAATTCTTAGAAGAAGGGGTGAATGTGACAACTCGAGAATTTAAAAAATAATAATTAATTGATTTAAGGTTCAAAATTAGAACCTAGACAGAAAATAAGTGTATGCGTTTGATATTTTTGGGAAGGAATTTTGAGGATTTCAAAATTCTGTGAAGGATTTAGGTGAATTAATCAGGATTAAGTGTATATGTGAAAATGTTCTATGTTTATGGTTATGTATGTGTTCAGAATGTGGTTAAGGGTCAAGGGTTGACCAGATAAATTTTATCAGTGTAAAACCCTAGGTATATATTAAGAACCTCAACGTTCAGTTAGAAAATCCTAACGTCTGATAAGAAACCCTAGAAACCGGTTCTAAAACCCTAATTTCAGTTTCGGAAATCCAAAACCCTCTTTCGGAAATTAGAAACCCTAATCTGGGAATTTATATGATAATTATAATGCTTAAGTGCTATTAATTATAATATTAATCAAGGTAAAGCTTAATTAATTAGCAAACCCTAACTTTAAAATTTGTAAACCCTAATTTTTCTGTCAAAAACCCTAATGTACAATTTTGGCCATAATTACTAAATTAGCAATTTTAATTAGGAAGTAATAATCCTAATTAGCAAGACTGAGTTTATGATTAGGAAATATAAATATATTTATAGAATCCTAATTATAATTTAGAAATGCAAATTTTCTATTTTTGAAAAACCTAATTTGGAAACCCTAGAAAAGTGAAATGTGGAAACCTTAAGTTTTAACCCTAAGGGTTAAACCTTAAGGGTTTAATCAAATGACAATTCTAGAATAAAAATTGTATAGAAAGGTCCATTTTGCCCTTTTGCAATACTAAAATGAGTTGGTGAGTAGGCCTTGACTTATTGTGGGTTGTTCACCAACCCTAGTCCTAACCCTAGCTAAGCATGTGACAAAAAACACAATTTATCAACCAAATGCATTGAATCCAAGCTTTAAAAAATTTAAAAGTAAGTAAAGTTACTTACTTTGCTTCTCATTTTTCACCAAGACATTCTCTCTGTAAAATTCGGGAATAGGAAGTGAGAGAGAGTAAGATACAAAGTCAAGATCATGTTTTATCATTCCAAGGTCAGAAATCAATGATCAGATTCAAGATCAAGCTTGAATAAGGTATAAAAACTCTAAATTTTGAAATCCTTAGATGTGATGTTAGATGTTGTAAGTTGTTGGTTAAAGTTATATATTAGGGTGTTAATAAGTGATCTGGGTTATTAGATCAAGGATCTATAACATCTAGATGCACGATTTTGATGTTTTGAAAAATCTGGAAAAATTTCAAAAAATGGTCTGACAGTAATATGTCAGAGGCCTTAGATCTGTGTGTGTTTGATGTTTGGTGTACTATATGTTATAGATCTATTCTTTGATGTTAGGGATTTGATTTGAGACTTGAATCAACCTCATAGCATGTTTAGATTATGAGATATGATCGGTCAAAGACCGTTGACCGAGCACAAAACTTAGAATCTGGGCAACCCAGATTTTCCAGATCTAGTCTGACAAGATATTTGAGGCCTTTGATCTTACTGGTATTTGTTGTTTAGGCCATGTTGTTGTATTAGACCTGTAGATTGACATACTGACTATCTATTTATGCTTTTAATATACTGAGATCTATAGCAGGATCCAAGTTATGTAAGGTCAAATCATCGTTGACCACCAGCGTTATTAACATTTCTGGAAAACCCAGAAAGTTCAAGAACAAATTTTCTGTCAGTGTTTGACCGGCGTTGATCTCCTATATATGTTGTTGTTAGACTATATTGGTGATATATTATCGTACCCGACCTGACATATGGACTACAATATTGAACTCATAAATCACCTAGAACAGACTTGTAGCTCACGATCTAAGGATCTAAATATAGCACCTTGGGCTGTTCTTCATTTTCTAGAAAACCCAGAAATGAAGAACAGCCTTGTCAGACTTTTTGATTGCTTAAATATCAATCTTATTATGATGTATGACCATGATATTTGGTTATACTTGTAGTACTAAGTTAGTACTACAAGAATAACAATTTATCTGGCTAGAAAACACAAACCTCACGATTATAGAACCAGTCAAAGAAGGCATCTTAGCCTCTGACAAGCAATTCTGGGTTTGGTTATGAACAACTGAAGAACACTTTCAGCGACGGTTTTGTCACTAAAGTCACTTTTAGCGACAGTTTATTTAAGAAATTAATTATTTTAATTAAAAAATAGATAAAAATTGTTTTTAATTATTAAAAATACAAAATAAATTATTAAAAATTATTTTAAAGCCTAAAAATTAGTTTTTAATTATTTTGAGTATATTTCAAAATAATTTAATATTTTTGGAATATAAAAGGTATTTATTTATTTAATTATAATATTAAATAAATTATTTAAAAAAGGTTTTAATTCATGAAAAATTATATTATGATATTAGAAAATATTTTAAGTTAGTTTTGATGACTTTTAATATTTTGTGATGAATTTCATTAATAATTTATTATTAATGGTAATTAATTAATTTAATAAATATATTAAATAAATTATAAAAAAATAGAATTAATGATTTAAAAATCATATAAAAATGATTTAAGTATTTTAAAAATATTTTAAGCTATAAAATATAACCTTTGATATTTTGACATGAAAATATTAATATTTTAATATTAATATCAATTATCGGATAATGCATTTAAGTGTTTAAAAATCATATAAATATGATTTTAAGGTATTAAAAATACTTTGATATATTATAATTATATTATAATATTATGTTATGATTTTTGTTAATATTTAATATTAAATAAATATTAATGATTAAGGAATTATGCGGTATTTATATAATATAAATACAATGTTAATGATTGGAAAATCATGATAAATGGTAATAATTATCTGAAAATTATTACAAGCCTATGAAAATTATCTAAGATATTTTTAAGTATTTTGTCAGAGTTTAATTGAACTTAAACTCAATATTTGTCCGACTAGACCGTCGGGATGTCAGAATTGTGTCGGTTTTAACTCGAACTTAAATTGTCTGACTTGATGCTAAGTTTTATGTGTGTAATAGATTAGTAGGGTTATGTGTTATGTATTTAGGTTATTATATATATATATATATATATATATATATATAATATTACATTGTGAAGATATTATTCTAATATTGGAGATCTATATTACTAATATTAGGTCTTCGGATAAAGCGATATAAATTGCGTAGCGGTAATCAAAGGTTCAGGCAAGTTTTACTTAACTCTGCTAAGAGTTATTTCATTATGATATGCTTATGGTTAATCATTGTTAATTGCCATGTAAAATTGTACTCTGTACATATTGCATGTATAAGTCAGGTATGAAAGGCTGATCACCTTCATTACCAGTTGGTCCAGATATATTTGTTCATGTTTAATACTTGTTCAGTAAAATGTTTATTCGTGCTAGTTCTGAATTATATTGATGAAATATAGCCAACATATTATTCAGATTCTTTCAATCATGATATATCCTTATATTGTATTTAAACTTTGCTGGGAAACTTTCATGCTCACCCTTGCTATATCATGATAAACATTGCAGATAAGGTGAATACATTCGAATTTAAGAAAAAGGAAAAAGCCAAGTTCAGCTTGGGATAAAATGTGCGGCTAGTTTGTAATAGTATAGTTTGATAATAATGTTATGTGTTAGATAGTTTACGAATTGTGTATAAGTTAAGGTTACTCGATTTTGGGGAATAGTGTGTAAAGTGTATTATATAAATAATTTATGTTTATATCTTTCGCAATTAGTTATAGAAATAGTATACCAGATCTGTGGTGATTAGTACCCAGATTTGGGGCTACTACAAGATTAGATTGAGATGAAGGGTAAGATCTAGTAGTATACCTACTTGATTATATATGACATAATGTGGTACGTTATATGATCATGTATTGTAGAGATTTAGAGACTTAAAGTGTATATGTGATAAATAGTAAGCAGACGCTAAAGGCAAGTATTCTAACCCTTGTTCCATTTCAGTCTGGACAAGTTTTGAAATTCATGTATTCTTTCACATGATGTCTTGTATGATGAAGTCAAAGCCAATTCTTTTGGCTAGACTTATATTATAGTTCTATCAAGCATGATTAATGTTTACCGAGTTATATTGGTGTGGTTTTCAAACAAAGACTGAGTATGCTAAAATGTTTTTGTCGTTTAACGACAGGCACATGAGGTTGCCATAACTTAAATATATACACGTTTAATGAATGTAGTGTTGATCAACATAGAGTACTATAGGCTGATCACCTAGACGTGCTCGTAAGTAATGTTGGACTTACGGACTTAGTGCCGGGATGTCCTTTTCAAAAGAACTTATGAAATGCTCAAGGTCTTGGACTGGAATTGATGTTTTACTGAATATTGTTGTTGTAAAATGTTTTGAATGAAAAGAAGTGCTATTTTGAATTATCAATAGTACTTTGTAACTATTGTTCAGTT
This sequence comes from Panax japonicus, assembly GCA_020205505.1. Classification (NCBI taxonomy): domain Eukaryota; kingdom Viridiplantae; phylum Streptophyta; class Magnoliopsida; order Apiales; family Araliaceae; genus Panax; species Panax japonicus. The sequence goes on along the minus strand of CM035114.1, from coordinate 53,622,897 downwards.
CTTAAAGATATACAAGTTCTATGTTTCAAGCATATGGTTTATTAGAATTGTAGTACTTACTGAGCTAGTCATGCTCACTCTTGTTTGAACCATATGAACACAGATAAAATTAAACGGACTGAAGGCTCCGATAAGGATAAGGGCAAGGCGAAGACGAGCCCTTAGATTACTTATGTAATAGTATAGGTGAATATTTGTAATATATTGAATATTATGACAAGAATGAATGTATGGGTTATAAAGAACTTGGGGAAATGTAATATTATTTTGAATATATATAAGATATATTCGTTCTTTTGAGACTTTTTAATTGAATGTATGTGTGAATGGTAGTACCGTGTAACATCATCTGTCGGGTTGGAAGATACCCAGATTTGGGGGCGTCACAGGTTGGTATCAGAGCGTTAGATTATAAAACTTAAGGGGGATTAAAAGCCTTAAGTCATAACCTTAAGAGGAGTCAAAGAAGTACAAGAAGAAAATAACCTTATAAAAATGCATTATGATTATGTTATGTGTTTTTATTATTCTATTGACGTGTACTAATCAACTTAATTATTTTGTGTAGATGTCAAGAGTAAATGGAATGTATGTAGATGGTCAGACCATTAGTGAAGAATCGGTGAACCAAGTAGAGGTTATACCGAATCCCATAGCAGTAGATCCTGAGGTAGTGGTTATGGAGTTTGGAGACTCAGATGATGCTGACCTCATGTCAGTATTCGATGGGATGATAGAGGATGAAGTAGAGACAATGTCCTTTAATCCAGTAGCTATAGCAGCAGAGATAGCTCCTGGGGGGTCGATGATGTCTCCGATCATGTCAGTATTGGATAGAAATATCAATTACTGTCAAGAGATCAAGGAGCTGAGGGCAGAGCTCCAAGCTGTCATAGAGGACAAAACAGATGTGGAGTCTATTTGGGAGCAGGAGCATGATGAGCGGATTTTTGCTAAGGACAAAGTCCACAAGTTGAAGCATGAGGTCTTTGAGCTCAAGGAGTAGCTAAAGACCAAACTATAGAAGATAGGGAGAATGTCCTATATACATAGGAGTTCTCACGTAGATTTCTAGCAGCAGGTAACTGGATATCCTGTAGAGGTGGGGCAGACACGATATACTATTAGCCGTGATATCATTGTCGGTCTTGCCAAGGCATATTTTGATAATGCCTTAAGGCAGATGTAAACTAGTAGTAGCTAGAGTAGTTTAGGTATGTAAATATTTTATAATTAGTAGTGACGTAAAGCCCACTTTTATATACTGAAGTGTAGTCTTTTGTAAATCCCAATTTTTTGGAAAGCGATATCGGGAAATTTATATAATCAGCTTAGGTTGTGTAATGTAACCGATGTAGTATTATACTATAAAGAATGAATATAAGTCTTTTTATGAAAAACAATGAGTAATGGATGTTGAAGTTATTGTTTAATATTAAATGAATAACTAATAAAGAAAGGAATAATAACAAAATGTGTTTATTGTATCAGGAAAATGCCACCGAGAAGAGTGCAATGTAATCAAGGTGCTAACGTGAATCAACCGGATGGAGGTCTAGTTAACTCGATGAAGGAGTTTGTTAATTTATTAACAAATGCCTTTAATAGAATAGGGGCTAATATCCCCGTAAATCCAGGAGTAGCATGAGCTACTACCTTTAAGGATTTTAAAAGTGTGGGTCCGCCAGAGTTCAAAGGAACTACAGACCCTATTGAAGCCCAAACGTGGGTGAAGGAAATAGAGAAGGCATTTGTGATAGCAAATGTCGATGAGGCCCAAAAGATTGCCTTTGCAACCTATATGATGAAGGGAGAGGCCAACTTTTGGTGGAAAGCCAATTAGGCTAGGGCTGGGATAACAAATTTGATGTAGAGAGGTTCAAGAAGATATTCTTCGAGAACTACTTTCCCATGAGTATGCATGGAAGGATGGAGATGTGGTTTCTGGAGTTGAAACAAGGGGACATGACGGTTCCCCAATACGCCGCCAAGTTTAATGAACTGGTGAGGTTCGTTCCACACCAAGGGATATAGAGGTTAGGAAGGCGCGACGGTTCAAGCAGGGCTTGAAACCCTGACTCTATAACCGTATTTCAGTGTTCCAAAGTACTTCATTTGGAACCATTTTAGAGAAGGCGATAATTGTCGAAGGTGGTAGTGAGGCTCTGAGTTAATACCACAAGGACAAGAAGAGCAAGGGGAAAGTGGATGGGGGAATAGTGGTGAGGGATAGAAGAGGAAGGCATTTAGCTCTGGGAATACCAGAGTGAAGCTAGGAGACCCAAAGAGGAGGATGGAGGCCTGTAAGACCTGTGTGAAGACTCACTTAGGAGTATGTCTCAAGGAGAAGGCCGTCTGTTACAACTGTGGACAGGAAGGGCACATTGCGCCTAACTGTTCGAGTCTGAAGAAGAATCATGGATGCTTTATGTGTGGGTAAACCGACCACATGGCAAAGAACTGTCTGAAGAAGGGGACGGATGGGAACCTGGGCACTAATAGTGGTAAGTTAGCTATTAGTGGTCCAGTGCAGCCGGGTAGGCCAATGGGCTGTACCTTTAACATGGCAGTCCAAGATGTCGTTGTATCAGGGGACGTCATTGCAGGTATTATTTCAATCAATGACATAAATGCTTACGTGCTGTTTGATTCGGGTGCTACTTGTTCGTTTATAGCATGTGATTTTTCTAGACGATTGGGATTACTTCCCGAAAATTTACCTATACCTTTAAATATTAAGGTAGCAAATGAAGAAATAATTCCCGTTGATGATGTTTATAGGAGTTGTTGCGTAGAGATACAGGGGTTGTAAATTATCAGTAGATTTGATCCCGATAAAGTTAAGAGAATTCGACGTAATTCTCGGAATGGATTGGTTAGTTAACCATGGGGCAATTATAGATTGCGAAAAGAAATGTGTGAACATTAAAACGTTAAGACAACCTCAGGTAATATTTTACGGGAATAGATCGCCGGGACGTTCGTGTTGTCTAACCATGACACAAACTAGGAAATTACCGAGGAAGGGATGTGTAGGTTACCTGTGTCATGTTGTTAATACCCAGAGAGTAGTAGCAACCATGGAATAAATACCTATAGTGAGAGAATTTGCCGATGTATTTCTGCGTGAATTGTCGGGTCTTCAGCTGGACAGGGAGACAATGTCTGTAATAGACATCATACCAGGAGCGACACCAGTTTCCAGGGCATCGTATCGTATGGCGCCAATGGAGATGAAGGAATTGATGGTGCAGTTGCAAGAACTGTTGAACAAAAAGTACATTCAACCGAGTGTTTTGCCGTGTAAATCACTGGTACTGTTTGTCAAAAAGAAGGACATATCGTTAAGACTTTGTATCGACTACCGAGAGTTGAACAAGTTAACAATAAAGAATAAATACCCATTGCCCAGGATCGATGATCTTTTTGATTAGTTGAAAGGGGCTAAGTATTTTTCTAAAATAGATTTAAGAAAGGGGTATCACCAGTTGAAGGTTAGGAAGGAGGATGTACCAAAGACAACATTCAAGACTCTTTATGGTCATTACGAGTTTCTGGTGATGTCATTTGGGTTGACAAATGCACCAGCTGCATTTATGGATATGATGAATAGAGTGTTCAAACAATACTTGGACAAGTTCATCATAGTGTTTATTTATGATATTTAAGTCTATTCTAAGTCGCCAGAAGATCATGCTGAACACCTAAGATTAGTGTTGGAGACACTAAGAAAGGAGAAGTTATATGTGAAATTCACTAAGTGTGAATTTTGGTTAGAGAATGTACAATTTTTAGGTCATGTCATTGACCATGAGGTAATTTCAGTAGATCCAGCGAAGGTGGAAGCCGTGATGAATTGGGAACAACCGAAAATGCCGACTGAGGTGCGGAGTTTCCTAGGATTAGAAGGTTACTATCGGAGATTCATCCAGGATTTTTTGAAGATAGCTACTCCGTTAACTAAATTGACAAGAAAGACGATGAAATACGCTTGGACTGATAAATGTGAGGACAGTTTTCAAGAACTGTAGAAGAGGTTGAGTGAAGCGCCTGTTTTGTCATTGCCCAATGACACAAGAAATTTTGTAGTTTATAGCGATGCTTCACATAGAGGACTTGGTTGCGTGCTCATGCAACATGGCAAGGTCATTGCGTATGCATCTAGGAAGTTGAAAGATTATGAGAAAGTTTATCCTACTCATGATCTGGAACTGGCCGCAGTAGTTTTTGCTCTAAAGATATGGAGACATTATCTTTGTGAAAAAAAATGTGAGATATACACGGACCACAAGAGTCTAACATATATCTTTACACAGAAGGAGTTGAATATGAGGTAGAGGAGATAGCTGGAGTTGATAAAGGATTACGACTGTGAAATCATGTATCACTTTGGAAAAGCCAATGTATTTCCCGACGCCTTAAGTAGGGAGGGTTAGGAAAAGTTGTCTTTGCTAACGGCTCAAACTGAGTTAATAACAGAGATGGCTAGGATGAAGTTGGAGGTGAAGCTGCTGAGTGAAGCAGTACCGATGCTGTTTAAGACAGAGATGCAATCTACCATCGTAAAGAGAGTTAAAGGTGTAACTCAAAACTAATGAGTGTGACCGGATAAAGGAGCGGCTAGCCAATGAAAAAGATATTAAGTATAGTCTTGATAATGAGGGATTATTAAGATTTGAAGGATGAATTTGGGTTCCGAATGAGACGGAATTAAAGGAGCAGGTATTACAAGAGGCTCATAGTTCGAGGTTTTCGATTCATCTTGGTAGCACTAAGATGTATCAAGACCATCGACAGAGTTTTTGGTGGCCGAACATGAAGAGAGAGATAGCAGAGTACGTGAGTAGGTGCTTGACTTGCCAAAAAGTTAAGGCCAAACATCAATGACCAAGTGTCTTGTTACAGTCATTGGAAATTCTGGAGTGGAAGTGGGAAAATATCACGATCGATTTTGTGGTGGGACTTCCGACTACAACGAAGGGGTATAATGCGATTTGGGTAATAGTGGACCGGTTGACAAAGTCAGCTCACTTTCTGCCAATTAGGGTTAAGTATAACTTAGACCAGTTAGCCAGAATCTATATTAAGGAAATAATTTCCAGACATGGAGTACCAGTATCGATTGTGTCAGATCGTGATCCACGATTCACATCGAACTTTTGGAGGAGTCTATAAGAGTAGTTGGGAACTCCATTAAAGCTGAGTACGGCGTATCATCCACAAACTGATGGACAGAGCGAGAGAACAATTCAGACGTTAGAAGATATGCTAAGATCTTGCGTCATGGATTTCAAGGGTAGTTGGGATGATCATCTACCATTAGTGGAATTTGCGTATAACAATAGTTATCATGCAAGCATAGGTATGCCACCTTACAAAGCTTTGTATGAGAGGAAATATAGAACACCACTGTATTGGGATGAGGTAGGAGAACGCCGAATGCTAGGACCAGAATTGGTGTAGCAAACAGCGGATATTGTCAAGCTGATACAAATGCGTCTTCTAGCAGCTTAAGACATATAGAAGAAGTTTACGGATTCGCATAGAGAATTTAAAATAGGTTTATACGTATTTCTAAAATTATCTCCCTGGAAAGGAAAGATACATTTTAGAAAGAAGGAAAAGCTAAGTCCGAGGATTATAGGACCTTTTGAAGTATTAAAACGGGTGGGTGAGGTAGCTTATATGATAACATTACCTCCAAACCTAGAACGAATGCATAATATATTTTATGTATCCGTGTTACATCCTTATAAGCCATATTATAAACACATGATAGAATATGAGCCTATTCATATCGAGAAGGACTTAACGTATGAAGAAACACCGATTCAATTATTAATAGAAAAGAACAAGTTATGCGGAATAAAGTCATACCTTCCGTGAAGGTGATATAGAAGAACCACGATGCAGAAGAAGCAACGTGGGAGTTGGAAGAAATGATGAAGAAGAATTACCCTCACTTGTTTGTGTAAATTTTTTTATAGCGAGAATCTGGGGACATAATCCTTATAAGGGGGAGAGAGTGTAACGCCCCGGAAAATTGAACATTTTGTATATACTTTTAATAATAAATAAAATAATATTATTTATTATTATTATGTGTTGATAAGATAAACGTCGTTCGATAACCTAGAAATGTCGGACTGTCGTAGTATTTTAACTACATGAATGAATTAAAGTGTTTGAATTTTTAAGACAAAAATAAAAGCTTTCCGAGAAATTTTCCAAAAAATACTATTCATCGATTTTCGCTCGGGAATTATTTTTGAACTTCTGAGAAATACGTAACGTTATAATATCAAGGTGATATTGATTATGTAATAATAATCTAAGTATGGAAACCGTAATATTTCGCATGCGGACTTAATTTCAGAACGTTAGGAATATTAAGCGTTAAGAAAAGAAAGTAATAATCATATGATGCGTATGCATTGTACGAGGTATTGAACGTAAGTATAATACGATGTATTATATGAATTAGGTATGGAGAATGGAATAACATATATTACGAATTAGTATACGAGCTAGCATACGAGAATTATACGTATAGTATATATGTCAAGGTTCTTAATTAAATGGAATGGACTTGTAGGATTATTAGCATATTGGTAGAAGTCCAATAGTAAGTAATATGCAAGCCCAAGTGTTTGTTAATCATGAGTCCAAACTAATGTAATGTAAGCCCAATAGGAAATAAGCTAGATTAATAAGCAAGCCCAATGTAATGACCCAATGGATTCATCATGATCCATGGAGCAAACCATGTTAATATGGGTAGTCTTGATGGGCAAGAACTTTATATGATGAGCAAGAGTTGTGTTGAGCAATAAAAGTGAGTGATAAGCAAGTTTACTTAGAGACAAAACAATGAATAGTATGGAGGTGGGATTAAGGAGGTGGAGGGCCTAAATGACCATATTACCCTCACCTTGCCAAGCCTATAAATAGAGAGCTCCAAAATTCATTTGTTGCTTGTTTTATTTCATTCAACTTCCCTCAAAGATAAGTGCTTAAGTGTTAGAGAGAATAAGTCAAGAATAAGTAAAACATCCTTTGCGATATTTCCAAAAAGAAGAAGAAGTAGTCATCAAAGGTAATGATCTTATGATCTATTAGTCTCCTATCTCTACCATAACAAGTTGATAGAGAAGTGTGATTGTATGTTAAGAACATATAAGAAGTGATTAATGAATGAACTTTAGCCAAATAAGTTGAGAATAAACAACTAGAACCTAAATAAGTTGATAAACTTATGATGAATTTATCATATGATTGTCATATGATGTTAGTATGATCAATATGGTATAAGAACTTTGAGTAAAGGACTTAAGTCCATATTAAGTCATAATCAAGGAAATTTGTAGTTTATAAGTTGATTAAGTCATTAACTTATGAGAATAAGTCAAAATTTACTTTGATAATAAGTTGGTGTAATAAGAAACTTGAAATATTCATAAGATAATTAAAATCCATTTAGAATGATAATCAAATCATTAGTAATGAGGTTTCACCGAAATTCACATGATTGGACGATAATCGCCGAATTCGTGAAATTCTCGGAATGGAAATCGTATTTTGTGTTTGAACTCGAAAATGTTGATTTTCGATGGAGACAAGTCATATTTGGCATTATAGTGTTGCAGACTCAAAAATGACCGGATTCTGACTTAGAACGAAGAAACGAGCATGGAACGTTCACGAACATTTATCGTTTTCGTTAAAAATGAACTAATAGGTGAAATTTTAGCAAACGAAGTCAAATAGATAAAATTCTTGCATGAACGCATAGAGTATGTAATTTGTGAACCGTAAGCTCTTGAACGAGCCAATTCGGACTTATAACGAAGAAGTTATACGTCCGGAAGTTTCGAAAAATTTCAAAATCTGCAAAAATTGTCTGAGGCACAGAGTCCGCGCCGCAGCGCGATTCACAGCCTTAAGGCCCGCACCGCAGCGCGAGGCCAAGACATGGCACACTGCTAATTGGCACCGCTGCAGCCGCCGTAACAAAGGAGACTCGCGCCACAGCACCGTGTCCAGGACTTGCATACTGTTAACTCACGCCGCAGCACGACTTAAAGAGGAAAGGGTGGCACCGCAGTGCCAACCCTAGGGTTTTGAACAATAATGAAGGTTTACATGTATAACATGAACAGTAACTAAGTAATAATAAATTGAGGAACTTAATAAGGTATGGTAAGGTATTGTTAATCCTTATTTATGTTGTCTAAAGGTTGAAGATAAGTAATCAATCATGAACGTAATGAATCAATGTAATGAAAAGCCAGAACCAGTAATAACAAATCTAAGTCTGGATTAGATTAAGATGAAGGGTAAGATCTAGTAGTATATCTACTTGATTATATATGACATAATGTGGAATGTTATATGATCATGTATTGTAGAGATTTAGAGACTTAAAGTGTACGTGTGATAAACAGTAAGCAGATGCTAAAGGCAAATATTCTAACCCTAGTTCCAGTTCAGTCTGGACAAGCTTTGAAATTCATGTATTCTTTCGCATGAAGTCTTGTATGATGAAGTCAAAGCCAATTCTTTCGGCTAGACTTATATTATAGTTCTATCAAGCATGATTAATGTTTATCGAGTTATATTGGTGTGGTTTTCAAACGAAGACTGAGTATGCTAAAATGTTTTTGTCATTTAACGACAGGCTTGTGAGGTTGCCACAACATAAACATATACACGTTTAATGAATGTAGTGTTGATCAACATAGAGTACTATAGGCTGATCACCTAGACGTGCTCGTAAGTAATGTCAGACTTACGAACTTAATTAGTGCTGGGATGCCCTTTTCAAAAGAACTTATGAAATGCTCAAGGTCTTGGACCAAAATTGATGTTTTACTGAATATTATTGTTGTAAAATTTTTTGAATGAAAAGAAGTGCTATTTTGAATTATCAATAGTACTTCGTAACTATTGTTCAGTTATTGAAGATATATGAGTTCTATGTTTTAAGCATGTTGTTTATTAGAATTGTAGTACTTGCTGAGCTAGTCATGCTCACTCTTCCTTGAACCATATGAACACAACTAAGATCGAACGGACTGAAGGCTCCGGTAAGGATAAGGGCAAGGTGAAGACGAACCCTTAGATTACTTATGTAATAATATAGGTGAATGTTTGTAATATATTGAATATTATGACAAGAATGAATGTATGGATTATAAAGAACATGGGGAAATGTAATATTATTTTGAATATATAGAAGACATATTCATTCTTTTGAGACTTTTTAATTGAATGTATGTGTGAATGGTAGTACCGTGTAGCAGCACCATCTGTTAGGTTGGAAGATACCCGGATTTGTGGGCGTCATATGACATGTCAATTAATCGTTGTTTCATGGTAGTATTTGAAAATAACATCCGAGAATATTGAGAATAGCAATGAAGCATAGGAGACCGTTGAGTCACCACAGATCAATACCGAGGATAATGTGCAACAAAAAGACAATAATCCTTAGGTAAACAACAACACCGATCAAATGATGAACGATGGAATGTTCAGAGGCTTTATGTAATTCATGCAACATCAGGCGAGAGCGGCTCTTGTCAAAAATGCAGGTAGAAACACTCGCAACTCTCGGATGGTCACCGCTAAACAGTTCAAGGAGTTGGGACCACCAGTGTGAGACCCAAAAATTTATGAAATGAAAGTATTCAATTTTATAAATAACGGCGGAGGTGTTATTGTTAAAACTGTTGAACTACCCGGTAGTAAAAGTACAGTAATACGCGTGGTTGTATAGTAGTACACGGTATTGATTATTGATGCTTACGTAAGAAGTCACTCAGTTATACTAAATTATTGCTACAGTAATTGCTGCATCATATCTCTCATATTATTGATTCGATTATTGTCACAGTATCATATGCATTATATGTAATATTATTAAATCAATAATTGAGGCGACAAAGTTATTCATATTATTAAATTGCAATATTTACAATGTCTAAAAGTTCTGTCAAGGAGAGGTTTGGTCACCTAATTGCGCGCCAATAGGGAGAAATCGTTATTGAAAGCCCCCGCTTTCCTAGGAACAACCTGGTTGCTAAATATTGTGAGTTATAATATTAATGATGAATAAGTTCGTGTTGATTAAAGATGAATTTGATAGTTTCATTGTGTTGGGATTATTTGTGTTAGTAGAAATCGACATCTATTCCGATGATAATTGATGTCTGGAGGTTATATTGTTCAATCGGGTATTCAGGGAACTTTTCGTGTCAGAGTACTATTTATGAGTTACTATTCATGAGTTACTATTCACGAGTTACTATTCACGAGTTACTATTCATGAGTTACTATTCACCCGGTTACTATTCACTCTAGTATTGTGCATTCGGGTATTTGGGTACAATATTATTCCATGAGGAGATGTGCTAATTTTTCAGACCGTTGGTTGAAGTTATATTAGTGAATCAATATGGACCGCTGGTGGAAAGTTATAATAGTGAATCAATATGGATCGCTGGTTTAAAGTTTTAATAGTAAATCAATCTGAACCGTCCGTTTAAAAGTAAATCAATCTGGACCATTCAGGAATTAGTTATTATTCAATCCATTCTTCTATAAATAGAAGCTCATTCTTTCATTATTTCTTACGAATTCACTGAAACTCTAGAGAGAGAAATTATAGAGAGAAAGAAGAAGAGTATTCTGCTACTTTGATATCCAGTGTCTTTTACGGTAAGGGGTGTTATTCTTTCTTATTCATGAAGAGAACTTCTGTTATTCCATTCTTTATTATTCTGTTGGAATAACTTGTGTACGCGGCATACCCTATACTTGGTGAAATCCTTATGTTCTTCCATTCTTTATTATTCTGTTGGAATATCCTGTCTGTGTGTTTTACGTCGGACCTGGTTCCGTCTTTATTATTCTGTTGTAATAACCTGTATACGCGGACTCCCCTATACTTGGTGAAATTCTTATGTTATTCTATTCTTTATTATTCCTTTGGAATATCCTGTCTGTGCATTTTAAGCCAGACCTGGTTCCGTCTTTATTATTCTGTTGGAATAACCTGTATACGTGGACTCCCCTATACTTAGTGAAATCCTTATGTTATTCCATTCTTTATTATTTTGTTGGAATATCCTGTCTGTGCATTTTACACCGGACCTGGTTCCGTATTTATTATTCTGTTGGAATAACCTGCCTGTGTTATCTATCACATGTCTGGTGATTTCTTTTGTTATTCCATTCCTTATTATACTTAGTTGGTTAAAGTTTTGACTTCTATACTCCATGAAATTAATGGAATATCATTGATATTTGCGCTTCATCCAATATCTTTTCATGAAAATATTCTTCTGAGCATTCTTGAATTTTACTCTACAAAGAAGTATCATGTTGACAATTTGGACGTTATTAGTTCCTGGATAAACTAATTCTTGAACTTGTTTTATTGAATTCTTATATCATTGTCATCATCCTCATGTTTATATTTTTTTAAAGTCATCTAAGGCCTGTAGTGTATAGATGGACTTGGTATGATTATGACCAGGGATTATTCAGTATAATCATGACCGTAATGTTACAAATGATGTGGTAAACGTCCTCATTGGCCCGTAGTGCATTGATGGACAGTTATTGACATGATCATGTATATTGATGAATACACGAATATCCTTGGCCCGTAGTGCATGGATAATTTGTGGTTTTGACCCTAATGAATATTCTTGGCCGTAGTGCAGGGATGATGTGGATTATTTATTAAGTTGAGTCTCAGCGATAAAAGTGATGAAAAACTTTTTAAATCAAAAAAGATAGTAGATTTTATTCTCTACTTGACTCTTTTAATGGATTGCTTATTCCGCTGCAGTTAAACTTGTTGTCTATTGTATTTTATCAGTTTAATATTGTTGAAGGCTAATGATAATTTATCGTGAATTATCTTAGTCATAATATTTCTTACTGGGCTAGTTGAGCTCACCCTTTCTTTCACTATTCTCTTCAAGAAATGAGAACGTAGCAGGGACTAGTCGGGGGACGTAGTGATGGTCCAGATGATAGCATTAGTTGTCCCCACTATTCTATGAAATAGTGTGATAATAATTGTAATGAGGACTTATTCTGAGAGTGGATATTGTCTAGAAGACAATATTTGTATTAAAACTCACAACTTTTGTTGTATATTTAAGATTGTATTTGTATTCTGTACCATGTATCTGGCAACCCAAGATGGGTGATGTATACCTATTTTGGGGGTGTTATAGTTGGTATCAAAGCTTAGGGATATGATCCATAGCTAAGATGTGAGATAAGAACTAGGAGGGGAGAGACGGGGAATTCCTTCGCTAGTATGGAATTCCTTCGCTAGTATGACCTACCTAAGTTTATTTGTTATTTAATTGGTCGGTCAAAGTATAGGGTTAATATGTGATATGTTAATTAACCCTTGTTTTGTGGCAGTATTTGAAAATGGCATCCGAGAATGTTGAGAACATCAATGGAACATAGGAGACCGTTGAGTCTCCACAGATCAGTAACCAGGACAATGTGCATCAGGAAGGCGACAATCCTCATGCAAACAACAACACTGACCAAGTGATGAACGATGGAATGTTTCGAGGCTTCATGCAATTCATGCAACATCAGGCACGAGCGGCTCCTGTCCAAAATGTAGGTGGAAACTCTGGCAACTCTCGGACGGTCACCGCCAAACAGTTCAAGGAGCTGGGATCACCAGAGTTTTTTGGAGAGCCAAAACCACTTAAGGCGGAGACGTGGATAAAACAGATCAACAAGATATTTGATGTCTTGGGTTGCTCCGAGGAGCAAAAGATTCCCTTTGCCACCTTTATGTTGCGGGCAGAGGCAGATTACTGGTGGGAATCTATAAAGCGTACTCAACCTGCCGCACTGAAGATGTCTTGGGAGAAGTTTCAAGAACTGTTCAACGACAAGTACTTTCCCGAAATTATTCGTCACATGAAAGAGGTAGAGTTCATCAAGTTGGAGCAAAACAACATGACTGTGTCACAGTACGAAGCCAAGTTTGCCGAGTTGTCCCTGTTTGCATCCCATTTGGTTGATAATGAGGAGAGAATGACGCGAATGTTTCTAAGAGGTTTGAAACCTGGGATACGTCAATATCTTATCTATCATAAACTGTGTTTGTATTCAGATGTTGTTAATAGGGCTCAGTTATTGGAACACGATAATGAGTCAACCGAACCAAAAGAGAGCAGCCGGCAAAATGATAATACCAGTGATAGCAGTTATCGAAGCAGTTACAATAAGCGTGGAGGGAATCAACATGCCATAAATAGTAACCACTTCGGTGGTAATCATGGCCAAAATAATAAGAATGGACATTTCAAGAAGAGGAGATTCAACAATGATGAAAAGACGTCAGCACCATCACAATACCATCACAATACAAGGAGAACGACCACCTATTATATGCTTCAAATGCGGAGGGGAGGGACATATCAGTCCAAACTGCACGATACCATCCAAAGCATGTTACAATTCTGGAAGAGAAGGATACCTAGCCCGATTTTGTCATTCACCAGAGACAAGTCCAGCTGGGAAGGAGGCACCAAAAGTCCTCCCAGAAAAGTCAAAGCCAGTAGTGCAAGGGAGAGAGTTTGTCGTGAGTTCCCAGAAAGCAAGGAACCCGAATGAGGTCATCACGTGTAAGCTTATCATAAACTCTAGCGAAGTATATACCTTATTTGATACTGGTTCTACCCATTTTTTTATTTCTCCTACTTGCGCTCAACGTTTAAAATTGACTCCGAAGAAATTGGACTTTGACTTAGCTGTTGAAACTCCATTGGGAGAAACCTTCATTACATCCATTGTTTATAAGTCTTGTTTGGTTCAAATCGGTATCCTCACATTACATGTCGATCTTATTTCATTGAAAATACTTGCATTTGACGTAATTCTAGGGATTGATTGGTTAACTACTAATCATTCAAAAATTTATTATTTTCGTAAGGTTGTTAGATTTCAAATTCCTAACCAACCTAGTATGCGAATTAAAGCAAGCAAACCATTCAAATCAATCACTTTTATCTCAAGCCATAAAGCTATTCGTTTATTGAAAAACGGATGTCAAGCTTTCTTAGCTCATGTCACGGATCTAAACAAAAATACGTCAGTTTTGAATGATATTTCTATTGTTAATGAATTTCCTGACATATTCCCTAAAGAACTTCCTGGCCTACCCCTAGAGCGTGAAATTGAATTTTGTATCAACCTTGATCCCGGTACAAAACCTATTTCCAAAGCCCCATATTGAATGGCTCCTATTGAACTTTAGGAGTTAAAGACCCAACTGCAGGAATTGTTAGACATTGGCTTTATTCGTCCTAGTATTTCTCCTTGGGGTGCCCCTGTTCTATTCGTGAAAAAGAAAGATGGGAGTATGCGACTTTGTATTGATTATCGGGAGTTGAACCATGTCACCTTCAAAAATAGGTACTCATTGCCACGTATTGATGACCTGTTTGACCAGTTGCAAGGTGCCAAATTCTTTTCAAAGATTGATCTTCGTTTCGGATATCACCAATTGAATATTAGAACCGATGACATTTCAAAAATGGCTTTCAGAACTCGGTACGGGATTATGAATTTCTAGTCATGTCTTTTGGATTGATTAATGCTCCTGCTGCCTTCATGGATATGATGAACCGAGAATTCAGGGATTATTTGGATCACTTTGTGGTCGTCTTCATTGATGACATCCTGGGAGTACCAAAATGTATCGTGATCTTCGACATACATTTTGGTGGAGCAATATGAAGAGAGAGATAGCGGGGTTTATCTCAAGTTATCTAACTTGTCAACGAGTCAAGGCGGAGCATTAAGTGCCAAAAGGTCCATTGCAACCACTTGAAATTCAAAAATGGAATTGAGAGCACATTACAATGGATTTTGTTACTAGTCTTCCCAAGGTTTCTCAAGGCATAGATGCGATTTAGGTCATTGTAATAGATTGACCAAGTTTGCTCATTTCTTACTGATATGAGAAACTTATACACTTGAACGTCTTGCTCGTATGTACATAAACGAGATTGTAAGATTGCATGGTATGCCAGTATCCATAGTTTCTGATCGAGACCCAAGATTCACTTTAAAATTTTGGGTTAGATTTTAAAAAGCTGTGGGCACAAATTTACGATTTAGTTTAGCATATCATCCTCAAACGGACGGGCAATCGGAAAGGACTATTCAAACTCTTAAAGATTTTTTAAGACTCTGTGTCCTTGACTTCAAAGGAAGTTGGGACAAGTTCTTACCATTGGTGGAGTTTTCCTACAACAATAGTTATCAAACAAGTATTGGAATGGCTCCATTCGAGGCGTTGTATGGACGCAAGTGTCGTTCTCCAGTATGCTGGGATGAGGTGGGTGAAGCAACATTGTTAGGACCAAAGTTGGTACGTATGACTACGAAAAAAATTCAAATGATCCGACAACGTATAAAAACCTCACAAGATCGACAAAAAAGTTATTTTGATCTTCATCGAAAGGACGTGGAATTCGATATTGGAGATCATGTGTTGCTACGTGTTGCTCCATGGAAAGGAGTTACGAGATTTGGAAAGAGAGGAAAGCTCAATCCTCGATTCATTGGCCCATTTTTAATCCTCGATCGAGTAGGAACTGTGGCCTATAGACTCACTCTACCACCAAGTATGTCTCGTGTTCATAACTTTTTTCACATATCTATGTTACTTAAATATGTGAAAGACCCGAATCACATTATTGAGTTAGAACTAGATGAGATAGCGGAAGATTTAACGTATGAAGAGGTACCTGCTAAAATCTTGGATAAGAAGGAACATATTCTAAGCTCCAAGGTTATACCTCAAGTCAAAGTTTTGTGGAGAAATCACGATGTTGAGGAAATGACCTCAGAGTTAAAATCTGAAATGAAATCAATGTATCCTCAACTCTTCGTTATACTAGGTATGTATCCTAATTTCGAGGGCAAAATTTCATGAGAAGGGGAGGTTGTAAGACCCCAACTTTTATGAATAAAGATGAATTTTTCTATAAATATCATTTTGAATAATTATGGTGTTGATTTGTTATAATATTAAAGTTGTGGGTAATATTTATAAATTTTACAAAGTAAACAAGTTGTTATAAAATATTCAATTGGTCGGGGAATATTCATTTTAATAGGGAATATTCGTACGATGTCACAATCATTGGTGGACCCCACAACGTAATTATTATCGGAATGAGAAAATGACAGAAATATCTTTTTATGAAAATAACGGTGGAAGTATTACCGTTAACTATTGGGATAACCGGTGTTAAAATTATAGTAATACGCGTGGTTGCATAGTAACACACGGTATTGATTATTGATGCTTACGTGAGAAGTCACTTAGTTTGGTTCAATTATTGCTACAATAATTGATGCATAATATCTCACGTTATTTGATTCAATTATTGTCGATATTTTATATATTATTAAATCAATAATTGAGTCGACAAAGTTATTTATATTATTATTTGCAATATTGACAATGTCTAGAAGTTCTGTCAAGGAGAGGTTTGGTCACCTAATTGCGTGTCAATAAGGTGAAATTCTTATTGGAAAGCCCCCTCTTTCCTAAGAACGACCTGGTTGATGAATACTGTGAATTATAATAATGATAATAAATGTTGTTAAAAATATTGAGGTAATTTTTATGAAGTATTTGTTGTAAATATTGGCGTATTATTTGGAACCCCCATTTACTCATTTTTCAAAATAATCGGTAGAAAGTTATTTAATATTATAAAGGTGGGCCCGCATGCGGGGGCCACATGTGGGGCCTATATGTGAAAAATGAATTGGCTGGGAAAGTTCACGGGTGATTGTTTTCAAAGTCACAGGTTTTTGTTTATATATATATAATATATTTTATTAGTTTTGTTTTTTTATAAAAAATAGAATATATTATATTTTATTATGCATTGTGTTTGCATAGTAGCAAATGTTGAAATCGTCCGAATTTTTTTTTAAAACAACTGTGCGTTTGTGATTTTTATTTCCAAATAGTTTCCTCTCCGTTCTCTAATAAATAGGATGCTTAGTTAGAATTGAAAATCACACCAGAATCAGAGAATTCATCTTCTATAATATTGAGCGTATTTCTTTCGAGTTTTAGAAAGTTTTGAGTTTAGAAAATAGTGAAAGTTTTCTTCAAGAATATCCCCGCTATACCAGTTGGAATACTCTTCTTTTCAAGGTAAGAGATGTTATTTTTGTTCAATATTCGCTTGAAATAATATTTTCTTCCATACTCTGTAGTATGTAAGTAATATTATTTCATTTCAGATTTCGAATTCTATATTCATTTGGTTAAAGTTTTGGCTTCTATACTCCATGAAATTAGTAGAATATCCTTCATATTTGCGTTTCATCCAGTATCTTTTCATGGAAATATTATTCTAAGCATTTTTGATAAGTTTTAACTTTTTTTATATCGGAGTACTATTCACGGGTTACTATTTATGAAATACTATTCACGGAGTACTATTCAATCGAGTACTATTCACACGGGATACTATTCATGATAAAAATTGATTCATTTTCGGTCCAAATCATTTTTGGTACAATATTATTCTTGAAATTTACCTCACAAAGCAGTATCATGTTGACAATTTGGACGTTATTGATTTTTGGATAAGTTAAATTATAAATCTTTAAAAATTTATCCTTTGTTTTCATTTAATTGAATTCGTATATCATTGTCATAATCCTCATGTTTATATTATGATGAAAGTCATCTGTGGCCGTAGTACATAGATGGACTTGTTATGATTATGATCAGGGATTATTCGGTATAATCATGATCGTAATGTTACAAAAGATGTGGTAAAAGTCCTCATTGGCCTATAGTGCATTGATGGACAGTTGTTGGCATGATCATGACCATTGATGAAAACACAAATATTCTTGGCCCGTAGTGCATGAATAATTTGTGGTCGTGATACTAATGAATATCCTTGGCCGTATTGCAGGGATGATGTAGATTATTTATTAAGCTGAGTCTCAGCGATAAAATGGATGATAAATTCTTTTAAATCATAAAAGATACTCCCTCCGTCCCATAATTATAGGCTGATTTCTTTTGGCATATAGTTTTAGAAAATTATTTTAAGTGACAATTTTTAACAGCAATTTTCCACATATACCCCTTAAAATGGAATTAATGAATAAGTTAATTACTCCTTATTTATGACATTGAAACTCTCAACTTAATTGATCAACGTGTACTAACCATTAAAATAGAACTTTAACCAAAGATAAAATTTTAATCTACATAAACTTTCAACCAATCACAAAACGTTTATGTTATTCCAAATTCATTTATTGATCCTAAAAAGTTGAATTCTTTTATTGAGAATACAACAATATTAAATGTGGTGATAAAAATAATGACATTGAATGTTGTTTCTTCAAAAAAAAATAATGGTTGAATATTTATTATATGGGCATAAAAGTAAAATAATGAACCAACTAAATTTTATAAATAGTAAGTAGCCTATATATTGGGACATCTCAAAATAGAAAATTAGCCTATAACTATGAGACAGATGGAGTAGTAGATATCCTGCTCTACTTGACTCTTCTAATGGATTGATTGTTCCGCTGCAGTTAAACTTGATGTTGTTATATTTTATCAGTTTAACACTGTTGAAGGCTAACGATAAATTATTCTGCATTATCTTAGTCATAATATTTCTTACTGGGCTAGTTGAGCTCACCCTTTTGCTTTCATTATTCTCTTTAGGAAATGAGAATGTAGCTGGGACTAGTCGGGAAATGGAGTGACGGTTCAGATGTTTGCATTAGTAGTCCTCACTATTCTATGAAATAGTCTGATAATAAAAGTATCGAGGACTCCATTTGAGTTTGAATACTGTCTAGAAGGTAATATTCGTATTAAAACTCTCAATTAATGTTTTGTCATATTTTACACGACAGTTGTATTATTAAGTTATATTTGAATTTTGTACCATGTATTTGGCGACTCGAGATGGGTAATGTATACCTATTTTGGGGGCGTCACAATTGGTATCAAAGATTAGGGATATGATCCCTGGCTGAGATGTGATACAAGAACTAGGTGGAGAGAGACGGGGAATTCCTTTGCTAGTATGACCTACCTAAGTTTATTTGGTATTTAATTGGTCGGTCAGAGTATAGGGATAATATGTGACATGTCAATTAACCCTTGTTTTGTGGCAGTATTTGAAAATGACATTCGAGAATATTGAGAATAGCAATGGAGCACAGGAGACCGTTGAGTCATCACAGATCAATACCCAGGATAATGTGAAACAGGAAGACAATAATCCTCAGGTAAATAACAACACCGATCAAATGATGAACAATGGAATGTTCAGAGGCTTTATGCAATTCATTCAACATCAGGCAAGAGCGGCTCCTGTCCAAAATACAGGTGTAAACACTGGAAACTTTTGAATGGTCACCGCTAAACAGTTCATGGAGCTGGGACTAATAGAGCTTTTTGGAGAGCAAAAACAACTTAAGGCGGAGAAGTGAATAAAGCAGATCAACAAGATATTTGATGTCTTGGGATGCTCCGAGGAGAAAAAGGTTCCCTTTGCCACCTTCATGTTGCGAGCAGAGGCAGATTACTGGGGGGAATCTGTAAAGCGTACTCAACCTGCTGCACTGAAGATGAGTTGGGAGAAGTTCCAAGAATTGTTCAACGACAAGTACTTTCCCAAAAGTATTCGTCACATGAAAGAGGTAAAGTTCATTAAACTGGAGCAAAACAACATGACCGTGTTGCAGTATGAAGCCAAGTTTGCCGAGTTGTCCTAGTTTGCGTCCTACATAGTTGATAATGAGGAGAGAATGACGCGGATGTTTCTAAGAGGTTTGAAATCTGAGATACGTCAATACCTTATCTCTCACAAACTGTGTCTTCATTCAGATGTTGTAAATAGGGATCAATTATTGGAGAGCGATAATGAGTCAACCCAACCAAGAGAGAGCAGCCGACAAGTCGATAATACCAGTAGTAGCAGTCATCGAAGTGGTGACAACAAACGTGGAGGGAATCAACCTGCCAGAAATGGTAACCATTTCGGTGGTAATCATGTCCAAGACAATAAGAATGGACATTTCAAGAAGAGGAGATTCAACAATGAAGGAAAGACGTCAGCATCAGTAACCGTTGTTAAGGAAGGAGAACGACCACCTATCATATGCTTCAAATGCAGAGGGGAGGAATATATCAGTCCAAACTGTGCGCAGCAGTCCACAACGTGTTATAATTGTGGAAGAGAAGGTCACCTAGCTCGATTTTAGTCGTTTAGGGAAGCCAAGTCCAGCTGGGATGGAGGCACCAAAGGCCGTTTTAGAAAAGTCTAAACCAGTAGTTCAAGGGAGAGCGTTTGTCGTAACCTCCCAGAAAGTAAGGAATCCAAACGAGGTGATCACGGGTAAGCTTATCATTAATTCTTTTCAAAGATTGATCTTCGTTTCGGATATCACCAATTGAAGATTAAAACTGATGACATTCCAAAGACGACTTTCAGAACTCGGTACGAGTATTATGATTCCTAGTCATGTCTTTTGGATTGACTAATGCTCCTGCTGCCTTCATGGATATGATGAACCGAGTATTCAAGGAATATTTGGATCACTTTGTAGTTGTCTTTATTGATGACATCCTCGTATACTCAAAAAGCCGTGAAGATCATGAGCAACACTTGAGACTGATACTCCAAAAGCTTCGTGAAAACAATCTATATGCCAAGTTAAAGAAATGAGAGTTCTGGCTTGAGGAAGTAGAATTCCTTGGGCACGTGATATCAAATCACGGAATATCTGTTGTGTAAGACCCCAACTTTTATGAATAAAAATGTATTTTCTATAAATATCATTTTTGAATATTATGGAATAAATTTGATATAATGTTATAGTTGTGGGTAATATTTATAAATTTTGCAAAGTACGCAAGTTGTTATATAATATTCGATTGGTTAGGGAATATTCGTTTTAAACTGGAAATATTCGTACGACGGCACAATCATTGGTGGACTCCACAACTAAATTATTGTCGGATTGAGAAAATGACAAAAATATTTTTTATGAAAATAATGGCGGAAGTTTTACCGTTAACTGTTGAAACACCCGGTGTTAAAAGTATAGGAATACACGTGGTTGTATAGTAGCACACGATATGCTTACGTGATAAGTCATTCAGTTTTATTCAATTATTGTTGATATTTTATATATTAATAAATCAATAATTGAGATGACAGAGTTATTAATATTATTATTTGCATTATTAACGATGTCTAGAAGTTCTGCCAAGGAGAGGTTTGGTCACCTAATTGCGCACCAATAGGGAGAAATCCTTATTGGAAACTCCCCTCTTTCCTGGGAACGACCTGGTGGATTAATAATGTTAATAATAATAATGATGATGAAGTTTTGTTTTATTAGTATTATTAATGTAATAAAACAGAAAATCTTTTTATATAAAACAGAATACTTTTATAAAGTTATTCGTTTTATTAGATTAATAGTAAAATCTTTTTATATAAAATAGAATACTTTTATAAAGTTATCTGTTTTATTAGACAATAATTAGAATATATTATATTTTATTATGCATAGTGTTTGCATAGTGCCTACATAATGTTTGGTAAAATCTTTTTATATAAAATAAAATACTTTTATAAAGTTATTCGTTTTATTAGATTATAAAAAGAATATATTATATTTTATTGTAAACTAATCTGGACCGTCCGTTTAAAGTAAATCAATCTGGACAGTTCATGGATTGGTTACTATTCAGTCCATTCTTCTATAAATAGAAGCTCATTCCTTCATTATTTCTTACGAATTCACTGAAACTCTAGAGAGAGAAACTATAGAGAGAAAGAAGAAAAATATTTTGCTACTTCACTACTCCGATATCAAGTGTCTTTTACAATAAGGGGTATTATTTCTTTTGTATTCATGAAGAGAACTTCTGTTATTCCATTTTTTATTATCCTGTGGGAATAACCTGTATACGCGGGCTAACCTATACTTGGTGAAATTCTTCTGTTATTCCATTCTTTATTATTCTGTTAGAATATCTTGTCTGTGCGTTTTACGCAGGATCTGGTTCTGTTTTTATTATTCTGTTGGAATATCCTGTTTGTGCGTTTTACGCCGGATCTGGTTCCGTTATTTATTATTCTGTTGGAATAACCTGTCTATGCGAAGTACCGCATGCATGGTGATTTCTGTTGTTATTCCATTCTTTAGTATTCTGTTGGAATATCCTATCAGTGTGTGTTACGCCTGACCTGGGTCCGTTATTTATTATTCTGTTGGAATAACATGTCTATGCAAAGTACTGCATGCATGGTGATTTCTTTTGTTATTCCATTCTTTATTATACTCAGTTGGTTAAAGTTTTGACTTCTATACTCCATGAAATTAGTGGAATATCCTTGATATTTGTGCTTCATCCAGTATCGTTTTTTGGAAATATTCTTCTGAGCATTCTTAAATTTTACACTACAAAGAAGTATCATGTTGACAATTTGGATGTTATTAGTTCCTGAATAAATTAATTCTTGAACTTGTTTTATTGAATTCTTATATCATTGTCATCATCCTCATATTTATATTTTGTTGAAAGTCATCTGTGGCCTGTAGTGAATAGATGAACTTGGTATAATTATGACCAGGGATTATTCAGTGTAATCATGACCGTAATGTTACAAATGATGTGGTAAAAGTCCTCATTGGCCCGTAGTGCATTGATGAACAGTTGTTGGCATGATCATGACCATTGATGAATACACAAATTTCCTTGGCCCGTAGTGCATGGATAATTTGTGGTTGTGATACTAATGAATATTCTTGGTCGTAGTGCAGGGATAATGTGGATTATTTATTAAGCCGAGTCACAGTGATAAAAGTGATGAAAACCTTTTAAATTATAAAAGATTGTAGATTTTATTCTCTACTTGACTCTTTTAATGGATTGCTTGTTCCGCTGCAGTTAAACTTGATGTCTATTGTATTTTATCAGTTTAACTCTGTTGAGGAGTAATGATAATTTATTTTGCATTATCTTAGTCATAATATTTCTTACTGGACTAGTTGAGCTCACCCTTTCTTTCACTGTTCTCTTCAAAAAATGAGAACGTAGCCGGGACTAGTCGGGGAACGGAGTGATGGTCCAGATGATAGTATTAGTAGTCCTCACTATTCTGTTAAATAGTGTGACAATAAATGTAATGAGGACTTATTCTGAGAGTGGATATTGCCTAGAAAATAATATTTGTATTAAAACTCACAACTCTCTTGTTGTATATTAAGATTGTATTTGTATTCTGTACCATGTATTTGGCAACTCAGAATAGGTGATGTATACCTATTTTGGGGGTGTCGCAGTTAGTATCAAAGCTTAGGGATATGATCCCTGGCTGAGATGTGAGATAAGAACTAGGAGGGGAGTGATGGGGAATTTATTCGCTAGTATGACCTACCTATGTTTATTTGATATTTAATTGGTCGATCAGAGTATAAGGATAATATGTGATATGTTAATTAACCCTTATTTTGTGGCAGTGTTTGAAAATGGCATCAGAGAATGTTGAGAACATAAATAGAGCACAAGAGACCGTTGAGTCTCCATAGATCAATAATCAAGATAATGTGCATCAGGAAAGCGACAATCCTCATGCAAACAACAACACTGACCAGATGATGAACGATGGAATGTTCAGAGGATTTATATAATTCATGCAACATCAGAAAAGAACGGCTCCTGTACAAAATGCAGGTGGAAACACTAGTAACTCTCGGACAGTCACCGCTAAGCAGTTCAAGGAACTAGAACCACCAGAGTTTTTGGAGAGCAAAACCCACTTAAGGCGGAGACGTGGATTAAGTAGATCTGTAAGATATTTGACGTCTTGGGATGCTTCGAGGAGCAAAATGTTCCCTTTTCCACCTTCATGTTACGTGTAGAGGCAGATTACTAGTGGAAATCTGTAAAACGTACTCAACCTACCGCAGTGAAGATGACTTGGGAGAAGTTCCAAGAATTGTTCAACGACGAGTACTTTCCTGAAAGTATTCATCACATGAAAGAGGTAGAGTTCATTAAGCTGGAGCAAAATAACATGACCGTGTCGCAGTACGAAGCTAAGTTAGCTGAGTTGTCCCAGGTTTGCGTCCCATTTGGTTGATAATAAGGAGAGAATGACGTGAATGTTTCTAAGAGGTTTGAATCCCAAGATACGTCAATATCTTATCTCTCATAAACTGTGTTTGTATTCAGATGTTGTTAATAGGGCTCAGTTATTGGAGCGCAATAATGAGTCAACCCAACCAAAAGAGAGCAGTCGTCAAAATGATAATACTAGTGATAGCAGTCATCGAAGCAAGGACAATAAGTGTGGAGGGAATTAACATGCCAGAAATGGTAACCACTTCTATTGTAATCATGGCCAAAATAATAAGAATGGACATTTCAAGAAGAAGAGATTCAACAATGATAGAAAGACATCAGCACCAGCACCCGTTGTTAAGGAAGGAGAACGACCACCTATCATATGCTTTAAATGCGGAGGGAGAGGGACATATCAGTCCAAACTGTGCGATGACATCCAAAGCATGTTATAATTGTGGAAGAGAAGGTCACCTAGCCCAATTTTGTCGTTCACCGAAGACAAGTTCAGCTAGGATGGAGGCACCAAAGGACGTTCCAAAAAAGTCAAAGCCAGTAGTGCAAGGGAGAGCGTTTGTCGTGACCTCCCAGAAAGCAAGGAACCGGAATGAGTTCATCACGGGTAAGCTTATCATATACTCTAGCAAAGTTTATACCTTATTTGATACTGGTTCTACCCATTCTTTTATTTCTTCTACTTGCGCTCAACGTTTAAATTTGACTCCGGAGAAATTAGACTTTAACTTATCTGTTGAAATTCCGGTGGGAGAAACCTTCATTACATCCACTGTTTATAAGTCTTGTTTGGTTCAAATCGGTAACCTCACATTACCTGTCGATCTTATTTCATTGAAAATACTTGCATTTGACGTAATTCTAGGGATTGATTGGTTAACCACTCATCATGTAAAAATTGATTGTTTTTGTAAGGTTGTTAGCTTTCATATTCCTAACCAACCTATTATGCGAATTTAAGCAACCAAACCATTAAAATCAATCACTGTCATCTCAAGCCATAAAGCTATTCGTTTATTGAGAAACGGATGTCAAGCTTTCTTAGCCCATGTCACGGATCTAAATAAAAATACGTCAGTTTTGAATGATATTTCTATTGTTAATGAATTTCTTGACGTATTCCCTGAAGAACTTCCTGGCCTACCCCCAGAGCTTGAAATTAAATTTTGTATCGACCTTAAACCTGGTACAAAACCTATTTCCAAGGCCCCGTATCGAATGGCTCCTATTGAACTTCAGGAGTTAAAGACTCAACTGGAGGAATTGTTAGACATCAGTTTCATTCGTCTTAGTACGTCTCCTTGGGGTGCTCCTGTTCTATTCGTGAAAAAGAAAGACGGGAGTATGCGACTTTGTATTGATTATCGGGAGTTGAATCATGTCACCATCAAAAATAGGTACCCATTGCCACGTATTGATGACCTATTTGACCAGTTGCAAGGCGCCAAATTCTATTCAAAGATTGATCTTCGTTCTGGATATCACCAATTGAAGATTAGAATCGATGACATTCCAAAGATGGCTTTCAAAATTCAGTATGGGCATTATGAATTCCTAGTCATGTCTTTTGGATTGACTAATGCTCCTGCTGCCTTCATGGATATGATGAACCGAGTATTCAAGGAATATCTGGATCACTTTGTGGTCGTCTTTATTGATGACATCCTTATTTATTCCAAAAGACATGATCATGAGAAACACTTGAGGCTGATACTCCAAAAGCTTCGTGAATATAAGCTTTATGCCAAGTTGAAAAAATGTGAGTTCTGGCTTGAGGAAGTAGCATTCCTTGGGCATGTGGTATCAAGTCAAGGCATATCTGTTAACCCAGCAAAGATTGAAGCTATTCAAAGCTGGGAGCAACCTAAATCAATGACCGAAGTACGTAGCTTTCTCGACTTAGCTGGTTATTATCGGAGATTCGTAGAAGGGTTTTCTCGAATCGCTACTCCCTTAACTCAGCTGACCCAGAAAGATACAAAATTCGGTTGGAGTGAGGAATGCGAGCAGAGTTTTCAAGAACTCAAGAGGAGACTCATTTCAGCACCTATTCTGACAATACCATTTGGCTCGGAGGGATTTGTCATCTACAGTGATGCTTCGGGCAAAGGGTTAGGATGTGTTCTCATGCAACATTGGAAAGTCATAGCCTATGACTCTGATGAGTAGGTTTTATACCTATGAATCCGATATTATTAAACTTAATTATTGTTATCTTTAATTGTTTTTTAGTATTTTTTATGTGTTTTGTGTTTATTTGTTGTAGGTTGGAGCTGGAGGGACAAATTGGCCATTTCGGAGAAGAAAAAGGGCAAAAATCATGAAAATTAAAGTTGAGTGGTATTTCTGTAATTACGTGGTCCTGGTCAAGCGCCTAGGCGCTTGAAAATGGCCTATGATGAGCGCCTAGGTGCTCCAGTGCGGAAAAAGATGCGTTTTTCTACTGCTAAGTGGGTTTTTGAAGCCAAATAGGAGTCTGAATGAGGGCTGAGACCAATACAAATAGGAGAAGACTTTAGAAAAGACATATCAACTAATTTTTCAAGAGATTTGCAGAGAGAACAAGGAAGAAAAACATGAAGGAGAGTTGTAAGGGCTAAAGATCTAAGAGAGAGTATTGGAGCAAATTCAGAGTTTCTTCTTCTCTTCTCTAGTTTTATTTTTTGTAACTATCTGGGATGTTTGGATTATTAATTTGGATGATGTTTTTCTTTATTATTATCATGAACTAAATTTTAATTAAGATTGCAACGGAATTTGGTATGTAGTTTAAATTGCAAGCTTCCCATTAAATGAAAGTTTATTTTTATTGAATTGTTTATTATATCTTATGTTTATTGATTAATTGTTTGGCCAACAATTACTGTGATAATCTATATAAAATTGGAAGATGGAGTATAGATTGAGATCTGGATATGATAACATCTGTTCATATAATCTGAATAGGGTTAATATGATTAGCATGTAGGATAGGAATATACCTATGTGTCTTTTGTATCCATTGAAAGAATTTGTGCGTAAACCCTAATTAACTTGATTCACATAGGAATATAGTGAGTTGATTAACTGGGGTGTTCCTTGTAATTCCGCGTCTTAAAGATTGGATTTAGGAGGATTTGTTCACGTGTCTTTGGAAGAAGTGCGTGAATATTCATAAAGCATTCTTGGATAACAATTCATATTAATTGATTTATTTTAAATGGGAAGTAAGTTAGTTTAAATGAAATACCAAGGGAAGTTGTAATCTTAACCTATTAAATCTGCAGTTATTCTTGTGAAATTCTGATTTTAATTATTAGTTTGTTAAGTTTAATTTTTAAATCACAAACAAAATTTTCGTAGTTTAAAATAGGATTAATTGTATTAGAATTAGTAATTGATAAATATTAGTCTATTTCCTCGTGGGAACGATATCCTTGCTTGCTGAGTATTACAATTGAACGCGTATACTTGCGTGGTAAAGTGCTATTAAAAATTTAGGCAACAGCCTCTCGACAAATATAAGAATATGAGAGGAATTATCCTACTCATGATCTAGAGTTGGCAGCAGTCGTTTTTGCACTAAAGATTTGGAGGCATTACTTGTATGGGGAGAAAGTGGAGATCTTTTACGGATCATAAAAGCCTCAAATATTTCTTCACTCAAAAGGAACTCAACATGAGACAGCGACATTGGCTTGAACTGTTGAAAGATTATGATCATACCATCCAATACCATCCTGGAAAAGTGAACGTGGTAGCTGACGCATTGAGTAGAAGATCATATGCAGGTACGAGTGCGATATTGTCAACGCAAAGGCTCATTTTGTATGACTTGCAAAGGATGGAGATAGAGATAAAGACTCCAGGGATCCACGTGATGATGGCGAATATACGAGTAGAACCGACTTTAATCGATTAAGTTAAAGCTGCTCAAATTACAGACTTGGAGTTGATGCGTATGAGGAAGAAAGTGCAAGAAGGTGTTATGCCGGAAGCAAGAATAGATGAAGAAGGAATACTTCGAGTCAACTCCAGACTTTGTTTTTCTAACGACCCTGATTTAAAGTATAAAATCATGATGGAGGCGCACAACACACCGTTTGCAATCCATCTTGGGAGTACCAAAATGTATCAAGATCTTCGATATACATTTTGCTGGGGAAATATGAAAAGGGAGATAGCGTTGTTTATCTCAAGGTGTTTAACTTGTCAACGAGTAAAGACGGAGCATCAAGTACCAAAACGTCCATTGCAACCACTTAAAATTCCAGAATGAAAGTGGGAACACATTAATATGGATTTCGTTACTAGTCTTCCCAAGGTTTCTCAAGGTATAGATGCAATTTGGGTCATTGTTGATAGATTGACCAAATCTGCTCATTTCTTACCTATACGAGAAACTTATACACTTGAATGTCTTGCTCATATGTACATTAATGAGGTTGTAAGATTGCATGGTATGCCAATATCCATAGTTTCTGATCGAGACCCAAAATTCACGTCACGATTTTAGGTTAGTTTCCAACAATCTATGGGCACGGATTTATGATTTAGTTCGACATATCATCCTCAAACAGACGGACAATCAAAGAGGACTATTCAAACTCTTGAAGATTTATTAAGAC
Organism: Panax japonicus; assembly: GCA_020205505.1. NCBI lineage: Eukaryota > Viridiplantae > Streptophyta > Magnoliopsida > Apiales > Araliaceae > Panax > Panax japonicus. The sequence continues at coordinate 53,594,064 of CM035114.1, read as the reverse complement.
TCTGTGTCCTTGACTTCAAGGGAAGTTAGGACAAGTTCTTACCATTCTTGGAGTTTTCCTACAATAACAGCTATCAAACAAATATTGGCATGGCTCCATTCGAAGCGTTGTATGGAAGAAAGTGTCATTCTCCAGTATACTGGGATGAGGTGAGTGAAGCAACGTTGTTGGGACCGGAGTTGGTATGTATGACTAAGAAAAAGATTCAAACGATCCGACAACGTATAAAAACCTCACAAGACCGACAAAAGAGTTATGCTGATCTTCATTGAAAGGACGTGGAATTCGATATTAAAGATCATGTGTTGTTACATGTTGCTCTATGGAAAGGAGTTACGAGATTTGGAAAGAGATGAAAGCTCAATCCTCGATTCATTGGCCCATTTTCAATTCTCGATCGAGTAGGGACTGTAGCCTATAGACTCACTTTACCACCAGGTATATCTCGTGTTCATAACATTTTTTACATATCCATGTTACGTAAATATGTGGATAACCCGAACCACATTATTGAGTTAGAACTAGATGAAATAGCAAAAGATTTAACGTATGAAGAGGTTCCTGTTAAATCTTGGATAAGAAGGAACATATTCTACGCTCCAAGGTTATACCTCAAGTTAAAGTTTTATGGAGAAACCACGATGTTAAGGAAATGACCTGGGAGTTAGAATCTGAAATGAAATCAAGGTATTCTTACCTCTTCGAAATACCAGGTACGTACCCTAATTTCGAGGGTGAAATTTCATAAGAATGGGAGATTGTAAGACTCCAACTTTTATGAATAAAAATGTATTTTCTATAAATATCATTTTTGAATATTATGGAATAAATTTGATATAATGTTATAGTTGTGGGCAATATTTATAAATTTTGAAAAGTACGCAAGTTGTTATATAATATTCAATTAGTCGGGGAATATTTATTTTAACAGGGAATATTCGTATGACGACACAATCATTGGTGGACCCCACAACGGAATTATTGTCGGATTGAGAAAATGTCAAAAATATTTTTTATGAAAATAACGGTAAAAGTTTTACCGATAACTGTTAAAACACTCGGTGTTAAAAGTACGGGAATACGCGTGATTGTATAGTAGCACACTGTATTGTTTATTAATGCTTACGTGAGAAGTCATTCAGTTTTATTCAATTATTGTCGATATTTTATATATTATTAAATAAATAATTGAGATGACAGAGTTATTAATATTATTATTTGCATTATTAAGGATGTCTAGAAGTTTTGCCAAAGAGATGTTTGGTCACCTAATTGCGTACCAATAGTGAGAAATCCTTATTGGAAAGCCCCATCTTTCCTGGGAACGACCTGGTCAATTAATAGTGTGAATAATAATAATGATGATGATGTTTTGTTTTATTAGTATTATTAATGTAATAAAACAGAAAAACTTTTTATATAAAACAGAATACTTTTATAAAGTTATTCGTTTTATTAGGCTAATAATAAAATCTTTTTATATAAAATAGAATACTTTTGTAAAGTTATCTGTTTTATTAAATAATAATTAGAATATATTATATTTTATTATGCATAGTGTTTGCATAGTGCCTGCATAGTGTTTGCATAGTAAAATCTTTTTATATAAAATAGAATACTTTTATAAAGTAATTCGTTTTATTAGATTATAAATAGAATATATTATATTTTATTGTAAACCAATCTGGACCGTCCGTTTAAAGTAAATCAATCTGGACCGTTCATGGATTGGTTACTATTCAGTCCATTTTTCTATAAATAGAAGCTCATTCCTTCATTATTTCTTACGAATTCACTGAAACTCTAGAGAGTGAAACTATAGAGAGAAAGAAGAAAAATATTCTGTTACTTCACTACTCCAATATCAAGTTTCTTTTACTGTAAGGGGTATTATTTCTTTTGTATTCATGAAGAGAACTTCTGTTATTCCATTCTTTATTATTCTGTTGGAATAACCTGTATACGCGGGCTACCCTATACTTGGTGAAATTCTTCTGTTATTCCATTCTTTATTATTCTGTTAGAATATCCTATCTGTGCATTTTACGCCGGACCTGGTTCCATCTTTATTATTCTGTTGGAATATCCTGTTTGTGTGTTTTACGCCGGACCTGGTTCCGTTATTTATTATTCTATTGGAATAACATGTCTATGCGAAGTACCGCATGCATGGTGATTTCTGTTGTTATTCCATTCTTTATTATTCTGTTGGAATATTTTGTCGGTGTGTGTTACTCCTGAACTGGTTCCGTTATTTATTATTCTATTGGAATAACCTGTCTATGCAAAGTACCACATGCATGGTGATATCTTTTGTTATTCCATTCTTTATTATACTCAGTTGGTTAAAGTTTTGACTTCTATACTCCATGAAATTAGTGAAATATCCTTGATATTTGCGCTTCATCCAGTATTTTTTCGTGGAAATATTCTTCTGAGCATTCATGAATTTTACTCTACAAAGAAGTATCATGTTGACAATTTGGATGTTATTAGTTCCTGAATAAATTAATTCTTGAACTTGTTTTATTGAATTCTTATATCATTGTCATCATCCTCATATTTATATTTTGTTGAAAGTCATTTGTGGCCTGTAGTGCATAGACGGACTTGGTATGATTATGACCTGGGATTATTCGGTGTAATCATGACTGTAATGTTAAAAATGATGTGGTAAAAGTCCACATTGGCACGTAGTGCATTGATGGACAGTTGTTGGCATGATCATGACCATTGATGAATACACAAATATCCTTGGCCCGTAGTGCATGGATAATTTGTGGTTGTGATACTAATGAATATCCTTAGCCGTAGTACAGGGATGATGTGGATTATTTATTAAGCTGAGTCCCAGCGATAAAAGTGATGAAAACCTTTTAAATCATAAAAGATAGTAGATTTTATTCTCTACTTGACTTTTTTAATGGATTGCATGTTACGCTGCAGTTAAACTTGATGTCTATTGTATTTTATCAGTTTAACTCTGTTGAAGACTAATGATAATTTATTCTGCATTATCTTAGTCATAATATTTCTTACTGGGCAAGTTGAGCTCACCCTTTCTTTCACTGTTCTCTTCAGGAAATGAGAATGTAGCCGGGACTAGTCGGGGAACGGAGTGACGGTCCAAATGATAGTATTAGTAGTCCTCACTATTCTGTTAAATAGTGTGACAATAAATGTAATGAGGACTTATTCTGAGAGTGGATATTGTCTAGAAGACAATATTTGTATTAAAACTCACAGCTCTCATGTTGTATATGAAAGATTGTATTTGTATTTTGTACCATGTATTTGGCAACTCAGAATAGGTGATGTATACCTATTTTGGGGGCGTCACATGTTGACCCGTCAAAGATTGAAGCAATTCAAAGCTGGGAGCAACCTAAGTTAGTGACCGAAGTATGTAGGTTTCTCGACTTAGCTGGTTATTATCGGAGATTCATAGAAGGGTTTTCTCGAATCGCTATTCCATTAACTCAGCTGACTCGGAAAGATACAAAATTCGGTTGGAGCGAGGAATGTGAGAAGAGTTTTCAAGAACTCAAGAGGAGACTCATTTCATCACCTGTTTTGACAATACCATCTGGTTCGAAGGGATTTGTCATCTACAGTGATGCTTCGGGCAAAGGGCTAGGATGTGTTCTCATGCAACATGGGAAAGTCATAGTCTATGCCTCTCGACAACTCAAAGAACATGTGAGGAATTATCCTACTCATGATCTAGATTTGGCGGCTGTTGTTTTTGCACTTAAGATTTGGAGGCATTACCTATATGGAGAGAAGGTGGAGATCTATACGGATCATAAAAGCCTAAAATATTTCTTCACTCAAAAGGAGCTCAACATGCGACAATGACGTTGGATTGAACTGTTGAAAGATTATGATCATACCATTCATTACCATCTTGGAAAAGCAAATGTGGTAGCTGATGTATTGAGTAGAAGATCATAAGCGGGTACGAGTGCGATATTGTCAACGCAAAGGCCCATCTTGTATGACTTGAAAAGGATAGAGATTGAGTTAAAGACTCCAGGGACCCATGTGATGCTGGTGAATATACGAGTAGAACCGACTTTAATCGATAAAGTTAAAGCTTCTCAAGCTACAGACTTAGAGCTGATGCGTATAAAGAAGAAAATACAAGAAGGTTTTATCCCGGAAGCAAGAATCGATAAAGAAGGAATACTATGAGTCAACTCTACACTTTGTGTTCCTAACGACCCTGATTTAAAGTATAAAATCATGATAGAGGCGCACAACACACCGTTTGCAATCCATCCTGGGAGTACCAAAATGTATCGTGATCTTCAACATACATTTTGGTGGTGCAATATGAAGACAAAGATATCGGAGTTTATCTCAAGATATCTAACTTGTCAACGAGTCAAGGCGGAGAATCAAGTGCCAGAAAGTCAAATGCAACCACTTGAAAATTCCAGAATGGAAGTGGGAGCACATTATCATAGATTTCGTTACTGGTCTTCCCAAGGTTTTTTAAGGCATAGATACGATTTGGGTCATTGTTGATAGATTGACCAAGTTTGCTCATTTCTTACCGATACGAGAAACTTATACACTTGAACGTCTTGCTCGTATGTACATAAACGAGATTGTAAGATTTCATGGTATGCCAGTATCCATAGTTTCTTATCGAGACCCAAGATTAATTTAAGATTTTGGGTTAGTTTGCAAAAAGCTATGAGCACAGATTTACGATTTAGTTCGGCATATCCTTCTCAAACGGACGGGCAATCGAAAAGGACTATTCAAACTCTTTAAGATTTATTAAGACTCCGTGTCATTGACTTCAAGGGAAGTTGGGACAAGTTCTGACCATTGGTGGAGTTTTCCTACAACAACAGTTATCAAGCAAGTATTGGCATGGCTCCATTCAAGACGATGTATGGACGCAAATTTCGTTCTCCAGTATGTTGGGATGGGATGGGTGAAGAAACATTATTTGGACCGGAGTTCGTACGTATAAATATAAAAAAATTCAAACGATTCGACAAGGTATAAAAACCTCACAAGATCGACAAAAGAGTTTTGTTGATCTTCATCGAAAGGACGTGGAATTCGATATTGGAGATCATGTGTTATTACGTGTTGCTCCATGAAAAGGAGTTACGAGATTTGAAAAGAGAGGAAAGCTCAATCCTCGATCGAGTAGGAACTATGACCTATAGACTCGCTCTACCGCCAAGTATGTCTCGTGTTCATAACGTTTTTCACATATCTATGTTACGTAAATATGTGAAAGACCCGAATTACATTATTGATGTGACGCCCCCAAAAATAGGTATACATCACCCATCTTGGGTCGCCAGATACAAGGTACTGAATATAAATACAAACTAATTATACAACTGTCGTGTAAAATATGACAAAATATATGTTGTGAGTTTTAATACAAATATTGTCATCTAGGCAATATCCACACTCAATTGAGTCCTCATTACATTTATTATCACACTATTTAACAGAATAGTGAGGACTACTAATGCTATTATCTGGACTGTCAATCCGTTCCCCGACTCGTCCCAGCTATATTCTAATTTCTTGAAGAGAACAGTGAAGGAAAGGGTGAGCTCAACTAGCCCAGTAAGAAATATTATGACTAAGATAATGTAGAATAAATTATCATTAGTCTTCAACAATGTTAAACTGATAAAAAACAATAGACATCAAGTTTAACTGCAGCGGAACAAGCAATCCATTCAAAGAGTCAAGTAAAGAATAAAATCTAATATCTTTTATGATTTAAAATGGTTTTTCATCACTTTCATCGCTGAGACTCTGCTTAATAAATAATCCACATCTTCCCTGCACTACGGCTAAGGATATTCATTAGTATCACGACCACAAATTATCCATCCACTATGGGCCAAGGATATTCGTGTATTCATCAACGGTCCTGATCATGCCATAAAACAATTCATCTTTACTCCCTTGGTCGAAGAGAATCCATAGCCATAATCATACCAAAAACTGTCCATTAATGCACTACGGGCCAATGAGGACTTTTTCCATATCATTTGAAACATTACGGTCATGATTATACCGAATAATCCCTGGTCATAATCATACCAAGTCCATTTATGCACTACAGGCCACAGATGACTTTTAACAAAATATAAACATGAGGATGATGACAATGATATAAAAATTCGATAAAACAAGTTTAAGAATTAAATTATCCAGTAACTAATAACGTCTAAATTGTCAACATGATACTTCTTTGTAGAGTAAAATTCGAGAATGCTCAGAAGAATATTTCCATAAAAAGATACTGGATGAGGCACAAATATCAAGGATATTCCACCAATTTCATGGAGTATAGAAGTCAAAACTTTAACCAATTGAGTATAATAAAGAATGGAATAACAAAAGAAATCACCATGCATGCGGTACTTCGCATAGACAAGTTATTCCAACAGAATAATAAATAACGAAACAAGGTCAGGCGTAATACACACCGACAGGATATTCCAACAGAATAATAAATAATGGAATAATAATAGAAATCACCATGCATGTGGTACGTCGCATAGACAGGTTATTCCAACAGAATAATAAACAACGGAACCATGTCAGGCAAAATTCACACCGACAGGATGTTCCAACAGAATACTAAAGAATGGAATAACAACATAAATCACCATGCATGCTGTACTTCGCATATATACAGGTTATTCCAAAAGAATAATAAATAACAGAACCAGGTCCGGCGTAAAACGCACATACATGATATTCCAACAGAATAATAAAGCATGGAATAACAACAGAAATCACCATGCATGCGGTACTTCACATAGACAGGTTATTCCAATAGAATAATAAATAACAGAACCAGGTCCGACGTAAAACGCACAAACATGATATTCCAACAGAATAATAGAGAATGTAATAACAACAAAAATCACCATGCATGTGGTACTTCGCATAGACATGTTATTCCAACAGAATAATAAATAATGGAAGCAGGTCCGGCGTAAAATGCATAGACAGGATATTCCAATAGAATAATAAAGACGGAACCAGGTCCGGCGTAAAACGCATAGACAAAATATTCTAACAGAATAATAAAGAATGGAATAACAGAAGAATTTCACCAAATATAGGGTAGACCACGTATACAGGTTATTCCAACAGAATATTAAAGAATGGAATAACAGATGTTCTCTTCATGAATGCAAAAGAAATAATACCCCTTACGGGTACAACAAATAATATCCCTTACCTTTGAAAGAAGAGTACTTCGACTGGTAGGGCGAGGATATACTCGAAGAAAACTTGCACTACGCTCAAAGCTTTCTTAAACTCCAAAGAAATACGCTCAAGATTATAGAAGAAGAATTCTCTCTATAGTTTCTCTCTCTAGAGTTTCAGTGAATTCGTAAGAAATAATGAAGGGATGAGCTTCTATTTATAGAAGAATGGACTGGATAGTAACTAATTCATGAATGGTCTAGATTTAAAGCAAAATCTTTTAAATAAAATATAATATAATATATTTATAATCTAATAAACTGAATAATTTTATAAAAGTACTCTGTTTTATATAAAAAGATTTTACTATGCAAAACACTATGCAGGCACAATATGTAGGCACTATGCATAATAAAATATAATATATTCTATTTATATAATAACTTTATAAAAGTATTCTGTTTTATATAAATAGATTTTACTATGCAAAATACTATGCATAATAGAATATAATATATTCTATTTATAGAATAACTTTATAAAAGTATTCTGTTTTATATAAAAAGCTTTTCTGTTTTATTACATTAATAATATCAATAAAACAAAACTGAGTGACTTATCACGTACGCATCAATAATCAATACCGTGTGCTATTATGCAACCACGCGTATTACTGTACTTTTACTACCGAGTAGTTCAAAAATATTAATGGTAAACTTCCGCCGTTATTTTCATAAAAATATATTTGTCGTTTTTTCAATCCGACAATAATTCCGTTTTGGGGTCCACAAATGATTGTGTCGTCGTACGAATATTCCCTGTTAAAATGAATATTCTCCGACCAATCGAATATTACATAACAACTTGCATACTTTACAAAATTTATAAATACTACCCACAACTATAACATTATCTCAAATTCACACCATAATATAAAAAAAATATTTCGAGAATATTAAATCTTTATTCGTAAAATTTGGGATTTTACAATCTTCCCCTCCTTATGAAATTTTGCCCTCGAAATTTACGTAAGTACCTAGGTATACCGAACAGATGAGGACACTTCATCTGATTCTAACTCTTGAGGTATAACCTTTGAGTGTTGAATACATTCCAGGATTTTAACAGGTACATCTTCATACGTTAAATTATCCGCTATCTCGTCCGGTTCTAAATCAATAATGTGGTTTGGGTCGTCCACATTTTTCGTAACATCGATACGTGAAAACGTTATGAACACGCGACTATACTTGGAAATAAAATGAGTCTATAGGCCACAGTTCCTACTCGATCGAAGATTTCAAATGGGCCAATTTAATCGAGGGTTGAGATTTCCTCTATTCATCGAGTCTTGGTTCCAGAATAACACCCTCTTGAACCTTCTTCTTCACATTCATCAGCTCTGAGTATGTAGCTTGCACAGCTTTTACCTTATCGATTAAAGTCGATTCTACTCGTATATTCGTTATCTTCACATAGGTTTGTATATTCGCACTCGTAAATGCATACGATCTTCTACTCAACGTGTCAGCTACCATGTTCACTTTTCCATGATGGTATTAAATGGTACGATCATAATCTTCAATAGCTCGAGCCAATATCTTTGGCGCATGTTACATTCGTTTTAGTTGAAGAAATATTTAAGGGTTTTAGAAATGGGGTTTTATACTAGGGTCAGTACAAAATTCGATTTCACGCTCTGGGGTAGGCCAAGAAGTCTTCAGAAATACATCAAGAAATTTATTAATGATAGAAATATCATTCAAAACTGTGACTCTCATCCAAGACTTGGATAGTACGTCACATTGATACCTATCAACTTGCCATTGTCATTCACAATGTCCCCTACGAAAAGTCTGGCTTCGGTGCATTCCACACAAGGAAGTCAACAATGAAAGGATCGAGACTCTTTACTTATGGCTTGATATGACAATGATTGACTTTACTAGTTTGGTTGCTTGATTTGCATAATAGGTTGGTTAGGAATAAGAAAGCTAACAACCTTACGAAAAACATGATAAGTAGTTAACCAATCGATTCTTAAAATCACATCAAAGGCAAGTATTTGCAAAGAGATAAGATCGACAGGTATCGTGAAAGGGTCAATTTGAATCAACAAGATTTCTAAACAGTGGAGGTAATGAAGGTTTCTCCTAACGGAGTTTCAACAGATAAGTCAAAGTCTAATTTCTTCGGAATCAAATTTAAACGTTGAACGCAAGCAAGAGAGATAAAAGAATGGGTAGAACCGGTATCTAATAAGGTATAGGCTTCACAAAAATTTATAATTAACTAACCCGTGCTAACTTCGTTTGGGTTACTCGCTTTTTAAGAAGTCACGAAAAATGCTCTTCCTAAAATCACTGACTTTGTCTTGTCCGTATCCGCCTTTGGTGCCACCGTTCCAGCTGGACTTGACTTTGGTGCACGACAAAATCGAGCTAAATAACCTTCTCTTCTTGAAATTTCCTTTTCTATTATCTTGGCCATGATTACCACCGAAGTGGTTACCATTCTTGGCATGATAATTTCCCCCACGATGGTTATCATTGTTCCGATGGCCATTGCCACCGGTATGATTATTATTCGAGTTGTTGGTCGTTGCCTTTTAGTTGTGCTAACTCATTATTGCGCTCCAATAACCGAGCCCTATTCACAACATTTGAATTTAAACCAAGTTTGTGAGAAATAAGGTATTGACGTATATCGGGTTTCAAACCTCCTAGAAATATTCGCGTCATTCGCTCCTCATTATACACCAAATGGAATGCAAACTGGGATAACTCCGCAAACTTAGCCTCGTACTGCGATACGGTCATATTATTTTGCTCCATTGCTTATCTCAATATTTTCAGATGCCATTTTCAAACACTGTCACAAAACAAGGGTTAATTGACATATCACATATTATCCATATACTCTGAACGACCAATTAAATACCAAATAAAATTAGGTAGGTCATACTAGCGAAGGAATTCCCTGTCTCTCCCCTCCTAGTTCTTATCTCACATCACAGCCAAGGATCATATCCCTAAGCTTTGATACCAACTGTGACGCCCCCAAAAATAGGTATACATCACCCATCTTGGGTCGCCAGGTACAAGGTACTGAATACAAATACAAACTAATTATACAATTGTCGTGTAAAATACGACAAAACATATGCTGTGAGTTTTAATACAAATATTGTCATCTAGACAATATCCACACTCAATTGAGTCCTCATTACATTTATTATCACACTATTTAACAGAATAGTGAGGACTACTAATGTTATTATCTGGACTGTCAATCCGTTCCCCGACTCGTCCCAGCTATATTCTCATTTCCTAAAGAGAATAGTGAAGGAAAGGGTGAGCTCAACTAGCCCAGTAAGAAATATTATGACTAAGATAATGCAGAATAAATTATCATTAGTCTTCAACAATGTTAAACTGATAAAAAACAATAGAAATCAAGTTTGACTGCAGCGGAGCAAGCAATCTATTAAAAGAGTCAATTAAAGAATAAAATATAATATCTTTTATGATTTAAAAAGGTTTTTTATCAATTTTATCGCTGAGAGTCAGCTTAATAAATAATCCACATCTTCCTTGCACTACGGCTAAGGATATTCATTAGTATCACGACCACAAATTATCCATGCACTACAGGCCAAGGATATTCGTGTATTCATCAACGGTCCTGATTATGCCATAAAATAATTCATCTTTGCTTCTTTGGCCGAACAGAATCCATAGCTATAATCATAGCAAAAACTGTCCATCAATGCACTACGGGCCAATGAGGACTTTTTCAACATCATTTGAAACATTACGGTCATGATTATACCGAATAATCCTAGGTCATAATCATACCAAGTCCATCTATGCACTACAGGCCACATATGACTTTCAACAAAATATAAACACGAGGATGATGACAATGATATAAGAATTCAATAAAACAAGTTCAAGAATTAAATTATCCAAGAACTAATAACGTCCAAATTGTCAGCATGATACTTCTTTGTAGAGTAAAATTCAAGAATGCTCAGAAGAATATTTCCATGAAAAGATACTGGATGAAGCACAAATATCAAAGATATTCCACTAATTTCATGGAGTATAGAAGTCAAAACTTTAACCAACTGAGTATAATAAAGAATGGAATAACAAAAGAAATCACCATGCATGCGGTACTTTGCATAGACAGGTTATTCCAACAGAATAATAAATAACGGAACCAGGTCAGGCGTAATACGCACCGACAGGATATTCCAACAGAATAATAAAGAATAGAATAACAACAAGAATCATCATGCATGCGGTACGTCACATAGACAGGTTATTCCAACTGAATAATAAATAAAGGAACCAGGTCAGGCAAAATTCGCACTGACAGGATGTTCCAATAGAATAATAAAGAATAAAATAACAACAGAAATAACCATGCATGTGGTACTTCTCATATATACAGATTATTCCAATAGAATAATAAATAACGAAACCAGGTACGGTGTAAAATGCATATACAGGATATTCCAACAGAATAATAAAGAATGGAATAACAACAGAAATCACCATGCATGCGGTACTTTACATAGACAGGTTATTCCAATAGAATAATAAATAACAGAACCAGGTCCGACGTAAAACGCACAAACATGATATTCCAATAGAATAATAGATAATGTAATAACAACAGAAATCACCATGCATGCGGTACTTCGCATAGACAGGTTATTCTAACATAATAATAAATAACGGAACCAGGTCTGACATAAAATGTATAGACAGGATATTCCAACTGAATAATAAAGATGGAACCAGGTCCGACATAAAACGCACAGACAAAATATTCCAACAGAATAAAAAAGAATGGAATAACAGAAGAATTTCACTAAGTATAGGGTAGACCGCGTGTACAGATTATTCCAACAGAATAATAAATAATGGAATAACAGAAGAATTTCACCAAGTATAGGGTAGACCGCGTATACAGGTTATTCCAACAGAATATTAAAGAATGGAATAACAGAAGTTCTCTTCATGAATACAAAAGAAATAATACCCCTTACGGGTACAACAAATAATATCCCTTACCTTTAAAAGAAGAGTACTCCGACTGGTAGGGCAAGGATATACTCGAAGAAAACTAGCACTACGCTCAAAGCTTTTTTAAACTCCCAAGAAATACGCTCAAGATTATAGAAGAAGAATTATCTATATAGTTTTTCTCTCTAGAGTTTCAGTGAATTCGTAAGAAATAATGAAAGAATGAGCTTCTATTTATAGAAGAATGAACTACATAGTAACTAATTCATGAACGGTCCAAATTGATTTACTTTTATTCGGACGAATCAGATTTAAAGCAAAATCTTTTAAATAAAATATAATATATTCTATTTATAATCTAATAAAACGAATAACTTTATAAAAGTATTCTGCTTTATATAAAAAGATTTTACTATACAAAATACTATGCAGGCACTATGCATAATAAAATATAATATATTCTATTTATAAAATAACTTTATAAAAGTATTCTGTTTTATATAAAAAAAATTTACTATGCAAAACACTATGCATAATAGAATATAATATATTCTATTTATAGAATAACTTTATAAAAGTATTCTGTATCATGATCTTCGACATACATTTTGGTGGGGCAATATGAAGAGGGAGATATCGCTGTTTATCTCAAGGTGTTTAACGTCTTGCTCGTATGTACATAAATGAGGTTGTAAGATTGGATGGTATGCCAGTATCCATTATTTTTGATTGAGACCCAAGATTCACTTCACGATTTTGGGTTAGTTTGCAAAAAGCTATGGGCACGAATTTACGATTTAGTTTGGCATATCATCGTCAAACGGATGGACAATCAGAGAGGACTATTCAAACTCTTGAAGATTTATTAAGACTCTGTGTCCTTGACTTCAAGGGAAGTTAGGACAAGTTCTTACCATTTGTGAAATTTTCCTACAACAACAGATATCAAACAAGTATTGGCATAGCTCCATTCGAAGCGTTGTATGGAAGAAAGTGTCGTTCTCCAGTATACTAGGATGAGGTGTGTGAAGCAACGTTGTTGGGATCGGAGTTGGTACGTATGACTACGAAAAAGATTCAAACGATCCGATAACATATAAAAACCTCACAAGACCGACAAAAGAGTTATGCTGATCTTCATTGAAAGGACGTGGAATTCGATATTGGAGATCATGTGTTCTTACATGTTGCTCCATAGAAAGGAGTTACGAGATTTGGAAAGAGAGGAAAGCTCAATCCTCGATTCATTGACCCATTTTTAATCCTCGATCGAGTAGGGACTGTAGCCTATAGACTCGTTTTACCGCCAAGAATATCTCGTGTTCATAACGTCTGTCACATATCCATGTTACGTAAATATGTGGATGACACGAACCACATTATTGACTTAGAACTAGACGAAATAGCGAAAGATTTAACGTATGAAGAGGTTCCTGTTAAATCTTGGATAAGAAGTAACATATTCTACGCTCCAAGGTTATACATCAAGTCAAAGTTTTATGGAGAAACCACGATGTTAAGGAAATAACCTGGGAGTTAGAATCTGAAATGAAATCAAGGTATCCTTACCTCTTCGACATACCGAGTACGTACCCTAATTTTGAGGGTGAAATTTCATAAGAAGGGGAGATTGTAAGACCCCAACTTTTATGAATAAAAATGTATTTTCTATAAATATCATTTTTGAATATTATAGAATAAATTTGATATAATGTTATAGTTTTCGGTAATATTTATAAATTTTGCAAAGTACGCAAGTTGTTATATAATATTCGATTGGTCGGGGAATATTCGTTTAAACAGGGAATATTCGTACGACGAAACAATCATTAGTGGACCCCACAACGTAATTATTGTCAGAATGAGAAAACGACAGAAATATCTTTTTATAAAAATAACGGCGGAAGTTTTACCGTTAACTGTTGGGATAACCGATGTTAAAAGTACAGTAACACGCGTGGTTGCATAGTAGCACACGGTATTGATTATTGATGCTAACATGAGAAGTCACTCAGTTTTGTTCAATTATTGCTATAGTAATTGCTGCATAGTATCTCACGTTATTTGAATCAATTATTGTCGATATTTTATATATTATTAAATTAATAATTGAGACGACAAAGTTATTCATATTATTATTTGTAATATTGACAATATCTAGAAGTTCTGTCAAGGAGAGGTTTGGTCACCTAATTACGCGCTAATAATGAGAAATTCTTATTGGAAAGCCCCCTCTTTCCTGGGAACGACTTGGTTGTTGAATATTGCGAATTGTAATAATGATAATAAATGTTGTTAAAAATATTGAGGTGATTTTTATGAAGTATTTGTTGTAAATATAGGCGTATTATTTGGACCCCCATTTACTCATTTTTCAAAATAATCGGTAGAAAGTTATTTAATATTATAAAGGTGGGTCCCACATGTGGGGCCCATATGTGAAAAATGAATTGGCTGGGAAAGTTCACGAGTGATTGTTTTCAAAGTCACAGGTTTATATATATATATATATATATATATATATAATATTTTATTAGTTTTGTTTTTTATGAAAAATAGAATATATTATATTTTATTATGCATAGTTTTTGCATAGTGTCTGCATAGTAAATGCATAGTAGCAAATGTTGAAATCGTCCGAATTTTTTTTAAAACAACCGTACGTCCGTGATTTTAATTTTAAAATTATTTTCTCTCCATTCTCCTATAAATAAAATGCTTAGTTAGAATTGAAAATCATACCAGAATCAGAGAATTCTTCTTCTATAATATTGAGTGTATTTCTTTCGAGTTTTAGAAAGCTTTGAGTTTAGAAAATAGTGAATGTTTTCTTCAAGAATATCCGCGCTATACCAGTTGAAATACTCTTCTTTTACAGCTAAGGGATGTTATTTTTGTTCAATATTCGCTTGTAATAATATTTTCTTCCATACTCTGTAGTATGTATGTAATATTATTTCGTTCCAGATTTCAAATTCTATACTCATTTGGTTAAAGTTTCTATACTCTATAAAATTAGTAGAATATCCTTCATATTTGCGTTTCATCTAATATCTTTTCATGGACATATTATTCTGAGCATTTTTGATAAGTTTTAACTTTTTTATACCGGAGTACTATTCACGGGTTACTATTCATAATGTACTATTCATTCGAGTACTATTCACCCGGGGTACTATTCATGATAAAAATTGATTCGTTTTCGGTCCAAATCATTTTTGGTACAATATTATTCTTGAATTTTACTCCAGAAAGCAGTATCATGTTGACAATTTGGACGTTATTGATTTCTGGAAAAATTAAATTATAAATCTTTAAAAATTTATCCTTTGCTTTCATTTAATTGAATTCTTATATCATTGTCATCATCCTTATGTTTATATTATGATAAAAGTCGTCTGTGGCCTTAGTGCATAGATGGACTTAGTATGATTATGACCAGGGATTATTCGGTATAATCATGACCATAATGTTACAAAAGATGTGGTAAAAGTCCTCATTGGCCCGTAGTGCATTGATGGACAGTTGTTGGCATGATCATGACCATTTATGAAAACACGAATATTCTTGGCCTATACTGCATGGATAATTTGTGGTCGTGATACTAATGAATATCCTTGGCCTTAGTGCAAGGATGATGTGGATTATTTATTAAGTTGAGTCTTAGCGATAAAATTGATGATAAATTCTTTAAAATCATAGAAGATAGTAGATATCATGCTCTACTTGACTCTTCTAATGGATTACTTGTTCCGCTGCAGTTAAACTTGATGTTGTTATATTTTATCAGTTTAACACTATTGAAGGCTAACGATAAATTATTCTGCATTATCTTTTAGTCATAATATTTCTTACTGGGCTAGTTGAGCTCACCCTTTTGCTTTCATTGGTCTTTTCATGAAATGAGAACGTAGCCGGGACTAGTCAGGGAACGGAGTAACGGTCTAGATGTTTGCATTAGTAGTCCTCACTATTCTATGAAATAGTGTGATAATAAAAGTATTGAGGACTCTATTTGATTTTGAATACTGTCTAGAAGACAATATTCGTATTAAAACTCTCAATTTATGTTTTGTCGTATTTTGGCGACTCAAAATGGATGATGTATACCTATTTTGGGGGTGTCATATAAGCGAGGTAAGCACTTGTGATTATGGTCAACAAATTTTTGAATTAACTGCTATGGTTAGATAATTAGTTATAGGTCAACTGCCAGTTGCAAAGGTTTGTGGAATATGTCTACAACCAAATCACAATATAGATGAATGCCCAACATTACAAGATGATGAGGCTATGCAACAGGCTAATGCAATGGAAAATTATCAGTCACAACCTCAGAGAAAGTATGATCCGTACTCAAACATGTATAACCCAAGATGGAGGGATCATCCAAATCTGAGTTATGGGAGAAAGCAAGCGGCACCACTTGCATTTCCACCTAGGCAGCAGGGCTTCCAACCACTCCAACCTCAATATCAACCAAAGCAAGTAATCCCAGCACCTATTGGAACATCATTGGAGGATATGTTCAAAGCATTCATGGGACAAACACAACAGTTCATGAATCAGACACAACAGTTCCAGCAAGAGACAAAAACTTTGGTTCAAGATTTGAGGAACTAAGTAGGACAACTGGCTACAACTGTGGGGATGTTAGAATCAAGAGGCTCAGGAAAATTACCATATCAAACAGTAGTCAACCCAAGGGAGAATGCAAGTTCCATAACTTTGTAGAGTGGAAAACAAATGGATACACCATCGGCCACCGTTGAATTTGAAAAGGAAGCAGCTAAAGAGGAAACTAAAAAAAATCCAAGGTACAATCTCACTCTCCTTGTAAGCTTAAAAACATTCCTCTACCCTTCCCCTCTCCCCCCCCCCCAGAAATTCTAAAACTATCAAGAAAGATGAACAAGAAAAAGAAATCCTAGAAACTTTAAGGAAAGTAGAAGTGAACATCCCTCTCCTTGATGCAATTAAACAAGTGCCACGGTATGAAAAGTTTTTTAAAGAATTATGCACTAATAAAAGAAAATTGCAAAATAATGAAAAAGTCACAATCAGAGAAAATGTATTTGTTGTTCTTCAAATAAAAATGCCTCCTAAATGTAAAGATCCAAAAATATTTACAATCTAGTGCAAAATAGGAATCATCAGATTTGAAAAATTCATGCTACATTTAGGAGCTTCAATTAATGTTATACCTTTATCTGTTTATGCTTCCTTAAATCTAGGTTCACTGAAAAATACGGGCGTGATTATTCAATTGGCTGATCGTACTAACACTTACCCCCGAGGGGTAATTGAAGATGTCTTAGTGGAGGTGAATGAATTAATCTTTCCTACAAATTTTTACATCATGGACAAAGAGGATGATACATCACCAAACCTTTCTCACATCCTGTTAGGAAGGCCATTCCTAAAAACAGCAAGAACCATGATTGATGTGCACAATGGGACCTTGACAATGGAATTTGATGGGGAAAAGATTCAGTTTAATATTTATGAAGCCATGAGATATCCTAGTGATGTGAATCATGTTTTTGAGATTGATGTGATTGAATCCTTAGTGCATGAAACTTTTAAACATTTGCATAAGGACACTTGATAAGATGCGAAGGGATTATCCTTATTTATTTGTGTAACCTTGTACAATTCTGAGGACGGAATTCTTATAAAGGGGGAGGATGTAATGCCCGTGAATTTTAATAAATTATAATATTGAGAATAAAGATTGTTTGCATATTTATTTGAATATAAATATATATAGTATTGGCATGAGTGTGGAAATTAAATTAATTGACTAAGTATGTGATAATTAAGCAATGTAGCAAGAGTGATGAGAAGCTTAGTTTAAACTTGTGGAATTATGCCTAGTGTGGCAAAGTGGTGAAATGAGAAAGTACTAATTTAATTAATGATGAAATGGATTAAATTAATTAGTACTATTAATAAATAAATAATGTCATTGACTAATTGTCATTCATTAATTATCATGAGTAATAGAATGTAAGAAGAAATCTTACATAACAAGGTTTTTCATTCAATATAAGACGAGGTGTGACATTTGAATTATTATATAAAATTATATGATAAAAGTAAGCTTAACTAATGTAATTTATTAAGTTATGAGAAAAAGAGTCTTACGTGACCCCATGTTGTGTGTAGGGGTATTTAAATGTGTATTCTAGACCTATGGGAGAAAATAACTTTGATTGAATAAATAATTAATAATAAGTGATTATTTTAATATCTATGTAAATTTGGAATAAGAAGTAATATTGATACCCAATTAAATTATATCCTAGTCTAGGGTAAATATTATTTAAAATAAATCAATGTACTTGAAGTATATGATTTTATGTGTAATGTATGAGCGGGTGTATATGTATGCTCAATTGTGAACAAAGTGTAAAATAAACCTAAGTGTGCTAGTAGTAATACAAATGCTGAGTATTAGAATGTTCCAAATTGAGTGTCACTCTTTTCTTATTCACGTAATAGGCCATTGGCCTAGTTCCTCCTTACCAAACACAAATCTAGAAAATTATGAGAAGGGAGTGGCCTATATGGTACTCTTCTACCAAATCCTTCATAACCATCAGCTTCTTCTCCATTCAAATGGTTTAATTCATTGAGTAAAGCATAGATTAGTTACAAGATTTTCTATAAATAGAGCCCTTCACATTCATAACAATTTTGCTAATTCTCTGTCAAAACTTCAAGAGTATGTGAATGTGATTGGGTGGAGCTTATATATTCTGTAAAGTGAAGCTATTATAGCAATTCAGCTCCACCAAAGGTAATATTCCTCTATATGTTCTTACATTTAATTATTAGTAAAGTTCTTAGAAAAGTACAATAATACTTGTTTTGAGTTGAAAAGTTTATGGTTGAAGCATGCTAAAATGTATAACTTGGATCTAGACATTGTTAATATGGTTAAATGCAAAATCAACGAAAGTTAAGCGAAGTAAATTGGTCAAGTGATGAATCCGTAATGAAGAGAATTGCTAAATGTGTTAAACTTTGGAAAAATGACAAAAATCTTGAATTGTTCCTTGAATTTAATTATTTGTATGTTTGGAAGTGTTAGAAGCATGCTAGGGATGTTTCATAACAAGTTTATATCAATTATACATCATTACATTGTTGTTTGATGGTTATTGGGTTGAAAATTTCTTGAAAGCTCGAAGAAGGGGATCCCTGTGATCATAAGATAGCAGCCATGCCCGCCCCGGCGGGGGTCATGTTGCATATAAGGCCCTCTCTGGCTTGGGGGGGGGGGAGATGTTTGCAAGAGCCATGCCCGCCCCGATGGGGGGTTTTATAGTGTTAAGGTCCGCCCCGACGGGGGGTGCTGCAGTGACTGACTTGGTTTATTTTGTTTTTTTTGGATTCTTTGATGCAAGAAGTCTTAGCTCCACTTAAATTCAAGAACATACATACCTCTTAAACATGTATCAAGGAAAGTTGCAAGATGTTTTAGTTGGTTTAGAGTTGAAGTATAACCTTTTGGAAAGAAAAGTTAAAAGATGAAAACCATGTTATAAAACCTTACGCCTTTTTGAATATAACCTATTGAGCATATGTTTATAACTTAGTTAGCCTTGTAAATACATATGAAATGTGGACTCAATGTACCTTGCATGTATAGACTATTAGACAAGACATCTTAATATTTAAAAATCAATTGAGTTGAAAACTCAATGACTTATATTGTGAACTTTTGAACAATTAGGATAGGATGTTTATGCCTCTAGAGATAATCGACATGTTCACGCATCTAGTTAGACATTTTATAAACTATGCAAGCATTTATAGAAAAAAGTTGTTTAGCAATATTATGTGGTGTAATGAATACTATGGCTAGTGGTTGACATAATGAACTCTTTTAACTTTGAAAGATGGAAATGTATGAGTAACCTTAATAAAGGGTCAAAACTAGCTTAAAGGTTCTTTAATATGTGAAACAACTTAAACATACGTAAAGTAAGGGATATTTTACAAATACAAATAAAAGATGAGCATATAGTACTAAAGATTTTAAAGGTATAAATCAATGTGAGTTACACATCTATGATTGTGTAGCCTATATGAATTTAGATATATGTGATAAAAGTATGCAAATATGTATATCAAGTGTGTGTGTCTAATAAATACCTGTAGATACATAAATAGGATAACATAGTTCATTGAGGTGATTTTACGCTATAAGTGGTAATCAACGCTAAAGGCAAGTCTCCTAACTCACACAACTTTGGATTTTGTGTGAATTCTCGAACTTCATTTAATTCTCATATTGAATGCAAGTTTTCTAAAATCTTTACATTGTATAACCCAAATTGTTGCCATACATATATCGAGCAAACATCTATTATTATTCGAAAATCATTTGTATGCCTTAACATTGTTACGAGCATTGGCCTTATTGTTCATAATGCATTATAAAAATGGTCTAAGCCTTTGATTCGGCTAGACCATAATTATGTGTTAAGAAAGCTATCCAAACCAATCGATTTGGTGCGGACTCTTATAAACCTACTGAGATGGACAACCCTCTTAAAAAGGGGAAATTTTATATTGTCGGGGAACCGACGTGCGCACATGAGTATGATTAAATGTTATGCATAACGTTGGGTACTTTAGGCTGATCACCTTCTGTACTCGTTTATATTGGATTGCAGTATAATACTGTTAATTCTATTAAGAGTTCTTAGTCCTTAGTGACTGCTCAGTGTTCATTCTTATTGAACCTCAAAATGAATAAATCCTAAAATTTTGTTGATATCCTTCAGTCTATAGTAACACCTATTGAATACTCTTGATATTTATTGATATCCTTGAACTATCAATTATTTTTATACGCTTGAAGATTCAAATGCTATAAATGCTTATTCCTCTTTGCTATATTACTTGCTGGGGGCAAACTTGTTGCTCATTCTTGCTTCCCTAAAAACATTACAATTAAGGCAGAGTACGGCGGTACATCGGGAAAGGATAAGGGAAAGGGCAAGGCTACAGAATAACTTAGTCCTTTAAGTGTAGAAGTATTATCACTATTGTTATGCTTATTATGATGTATTTAAGGATGATTAAGTTATGTTTAAGTTTAATCATTGGATTGTTATAGTAATGGTTATGGTACATTGGGACACGAATATTTATATTATATCAATGTAAATTATTTTATTATTTATGTTGTGATGATTTTAGTATGATATTAGAATTAGCACGTGACGAATCAAATTCGAGATATGAGTGTCTGAATTTTGGGGTGTCACAGAATCTACCGATGATAAAGGTTACATAATTTCTTGATGTCAGTTGAGAAAAGAGACATGACGTCGAGCCGAAGACGTTAAACTAGGGCAACTACTTGGGAGGCAACCCAAGCACTCAGATTTGATATTTCTATCCCTTTATTTTATTTTTTATTATTTTTTTAGTTGCATGTTAGCTAGTAGTTCTTTCTTCTGTGCATGATTTTCTTACATTGGGGACAATGTAAGGTTTGAGTGTGGTGGTGGGGGGGAGATTTAGGTTTTATTTTATTTAGGAATAATAATCCAATTTTAATGGGAAGTTGAAAAAATTCTGATTTTTTTTGTAAACTTGGATTCCATGGTTCTATTTGCCTATGTGTTTGAAGGTTAAAGTCAAAGATTGAAAATTGAAGCTAAAATTCAGAATTTGGTTGATTCTTAATTTGTTAATGAATATTGACAACTAAGTCATGATCCATAGTAATTGATTTGAATTAAATTTGTGATACATGAGTACTTGAATATGAGAAGCATGTTTATTTGGCTAAGTTATTTGTGGAGTTGTCTATGTGCACTGATTTCATGACTTAGAACTATTTAACTTGCTTATGTTGTTGCAGAACCGTGTAAAAAAATGACGAATGAAAAAAAGAGAAAAAAAAATGAGAAGGAAAAAAATGAAAATTGAAAATCTACTTCAATGTCCATTGTACGAAATAACTGGGCATCTAAACCTCGGGAAGCATCGGTATTCACGCTGAAAAGTGTGATGGATAAAAGTAGCTTGACTAGTCGACTTTTGTGGCCTTTGTTACTTGAATAAGTAAACCTTAGGGGTGTCTCTACACCTAGCGTCCTAAAATCATCTGGTTTGGGAGTCGTTCGTGGAAAGTTCGCTAATGGGTAACTCTGAAAAGCCTAAGAAAAGGAGACATTGCACATGTCAAGAAAAGAAAAAAAAATATACGAGAAAATCATGAAAATACATTCATCTGCGCTAAAAAGAAGGTTCTATGAAAAAATTTAAAAAATAAGAAAAATTTGTTCTTGGTTGTGAGTCAGTGTGCACTATTTTTTCTTCATGATAACTAAGTTGAGTAAGTATGTAGATTTTGGAAAAGTTACTTATGTGGCTATAATTTGGTTTAATGAAATTCATTGATGAAATAGTAAGGTTATTCATTGTGAGTTAACTGATAAGGAATTGATTAGATTTTTGCAAATTTAGTGTTGATAATCATGATTTGTACCTTAAAATCTTTTGACATGATGGCTGAATAGAATTTTTCTGAAAATCAAACTTTTGGTTTACACGAGGATGTGTAAAGGATAAGTGTGGGGGAATTTGATGAGTGCATATTATTCATTTATTTTAATTCCTTTATGTTTAGTTTTATTACATGTTTTATGTGTATATGAGCTTATTAAGGTGTTTAATGATTTCAAGAGGAATTGGAGCTGAAATGAGGAAAAAGGAAAAATTGTAGGGTTTTTAGCATTAAGTTGGATGCATGGTCTTATCTTGGGACTTTGATTTTATTAAAGTTATTCCTTAGATTTCTGGAACATCTTGAATCTTCCCAATCGGAGTTCCTATGAAAAAGTTATGATCTTTTTACCAAACGAACGTTGAACCTCAAAGTTTCGAAGTTGAAATTTACACAACAGTCACTTGGAGACCGATTTCGAACTTGATGCAGAAAGATTCTATCGATTCTCAAAGAATGAAAGTTATAGATCTCGTCGATATCTTCGTTTTGATAGATAGCAGGCCAAGTAACTCCTCCCGAATCAAAAGTGATGCTCGTTTTACCAAAGGACATCGTAGTAGAAAATGGAAATTCGCCGCATTGAATTTGAGCCGGAAAATTAGAAAATCTTGGATTTTTGAAAAGTTTCTAAATGCATATTTTGGCAGACTTCTACATGAAATTGGTTTGATATTTCTATTAGCTTTAGGATTTCCTTTAGACTAAGATTTATTTCTAAATTGAATTCTATTTCTTTATAGAAATTAGTGTAATTTGTAATTCCTTTTAGGATTTGGATTTCTAATTCCCATTGGATTTAAGACTTTGTGTAGCACTATAAATAGAGGACGATAGTCAGGGTTTTACTAATTCAATTATCAATTATCATCTATTGGAGTGCAGAGTCAAGAGCATGTCAGGCTAGTTCTTTTCATTCAGTTCTAAAGGGAGGTGAATCCTTGTTACAAGTAAATGATTAATTGAGTATTATTATTTATTCCTTCTTGTGTGAAATTTCTTTTGATAATCTGTTTTAATTGATTGCATGCTAATTGATCTAATTAATTTGATATGGCCAATTGAGTTAATTTGATTATTATCATATGCTAGATTAAGATTGGTATTACGTGTAATTGGTATTACATGTAATTGATATCTGTCTTCATCACAAGTAGTAACTTGGTAATACTAATTGTGGACAAGCTTTTGTGTATTGCTAAGATTATCAGAAAACAAGTTAAACAAATCGAGCTTATGTTTTTGTTGCTTGGATTAGCCTGATTCTCTATTTATTAATGCTTCTATCATATTAAATCTAGAGAGCTTATTCTAGGTTGTATGCTAGTTAGAATCTGGTGGAGAGCTAGTTTCATACAGTGATAATCTAAGGAGAATTTCGGATAGCAGAGCTTATTGTTATCTAGGGCTAATAGTTTCATTGAAGGGAAAATAATAATAACTTGATTAATTGATTACTGTACTTGGTGAAACTGAACTGCATAACTGAAGTTTTTACATATTTGGTTAATTTCATCATTAATTCTTGTTCTTTTAGTTTAAAAATAATTTTCAAAAACCCCCATCTTTATTTTATGTTAAAATAGTAGAATAATTCTAAAACAACTTTACTCTCTCTGGGATCGATCCTTTCTTCCTACAGTGGTAGTTATTCTAAATTGTGAAGTAAAAGTGAGGTTAATTTAGGAGTGTCAACGACAGCTCCCAGAAGCTAAGTTTACCGAGTTATCCCAGTTTGCGTCCCACTTAGTTGATAATGAGGACAGAATGACGCGGATGTTTCTAAAAGTTTTGAAATCTGAGATACGTCAATACCTCATTTCTCAGAAACTTTGTTTGTATTCAAATGTTATAAATAGGGCTCAGTTATTGGAGCGCGATAATGAGTCAACCCAACCAAGAGAGAGCAGCCGGAAAAGTCGATAAAACTAGTGATAGCAGTCATCGAAGCAGTGACAACAAATGCGGAGTAAATCAACATGCCAGAAATGGTAACCACTTCAGTGGTAATCATGGCCAAGATAATATGAGTGGAAATTTCAAGAAGAGAAGATTCAACAATGATGGAAAGACATCAGCACCAACACCCATTGATAAAGAAGGAGAACGACCACCGATCGTATGCTTCAAATGTGGAAGGGAGGGACACATCATTCCAAACTGCACGATATAGTCCAAAGCGTGTTACAATTATGGAAAAGAAGGTCACCTAGCTCGATTTTGTCGTGCAATGAAGCCAAGTCTAGTTGGGATGGTGACACCAAATGATGTCCCAGAGAAGTCAAAGCCGGTAGTTCAAGGGAGAGCGTTTGTCGTGACCTCCCAAAAAGTGAGGAACCCGAACAAAGTCATCATGGGTAAGCTAATCATAAACTCTAGCGAAGTTTATACCTTATTTAATACCGGTTCTACCCATTCTTTTATTTATCCTACTTGTGCTCAACGTTTAAATTTAATTTCGAAGAAATTAGACTTTGACTTATCTATTGAAACTCCATTGGGAGAAACCTTCATTACATCCATTGTTTATAAGTCTTATTTGATTCAAATCGGTAACCGTACATTACCTGTTGCTTTCATCTCTTTGAAAATACTTGTATTTAATGTGATTTTAGTGATTGATTGGCTAACTACTCATCATGCTAAAATTGATTATTTTCGTAATGTTGTTAGTTTTCATATTCCTAACCAACCTATTATGCAAATTCAAGCAACCAAACCACTAAAGTCAATCACTATCATATCAAGCCATAAAGCTATTCGTTTATTGAAAAACGGATGTCAAGCTTTCTTAGCCCATGTCATGGATTTAAACAAAAATACCTCAGATTTGAATGATATTTCTAATGTTAATAAATTTCTCGACGTATTCCTCGAAGAACTTCCTGGCCTACCCCCGGAGCGTGAAATCGAGTTTGGTATTGACCTTGAACCCGGTACAAAATCCATTTCCAAAGCCCCATATCTGATGGCTCCTATTGAACTTCAGGAGTTAAAAACCCAACTACAGGAATTGTTAGACATCGGTTTCATTCGTCCTAGTACGTCTCCTTGGGGTGTTCCTATTCTATTTGTGAAGAAGAAAGATAGAAGTATACGACTTTGTATCGACTATCGGGAGTTGAATCGTGTCACCATCAAAAATAGGTACCCGTTGCCTGGCATTTATGACCTTTTTGACCAGTTACAAGGCGCCAAATTCTTTTCAAAGATCAATCTTCGTTCTTGATATCATCAGGTACAGATTAAAACCGATGACATTCCAAAGACTTCTTTCAGAACTCGGTACAGGCATTACGAATTCCTAGTCATATCTTTTGGATTCACTAATACTCCTATTGCCTTTATGGATATAATAAACCGAGTATTCAAGGATATTTGGATCATTTTGTGGTTATCTTTATTGATGACATCCTCATTTCCTTCAAAAGTCGTGAATATCATGAGCAACACTTAAGGATGATACTCCAAAAGCTTCGTCAAAACAAGCTATATGCCAAGTTAAAGATATGTGAGTTCTAGTTTGAGGAAGTTGCATTCTTAGGGCACGTGATATCAAATCATAGAATATCTGTTGACCTGACAAAGATTGAAGAAATTCAAAACTAGGAGCAACCTAAGTCAATGACCGAAGTACGTAGCTTTCTTGGCTTAGCTGGTTATTATCGGAGATTTGTAGAAGGGATTACCTGTATGGGGAGAAAGTGGAGATCTATACGGATCATAAAAGCCTCAAATATTTCTTCACCCAGAAGGAACTCAACATGCGGCAACGACGTTGGCTCGAGCTGTTGAAAGATTATGATCATACCATTTAATACCATCTTGGAAAAGTGAACGTAGTAGCTGACGCATTGAGTAGAAGATCATATGAGGGTACGAGTGCGATATTATCAACGCAAAGGCCCATTTTGTATGACTTACAATGGATGGAGATAGAGTTAAAGACTCTAGGGACCCACGTGATGATGACAAATATACGAGTAGAACCAACTTTAATCGATAAAGTTAAAGCTGCTCAAGCTACAGACCCAGAGCTGATGATGTGATGCCCCCAAAATAGGTATACATCACCCATTTTGAGTCATCAATAACATGGTACAGAAATAACTATAACTTTATTAATACAACATAAAAATTGTGAGTTTAAATACAAATATTGCCATCTAGACAATATTCACACCCAAATAAGTCCTCATTACAATTATTGGTACATTATTTTTCAAAAATGGTGAAGACTACTAAAATAACTTTCTAGAACCATCATTCCACACCCCGACTAGAACTCGCTACATTCTCGCCCCCTGAGAAGAAAAATGGAACAAAAAGGAAAAGGGTGAGCTCAACTAGCCGAGTAAAGAATATTATGACTAAGATAATATAGAACAAATTATCGTTAGTTTTCAACACAGAAAAATCTGATAAAATACAATAGATAACAAGTTTCAGATCAATATTCGCAGCGAAAATAATAATTCATAGATGACTTACATAGAGAATAAAATCTACTATAATCTATGAATTTAAAAGTCCATCATCAATATTTTATCCCAGTAACATCAATCAATATTCATCTTGAATCAAATATTCATCTTTTCACTACAAGCCAAAGATATTCATCAGTCGGTCATGTTCATCTCAACACATGTACATCTTTGCACTATAGGCCAAAGATATTCATAAGAAAATCAACCATCTTTGCACTACAGGCCAAAGATATTCAGTAATATCATCATTTAGGACTGAGGATGATGAAAAATATTTTAAAGAAAATGAATCCAGTGAAACAAAAGAACAAATATTAAGGATTCGTACTTTAAACAATCTGATTTCAAAAATACTTCATTAATAATCATAGTGAAGTAAAATTCAAGAATGATCAAAACATGGATACAATCAAAGCTAGTATCCATAATAGATATTTTGGACTAAAAAACGAAAATTTAATTTTTCTGTGAATAGTGCCGCATACGTGAATAGTAACTCCAACACTAAAAGACAAGAATTTCACAAGAAAAATCTTACCAATATTCTGGCATAATGATATTAGAAGAAATAATATCATTTTAAAAAAATATAACATCCCTTACCTCTAAAAGAATAATACTTCTGGTTGGAATATCATATATAACGCTGAAGGAATTTGCACCGTATAGCAACACTCAAAGTATCAAAATACTCACAAGAATACGCTCGATAATATAGAGAGAGAAAACTTCAGTTTCTGGTGTAATTTTCAATTCTAACCTAAGCACTCTATTTATAGGAAAATGATAAGAACACCAAAGAAAAAAATTTAATAAAATATTAATATAATTATAAAATTTTCACTCCCATCTTAGAAATCTGATTTCAGCTCATTTACCACACATGTGGGGCCCACCAATAATGAAAAAAATGTTTTTCTTAAAAAAAATAATTAAAACTTTAAAAATTAATTATTCCGGAACTTCTGAACTTCAATAATTCATAATAAATAGCCCTTTTATCAAAATAAATCAAACCTTATGTGCTTTCCATAGAAAATTTCATTCTCTACAACTTTCCAGAAGAAAGGTTTTCCAAATTCCAAACAGAAATTGACCGAAATCCACAAACGGACGATTTTACAGGTTATAATCAAATTTCAGTCAAGAAATGGGGTCCACGAACATGTTTTAAACAGTTTTAGTAACAAAAATACTCCTCCTCAGATACTCATATATCCTACATTCATTATAAAAATATCATCATTTTTATATTATTAAAATATAATAATATATTTAAATTAATTATTTATCAAAAAAGATAAAACATCAATTTTTCAACAATTGTCACATTAAAATTTTCTCCATCTATATCCACATAAAATAAATATTTTTCTTATCATATAAATAAATAATTAATTATTCACAAATAATATTACAGAATCACAATACTGGCAACCAGGCCGTTCCCAGGAAAGAGGGGGCTTTCCAATAAGGATTTCTCCTTACTGGCGCACAATTAGGTGACCAAATCTCTCCTTAGACAGAACTTTCTAGACATTGTCAATAATGTTATCTAATAATATTATTCAAATAATATGAATTATTGATCTGATAATGGAAAATATTGTGTAGCGATAATTATTGAAACAACAACAATATAAAATATCAACGTAGCAATTATTGAATCAATAAAATAAAATATTGAACAGTAATTACTGTAACAATTATTGAGTAGTGTCTTCTTACGTAAGAATCAATAATTGGTGCAATATCGTGTGTTACTGTGTTTTAACCACCGGGTATTCCAATAGTATTAACGGTAACAAATACGCCGTTATTTATAAACAACTTATATTTTTCGTTTTTCTTCATCCAATCGCTTTTCGTTATGAGGCCCACACAAGGCTGCGCCGTCGTACGAATATTCCCCGACAGTAAGAATATTCCACGACCAAACGAATATTTCCCGATAAAAATGAATATTTTATAATCACTTGCTTATTTGAAATATTTGCGCATTTTACCCATAACTAACAACATTAATCAAATCAACCCTTAATATTTTAAAATAATACATAGAGGAAATTGAATTTCATTTAAAATAAGTTGGGGTCTTACATATGATTATGAGGAAGAAAGTACAAGAAGGTACTATTGTGACGCCCCCAAATCCGGGTCTCTTCCAACCCGACAAATGGTGCTACACGGTACTACCATTCATTCACACATTTCCTCAAATAGTCACAAGAGGACTAATATAACTTCATATATATCAAAATTATATTACATTACCCAAGTTCTTTGTAACCCTTTCATTTGTTCTTGTCATAATATCAATATATTACAGACATTCTTCCTATACTATTACATAAGTATGCTACGGGTTCTTCTTCGCCTTGCCTTTATCCTTGCCGGATCCTTCAGTCCGCTCGATCTTAGCTGTGTTCATATGGTTCAAGCAAGAGTGAGCATGGCTAGCTCAGCAAGTACTATAATTCTAATAAACAACATGCTTGAAACATAGAACTAATATATCTCCAGTAACTGAACAATAGTTACGAAGTACTATCGGTGATTCAAAATAGCACTTCATTTCCTTCAAAATGTTTTTCCATCAATATTCAGTAGAATAACAATTATGGCTCAAGATTATGAGCATACATAAGTTGTTTTGAAAAGGACATCCCGGCAATAAGTCCGTAAGTCCGGCATAGCTTACGAGCACTTCTGAGTGATCAGCTCATAGTACTCTATGTTGATCAACACTACATTCTTTAAACGTGTATACGTTTAATTGTGGCAACCTCACGTGCCTGTCGTTAAACGACAAAAACATTTGAACATGCGTGGTCTTCGATTGAAAACCATACCAATATAACTCGGTAATTTACAAATCATGCTTGACAGAATCATATTATAAGTCTAGCCAGAAGAATTGGCTTAAGACTTCATCATTCTAGATTTCATGTGAAAGAGAACATGAATTACAAAGCTTGTCCAGACTGAACTGGAACAAGGGTTAGAATACTTGCCTTTGGTGTCTGCTTACTGGTTAATACACGTACACTTTAAGTCTTTATGATTCTACAATTCATAATCATATAACGTACCATATTAGTTCATAATTAACCAGGTATGTTTTCTATTATACTTTACCCTTCATCTCAATGTAATTCTAACTTAGTTTCGTTATTAAGGGTTTCGGCTTTCATTACGTCATTCATATCCTGCTCGTCTTTGATTGATTATAAACATACATTAGTGTATTACAAGCACCTTACAATGTCTTAATTATGTTGTGATTACATCACAATTCATTACTATTAATCCCTCTTTCATTCTACACTTGGAACCCTTCTTCTCTATCTTCTTCCTTGCACTGGCGCCGCGGCGCCACTAATTGGTCTGTAACTCGCTCTGCGGCGCGAGTTAGCAGTGTGCCATCATCCGGCCTCGCGCTGCGGCGCGGCCAAGAAGGCTTAGAGTCGCGCCGCGGCGCGGACTCTGGTCCTCAGAAAATTTTGCAGTTTTTGAAATTTTGCTAACTTCCCGGACGCATAACTTCTTCGTTTTAACTCCGAATTGGTAGGTTCAAAAGCCTACGGTTCACAAATTTCATAATCTATGCGTTCATGCAAGAATTTTATCTGTTTGACTTCATTTGTTAAAATTTGACCTATTAGTCCATTTTAACGAAAACGATAAACGTTCGTGAACGTTCAACGCTCATTTCTTCGTTCTAAGTCGGAATCCGGTCATTTTCGAGTCCGCAACTCTATAATGACTACAATGACTTGTCTCCATCAAAAACCAACGTTTTTGACTTCCAATACAAAATATGACTTCTATTCCGAGACTTTCACGAATTCGACGTTAATCGTCTAATCGTGCGAAGTTCGTCAAATCAACCATATTAAGCGTTCTAAGTGGATTTTAACCAACATATCATCATTTCAAGTTATTTATTACACCAACTTATAATCAAAGTAGGTTTTGACTTATTTCCATAAGTCATTGACTTTCTCAACTTATGAACTAGAAATCTTCATACTCATGACTTACCAATAATTTAAGTCCTTCAATCAATGTTCTCATGTTATAAACAACATACTAACATCATATGACAAGTCCTTCATGATCTTAACAACTTATTAGGGTTCAAGTTGCTTATTCAACTTATTCGGCTTAAGTTCATTCCTTATAACTTATTACATGTTATCCTCAAGCAATCCCCCTTCTCTATCAATCAAATCATAGAAAAGATATAGATAAAAGAAAATGAGTCTTACCCTTGAAAACTTCTATTTACTTTGGAAACTATCAAAGGTTGAAGTGGCTTATAAGTAACTTATTCTCTCTACCAAATAAGTAGCTTATATGCTTGAGAGGAAAGTATTGGATGATAACAAAACAACCAACAAAAATGAAATGAACTTGGTATTTATAGGCCACCAAATCTTGGGGCAAAATGGACAATAATCAATCCCACCTCCTCATTCCACCTCCTTACTATTCAAAACTTAACCTTTAAGTCTTCTTGCTAGCCACTTCTTTTACTTGCTCACCACAACACTTGGTCATCACACTTAATCCTTGCCCATCAAGACTACCCATTTCCTCACTTGGTTTTACCCATGGGTCAAGGCTTCACCTTGGGCTTGGTTAATTAATCCAACTACTTTCCTATTGGGCTTGAGTTAGAATAGATTGGACTTGTGATAATCATACACTTGGGCTTCTATCAATAAACTAGAAATCCCACAAGTCCATTACCTTAAATTCAAT
This sequence comes from Panax japonicus, assembly GCA_020205505.1. Taxonomy (NCBI): domain Eukaryota; kingdom Viridiplantae; phylum Streptophyta; class Magnoliopsida; order Apiales; family Araliaceae; genus Panax; species Panax japonicus. The sequence goes on along the minus strand of CM035114.1, from coordinate 53,562,028 downwards.
AACCTAACATACATATCCTACGTATAATTCTCATATGCTATCTCGTATATTAATTCGAAATATACGTTATCTCATTCTTCGTACATAATAATACAATACGTCATATTATACCTACCTTCCTTACTCCATATAATGTTTACACATTAAATGATCACAACTTCCTTCTTTTAACGCTTAATAACCTAACTACCTCAAATTAGGTACGCATGCGAAATATTTCATTTTCCATACTTAGATTATTATTACATAATCGATATCATCTCGATATTATAACATTACGTATTTCTCGGAAGTTCAAAAATAATTCCCGAGCAGAAATTGATGAATAGTGTTTTTCGGAAAATTTCTCAGAAAACTTTTATTTTTGTTTTAGAAATTCAAACACTTTAATTCTCCCACGTAGTTAAAATACTACGACGTTACAACATTTCTAGGTTATAGAACGACATCCATCATCTCAACACGCAATAATAATAAATAATATTATTTTATTCATTATTAAAAGAAATTACAAAATGTTCAATTTTCTGGGGCGTTACAACTATCCCGAAAGCAAGAATCGATGAAGAAGGAATAATTTGAGTCAACTTCAGACTTTGTGTTCCTAACGACCCTGATTTAAAGTATAAGATCATGATGGAAGTACACAACACAACGTTTGCAATCCATCCAGGGAGTACCAAAATGTATCGTGATCTTCGACATATATTTTGGTGGAGCAATATGAAAAGAGAGATCGCGGAGTTTATCTCAAGGTGTTTAACGTGTCAACGAGTCAAGGTGGAGCATCAAGTGCCAAAAGGTCCATTGCAACCACTTGAAATTCCAGAATGGAAGTGGGAGCACATTATCATGGACTTCGTTACTGGTCTTCCCAAGGTTTCTCAAGGTATAAATGCGATTTGGGTTATTATTGATAGATTGACCAAGTCTGCACATTTCTTACCTATACGAGAAACTTATTCACTTGAACATCTTGCTCGTATATACATAGATGAGATTGTAAGACTGCATGATATGCCAGTATCCATAGTTTCTGATTGAGACCCAAGATTCACTTCACGATTTTGGGTTAGTTTGCAATAAGCTATGGACACAGATTTATGATTTAATTCAGCATATCATCCTCAAACAGACCGACAGTCGGAGAGGACTATTCAAACTCTTGAAGATCTATTAAGACTTCGTGTCCTTGACTTCAAAGGAAGTTGGGACAAGTTCTTGCCATTGCTGGAGTTTTCCTACAAAAATAGTTATCAAGCAAGTATTGGCATGACTCCATTCGAGGCATTGTATGAATGGAAGTGTCGTTCTCTATTATGCTAGGATGAGGTAGGTGAAGCAACGCTGTTGGGACCGGAATTGGTACGCATGACAACGAAAAAGATTCAAATGATTTGACAACATATAAAGACCTCACAAGATCGACAAAAGAGTTATGCTGATCTTTATCGAAAGGACACAGAATTCAATGTTGGAGAGCATGTGTTGTTACGTGTTAATCCATGGAAATGAGTTACAAGATTTGGAAAGAGAGGAAAGCTCAATCCTCGATTCATTGGTCCATTTGAAATCCTCGATCGAGTAGGAACTGTGGCCTATAGACTCGTCTTACCGCCAAGTATGTCTCATGTTCATAACGTTTTTCACATATCTATGTTACGTAAATAAGTGAAAGACGTGAATCACATTATTGAATTAGAACCGGACGAGATAGCGGAAGATTTAACGTATGAAGAGGTACCTATTAAAATCTTGGATAAGAAGGAACATATTCTACGCTCCTAGGTTTTACCTCAACTCAATGTTTTGTGGAGAAACAACAATGTTGAGGAAATGACCTGGGAGTTAGAATCTGAAATGAAATCAATGTATCCTCACCTCTTTGACATACCAGGTACGTACCCTAATTTTGAGGACGAAATTTCATAAGAATGGGAGGTTGTAAGACCTCGACGATTATGAATAAAGATTAATTTTTTTTGAAATATATTTTTCAATATTGTGGTGTGGATTTGATATAATGCTATAGTTGTGGGTAATATTTACAAATTTTGCAAAGTGAGCAAGTTAATATAAAATATTCGATTGGTCGGAAAATATTCGTTTTAACAGGGAATATTCGTACGATGACAAAATCATTGGTGGACCCCACAACGGAAGTATTTTCGGAGTTAAAAAAACGACATAAATGTCTTTTTATAAAAATAACAGCGAAAGTTTTACCGTTAAACTATTTAAATACCCGGTGGTAAAGCCTAAGCTAATTTAGAAACCCTAATTTCAATTTTTAGCCTTATCAAGAAATCCTTAAAAATTAAATTGTAGAACCTTAGGGTTAAACCCTAAAGGTTTGTCAAGATTATAAAATGACCATTAAAATTAGATGATAAATGACCAAAATGCCCTTTTGTCACATTCTTTAATAAGTAACTTGTAGATCTAGCCAAAATTGGAGTTGGTGAACCATCCTTGACTCGCCATTTGACTAAAATATATACATATCAGCTATATATCATCAGCCAAGTTCATTTCATCAAGCTATAAATAGATTAAGAGAGTGAAAAAGTGCATATGTTAGCCATTTGATCACCAATACCCAACCTAGATCTTCTCTCTCTTTAAACCACGAAATATAATAGTATATCAGTCCATTATTAAGTTCACAGAACACTACAAACAGATTAGGAGGCCAAGATTCAAGATTGGTTTAAGAAAGGTATAAACCTTAGACTCAAATATGATCCTTAATACTATGTTAGATTCCATGTTTTTATGTTTCAATATGTGGTATGATGTGTAACTAAGTGATCTAGGTTGGTATCTTATAGATCTATAACATCTAAATACATAAATTTGATGTTTTTTAAAATTTGGAAATCTGGAAAGTGTTGTCTGACAACCGAATGTCAGACCCCATAGATCTCAGTCTGTTTATGTTTTTGGATGTTTAAATGTTTGAACTTGTAGTATGATATGAGATATGTGTTATGGAATTCGAATCAGGGTTAGATGTGATTTAGATTTCAAGATATTGTTGGTCAAACTCAGTTGACCGAGCATGACTGAGCAATTCTGGGTAACCCAGAAACTGCCCAGAAAGCTTTGACAAGATGTTCATGCCCTTAGATCTTTCATATGTTTGTTGCATCTAGCTTGTAGTTTGGTATTTGGACTGTAACGTAAAGCCTTTATAAAACCAAAATGATAAGCAGGCTTTATATAGTGGACGGTCAAACCAGGCAAGATGATCACGACTTCTGTTTTCTGGGTAACCCAAAAAACGTATGAATGTTATCTCTGACATGGTTTGACCGAACCATATGTGTTGATTATGTTGTTTTTAGGCTTGTTTTATGTAATAGATTTGTACCCTTACATGTTGGCTACACACTGAAACTTTTAAATCACAAAACCATTACATATATTTCAAGTTGTGGAAGCCCAAAGTAGGTCAGTCGAACTGTTCTTCATTTCTTGGTAACCTAGAAAATGAAGAACAGCTCTGACAGCTATTTTGCATGCTCAGATCTCCTTTGTGTAATGATTTATGACCATTATTGTTGTTGAATCATGTAGTGTTACACTAGTACTACAAGATCAATGTATTACCTTGCCTAGAAATATCAAGATTTGACATTTATAGTTGGTCAAACATGGTCACTCGAAACCAGCGTATGAATGTTCTTGGTGTTCAAGAACATCTAAGGTGACACTTTCTGTCGCTAGGCTTTAGCGACAGACTTACTAAAATTAATTAAATTAATTTTCAAAAATCATTTAAAAATAGAAATTAATTTCTGAAAATTACCAAAAATATTTTAAAATTTATTTTAAGTTATAAAAATTAACTTTTAACAATTTAACATATTTTTCATAAATGTTAGTATTTATTTAAATATTATTGATAATTAGTTTATTTAATAAATGTATTAAATAAATTAATTAAAAATGATTTATTATATTAAAAATCATTTTAAATGATAATAAGGTATTTAAAAATATTTTAAGTTATAAAATATGACTTTTAATATTTTAAAGCAAATTTCATTAATTATTGAATATTAATGATATTAGATTTATTTAATAACTATATAAATTTGTTTAAAAATGATTTTAATATTATAAAAATCATTTTAAATGAAAATAAAGAGTTTAAAAATATTTTAAGTTATAAAATATAACTTTTAATATTTAAAGGTAAATTTCATTAATAATTTAATATTAATGATATTTAATTTATTTAATAATTATATTAAATAAATAGTTTTATTGATTTAAAAATCATTTAAAAATAATATAAATGGTTTAAGAATTTTTAAGTTATAATAAATGACTTTCAATATTTTGATGAATAATGCATTACTATTTAAATATTAATACTAATTATTTAAAAATGATTTTAAATATTTTAAAAATCATTTAAGGGCAATATTAATACTTTAAAAGTATTTTGAGTTATTATAAATAACTTTAATATTTTGGCAATGGTTTCATTAATATTTTAATATTAATGATAATAAAATTATATAATATTTAAATCATTTAATAATGATTTAAGTGTTTGAAAAATCTTGATAAATTATAATAATTATTTAAAAATTAGTTTAGGTTATTTAAAAATAATATGACTGATATTTAAATTATCTAAATGAATATTGAACTACATAATAGAGTTTTGGACTCGATAATTACCCGATAAAGCCGTCGATACACCGAAATTGATATGGACTTAGATAGTTTGACTAGATATGTGTTTATTTATGATTCAATGACCGTTAAATATATGTGACAATGTGATTAGGTTATGTGCTGACTGTAAATAGCAGTAGTATGTGTTATAGTATGTTATTCTAATCGAAAGAACAATCTTATGAATGATAGGTTATTGTATAAAGGATAAAACTAAGTTGCGTAACTATAAGTAGCAGACCAGGCAAGTATCCTACCCTTTGCATTTATTTTATGCAATGGACATGAGTAAGAAAGTTTTAGAATTATATCGTTATTGTACCAGCTTATTAACTCTATTATTATTGTTCATGTATTTATACTTTGTAGGCATGCCAGTTCTTGAATTCTATCTGATCATTTTTTATCAATACAATACTATTGTAGAATCCAGATATTTATTTTGTTCATTAATTTCTAAGCATAGTTATACAAGTGACCTCACTTGGATAATTATTGTATTTAATCACATGTTGATACATACTTATTAGTTTCCAGTATGTATAGGCTGATTAAAAAGTCGTCTAAGCTATTTGACTCAGCTAGACACATATTTAAAAATATCGTTGAACATGATAGAACCTTATTGATATCCAACCGAATTGTTTTGGTTCGGATTTAGACTAAGTATGAACATCCTGAATATCGAAAACTTTTGTGCCCCTAAGGTGGATATGCTGGACGAAAATATCATTCGAACATGTAGTATTGATCAATACAGGGCATAATGGGTTGATCACTCCCGTGCCCGTAAGTTATGACAGTTTACAGATGAAGTTCTGTTTAATCTTTTCAAAAATTAAAAACAATGTTCATAGTCTGTCGACTGCTCTTCATTAATAGTCAGTACGTAGTTTCAAAAACTTGAAATAGAATTGATATGTTGTTTATTGTTGCTTTAACTTACTTCATAATTGTTGATTCGTTGTAAAAGTGTCATTAAAAGAAAACATTTACTTCTTTTAGCTAACGTTTATTATTTGCTATTACTTGTTGGGCACTCAAATGCTCATCATTGCTTAATTTAAATATTTTCAGCTAAGCGTGAAGGACCTGAAGGTTCTAACAAAGACTAAGGAATAAGTTCTACGTTATCCTATGTAATAGTTAAACTTTATTAAGATGATAATATTTATTAACTATCATGTAATGAATGTTTTAAAGGCCACGTACATGGGATTTAGACAACTCCGATATATAAATTAAGTTTGATAATTATGTTATTATTATTATTATTATTCCACTCAAAGAAATAATATCGTGAAACACCGAGTTTGGGTTTCAAGTACCTGAATTTGAGGGCGTCACAATAGTAGCACACGGTATTGATTATTGATGCTTACGTGAGAAGTCACTCAGTTATACTCAATTATTGTCACAGTATCATCTACATAATATTTTATATTTTTAAATCAATAATTGAGATGACAAAGTTATTTATATTATTATTTGCAATATTGATGATGTCTAGAAAGTTCTGTCGAGGAAAGGGGTTTGGTCACCTAATTGAGCACCAATAGGGAGAAATTTTTATCAGAAAGCTCCCTCTTTCCAGGGAATGATCTGGTTATTAAATATTATGAGTATTAATATTAATAATGAATAAGTTCGTGTTGATTAAAGATGAAATTGATATTTTCATTGTGTTGGGATTATTAGTGTTAGTGAAAATCGTCATTTATTTCAATAATAATTAATTTCTTGAGGTTAAATTGACCAATCAGGTAATTAATCAGATAAATGAGAAATTAATTGCTATTAATTCACATGCATATAAATATTTGTTCACATGAATGGAACTATTGATTCACATGATGTACTATTAGGGGAGGTGGTGCAAGTTTGATAATACTTGTAGGACTAAATTAAAAATGGAGGAAAAGATGTTGCTATTATACTGTAATAATTTGAGTCTAGAGAGAGAAGCTATAGAGAGAAAGAAGAAGAGTAGTCTGCTACTTCACTATTTCAGTATCCAGTCTTCTTCTAAGGTAAGAGATATTATTTTTTCAATATTTGTAAGAAATAATATTTTCTTCCATACTATGTAGTATTTGAGTAATATTATTTCGTTTCATATTCCGAATTCTACACTCATTCTGTTAAAGTATTGCTTCTATACTTCGTGAAATTAGTAGAATATCCTTGATATTTGTGCTTCATCCACTATCTTTTTATGAAAATATTATTCTGAGCATACTTGATAATTATTGATCTTTTCATGTCGAAGTATTATTCATGAAGTACTATTCACAAAATACTATTCACTGGGGTACTAGTTACAAAGTACTATTCAAGGGTACTATTCACAAAGTACTATTCATAGGTACTATTCACGAAGTACTATTCATAGGATACTATTCACTCAGGGTACTATTCATAACAAAAAATTTATTTATTTTCTGTTCAAATCATTTTTGTTACAATATTATTCTTGAATTTTACTCCACAAAGCAGTATCATGTTGATAATTTGGACATTAATGAATTCTGGATAAATTAAATTATAAATCCTTAGAAATTTATCCTTTGTTTTCTTTTAATTGAATTCTTATATCATTGTCATCATCCTCATGCTTATATTGTGATGAAAGTCATCTGTGGCTTACGTGCATAGATGGACTGTTGATTATTATAATTATGACCGTAGATTATTCGGTATAATCATGACCGTAATGTTACAAATGATGTGGTAAACGTCCTCATTGGCCCATAGTGCATTGATGGACAGTGATTTACATGATCATGACTATTGGGAAAACACAAATATCTTAGGCCCGTAGTGCATGGATAATTCGTGGTGATGATACTAATGAATATCCTTGACCGTAGTGCAGGGATGATTCGATGATGTGGATTATTTATTAAACTGAGTCTCAGCGATAAAATTGATGATAAAAATTTTAAATCATAGAAGATAGTAGATACCATGCTCTACTTGACTCTTCTAATGGATTACTTCTTTTGCTTGCAGTTAAACTTGATGTTTATTATATTTTATCAGTTTAACACTGTTGAAGGCTAACGATAATTTATTTTACATTATCTTAGTCATAATATTTCTTACAGGGCTAGTTGAGCTCACCCTTTAACTTTCATTTTTGATTGTTCTCTTCAGGAAATGAGAACGTAGCCGGGAATAGGCGGGGAATGGAGTGATGGTCCATGTGACAACCCGGAAAATTGAACTGTCCAGAATTTAAGTTTAAAGAATTAGTTATTAATAAAATGAATTTTTGTTGATACTATTTTGTGCTATGTGTTTATTAATCATTCTATAAACTAGAATGATTATTAATCGGGAGGATTGTAGCCACGAGCTAGACTGAACGAGTAAGAATTTTCAAGATAAAAATAAAAATTTTCCGGGAACAACATATTTCTGGGAAAAAAAGATGAAATAGGCATTATTCACCCGACGAAACCCTAAGGGTTAGGGTTTGAATAACCTAAGCCTTTCTAAGAGTTCGGTATGTCGAAATGACATTCCGTTAAAAGATTTGACGATAATATATCGTGAAAAGTTAAGTAAGCCGATAAAAGTTTTTCTCGAAAAATGTGCAGAAATCGAATAAAATAAAAATGACGAAAAGTACTGTTATGTACTTTTCATTCGTTTAGCTACGTTAGGGGAAAACGTGAAAGAAAATGCGTGACACCAAAAAGTGTTTTTTGGTTTTTTAGAAATCCGAAGAATACGTAAAAGCTAATCGGTAAAGGAAAGACGAAATATCCAAAAATATTTGGATTCCGAGAATCATAGTTTTTAATACTGTCGGACGAAACCCAAAAGATGGAACCACAAAACTTCCAAGGGAAGTTACGTGAATAGTAAGGAGGTGGAATAGTAAGGATAAGTTACTTAATGAGTAAGTAAACTTAATGGCTAAGTAGACTTAATGGCTAAGTAAGTGTGGAGGCCAAGTAAATTTGGTCCTTAAGCTTTGAATAATAAGGAGGTTAATGGGGGTGATATGACTAAAATACCCCTAGCCTTCAAAATCTATAAATATGAACCTAACCTCATTGTTTTGGGATTTTGAAAAATCCTACAACTTTGAGAGAGAGAGAGAGAGAGTTCGGATAGGGGAAGAGAGGAAAAGGAAGGGGAAAAGCTTGCCCGAGTGCACACTTTGTCCAACGGACGGAGATTAAAGAAGGAAGGTAATCCGAAACCTAGTCTTCTCTAAATTGTCTATAAGCTTTATATGTTAAAAACATAGCTTAACGAGAATAGGAGGTAAAAGATGTTAGAAATGATTTCATATGGTTGAAATCGTAAGAAAATGAAGAAATAAGAATTTAAAATTTAGTTTATAAATTTCTTAAGGAAGTGTAAGATTCGTAAGGATTTTGAGCGATCCGAATGAATCTTATGAATGAGTAGGTCAAATAAGTAAGGAATGATGTTCTATAACATCAAATTCCAAGGAAAAGTAAAATCGTAATCAAAATATCGATTAAAAATGAAGAACATGCGAAGAACACGTGAAGAACGTGAAGAATGTTGTTGATGGACAAATTTTAAACCATCGTAGGATAATTGTTGTTGATGGACAAGTTTAAAACCATCGCATATAAGTTAGATGCTTATTTCATGGTTAGGAACGTTAGAAACGTTCATGAAGAACGGATTAAAACTAAGCTATAACGAAGTTATGACGAAAATTCGTAAAAGATGAATGAGAAATAGAAAGTATGTAAATGAACCCAAACGTGTAGTGATGAGTGAGTTTTATACACATGAATTGGATACATTCGGGCTTAATTTATTGTTGTTCTCAAGTCTTTTAGAATGTTTTTATGTGTTTGTGTCTATTCATGCATGTTTTATATTATTTTGTAGGAATTGGGACAAAAGTTACATGGATCGACGTTTGGGGTGGCCAGATTCGCGTTTTCGGCTTGCCATTTACACAATAGTCACTTTAGAGCCAATTTGACTATAGCTCCGGAACTTATTTTGAAACACTTAAAGAATAAAAGTTGTAGATCTACTTTTCCTCTTTCCGGAACATCTTGAATCATCAAAATCAGAGTTCGGTCGAAGACGTTATGGCCATTTTTCCAAAGGACGTAGGAGCAGAAAATGTCATAACTTGTAACAGCGTCGGGGCGCTATTCTTAGTTCATTTTCCAGTGCCGGGGCGCTATAAGGCAGATTCTCAGCATCGTGAATAGTGCTGGGCACTGGGGAAGAGGCTTGGTGCGGCTTGGATGCGTTTTGGGCGAATTTTGACACCTTTTTGACTCCAAATTGGATTGGGTTTGTTCCAAAACTAAAAATTAGAATTGTAACCTATAAATACATGATGTAGGGCATAAAATAAGAAGAGATTACATAGATTAGACTAGATTAAACACTCCTTTAGATTAAAATATAACCCTAGTTCTTATTAGTTTTGGAGATTGAAGCAACTTGGAGACCATTGAAGATTCAAAGCAGGAGCAAGAGGGGAACATCAAATTTGCTGACAACAGATTCTATTCTCTTCTCTCATCATACTTTTATCTTTTAATGTCTATTCAGTTGTGGATTCTTGGTTTTAATTCATTAATTATGAACTAACTCTTTCATTAAGATTTTAATTGAACTTTTTATGATTATGAATTGATTATTTGGTTTATTCTAATTATTTGTGTCAAAGTGAGTTGTTTATCTTGCCTTATGCGCATTGATTAATTATCTGATCAGCAATTACCTTGTTACTCTGGAAGGAATTGAGAAAGGAATTCTAGGGTTAGAACTGGGCATGATATCATGTGACTTAGTTATTTGCACAGTGAATAATTAGGTTTGTGAATAGAATGAGAATATTTATTTGCCGCATGTAACACATAAGGAATTGGGATTGTAACGAGTTTAATTCAAATTTTTTTGCATAGAGATATAACAAAATTAATTTGGGTTAAATAGAAGGCAATTGATCACTCGAGAGAGGGCTTTTGGCATTTGAGAATTCCTGTTAACAATTCAGTAGACGTAATAATTGAGATAATTAGATAATTGATTTATAGTTTATAATTGGGGATATTAGAGTCTTAGCCTTTATTTATTTGAATTCATTTATAAAGTAACCTAGTTTTAATTAGTTAATTTAGTTATCTTAATTAGAAAGTTCACAATTTGCTATTGTTTAAATAAAATTGATTTGGTTAAGAGTTAGTAATTGGTAATTTTTATTAAATAATTCCTCGTGGGAACGATACTCTACTTTCACTTTATTACTTGTTGATCGTGTATACTTGCACGTATTCATTGATTGTGAAATCGATCAACAAGTTTTTGGCGTCGTTGCCGGGGAATTAATTTAATAATTATTTTCCAATATTAATTTCAATCAAATTAGTCTTAATTTAAACATTTTTATTTTTTTTGTTTTTTTATTTTTAATTCTCTTCCTATATTTCTCTCTTTTTAGGAACCATGGATGACTTTGCGTATCAATGGCCATACACGAACATGACTCAACCAAGGGAAGCGGAGATTGACAGACTTGAGAAACTTTCTGCATTCTCAGCACAGATGGATACACTTTCGAAGATGGTCAACGCTTTTGTAGCTCAACGTCGTTAAAGTGTGGCGGTTACTTGTGATTATTGTGCTGGAAATCATATGAGTCATCAATGCGCCATCAATTTTGAGCCGGTATAGTATAGGGGCGATTATCCCAACAGCTATGTCTATCCCAACAACTTTCATCAGAATTGAGGGTATCACTCGAATTTTTCATGGAGTAACAATCAAGATCAATTTTATGCTCCAAGTCCAACATACCCACCGAATTTTTCGTGTCCACCTCCACTACAACAGGAAGAACATTCAAATTAGGAGGAAGACTTGGAAAAATTTATTACAGCTTTGAAAAAGAGTATGAGGAACAAGAAAAAAGATTTAATCAAATAGAGCTGAATATACAAAGCCAAGGTGAGTCAATAAAGAATCTAGAAAATCAATTGGGGCAGATAGCACATGCGTTGAACAATCGTCCTCAAAACACTTGGCTCTGTGACATGGATAACGAGACTGATGATGAGCCCGATGGTGAGCCCGAGCCAAATCTACAACTGGATGAGCCACGAGATGAAAAAGAGGAGACAAGTGGGGATAATTACAACAATGTCGGTGCAGGAACTAATTATAAGAACTAATGATGATGAGCCAATGTTATTTATGCCTCAAGTTCCTTCTCCTACACAGTTTAAGAGTCTGGTTAGATTTGCAAAACCTTGTCCGCTAGGTAGTCATGTCATCAGCAATACTCCTTATGACGTAAAAGCGAGTACAACTTCGAAGCCATGGTTCAATGAGTTGGAGAAGATAGAAGAATAGATTATTGTGTCTGACAAGCCTCAATGCCAGAATCTATTCGCAGACACAATGGAAAAAACACATAGATGTTGGACGTTCTTGAATGTGATCTTATCTAAAGAAAGCATGCTAGGTGAATTTAATACAATGACTATCGTAAATGGGAACCTACCAAAAGCTATATTATTTCCTATGGATGGAGGGTTCCTCAACTTTCGAAGATGAATTGGATAGCATTGACCAAACAAAGTCAAGCTGAGACTATAAAACAAGCGCTTATTGGGAGGCAACCCAAGTTTAATTTTTATTTTTAGTTTTTATTAAGTTTTATATTAGTAGTTTTGAATTTGCATTTATTTAGGATTTAATAAAATTGCTTCTATCATGGTTTTACAGGTTATTCAAGTCAAATTCAAGTCTGGTGCCCAATTTGTTCCATGTGCTTAGCCTATTCTCCAAACTTAGCGGGCAAGGAGGAAGATTACTATATTTTTAGGGAAGTCATCTGTTTTAATTTTTTCTATTTCAGTCATTGAGGACAATGTCTAGTTTAAGTTTGGGGGCATTTTAGTGTCGTATTGCATATAGTTAGTTATTTACATTGTAGTTGGTTATGTTTTCGGGTTATTTACATTTAGTTTTTGCATTTAGTTTTTTGTTTAAAAATAAATTTTAAAAATCGCAAAAATAGTAGTTAGTTTACTATGTTTGTTGCGGTTAGTTTATATTTGCATGATTCCAACTATTAGATAGTAAAAGTCTATTTTGGCCAATGATGAGACTGAGTTAAGTAGATAAGTATAGTATTGAATATTCAGGCTTTGATGTGATTTCTTGTTATGAATTGAATCTTTTCCTGTTTGAAACTGGTATAATTAAGGTTAGCACGTTAATAACAGCTATGTTGACTGATTAAGTTTAAATTGATACATAATGGATTTCTTAAGGATAATACTAGTGTGAAGGAATGAAAGACATGAATAGGCGGAGATGGCTAAATTTTGATAAAAACTTAAGTTTGGGGGAAAAATTTGGGATATATAAGCTTCGCTAAAAAAAGAGAAAAAAAAGAAAAAAATAAAAAAATTTTACCGTGGCTAGTTTTGTTTCGGAGCATTTGTTACTTGAGTAAGTACGCCCGAAGGGGTATCTTAAAACCTAGCACCCTAAGGTCTTATATGGTATGGGAGTCGTTGGTCGAAAGCTCTCTAAGGGGTGACACTGTTAGCCTAATGGAATGAGACATTGCACAGTCATGGTTAAAAAAAGTAAAAAAAAACAATAAAACAATAAAATGGGAAAAAGGGCAAAAAGCCCCCATAATGAAAAGTAAAGCATAAGTATCCCGGATTGGACTCTTAAACTTGGTGGATGTTTGACTTTAGTTGGATCTAGCTTGTTCGTGAATTTTGTGAGTTTTCACTGTATGATGCATTTAAATAGACCTATTATATGTTAAATTTGATTTTATATCAGTTAACATTGTTGTGGAGCACACACACACTATATCAATGATAACAGTCTAAGATTTAATGATTGATTGGGAAATTATTGATTTGTTTTAATATGATGTATTATCATGTTTACTATATTTCTCTAAGGCCAGTTGAATAGACTTATTTCTGTCATTACTGTTGGAGTCATAGGCATATAGATTAGTTTCATTACATTGTATTGCATAACATTTTTGTGTTTTTGCTTGAGGACAAGCAAAGGTTTAAGTTTGAGGGTATTTGATGAGTGAGTTTTATACACATAAATTGGATACATTCGAGCTTAATTTTTTATTGTTCTTAAGTATTTTAGGATGTTTTTATGTGTTTGTGTCTATTCATGCATGTTTTATATTGTTTTGTAGGAATTGGGACAAAAGTTACATGGATCGACGTTTGGGGTGGCTAGATTCGCGTTTTCGGCTTGCCATTTACACAGTAGTCACTTCAGAGCCAATTTGACTATAGTTCCGGACCTTATTTCGAAACTCTTAAAGAATGAAACTTGTAGATCTACTTTTCGTCTTTCTGGAACATCTTGAATCATCGAAATCAGAGTTCGGACGAAGAGGTTATGGCCATTTCCCAAAGGATGTCGAAGTAGAAAATGTCAGAACTTGTTACAGCGTCGGGGCGCTATTTTTTGTTCATTTTCTAGCGCCGGGGCACTATAAGGAAGATTCTCAGCGTCGTGAACAGTGCTGGGATGGTGGGGAAGAGGCTTGGTGCGGCCTGGACGCGTTTTGGGCAAATTTTGACACCTTTTTGACTCCAAATTGGATTGGGTTTGTTCCAAAACTCAAAATTAGACTTGTAACCTATAAATACATGATGTAGGGCATAAAATAAGAAGAGATTACATAGATTAGACTAGATTAAATATTCCTTTAGATTAGAACATAACCTAGTTCTTATTAGTTTTGGAGATTGAAGTAACTTGGAGACCATTGAAGATTCAAAGCAGGAGCAAGAGGGGAGCATCAAATTTGCTGACAACAGATTCTATTCTCGTCTCTCATCATACTTTTATCTTTTAATGTCTATTTAGTTGTGGATTCTTGGTTTTAATTAATTAATTATGAACTAACTCTTTCATTAAGATTTCAATTGAACTTTTTACGATTATGAATTGATTATTTGATTTATTCTAATTATTTGTGTCAAAGTGAGTTGTTTATCTTGCCTTATGCTTATTGATTAATTATCTGATCAGTAATTACCTTGTTACTCTAGAAGGAATTGAGAAAGGAATTCTAGGGTTAGAACTGGGCATGATATCATGTGACTTAGTTATTTGCATAGTGAATAATTAGGTTTGTGAATAGAATGAGAATATCTATTTTTCGCATGTAACACATAAGGAATTGGGATTGTAACAAGTTTAATTCAATTATTTTGCATAGAGATTTAGCAAAATTAATATGGGTTAAATAGAAGGCAATTGATCACTCGAGAGAGGGCTTTTGGAATTTGAGAATTCCTGTTAACAATTTAGTAGACGTAATAATTGAGATAATTGGATAATTGATTTATAGTTCATAATTGGGGATATTGGAGTCTTAGCCTTTATTTATTTGAATTCATTTATAAAGTAACCTAGTTTTAATTAGTTAATTTAGTTTTCTTAATTAGAAAATTCACAATTTGATATTGTTTAAATAAAATTGATTTGGTTAAGAGTTAGTAATTGGTAATTTTTATTAAATAATTCCTCGTGGGAACGATACTCTACTTTCACTTTATTACTTGTTGACCGTGTATACTTGCACGTATTCATTGATTGCGAAATTGATCAACATGTAGGGTTTCAAAAGAATATAAGAGAGCGTATAAAATTTGAGTCATAGACTCAAGAATGAATGAGTTCCGAATTCGGATGGACCGAATTACAGACGAACGAACAAAGAACGTTAAAACCATAAAACTAATGAAGAACAAAGATTAAGTTAATTGAATGGCATGTTAATGGATTCAGAACAAATTTATGTCCATAGGTAATCAAAGTACGTAAGATAAGGAAGAAAATAGCTTTGGAACGATCTCGTTCCGAGTTATAACGATTAAGATATGAGATTTTGAAGTCAACGTCTCAAGCTTGTAAAAGACTTAGAAAATTTTTCTAGGTTTTATGCTCGGCGCCGCAGCGCGAGTAGTTCCTTGGAGGCCGGCGCCGGAGCGCGAGGCCCGGTCTATTAGCTACTGCTGAGTGGCACCACATCGCGAGAAGTAGAGAAGGGAGTGGCGTCGCAGCGCCAGCCTCGGTAGTTTGACACTGCAAAGTGGCGTTGCAGCGCGAGGTAAATGAAGGGACACGGCGCTGCAGCACCGGTGCAGGGCAATGCCCAGAATTGAGATTTTAACTGCTCAATTAGTGGGGATGTGCAAGAAAAAAATATGAACATATAGTTTAACTAATGTAACACTTAATCAAGTGTATTAAGCCTTTGATGAAGGTTGAACGAAAAGATTAAATGAGATTAAAAGACAAAGAATGTGGATGTGGGTTACGGAACCAATATTTAGGGACCGTAGTCGCATAAAATAAACATGAGCGATTGCTATGATAGGTGATTCCTTAGACGTTGAGTGATGATAGTAATGTAAACATTTCGATGTTATGACATGGTAATGAGAGATGAATGTAAAACGTATAGACGCTGTGAACGCAACGCTATTGCGATGAGCGATCGGTCTTAGCATACAACGAATCGTATGGCTTCGACATTAAGAAAGAATAATGAACATGGGGTTCAAGTGATAATAATGAATGAAAGCGATTAAAACCTTATATAAAGGTTGAATTGAATTAAGAGGCAAGTAATGTAAACGTTGAATACGTAAACAATTCTCGTGAATTGTATTCACATCGAGCGAACGTTCTAAGTGTAAATTGGTTGTATAACTTAGACGTTAACGAAGGTAGTAAGTAGGATATGAATTATCAAGAAAGTTGTAGCGAACGGTAAGAAGATTAATGAAAGTCGAATGTGAGTCGGATGAGAATGTTAAAATGAAATGTAAGCGTTGAACACTTTAACCGATGTGAAGGTTGAGTGTACGTGAATATTAAACGGGTAAAACCTACACTCCATGTATGGTTTGACAGTAAAGTAATGAAGATCAATGATTAAATCTATGAACGGTGAAGAAGATGAATTAAAGATAAGTACGTATAATGTAAATGAAGCCGAGTTAATGTTTATAACTTAGATGACGTTCCGAGTCGAATTAATCGGATGTTATAAGATAAGAATAACGTAATGTAAAATTGTTAACGCTATAAATGCGTAGAATGAATATGGAATGATCGTCCTGAGTATACAAAAGACTGTATAACTTAGACGATGAGGAATAAATCCTGAGGTATGGCATTTAGTTGCCAGAAAGCTATAAGGAATAAGAAATTGTCTTAACGAATGTTATAGTTTAATAGTTCGAATAAGTTAGATGAATTTAGGTTGTAGTACAATCATAACCTTTGATGGTTGACATTTGGGAGCTCAGCTAAACAATTCCTTCAGAGAGCGAAGGTATATACAAAATTGGCAAGCCGATCTAACTCACTGTTATGGACAGTGTAGATGAGATGGGAACTTGTTTGTTAGTTGTTTATGGGAAACTACTCAGAGTACCATATGGACTACTAGCAGAGACACGATGTGTGCTGAGTCCTATGAGAGTTATAAGAAGAAGATAAGAATGTAAATCATCAAAGATGATGAAAGTATTGAGTAAGACATCTCCATATGTCATGAAACCGTTAACCTGTAAAGGAAGTTGGTGGCGTAAACATAGTTTATAAGAACGTGTACCCTAAGAAGTAAAGTTAAGTAAACCAATGCGTAAAGTCAAGTATATGTACTAATTGGTGTAGGTATTATTTCCTTATGTGCTACATAGGAGTTGGAATTAGCAGTTCAGCGTAAACTATAAGTTGTAGCTGTATCTGTGCGTAAGGCAAGTTTCCTAACTTCATTCATATTTTAAATGAATGTTAGTTTCTAAAACTTCTCATATGTTGAACTTGAGAAGTTATGTCTATGTGCAAATGTGTGATATTTGTGCAAGTTGTTAGAATATATGAGGCCTTATTTTACAATGTGGACACTTCGGTGTTTCTATAATATGGACTGTTCTGTGATTGAACTATTCAATATGAGCATGTTCTGTTTATACATGAATCATTATTATTAAGTCTGTACTATTGATTCTAGCCAAACAGAATGTGTATGAAAGAAAATAGAGAATAAAAGTATTTCAAAGTGAATGTGATTAATGTTTTAAAATGATAGGAATCGAGATTATTCCTATTATTCAAGCTGCTTCATAACTTTTATTCGGTTATTGAAGTCTTAAAAGGATGTTTGAATTCTTAAAGTTATTTTTTCAACTGTTATGACTTGCTGGGCAATTGAATGCTCACACTTACTTAAAATAAAAATATTTTCAGCGAATGATGTTAGAAGAACTTAAGGATCCCGTAAAGATCAAGCCGATCGATATCCAGAAGAAGTACCATTCATTATATGAATGAGCGTGAAGATCAAGCAAAGACTTGTAATATAGAATGATAGAATTAAACTATAGAATAGTTTAATAAATGATTATATATCCTTGGTGGCAGATAAAAGTCACTTGTACAAGATGTAAAAAATAATGTAATTATCATTATTTGTAATGGAAGAGGTTATAAGGTTTTAGAATCTGGGATTTGAGGATGTATGTTGTTATATTTAGCTACATAATGATGTATGTTTGGAAGAAGATGAGATCGTGATGTACGAAATCCTGATGTGAAAATAGACCAGATTTCGGGGCGTTTCAGTCCGAGATGGTTGTTTTACAAGTCCTCGCTATTTGACAATATTTGTGTAAAAACTCTCAGCTCATGTTGTATAATTAAATTTGTATTTGTATTCAGTTCCATGTATTTGGCGACCCAAGATGGGTGATGTATACCTATTTTGGGGGCGTCACAATTGTGACACCCCAAAATTCGGGTACTCCATTCCCACAGGATTTGGTGCTCACTATCAAAATCTATTACATCTAACTACCTATCATAAAGGATAAAGAAATAATTTAAATAACTTAAACAATAATCTTCCCCATTAAAGGGTTAATCATCATAAAACCATCCCAGCTAATCTAACCTTAAATTATTATATAAGTCTGTGGAATACATCACAAAATAAAATAAGTCTTATAATGTCAACGTCGGGATTTTTGGTGTCCCTTTTCATTACTTGTTCTTTGGTGTTCTCATATTAATGTGAGATTTGTTTGAAAAAATAAGTTAAAAAGGTCCGACATGTATAATGTCGACGATTGACTTTAAGAGTCGCCAGTTGGTGTATTTAACTAGTTGCACCAATGCAACCGAAAAGGTTAGCACATTGACCCGGTGATTTGACACTGCTAAACGGGTCTGTGAAACTGAGATTCATTAGGGTTTGGGGGCTTGATTATGCAGAGGGAAGGTGTTAGGCACCCCCCGACATCCGTGTTACCATGGTGACCGCCACTCTTCAAAGAAATTGTTATATGAATGTGTGTGTGTGTGTGTGTGTGGATCAATGTGTAATTTATTTGAAAGTAGTGCATGGCCTCGTTCGCACCTATATACACAAGGTTTGAATTTTATAGAAAAATTCAGTTTTAACCAAGATATAGCAATGAAGTTTTATAAAAGAGGTTTTTCAAACCCTGTGCTCAATAGGAATTGAGACCTTTTCATACTTCTATTTTATTAAATGTCCGTCTTGTTTGCTTTTATTTTTGAGATGTGAAGCATCCTCGAGAAAATAATATTCAGCAGTGTCGAACTCCTTATGGGCATGACAGCCATCCAAGGAAACTCAGACACTGTAAAATAATGTACAAGTTGCTTACAGCTAAAAAATGTCCATCATGGGAACCGAATCTAAATTCAATAGACTGAACATGTGATCACATAATTCCTAGGCTCAGATGATACTACAATTTGTATGGAAAGCAGTAAGTAGTTATATATATAAAAGCTGTAAATATATATATACAGACTAAATCAACCACCACGAATAAACTTCATGGGGGATCAGAAATGTAAATATATAAAAGTGATATATATATATATATATATATATATATATATATATATATATATATATATATATATGAACATGATTAACCGCCACGAAGTAAACTCCAGGCGGGACGAAATGTAAATAAAGCTGTAAAAGGCCACGAAGTAGATTCCAGGCCCTGACAGAAATATATATATATATATATATATATATATATATATATATATATATATATATATATATTAGCAGATAAACGCTCCAAACCGAAGTCTAGGCTTAATCGAGGCATAACTCGATAATGTTAGTCCATATATATGAAATATATAAATATATTAGTATATATATACAGACAGAAATGAAAACCACGGACCGAAGTCTGGGAAAACACACTCACACGACTATCAACGTGTACAACAGTGTGTGATATATGAGAAAGAGGCTTTATAGAATGTAAGAAGGCTTATAGTGGGCTGCCAGAGTAGACTTCTTAGACTTTAAATGGATAAACACTCAACTCCCGCCGGATAAAAAGTAGCTATATGTGAGCTAACTATTGTTTAAAGAAAAGGAAACACTCAAAAGATGTATATGCAGAGAAAAATGGACAGGGCTTCCTCACCTTTTTCCTTCTCTCTCTCTCTCTTCAAATGGCTGACCCCTCAGCCTATATTTGTAGACTGATGGCTGCAGGTATACCTGCGGCAGTCGTAGTTATACCTGTAGTTGTTCATTATGGATTCGAGCCTTGCGGGTTCTGTTGTCTCGTAGTATGTGAAGTCGTGCACTGTAATGTCTGCTCGAACTTGTAAAAATTCAATTCGAGCATCCGAACGAAGTATATTTGTACTTCTTCGGATCGCTTGTGTCGAGAGTTACGTAATGACATGGATTAGAGGTTGTACGAAGTCAAGAAGAGGGGTCTATGCCTATGGTCTTCAAGCTTAAAATTCTATCCAAAGTACTGCCACACGTAATAGTCACTTGGGATTGTCAATCCTCGGCTCTTGTGGGATATTGTTGTATATATGTATGTATGAAGTGTTGAGATGACGTGCCATTTGTCGAAGGAACAAGATGATGTATGACTCCTTGTCGGGGTTATCGTTGATTTGAGTTGAAAGTAGACGTTGCTCAGGGTTATAGATGAGATTGGACCACTTGTTGGTATGCTATGATATCATCTTGTTGAGACAGTAAGATAACGTGTTGCCTCCTCACCGGGGTTATCGCCGGTTTAAGCAGAAAGCAGACGTTGCTCGGGGTTACATCTAAGATTGGACTGCTTGTTTATATGTCTCACTGTCATCTGGATTGAAGCTAATTGCATGTATTTGCAA
Organism: Panax japonicus; assembly: GCA_020205505.1. Lineage (NCBI taxonomy): Eukaryota > Viridiplantae > Streptophyta > Magnoliopsida > Apiales > Araliaceae > Panax > Panax japonicus. Next base: position 53,541,091 of record CM035114.1, on the reverse strand, counting down.
CAAGCATTTCTGGGGTTATCACCAGAACTGCAATGGCATCCCTTGGGGTTATCACCAAGGATGGGGTTGCTACTCCCAGTGTTGTCTCTAGGACTGGAGCTGAACGTCGCGGTGTTATCGCCGAGACAGGACTGTCCTCTCTTATGTTGTTGTCAATCTTATTATCTTCATATCTTGGGGTTATCTCCGAGATTGGAAATGACACTCCCGGTGTGTGTTTTGGATTTGAGATGATGTTCTCGATTTGTGTTCCTGGTTGGAGCTGAACTTCTGGTAGTATCCGACATGGATGTAAGTTGTCTTTCAGGGTTATGTCCAAAAGACAAATCTACCCTCCTACAATGTTAGGAATAGGAGTGCATAAAATTTCGAGTGTCTATAGATGCCCGTCCTTATCATATTCATGCAATGCAAGGCATGGATAGGATAAAGAATCCTAGACACTTGAAATGCAAGCAAGATAAACATGATGCTATATGCAGCAACATGATGCAAATGCATGATGCATGATTGTCGTGTAATCCTACTGGGATTACAATCAGTGATGGCTTGGACATACGATCCAAGTCTTAAAGGATGTTGACGTTGGGACTACCACCAAAGTCTTGAATTCTAGACACTAGTTTGTACTCCATAGAGGTACCTCTTGTGTGGAAGAGATTTATGGGAATAAAGCTGTCTATTTTGACGATATGTATAACATGTTCCCTCATACTGTCGGAGTTACTGCCAACAGTTTTGTTGCTGTCAGGGTTGCCTGACCTCTGTTGATGTGTATATCACCGAATGAATCCCTACTGGGTGAATTGTCAAGGCTGCTTGACCTTCATTGATGTATGTATCAATGGTTGCATTGCGCTGTAACCCCCGCCAGGGAGACGTAGATGTTTGAAGGATGTGCATTGTGATCCCTGCAGGGAAGGCGTAGATGTTTGATAACTTCGGCATTGTAACCCCCGCCAGGGAGGTTTGATATTTCGTGGTTTCGCGTTGTAACCCCCGCCGGGGATTGTTTAGGGTTGTAACCCTGCAAACGACGGCATCAGACCTTTGTGGGGTATTGCCGATCATGGTTTATGAAAGCTAAGCTCGTTGGTATAGTATACCCTGTATCCAGGCGAATACCATTGACACGAGGGGAGTTTAACTCTGACCAACGAGAAACCAGGATTTTAGGTTGTTCCGCTCTATCGCGTAGAATTTTTATTCCTGATTTGGCCTTTTCAGCTTGTGAGACCTCCTTTTCAACTCTAACTGGAGCGAGCCGGAGGTGTGGGATCGATGTAGGGGTGCCGCAGATGTATCTTCAGGAGCCACAGGTTAACCTACGGCCAGCCGTGCCTATGTATAGGTGGCTGGTCACTTTTATAAGTCATTTTCAAGTTGCACAGCGAAGGAAATCTGAGAGCTCTTCTTCAGATCTATTGAGTTCGGGCAACTTTCTGCATATTCTGCCACCGTACAAGCGTTCTTTACTGTCCTGGAAACACAAGCATGTATTTTTTCCAATTTCTGTCTGTTGGAAAATGATTTATCGCATGAAATGTATTTAGACACATAGTAGTGAATATGCATGCTGATATGACTTGATAAAAAATATTCAACATAGTAAATGTTAGTATTAAACCATGCCGAACACAATGATGTGAAAAAATTTAACTTTTGAAGTAGTCAAATTAGAACCTTTTACTGTCATTTCTTATCCTATCTGAGGACAAATGAGTAAAGGTAGAATAGTAAAATAATCCTGGTAATTAGATTGCACTTACGGATTTTTACTGTGATGTGATGAATGCATACATGATGTATATGACTGTGTACAGGTGTGCTACTGAATGGACACCTAGTCATGCCTATGTGCATGTGGATAGTCCCATTTACAAAGGGGCTATGGCAAAAGTTTCCCAAAATATAGGCATTGAGTAGTTATGCATTTTTAACTCTACTGTAGATGTATGCTAAAATAATGCATGTATGCATGTAATCATAGAATGCATATTAAAAAAGACTCCAGGTACGAAATCACCACACCCTTTCTGAGGTGATTTGGAGACTTGCTATCCAGATATTATGGATCCAGATCAGCCGAGCAGTTCCCGCAGGACCACTTCTGGTGTACAGAGGAGGGCTTTTGAAGAGCCTCAGCGCCGTTCTGTGAGACAGCCTCGTCGTTTGGCGGAGGCGGTGGTACGTCCTATTTGGGTTGAAGTGCAGAATGTCGAGGACGAGGAGGAAGATGTATCGTTTGAGATTCCTGATCCTACTATACGTGTTCCCCGTAGGGAATTATCAGGTATTCAAGTGGCGAACCCAGATCTTCTAGGTGACTTAAGTAGGCATCCTTCAGTATACATGCACGCAAACGAGGTATGAAGTTTGATTTTTAATCTTCCTTATTTCCTATTGATGAGGAGTCAAGGAGTTTGATGTTGATCTGTATTTTATGTAGGTTCCCGGCTTCACACAGCCTCAAGGGAACTGGTTTAACATCCACTCTATGTATCAGGCATTGTATGATGACTATAGAGGGATCGTCCATGGTTGGGGATTCGAGAGGTTCTTCTCCATTCTACCCCATCGTTGTCCCTGGGGTTACCTCAAGGCATTGTCTGAGCGGTGGTTCCACCAGACTCAGTCACTCCATTTGCTAGACTGTGAGGTGATGATGACACTGATGGATTGGCGGTTTATCATAGGTATGGAGTTTGGAGGGGAGCCGGCGCCTTGCACGGTGGATATCACCCCTACTACCGTCAGATCCTTGTTGGGAGTTTCGGCGGAAGTGCTCAAGGGTAGGACTATTCATATAGGTCCTTTGAGCGTAGATGCTATGAATGGGCTGTTGAGTGAGCCTATACCCAATGATGTGAGAGTCAGGGATCGCATTCTTCGGCGATTGTTCCTGATGATCATTAAGGGCTGCTTCATAGCAGATAATTCCTCTACGGTGTCCTTCGCTTTGATTAGCGTCACTCGACACGTGGACCGTATAGGAGAGTATGATTGGGGTTCCTACACCTTTGCCTACTTCCCCAGGGGAATGCGCATACGATCGTAGGGCTTAACCGAGGCGTGGTTAGGATTCTACCCATTTTTGCTGGTGAGTGTTTCTCTTGTCCTTTCCCATGTGTGGGTTAAGAGTGTTGACTGACAGCAGATGTTTGCCTTTATGTTGGCAGTTTTGGGCCTATGAGAGGCTTCCTTGTTTGCGTCATATGAGCGTGTTAGGTTTAGATACCTAGCCACGAGGACGGAGATGACATCATTCCATACTAGCGGAGGTCCCTGTTGCTGAGGGTTTCACTCATTGTCGCCTACAGCTGGAGTTGTTGACAGCTGATGTCATCACATGGATTCCCTACTCTAGAGAGCATTTGAGAGTTGGCTTTGAGGATGGGCATCCGACTAGAGTAGAGTACATCATTTCCACCCGCAGGATTCATGTCTTCACAGATGGAGGATGGGAGCTCTATTTAGGAGAGCGTGCTATCAGGAGCACTACAAGAGAGATTCGTATGCCAATCTTGCCTCCTGCCAGGCGTTATTGGCCTATTTCGCAGTCCATCATCATTAACATCGCATTGATGGGGATTAACGTCTTTACATTGTCAGAGGGCCCCTGTTCTCAGGAGATGTTCCAGCATTGGTGGATCCCTCGTACGATTAGAGCTCAGACCCGCGCCACATAGTTTATGGGGGATATGGTTCCAGAATCCGTTATGATGATAGATTGGCTAGCCTGTGTCAGAGATCCGACTCATGTGACATAAATTGACAGATTGACGCGGCAGTTGGACCGGTCACATCTTTTCATTCGGTATTTGGGCAGAGATCCTGCAGAGGTAGATACTTTTGATCCTTCCAGCTCTGGTGCTGGTCCCTCGGATGACCCATATGTTTTTTCCGATGCATATCCTCTTTTGTATAGGCATAACATCCCTGTAGATAGAGATCTAGTGACTCAGGAGGAGTTACATCAGGTGGACAGCATTAATGATGTGGACATCGACACCATTGACTTTTTCTGATGTATTTCTTTTGATAGGCCTCTGTTAGCTGCTGGGTAGCTTCACCCCATTCTTGCTATATCTATTGATAGGTCTCTGTTAGATGTTGGGTGGCTTAGCCCCATTTCCCTGTATTTTAGCTTTACAGAGATGTATTAGATGACGATATTCTTAGGAATGAATGCACGGTTTTCCATTCCCTATATTATATTTCCATCTATTGTATCATGCATGTTATTGGCATACATATATATGTATGTCCAGAGATATTCAGCATTGACCCCTGGATGGTCTTATGACATGGCCCATACAGATGTCTTCTTCGACAGTTAGCCGTATTGATCATACCCCACCATTTGCGGTGGTAGCTGGTATGCGATCATGTTATGATAGTATATCACCATCAGACATGGTGATCGTAGATGATTTGTTGCAGCATACTATGACATTACTGTTGTTTTAGGTTCCTCCAGGATTTATAGAGGGCATGCTAGAGCACTGGGTACCAGACAGACAAGTATTCCACTTTGGGACCCGTGAGTTGACTCCTACTTTGGAGGAGTATGCACGATTGACGATGCTGCCTCAGGACAGACCTTGCATGCACATGGCGACGGGAGACATGAGTAGACAATTCATGACTCTCATAGGATTGAGGCGCAGAGTAGTGCATGATGAGATTACATCCAGCCATTTTATATCCCAACGTTTCCTATTTGATAGGTTTGGCTCTGAGGACAGCTATGCACAACATTTCAGGGATTTCACCACACTGGAGGATCATTGGCGTTCAGCTAGAGTAGATGTACTGCTTTTATACGTATTATCATATGTATACATGCCGCGGTACACGGATGAGCTGGATATCGGTGTTATTATGGCAGTAAGAGCTCTCAGGGAGGGTCGTACCATTGTACCGATGATTATCGCAGAGACCTTGAGGTCGGCTACATACTGCTGCACTTATCTGGTATGAGTGTTCATAGGTAGCTCGGTCATGGTGTATGTATGGTTCATGTCACACTTGAGACCGATTGGCACATTTAAACATCATGGATTTTTTTTCACCCATGAGATAGCCATGTCATACTCCTTTCAGCCTACGGGGTGTACAGATGATGTATCTTGGTCCATTTTCTTGGCAAAGATTAGAGGTCCGTTTGATATATTGCCGTGTTCAGGGCTTAGCTCACCCTACATCTTCATTACTCATGCTCCGGGCATGGATTATCTCCCTATGGATGGTTTGAGTGGCATGATCACTTACCACCCACTGGCCGTGATATGTCAGTTTGACCAGTTCTAGGATTTTTATCCGTATGAGGGGGTAGTGAGTCAGTGCTTCTCATCACACTGTTTGCCAACAGAGGACAAATCCAAGTTGTATGCCTGCTGGGATCAGCGAGAGTCGGCTGAGTTTTCTGTCAGTCATCCAGGTTGTTCTGTAGAGTATTCCACAAGGATGAAGACAGATACTGCATTAGCTACGGCAGTATCCACAGTGCATGAGACTAATTCTGACAATAAGGAGCCTATAGAGGAGGCTGTCATTCCCACCGATGACTTGACTGCTGGGCTGCCAACATTTGTGATAGATTCTCCCACCCCGAGTGCCACCATTACTCAGTATTCGGCACTAGTATTTGGAGCAGAGCTTACATCTTATGACCTAAGATAGAGATCAGGCTAGGGCCACGATGTTGACAGCTCTTGATGAGAGAGATACCGCTCTGTTAGAGAGGGATGAGGCTAGATCAGCCAGGGATGCATTGATAGTTGAGCGGGATGCCGCCTTATCTGCTAGGGATGTGGCCATTGCAGACAGCACTTCAGTGAGATCCCAGATGACAGTCAGTCTAGCCAACATGAGTGCTTACATTGATAAGCATTATGCCACCATGCAGTTAGCCTCTGATCTGCTAGCTCGGGTAGATATCCTTTGGCAGGAGCTTGCAGTGCTTCCTCCATCTTCAGAGAGGGATGCTATGTTAGATCTGATAGTTTGCATGTATACAAATTTGTAGATAGCTTTGTATTTTCCTGCACAGACTAGCTTAGCCATTTTGTCATGTACAGCATAGATGTATATATCAAACAGTATTATGTATGGCAGGGAAATATATTTTGATTCACTTCCCTTTTAGTTATGCCTTGATACTTGCTTGATGTTTGCCTGTTTCTCCAGGGCCTTTGATCTTGATTCATTCTGAACTTATCCTTGATAGATAAGCATTGAGACATCGCAATGTCTCTCAGAACGGATCATTGATTACTAAAAATCCCTACCATCTTTGGTGTCTTGGGACTTGTATCTGTATGGAAAAATAGAGAAGAGGGTAGTCTCTTCCTCTCTAAGATTGACCGCACCACAGATGGTCGCCAGTACTTCTATTTATGAGAAGCCTAGTTAATCCCATCTCTTATGGGTTGGTATTGCTCTTTGAGGCACGATCGCAGCTTAGATGGTCACCGAATCTTCTATTTTTATGAAGAGGTTGGATAATTCCATCCCTTTGATCTGAAACCGATGAAGTGGGGCAATTTGAAGGTTGATCCCAGTACCATGTGATAAGTATGTTTGTTTTGGTAGGGGTTAGACTACACCATGAATGGCTGCCTACGTACTCCTGTTGAAGAGAAAATCAAGTCTGCGTAGTTCGAACCTGGTGTAAGAGGTTCAACACTGAATGCGGAAGGCAGATGGGTGTAGAAGTTATTTTTATTGTTTTTGTGAAGAAAGGGTAGAAATGTTTTTGTTATTTTTTCTTTATTGCGACCGGGCCATATAGAATATGGTTGCCTACGTACCCCCGAGTATCAGGGAGATCAGGTAGATGTAGTTCACCCCTCAGGACGAACTGCAGCTGAAGAGAAGCGTAAATCTCATGCGCAGGCTATACTGCGGGGAGAAGAAAGTTTAATCCCTTAGAGAGGATAAACTGCAAGTGTGGAGAAAGTTTAATCCTATCTTGAGAATAAACTGCAGGGGTGAAAAGTTTAATCTCGTCTTTAGGAGAAGTAGGTGTGAAAAGTTTAATCTTGTCTTCAGGAGAAGCAGGTGTGAAAAGTTTGAAATGGAATAAAAACAGGCTGCTGGCTTGAAGTGTATGTTTCCCTGAGGGACAGAAGAGTTTGTAAAAAGGGGAGAGGGTTCAAAACCGGAATGACTGGTGATTGGATGATCAAAACCAGGATGTTTGTTCGATGGTTACTTTAGACATAGTACTGTTTCATGGTGTCCGAGTTGATAAGCTGCGGAAATTCATCGCCATCCATTTCCTGCAACCTGAGAGCACCTCCTGTCAATACTTTTTTGACAATAAATGGGCATTCCCAGTTAGAGTAGAATTTTCCCTTAGATTGATCTTGGTTGTCAATGTTCTTCTTCAAAACCAAGTCATGTTATTTGAATTGTCGTAGTCAGACTTTTCTGTTGTAGGATCGTGCGATCCAATGCTTATATAACTGACCATGGAAGATAGCCACAGTTCGCCTTTCATCTATTAGAGACAGTTGGTGATACCTGTCTTGTACCCATTGGTCTTCATCCAACTGAGCATCCATCAATACTCTGAGGGATTCCATTTCCACTTCTATGGGGTGCCCCAGTGGAAGCACGCATTGAAGTTCTGTAGGCTAATAAAGTTAGAGGCAAGAGGTGTGATAACCCAGGATTTAGAATAATCCAAAATTTGCGAATAATTTTTTTTTAATTAATATTAATATTAATTATAAATTTTGTGACGAGTTTCTGTGATACGTGTATCGAGAAGGTCAATTTATTTATTGACTAATAAAAATAGAGAAGAGTTGTGTTTAACAGTTTTAAAAACCCTAACCCTAATTTTTGGAACGGGATTCGATAGAAAATATAATTAAAATAATTATATTACTATGTATGTGTTTGAGCGATATAGAATTTTTGATCAGTGATTGATTGAATAATGTTTAATATTAATAATACCTAATAAGAGATTAGAAACCCTAATCTCAGGATTAGAAACCCTAATGTGCTGTTAGAAACCCTAATTGTACGCCGAGAAACCCTAATTTCAAAACTGAGAATTATAAACCCTAAATTAGGAAACCCTAATCCTAATGGGTAAGACTATTGTGTTATTAAACTTAAATATGATTAGAAAAATCTAATTATATTTTTGTATGTTAAATTTCTATTTTTGAAACCCTAATTTTATTTTAGAAAATTTATTTTTCTAATTAAACTCTAGATTTGAAAATTTTGGAAACTAGAAATTTTTAAAACCTAAAAGGGTTCAAACCCTAAACCTTAATGTCCAAACCCTAAACCCTAAGGGTTTCATCAAATCCAAATTCTAGAAAAATTAGAAATGACCATAATGCCCTTTTTGGAGATTTTATTAGCTTACTTGAAAGTCTTGCCAAATCAAGAGTTGTTCACCAACTCTCTTGACTTTGTGACTTCAAAATCTCAGCCAAATCAGATCCCAGCCGAAAATGATCAGATCCAAGCAACTTATAAGCTTATATTAGAAATTCAAGAGAGAGAAAGTTCATAAACTTTGCCATTTTTCACATTTGCTCTCACCAACTCTTCTCTCTCTTCCTAAAGCTCCGAAAATAGCTAGTATATCAGTCCTAGAATCATTCCTTGATCAACCAATATCAATTTAGGAGAATCAAGATCAAAGTTTGGACAAGAGAGGTATAACCCTATTTTTATTTTTGATCTTGTATGCTTAGGAAATAATTGTGTTTATGTGTTTAGATTCATTCTAGGATATGTTTTTAGTTGATCTATGATGATTTATCATAGATCCATAGCATCAAAGTTGATAAAACTCGAAGTTTTTCAAAACTGCCAAGAACACGATCTGTGGTCTGACAAGCTAATGTCAGGTGCCATAGATCGGTGCCTGTGCTTTAGTTTTCTTGTTTTATGTTTTGTAATGGTAGACTGATATGCTGTCTTTCATCTCCAAGTGGTAGAATAGCAATTGGATAGCTAGATCATGAGATATTAACAATCAAAACCCGTTGACCGGGATTGACCGAGCCAAAATTTGGGCAAGCCCAGAAACTGAAGTGGCGTCTGACAGAACTTTAAGCTTCCAGATCTGTTCGGTTTGTGTGTTTTTTGTTGCTGTTGTTGTGTTAAATGTGTAGCTTGTAGTATGGACTACGGATCTGGGTTATTAGGACTCTTATAACTGCTTTGGATTGCTCAGAAAATTTGGTTAAAGTAGGCGTCTCAAGCAGATTTTGAAAATCTGGGTAAAACCCAGAATTCTGGGCAGCGAGTTTTCTGACGACGTTTGACCAAAGATTAGCTACTGATTTAGTTGTTGTTGGACCTAGATATTGTTATTTCGTTATTCCTTGACATAAGAACTACAATTATGAACCAACAAAAGACTTAAACTAAGACCAGAACATAGCTTAAATCGAGCTTGAATATGGCAACTCGAACTGCTCATGCCCAAAAAATTCCCAGGTCACGTTGTCAGTGAGTTTAGGGGCCTTGGATCTTGATAGTGTTGTGTGATATTACTTATATTGTTATTGATTCTTGCAGTGTTACATATACTCTACAAGATCGTGCTTAAAGATTTCCCAGAAAGCACAAGAACAATGAATTAAACCCGGTCAAACCACCCACCCTTGCAACTGCTAGAAAATCTGGGTTTTGCTCAAGAACACCTATAGCGACAGAAAGTGTCGCTATAGGCTTTTAAGCGACGGATTAATTAAATTATTTTCTGAAAATTTCAGAAGTTAATAAAAAATAGAAATAAATTCTAAAAATTACCAAAAATGGTTTTAAAAATTATTTTAATTTATGAAAAATAATTTTTGACCAATTGGAATATTTTTCTTTAATATTTATAATTATTTAAATATTAGAGGTATTTAATTTATTTAATTAGTGTATTAAATAAATTAGAGAAAAATGAATTAATATTATGAAAAATCATTTTAAATGAAAATAATGTATTTAAAAATATTTTGAGTTATAAAATATAACTTTTGATATTTTTGGAGAATTTTCATTAATAATTTAATATTAATGATATTAGATTTATTTGATTATTAAATTAAATAAATAAGATAAAAATAATTTAAATGATTTAAAAATCTTTTAAAATGGGAAAAATAGTTTAAAAATATTTAAATTATAAATTATGACTTTTAATATTTAGATAATAATTTCATTAATATTTATATATTAATGGTTATGATTTAAAAATGATTTTAATTATTTTAAAAATTATTTAAGTAGAATATTGATGATTTAAAAATATTTTAAGTTATTAATAATAACTTTAGTATTTTGGAATGTATGTTATTAATATTTTTATATTATTAAATATTAATAATGATAAGATTATTTGATAATTAAATCATTTAAATATGATTTAAGTGTTTGAAAAATTATTATAAATTATAATAATTGTTCGATAATTATTAAAAGCTTCTTAAAAATATTATTATTGATATTTGATTTATCTAACTTAATATTGAAACTTAGAAACTAATTTTGTTTGACAATGACAGTGTTAATTGTCGGATAGGGCGACCAGAACACTGAGAATGGACCGAAATCCAACCAGACCGAAATAGTTAGACTTGTTAAGTGTTTATATAGGTTATAAACACTAATGTGGCTATGTGGTAATGTGCCTAGGAGAAGTTTAACTGTAAAATACAGTGTTATGTGTTATAAATGTTTGTACTAATTGTGAGACCGACATTGTTGAATATAGGTCTTACGAACGCAGTTAATTATATTGTGTAGCTAAAATCAACGTGGAAGTCAAGTTTCCTAACTCAACCTTGAGTTATATTTCCTTTAATTATTATAGTGGTTAATTATTGCTAATTACACCACATCCAGGAAAGTTATTGTTGATTATTCGCAGTTAGTGCATACTTAATAATTCAAATTGAATTACTTATTCAGAAATATATATTCGTAGAATTACTGTTGTTGAATATTCAAATCTGTAGAAGTTAGAATTGACAGTACATATAATTCCTGTTTATTGTCAAATTATGTTGAGAAATTGTCTTAGCTAATTATTCTGGCTAGACAAACATTGGTTAGAACTTGATAAATTCAAGAAAATAATTAAATTGTTATTGGAGAATCGATGCCAATTATTTCGGCAAGATCGATAAGTAAGTAGAATTTGAAATCACAGTATTTTGTTGTAAAATCAAAATATTGATTCTAAAACTAAGAAGAACAACCTTTTATATAAAGGGAACATTTTGGGTCGTGAATTCGACCTTGCGCGCGTTTTGAGTATTATGCATAATATAGGGTACAAGGAGTTGGCAGGCTCTAAGTACTTGCAGAGGGGTATGATTTAATCTTTATGGTTATCTGATACTCCTGGTATGTATCAAAGTAAATCTTTGATAGATGCCCGAGAAAATAAGTTCAAAGATCTTGAGTGATCGCTCAATATAAATCTGGAAATTATTCCACTTTGTTATTGTGTAGAATTGATCCTTGTAGAAATTTGAAAGCATTGTACTCTTTCATTATCAAATTATAGTGTTGCATAGAAAAGGAGAAGCCTTGTTATTGAATAATAATTTGTTCAGCTATTTCAAAGTTACCCCGAACTTTGGTTTCATACTATCGAAATAGATATGCTATTATTGTTGATTCATATACATTTATTGTATAATCTTAACTTACGGGGCAAATTTGTTGCTCAACCTTGCTATAAATAAAACATTTCAGCTAGGGATGAAGTTGCAGGAGGTGCTGTGAAGCAGAACAAGGGAAAAGACGTAGTTATAAATTAGTTATGTTAAATATATTTATTATGTTGTATTGTAAACCCTTTTTGTATATCTAAAGGGTATGTTTGTAAAGTTAAGGTTATAGAACCTGGGTGATGTATTATGAAACTCTGATAAAAACTTATGTAAGATACTATCTATATATATTATGGGTAGTTAAATGTTATTTATATTATGGATCGTGACCACCAAACTCGGGAGTCAGGTAACCCGGATTTGGGGGTGTCACGGGTTGGTATCAGAGCTGTAGTGACCAAGGTGGCACCAGCTGGTAGTGGAGCTGTAGGTTATAAACCTTAAGTGGGGTGGGAAAAACCTAGGGTTATAACCATAAGCGAGATAGAGAATACTCATTTAGAGTACTAAGTGAGAGATTACCGAAGTGCAACGATAGTGAGAAATGGGGACACGTAGTATGAGGAGTTTGTACTAATGAAGTACTAATCAAGTTATTTAAATTTATTGTAGGATGTCTGGAGAAGATCAATTGAGTACGGAGATGCTAGCGGCTGTTGCACCAATGCCAGAAGCCGAGGTGTCAGGGCAAAGTGAATCGGTTGATAAGGTGGAAGAAGATGAACCTATGGTTAATCTGGGGAGTGATCATGAAAATTATCCCGAGATGTATCTGAGTGGGGATGAGGAGATAGAGTCTGAGCCAGCTAGGGTAGAGATAAAGAATAAGACTACAGTTGAAGAACAAGATCAACTAGTTGTAGAAGTTCAAGAACTCCGGAGTAAGGCGTTTCTCTTGGAGCAGCTATGAAGACAGAACGAGCGCTATGCGAAATGACTGAAGAAAGGAACGAACTCAAGGCGCAGGTAGACAGAATGAAGGCGGAAGGTGGTGGACCATCTGAAGGGACGATCAAGCAGCAGAAAGACAAGAAGAAAAGGAAGAGGGACAACGATAGTCCTAATTCAGAAAAGTCAAGTTCGAAGAAGAAGCAAGCATGTGGCAAGTGTTGAAAGGGCCATTTGGGGGAATGTATGTGGGGTCAGAATGTGTGTTATAATTGTGGTTTGGAAGGACATCTATCACCAAATTGTCCTAAACCAAAGAAAGGAGGATGTTTTGCATGTGGTGGAATGAGTCATAAGGTTAAGAATTGTCCTAAAAGGAAGAAAGATGGAGAAAGTGGACAGAAGAAAGATTAAGTGTGAGGAGTATAATCATTTGGAGGATAATATTTTGGTAGGAGATAACTTTTGTATGCCTCCACTTTTTGTGTAAAGTTGTAGTAACGAATCCCGACTTTTGTCACAAAGGGATAGTACCTATTTGTAGTTGTATGGGTAATGTACTGAAAAGTACTATGTAATATTTGCATGAATATAAATGCAATGTTTGTTTGTATGAATGAAATCTTTATTTTCTATAAGAATATAAGATTAAAATAAATTTGTGTGTTCTTAAAACTCATACTTATGGTATGTTAATGACTCATAGTTATATGAAATGTTTTGAACCCCTCAGCGAATGGACGCCAAAGGTCTGACTAGGATAAGTTCATACACTCATATAATTGTGGCAAGTTACTGAACTCTTAAGTGTGGTAAGTTTGATGAACTGGATATAATAATGTGCAAAATGGAGAATAACAACTTTTTGTGTAAAGTTGTGTTGTTAATCCTGATATGATTTAAAAAGGGATAGTAATATGTGAAGTACTAAATGTACTATGTGCTATTTGAATAAATATGCAATTACTTGAGAATTATGCGTTGAATTCTTATTGTGTTAAGAATTTGTATAGAAAAAGAGTATTAATATAAGATTTTTAGTTAAATCAGATCATGGCGCCTAGACGACAGAATCGAAACCAACAAGAAGAACATTCAGTGAATAACGAAGGAGGTCAAGTTGACCCAATGCAAAATTTTGCAAATATGATAGCCGAAGCTATGGAGAATAGAGCTCCCACAGGAAGAGGAAGAGCGAGAGAATAGCCAGCTGATAGATTAGCCAATTTCAAGGATTTTAAAGCGGTAGGACCGCCGGAATTCAAGGGAACCACCGATCCGATTGAAGCCCAAACTTGGGTAAAGGAGATGGAGAAAGCATTCATCATTGCACGTGTGGCAGAAGAGCAAAATACGGCTTTTGCAACTTATCTGATGAAGGGAGAAGCCAATTACTAGTGGGAGACGAACCAAGCAAGAGCTGGTACAGAGGTGGTGTTATGGACAAGATTCAAGGAGTTGTTCTTTGAGAACTACTTCTCACCAAGTATGCAATCCAGAATGGAAGTCAAATTCTTAGAATTAAAGTAGGAGAACATGTTGGTATCTGAATACGCAACTAAATTTAACGAATTAGCACAATTTGCACCTCATCATTTGGATACAGAAGCAAGAAAGGCGCGAAGATTCGAGAATGGGCTGAAGCTGGAGATATTCAACAAAGTAGCTGTGCTGCAGATCAACACTTTTGCGGTTCTATTGGAGAAAGCGCTAATTGCTGAGGGAGGGAGAGAAGCAGTGTTTCTATTTCATCAGGAAAAGAAGAAGAAAATAAATGACGGTGGAAGTAGTGGAGGAAGTAATCCGAATAAGAGAAAATGGAATGAGAATACCCAGTCGGGTGATAAGTCAGAAGATAATAGGAAGGGAAGGGAGCCATGTTCGAATTGTGGGAAGCACCATGCTGGAGTTTGCCTAAAGAAGAAAGGAGTCTGTTATAACTGCGGGCAAGAGGGGCATCTGTCACCCAATTGTCCCAGTCCGAAGAGAATTCAAGGTTGCTTTAGATGCGGATCGACCGACCATATTGTTCGAAACTGTCCGAAAAAAAATGCTGAGAAGGAAAGCGCCAACAAGGGACCCGGTGGCGGAAGCTTGACGATTCGAGGACCTGCACAGTCAGGAAGACCAACTGCCCGTACATTTAACATGACGGCGCATGATACAGTGGCTACTCAAGAGGTGGCAGCAGGTAAGGATTTCATTACGTGAAAAATAGGAGTTAGATAATTATGTGAACTATTTTCTTTTATAGACTCAGGTCACAGGTTAGAATTTGAAACCAAAATTAATATTGTGTTGATTAAAATAAATTGATGATACAACTTTAAAAGATTGTAGAGAATAAGAAAGTGGTGATTCCGAGGACGAAATCCTTTTAAGGAGGGGTGAATGTGATAACCCAGGATTTCGAATAATCCAAAATTTGCGAATAATTTTTTTTTTATTAATATTAATATTAATTATAAATTTTGTGACGAGTTTCTGTGATACGTGTATCGAGAAGGTCAATTTATGTATTGACTAATAAAAATAGAGAAGAGTTGTGTTTAACAGTTTTAGAAACCCTAACCCTAATTTTTGGAACGGGATTCGATAGAAAATATAATTAAAATAATTATATTACCATGTATGTGTTTGAGCGGTATAGAATTTTTGATCAGTGATTGATTGGATAATGTTTAATATTAATAATACCTAATAAGAGATTAAAAACCCTAATCTCAGGATTAGAAACCCTAATGTGCTGTTAGAAACCCTAATTGTACGCCTAGAAACCCTAATTTCAAAACCGAGAATTATAAACCCTAATCCTAATGGGTAAGACTATTGTGTTATTAAACTTAAATATGATTAGAAAAATCTAATTATATTTTTGTATGTTAAATTTCTATTTTTGAAACCCTAATTTTATTTTAGAAAATTTATTTTTCTAATTAAACTCTAGATTTGAAAATTTTGGAAACTAGAAATTTTTAAAACCTAAAAGGGTTCAAACCCTAAACCTTAATGTCCAAACCCTAAACCCTAAGGGTTTCATCAAATCCAAATTCTAGAAAAAATTAGAAATGACCATAATGCCCTTTTTGGAGATTTTATTAGCTTACTTGAAAATCTTGCCAAATCAAGAGTTGTTCACCAACTCTCTTGACTTTGTGACTTCAAAATCTCAGCCAAATCAGATCCCAGCCGAAAATGATCAGATCCAAGCAACTTATAAGCTTATATTAGAAATTCAAGAGAGAGAAAGTTCATAAACTTTGCCATTTTTCACATTTGCTCTCACCAACTCTCTCTCTCTCTCTCCCAAAGCTCCGAAAATAGCTATAGTATATCAGTCCTAGAATCATTCCTTGATCAACTAATATCAATTTAGGAGAATCAAGATCAAAGTTTGGACAAGAGAGGTATAACCCTATTTTTATTTTTGATCTTTTATGCTTAGGAAATAATTGTGTTTATGTGTTTAGATTCATGTTAGGATATGTTTTTAGTTGATCTATGATGATTTATCATAGATCCATAGCATTAAAGTTGATAAAACTCGAAGTTTTTCAAAACTGCCAAGAACACGATCTGTGGTCTGACAAGCTAATGTCAGGTGCCATAGATCGGTGCCTGTGCTTTAGTTTTCTTGTTTTATGTTTTGTAATGGTAGAATGATATGCTGTCTTTCATCTCCAAGTGGTAGAATAGCAATTGAATAGCTAGATCATGAGATATTAACGGTCAAAACCCATTGACCGGGATTGACCGAGCCAAAATCTGGGCAAGCCCAGAAACTGAAGTGGCGTCTGACAGAACTTTAAGCTTCCAGATCTGTTCGGTTTGTGTATTTTTTGTTGCTGTTGTTGTGTTAAATGTGTAGCTTATAGTATGGACTACGAATCTGGGTTATTAGGACTCTTATAACTGCTTTGGATTGCTCAGAAAATTTGGTTAAAGTAGGCGTCTCAAGCAGATTTTGAAAATCTGGGTAAAACCCAGAATTCTGGGCAGCGAGTTTTCTGACGACGTTTGACCAAAGATTAGCTACTGATTTAGTTGTTGTTGGACCTAGATATTGTTATTTTGTTATTCCTTGACATAAGAACTACAATTATGAACCAACAAACGACTTAAACTAAGACCAGAACATAGCTTAAATCGAGCTTGAATATGGCAACTCGAACTGCTCATGCCCAGAAAATTCCCAGGTCACGTTGTCAGTGAGTTTAGGGGCTTGGATCTTGATAGTGTTGTGTGATATTACTTATATTGTTATTGATTCTTGCAGTGTTACATAAACTCTACAAGATCGTGCTTAAAGATTTCCCAGAAAGCACAAGAACAATGAATTAAACCCGGTCAAACCACCCACCCTCGCAACTGCCGGAAAATCTGGGTTTTGCTCAAGAACACCTATAGCGACAGAAAGTGTCGCTATAGGCTTTTAGCGACGGATTAATTAAATTATTTTCTTAAAATTTCAGAAATTAATTAAAAAATAGGAATAAATTCTAAAAATTACCAAAAATGGTTTTAAAAATTATTTTAATTTATGAAAAATAATTTTTGACCAATTGAAATATTTTTCTTTAATATTTATAATTATTTAAATATTAGAGGTATTTAATTTATTTAATTAGTGTATTAAATAAATTAGAGAAAAATGAATTAATATTATGAAAAATCATTTTAAATGAGAATAATGTATTTAAAAATATTTTGAGTTATAAAATTTAACTTTTGATATTTTTGTAGAATTTTCATTAATAATTTAATATTAATGATATTAGATTTATTTGATTATTAAATTAAATAAATAATATAAAAATGATTTAAATGATTTAAAAATCATTTAAAATGACAAAAATAGTTTAAAAATATTTTAAGTTATAAATTATGACTTTTAATATTTAGATAATAATTTCATTAATATTTATATATTAATGGTGATGATTTAAAAATGATTTTAATTATTTTAAAAATCATTTAAGTAGAATATTGATGATTTAAAAATATTTTAATTTATTAATAATAACTTTAATATTTTGGAATGTATGTTATTAATATTTTTATATTATTAAATATTAATAATGATAAGATTATTTGATAATTAAATCATTTAAAATGATTTAAGTGTTTGAAAAATTATTATAAATTATAATAATTGTTCGATAATTATTAAAAGCTTCTGAAAAATATTATTATTGATATTTGATTTATCTAACTTAATATTGAAGCTTAGAAACCAATTTTGTTTGACAATGACAGTGTTAATTGTCGGATAGGGTGATCAGAACACCGAGAATGGACCGAAATCCAACCAGAACGAAATAGTTAGATGTGTTAAGTGTTTATATAGGTTATAAACACTAATGTGGCTATGTGGTAATGTGCCTAGGAGAAGTTTAACTATAAAATATAGTGTTATGTATTATAAATGTGTGTACTAATTGTGAGACCGACATTGTTGAATATAGGTCTTACGAACACATTTAATTATATTGTGTAGCTGTAATCAACGTGGAAGGCAAGTTTCCTAACTCAACCTTGAGTTATATTTCCTTCAATTATTATAGTGGTTAATTATTGCAAATTACACCACATCTAGGGAAGTTATTGTTGATTATTCATAGTTAGTGCATGCTTGATAATTCAAATTGAATTACTTATTCAGAAATATATATTCGTAGAATTACTGTTGTTGAATATTCAAATCTTTAGAAGTTAGAATTGAGAGTACAGATAATTCCTGTTTATTATCAAATTGTGTTGAGAAATTGTCTTAGCTAATTATTCTGGCTAGACAAACATTGGTTAGAACTTGATAAATTCAAGAAAATAATTAAATTGTTATTGGAGAATCGATGCCAATTATTTCGGCAATATCGATAAGTAAGTAGAATTTGAAATCACAGTATTTTGTTGTAAAATCAAAATATTGATTCTAAAACTGAGAAGAACAACCTTTTATATAAAGGGAACATTTTGGGTCGTGAATTCGACCTTGCGCGCGTTTTGAGTATTATGCATAATATAGGGTACAAGGAGTTGGCCGGCTCTAAGTACTTGCAGAGGGGTATGATTTAATCTTTATGGTTATCTGATACTCCTGCTATGTATCAAAGTAAATCTTTGATAGATGCCCGAGAAAATAAGTTCTAAGATCTTGTGTGATCGCTCAGTATAAATCTAGAAATTATTCCACTTTGTTATTGTGTAGAATTGATCCTTATAGAATTTTGAAAGCGTTGTACTCTTTCATTATCAAATTATGGTGTTGCATAGAAAAGGAGAAGCCTTGTTATTGAATAATAATTTGTTCAGCTATTTCAAAGTTCCCCGAACTTTGGTTTCATACTATCGAAATAGATAGGCTATTATTGTTGATTCATATACATTTATTGTATAATCTTAACTTGCGGGGAAAATTTGTTGCTCAACCTTGCTATAAATAAAACATTTCAGCAAGGGATGAAGTTGCAGGAGGTGCTGTGAAGCAGAACAAGGGAAAAGGCGTAGTTATAAATTAGTTATGTTGAATATATTTATTATGTTATATTGTAAACCCTTTTTGTATATCTAAAGGGTATGTTTGTAAAGTTAAGGTTAGAGAACTTGGGTGATGTATTATGAAACTCTGATAAAAACTTATGTAAGATACTATCTATATATATTATGGGTAGTTAAATGTTATTTATATTGTGGATCGTGAACACCAAACTCGGGAGTCAGGTAACCCGGATTTGGGGGGTGTCACAAGAGGTCAGACCATCCTTTGTGATTGGCGGACATTTTCTGCATGATCTTCTTGATGTTTTTATTAGCCGCTTCAATAGCACCATTCATCTTCGGTCGGTAGATGACAGAGTTGAGAAGTTTGATGTGGAATTTTCTACATAATTCCTCCATCATGTTGTTATTGAGGTTTTTATTATTGTCTGACACAATGACCTCTGGTTGTCCATATCGACAAACAATATTATTTCTGATGAAAGCAATGATGACTTCTTTAGTAACCCTGGGGAAGGAAGCTGCTTCAACCAATTTGGTGAAGTAGTCGATCATGGTGAATATGAATCGATGTCCATTACTGGCTTTGGGATCGATGGGCCCGATCACGTCCATTCCCCACATTAAAAAGGGCCATGGACGAACTCATATTGTGGAGTTCCCTTAGAGGGGCGTGGATAGCATTCCCATGGATCTAACATTGATAGCACCTCTTGAAGTGATCATCACAGTCAGCTTTGAGTGTAAGCCAATAATGTCCTGTTTTGAGAATTTTCTTGACAAGTAGGGGTCCGCTCATGTGAGGGCCGCATACTCCACCATGGATCTCATCCATGAGTCGTTGAGCTTGGTCTTTGTCCAGACATCTAAGGAGATCTAATCATGCATCTCTTTTGTAGAGTGCATCTCCGCTCAGGTAGAATTTCATAGCAAGTCAATGAATCCGCCTCTTCTCAGTTAGGCTCGCCTCAGCGGGTGTAGATCCATCTCGTAGGTACTCCTTGATATGTTGATACCAAGTGTTTTGAATGGGAGATAACTCATCTGATACTTCTCCAATGTAATTCCCATTAGCCTGGGGCTTTCTGCATAGCAATCGTGATGCTTGGCATGTTTTCCTTGTCAAGTATTTAAACCAAGGAGGCCAGCATTGCTAATACATCTACAAAGTCATTCATATTATGAGGAATGTGTAGAAAGGAGATTTCTTTGAACTCCAAAGCCATCTATAGAACTTGCCGATGGTAATACAGTAACTGTAATTATTTGGTTTGATATATTCCTGTGGACTGCTTGATTACCAATTTTGAATCCCCAAAGACAGTTAACCACCTAGTACCCATTGAACGGGTAAGTTTGAGTCCCATGATACAACCTTCATACTCAGATGTGTTGTTGGTGTTAACAAACAGCAATTTGACAGCGACGGGATACTGCTCCCCCGTACAGGATATTAAAACAGCTCCGGCTCCAGAGCCTTCTGAGTTAACAGCTCCATTAAAATACATTTTCCACGAACGGCATGTATCGTACTGATGTGGTAGCTGAATTGTCATTATTCCTTCATTAGGAAAGTATGTTTTTAAGGGTTTGTAATCCCCTACAGGTGCAACGGCCAATTGATCTGTAATTCCTTGACCTTTGACCGACTTTTGTGTCACATAGACGATGTCAAATTGTTGTAGAATTAACTGCCATCTGGACAGTCTATAATTTAGTATGGGTTTGTTGAACACATACTTAAGAGTATTCTCGCGGGATGTAAGATGGGTTATGTGACCATGGAGATAATGTTGTAATCTCATGGAAGCCCATGCTAAAGCACAACAAGTCTTCTCGATCAGAGTGTACTTGTGTTCACTGATGTTAAATCTTTTGCTGAGGTAATAGATAGATCGCTCTTGGCCTCTATTGTCATTTTACCCCAGCATACAGCCTATAGCATTGTCATTTATGGACAGGTACATGAAAAGGGGAACATCATCCCTGGGAGGTACCAAAACAGGAGCGTTGATCAGTTGCTCCTTAATTGTGAGGAAGGCTTTTTGACACTCGTTATTCCATTTCATGGAGGAGTTCTTCCTTAACAATTTGAAGATTGGCTCACAGGTTGCCGTGAGTTGAGAAATGAATCGGCTAATGAAGTTGATCCTTCCCAAAAATCCCCGTATTTCCTTCTCTGTCTAAGGAATGGGCATTTCCTTGATGGCCTAGATTTTGGTAGGATCCAGTTCAATCCCTTTGTGGCTGACTAGGAAGCCTAGCAACTTGTCTGACTTAACACCAAAGGCGCACTTGGCGGGATTCAACTTTAAGTTATACTTACGCAACCTGTTGAACAGCTTCTTGAGATGTTCTAAATGGTCATCCTCCTTCCAGGATTTGACAATGATGTCATCCACATAGATCTCTATCTCTTTGTGCATTAAATTGTGGAAAAGAGACATCATAGCTCGCTGGTAGGTTGCCCCGACGTTGATGAGGCCGAATGACAACCGTCTGTAGCAAAAGGTTCCCCAAGGCATGATGAAAGCAGTTTTCTCACGATCTTCCTCAGCGACCATAATTTGATGGTACCCCGCAAAGCAATCAGCAAAGGAGTACATGTCTTACTGAGCAGTATTGTCAATGAGAGTGTGGATAAATGGCACGAGAAAGCTATCTTTAAGGCAAGCTTTGTTCAAATCTCGATAATCCATGCAAACTCGCACATTTCCCCCTGGTTTAGGCATAGGAACAATGTTGGATATCCACTCCGGATATGTAGACACCATGATGATGTCACCTTGAAATTGTTTCACAATTTCTTCTTTAACTTTTAAACTCCACTCAGGTTTCAATCGCCTGAGCTTTTGGTTAACTGGCTTGAATCCTTCTTTAACGGAAAGGCGATGAAGAACAATGTCAGTGGACAATCCCACCATGTCTTCATGAGACCATGCAAACACATCCTGGAATTGGGCTAACAGTGCAACTATGTCATTCCGTTGATTTGTGGTAAGGTCTGAACCAATCTGGATTAGCTTAGGGTTGTCTAAGGTTCTGAGATTGAAAGTAGTGGTTTGATCAAGATTGGGTTTGGGTTTGTCGGCGACCCATTCCTTAATCTCTTGAGGTGTCTCAATGTCCTCTTGGATGTCCATCAAGTCTGAGTCCAACTTTGCACCAAAGTTAAAACCCTTGTGGAGAGAAGGCACCTCATCAGCAAGTACATGCACATCTAAATTCAGAGTCCTGAAACAAAAATATGCTTCCACTTAATATATGCAACTGTTCGATCATACAAAAGTGTTAGCATGTACGTGATAAAATAACTGCTAGTGTTGTAAAGGAAAGCAAGCAATTAAAGTTATCTACAGGGCAGAGGGATTTTCTGCCCATTTTACCGTCATCGACTAATGCATGGAGTGCTGCTCCAATTATCGAGGGAAAAGTCCTAATGGACTGCAGTGATAGATGGATCATCAGTGTCCTCCTTTTCCTGAATAATAACCATGACATCTAGGCAATCATCGTCTGGGGTGTATCTATTGGTGTGTTTATCATGAACAATGACATGAATGCCTGCCATCATCAAGGCAGGGTCATGTTTACGTTTTCGTTCCTTTCCTTCTGCTTCGGGATCAGGAATCAGCACCGCTTTAGCTTGGATTGGCACTAGTTTCAGAAACAGCATAGCCACAGCATAGGCTGGCACCTTTACTAGAGACTGCATCAACTCAGGCGATAAAGGTATAGAAAATCACTGTGCGACGGAAGTTTGAGGAACCTGTTTATGCTTATGAGGGTTCCTGTGAGTGGAACTAGCAGAATAGCCTAGCCCGGTTGTCCTAATTGGATTGGACATTTGGATAGGGTGCTTAATACCCTGTTGATCCTTACCAAGCCCTTGTCCAGGTTGATAACCAAATAACATCATTTCTTGAGTGGCTGACATAACCTCATCAGAAATCTTGGGTACGTGATAAGTAGGTTTTATACCTACTTATCCGGTATCTTTTACTTGAATTAGTTGCTTTTATTCATGTGTCTTAGTTACTTTTCATGCATTTTGTGTTCGTTTTGTAGGTTATACGTTTGGAAGCGGTGTGAGCGATTATTGGTAAGGAAAAGAACGGAAAATGCAATGAAAAAGCAAGTCGGACATCGTTTATGCTTTCATGTTCAATTCATGTTCTTGGCTTGGAGCTTAGACTATATTGTAGATCGTTTTCTTAGCTTTCCGGAACATCTTGAATCATTCCAATCGGAGTATGGATGAAAGAGTTATGACATTTCTACCAACGGACGTTGAACTTCACCGTTTTGGGTGGTCATTTTGCGTAGCAGTCACTTCCAGTTCAATTTCGACCATCATTCGTTCGTTATTTCTCAAATCTCAAAGAACGAAAGTTGTAGATCTCGTCGATATCTTCGATTTGATAGGTCTCGGGACTCGTAACTCCTCTCGGTTTAGAAGTTATGGCAGTTTTAGCAGAGGAGGTTCCAGCAGAAAAGTTTGTTGGCAGATTGGTACCCAGCCGGGGCTGGGCGTTTTTGTGCTTAGTACCCAGCCGGGGCTGGGTGCCTGGGAGCTTTAGCAGCTTACTATCCAGCCGGGGCTGGGCTTTTGCAAAGGAAATACCCAGTCGGGGCTGGGTATACGCGAAAATGAGCGGATTTTGTCCGAATTTGAGTCCGAAAAGGATTGTTTCAAGTTGTTTGATTCAAGGACTTCCAAGAGCACTTAAAGACATGTACAAAGACTTATAAAAGGAGGGGAATAACATAGATTAGGGGGGATTAGAGAGAGATTAGGAGATTAGAGAGCATTCTATTAAATTAGATTAGAGTAAATTAGAGAAAAACACTAGTTCTAATTAGATTTGGAGATTGATGCAACTTGGAGACCATTGAAAATTCAAAGTAGGAGCAAGGAGGGAGCGTCAAATCTACAGACAATAGATTATTTCTTCTCATCTTCTTCTATCTTTATCTTTTAATGTGTATTCAATTGTGGATTCTTAGTTTTAATTCAATAATCATGAACTAATTCTTTGTTTGAGATTACAATTGATCTTATTGTGTAGTTTATTTTAATATGCTTCGTTATCAATTATTATGTTCTATTGAGAGGATTGTCTATTGTGATTTGGACTTAATTGTTTAATTGCTTGGCCATCAATTACCGTGATAATCTATATGAACTCGAGAGATGAAGTATAGATTTAGATCTAATCATGATAGCATGTGATCAGGATTTTGTTAGTAGCTTAAACTTGATGTATGTTAAGGTAGAGATATGCTTGACATCGCATGTAATCGGATAGAGAACTTATTCTTCAACCTTCTTCAATTGTAATTCACATAGAGATATAGTGGGTTAGTTGATTAAGGTGTTTAACTGATTTCTATCTTAATTGTGGATTGACGTTAATACGGTATTAGTGCATCGAGAGGTGGTTAATACTACTTTAGTGTTCTTGATTAACAATTCGGGATAGAGAATAATTGATGAAAAGTGTGTTAACTTAAATGAGGCAATAAGTGAAATTGTGATCTTAAATCTCCATTATCTTAATTTTAGCTAGTGGAAGTTAATAGTAGTTTAATTTATTTAATTTGCATTTCATTCGTTTAAATAAGATTGAGTTGGTTACGAGTTAGTACTTGGTGATTTTTATTAAATAATTCTCTGTGGGAACGATATTCAACTTATCACTTTATTACTTGTTGACCACGTATACTTGCGTGTTGTGCGTAACTAGATTTTACACAACAGTACGGGAAGTGGCGCTCCAATAGAATGGTATTACGTGTTACTCACTTCCAGAGTATGGAAACTGGCCGGCTCAACTTCTGAATTGAAGCTGATAATTGGTAGAGTTCCTGATCTAGGACATTCCGGCTCACCATTAACAGTAACTATACTGTTGTTGATGATGTATTTGAGTTGTTGATGTAAGGTGGAGGGAACAGCTCCAGCCATGTGTATCCATGGTCTCCCCAATAGCATGTTGTATCCTGAATCTATCTTGAGGACGTGGGAGGATACGTTGAATGTATTAGGGCCAATCTCAATTGGCAATTCAATCTTTCCAACGGAATTTTGCTGAGATCCATCAAAAGCTCGGATGATCATATGGCTACTTTGGATTCGATTGAGATTGATATTCATCTTCACCAAGATGGCATAAGGACAGATATTCAGAGATGAACCTCCATCTATCAATACTCCAGCTAGCATGTACCCGAAAGACAACACTGTGATGTGCAGTGGTTTGCAATAATCGGTCCCTTCAGGAGGTATGTCGTCATCAGTGAAGGATATCACATTGCTATTGAAAATGTGATCAACCAAATGTTGAAATTTTTCTACATTCACTGATTTTGGCAGGTAGGCTTTTTCCAAAACCTTTAGCAAGATCTTCCGATGCTCCTCGGAAGAGAAAACCAGGTCCAGAATTAAAATCTGGTGTGGAGCTTCTCGCAAGCTTAAAACCACTTTGACTTCATTATGGCCCATAGTACAGAGGAATTTTTCAATCTTCTCCATGGGTAACTTCCCCTTTACTTCGCAAGTAGGCATGATAACCCGTTGAGGAAAGTACAATGGAGTTTCTTTCGACATTGTAGAAGTAGTATGAGACGTGGATCCTTCAGCTTCTCCATAATTCCATGGAACTTTGTGTAAGCTGACAACAGGATGTTGTAGTCTACAAGGTCAAAGAATTGGCTCTGGTGCGACCACTTTCAAAGGATTGTCAGCTCCTTTGAGATGAATTGGTTGTATGGGAAATACTTTGACAGTCTCATCATCCACTTCAGATATAACTGCTATTGATCCCTTCCATTGGGTAGGGTATGCACTCTCACTCTTAAGTTGCACAGTGTAATCATCCGCTATTTGCAGGACACCGCTATCAATAAGATTCTGAATGAGATGGCAGAGTGTCTAGTATTCTACTGTACTGTGATCGCGAGAATGCGAATGATATTGACACATTTCATCAGGATTGAACCAACCTGAGTTGGGATTGATTGGAGGTAGAAGGAATGTGATTCTTCCTTCGTTGATCAACATTTGAAGTATCTCCTCCATAGATTGGCCCAAATAGGTGAATTCCCTTTTATTGGCGAAATCCTGATGGGCTTTAGCACTTCCTCGCTTTGCAACCTTATCCTCCATAGCTTCGCTTTCTGAAGGTGTTGATGGAGCATTTATAACAAATGGAAGGAGATAGGCGTGCTCCTGCCTGATTAATTGGAGTGTGACTTGATGATGGTGGGTCACCAGTTCTGCCAATTGCTCAATTTGTTTGCAAAGAGCTTTCATTTTTTGTTCCATGGTAAACTAGAACTCTGCATAATCCCATTTTTCAACACCGTCTTTGATGGGTTGGGATGACTCACCAGTAGAATTGGAACCATGTCCAGTGCTCCAACTGATCATGTTGACCTCTTCTTATTTGTGTTGAGGGAGAGGGTTTTCTTGAATGTGAGGTTGATCGGGTTTAGTGACGATGATCTCACCATTGTCTATTAGATCTTGAATCTTATGCTTCAAGGCCCAATAATCTTGAGTATCATGTCCAGGTACCCCGGCATGGTAAGCACACTTCCGAGTAGCATTAAAACCCTTCCCATTAGGGTTGGATGATTGAAGAAGATGTGTAATTTTCCTTTGAGCAGTCAGAAGAGCAAGAATATTCTCGAGCGAGTCCCCAAAGGGTGTGAACGTTCGAGGCCGCTTCACTTCTCCACTTTTAGGCAATGGAGGGTTTGAAGATTGTGCTAGAAAAGGGGAGTAGTTTCTCCTTTGCATAGGCATGCTTGGATTACCTTTTTGTCCTTGTAGTATCAAGGAAACATCCTCCTCTTTCTTTTTATGGACCCTCCGGGGGTTGTTTCCATAAGATCCGGACTGGATGTACTTAGCAACAGCTTTTAGAGCGGCTAGTTCTTGAATCTTATCAGACTTCAATCCTATTTCAGTCATCTCGCCGTGTTTGATCATTTCAGAAAATGGCTTGCCAATACCAGCTAGAACTCTTTCATAGAAGGTCATGACCATTTCTGATTCTGTCATGGAAGGAATAACTTGAGCAGCAAGGCGCCTCCACCTTTGAGCATACTCCCTGAATGACTCATTAGACTTTTTCTTGACTTTGGTAATTTGGTACCGGTGAGGAGCCTTCTGAGATTGAAAACTTTATTGAGTGAGGAATGCGTGGGCCAACTCTTCCCAACTATGGATCTTAGAGTTGTCTAATCTGGTATACCATGAACGGGTTTCTCTAGTCAGACTTTTCTGAAACAGCTGCATTCTTAGCTTTTCATTCTCAGCAAAAGA
The DNA here is from genome assembly GCA_020205505.1 of Panax japonicus. Lineage (NCBI taxonomy): Eukaryota > Viridiplantae > Streptophyta > Magnoliopsida > Apiales > Araliaceae > Panax > Panax japonicus. The sequence goes on along the minus strand of CM035114.1, from coordinate 53,513,716 downwards.
TCAGAGTTCTCCAATGAACACTTTTAAATGTGTATAAGGATCCCCTAATCTGTCATACTTTTCAAAATTTGGGGCTTTAAATTTCTCCAGATAATGAACACCAGGGAATATGCAAAGGTCTGTATATGAAACACTGCCATTAGTTCCAATCCCTTTGAGAACACGAATGGTTTCCTCTATTTGAAGGACTTTCTTCCTGATGTCATCGTTGTCTGGATCTCCTTGGAGATGGGTGCCTTCAGTGTCTTTGTTGGTTGTATCCAACAGATGTTCTAGAATTGATTTCTCCAGACCTTGAACTTCTTGTGTAAAGGGTTCTGTATGTGTAGTATCTTCATACCCTGAGTAGACTGGTGTAATTCTTTCAGTAGAACAGCCAAGTCTGTGATTTGTATACTCAATCCGTCAAATTCTTCTTGGGAAACAAGATTAGACTGTTCGGAAGAAGACATGATTGGTTGTAGGCTTGTGGCCTTTTTAGATTTTGAGCGGGTAACAGGCCCAATTGCTTCCCTACAAAAGACTTACGTAATTTAGTCTTAGGGTAATGTAAATGTTATCATAACATGTCTGTTTTAGGAATTTGTCCTGCAAAATCGGTTTGTTAATTGATAACATGTCATGCACAGATATTCTTCATATTTTCGATTACATATGGATGAACATGGAATAAAATTACAAGTAAATGCTTTTACAAGTAATTGAAAATGGAAAGTATGAAGAGACTTTCCTCTGCGTTTAGTTTATTAGAGGTTGACCTATCTTAGGGTTACTCTCGCGGCTTTTCGGCATGAAGGTTCTCAGATCATCGCAATCTACTCGACGGGAAGTTAATCCAGTCTTTCAACTGGTACGAATCTGAGTGGTGCCTTTCCTAAGCCCCGGGGAATTATTCTTCCCACGGGTCCAGTAATCAAACACCGACAGGATAGCCTCCTGGTGGATGGACCACACAACATACATTCACATACAATGTGTCTCACCGTTTATACAAAATGATGACATGCGCGAAGCACTAATATCACAGATAGATATTTAGCAGTGCAATAATTAAGATGCATTCGTACACATTCATCAGAAATAGTAAATGCAAAAATCACACACAAGCATATAACAATTTTGAAAAGCTTGTAATAGCGGCTTAAGCCCTCTTACTGGAGTCCCCAGCAGAGTCGCCACCTGTCGACGTTAGGATTTTTGGTGTCCCTTTTCGTTACTTGTTCTTTGGTGTTCTCATGTTAATGTGAGATTTGTTTAAAAAAACAAGTGAAAAAGGACTGACATGTATAATGCCGATGATTGACTTTAAGAGTAGCCAGTTGGTTTATATTAATTGGTTGTACCAATGCAACCGAAAAGGTTAGCACATTGACCCATTGATTTGACACTACTAAACGGGTCTGTGAAACCGAGATTCTTTAAGGGTTCGGGGGCTTGATTATGCGAAGGGAAGGTGTTAGGCACCCCCCGACATCCATGTTACCACGGTGACCACCACTCTTTAAAGAAATTGTTATATAAATGTGTGTGTGTGTGGATCAATGTGCAATTTATTTGAAAGTAGTGCGAGGCCTCGTTCGCACCTATATACACAAGGTTTGAATTTTATAGAAAAATTTAGTTTTAACCAAGATATAGCAATGAAGTTTTATAAAAGAGGTTTTTCAAACCCTATGCTCAATAAGAATTGAGACCTTTTTATACTGCAATTTGTATGGAAAACAGTAAGTAGTTATATAAATAAAAGCTATAAATATATATATATATATATATATATACAGACAGGATCAACCACCACGAAGCAACTCCATGGGGGATCGGAAATGTAAATATATAAAAGCGGTAAATATATATATATATATATATATATATATATATATATATGAACATGATCAACCGCCACGAAGTAAACTCCAGGCGGGACGAAATGTAAATAAAGCTGTAAAAGCGATCAACTGCCACGAAGTAAACTCCAGGCAGGACAGAATGTAAATAAAACTGTAAAATGCCACGAAGTAGACTCCAAGCCTGACAAAAATATATATATATATATATGTACAAATATATATATAAAATCAGTAAACGCACCGGATGTAAATCAGGCTCATCGGATATGTTCGACTAACAATTATATTATAGTATATATATATAATATAATATATATATATAATATATTATATATATTATATATATATATATATATATATATATAATAAAAATCAATTAAACGCCTCGTGATGTAAACAGGCTTATCAGACAGGTCGGACAAAGTTTATCTATATATATATAATTATATACTACTATAATATATATATATAAATGTATATATTATAATATATATATATATATATAGGGAGCCCTTCATAGCATCCGTTGCTATGAGTACTGTGCAACACCCTCTTTTTGGACCGTTGATAAATTGAATTGATGGTTGCGATTAACTTTTCTATTTGATAAGCCGGTACAGGTTGTTGTGCCTAATTATCTACCTGTACCGGCTTCTATTTTAATAAGTAAGGCCCACGTAAAATTAACTTGTCAGTATAGTTATAAAAAATAAATATTTATTATTAAAATAATCCGGTCGGAAGAGCTTGTACCGGCTTACACATATTTTTTTTAATTTTTTTATTTCTCCATTATATGTCATGACTCAGCACATTAAAATGGAATAAAAAAATAAAATAAATTCCGGCCGGAAGAGCTTGTACCGGCTTACACATATTTTTTTTAATTTTTTTTATTTCTCCATTATATGTCATGACTCAGCACATTAAAATGGAATAAAAAAATAAAATAAATTCTGGCAGGTACATGCTGATACGGCCAGCATTAAAATAATAAAAAAAATTACGGCCGATACAGGCTGATACGGCTGGCATTAAAATAATGTTAAAATGTCGGTCGGTACAGGCTGATACGACTTGCAATAAAAAATTGAAAAAAATAGGCGGCCGGTACAGCTTGTCACGGCTGACAATAAAAAATTGAAAAAAATAATTTTATTCAAGCAATTCGCTGTTAAACAGATTCGAACTCGCAACCTCAAACTCCATACACTCGTCATATGACCACCCGAGCACCACGGGCCTAGCTGTTAATTTCAACCAAGGAATAATTTTTTATTGTCAGCCGGTACAGCTTGTCACGGCTGACAATAAAAAATTAAAAAAAATAATTTTATTCAAGCAATTCGCTGCTAAACAGATTCGAACTCGCAACCTCAAACTCCATACACTCGTCATATGACCACCCGAGCACCACGGGCCTAGCTGTTAATTTCAACCAAGGATATATCTTTATATTAAAACTTCACCATCCCCCAAAATCTATATTCTTGCATTATTATTATATTATGATTTATTATTATTAATAAGTCTATATAATACATATGGGGGTTTTCTATTTAGAAATAAGTTAATATTTATATTTATTATTATCCCCTTTAATATTTTTTCTTATATAAAATATAAATAATGATCATTATAAATCTTGCATTATTAGTATTAATAATTTTATTATTAAGCAATGATTATTAGTAATGATTTTATATATTAAGCAATGATTTTATTATTAAGAAATAATTTTATTATTAATAAAACTAGTTCAATTAGTCTAATAAGTAATGATGATAATTTTTCAAGTCATTTCAGGAAATTAATTTACTTATTGAATTTATAAAAGTAGTTAAGTATTATTATAATAATAATAATGTGATTATCAATTTTAGAAGTACATATTATATCAATACTAGTACTGCATAAAATTAAGAGGAATAGTACATATTACATGTTCATTTTCATAAAATAAAATAAAACATAGAATGATTAATACAACCAACGCCTATTTTTTTGGCTCAGGAATCCCTGGCACTCGATAGTGATTTCGCTTATCGTGATCGGTTTCAATACCACAAATTGCACATTTTCGATGAGTCTTAGAAGGAATGATTTTCTCGAGTGCACTCTTGAATCTAGATTGTTTTTTGCGCCCCTTTGTTTGAGAAATATTAGGCGGCAAAAACTCTTCTTCTTCTTCCACCTCTGCATCTTCATCGTCATTATCGTATCCCATATCATGATTTGGATCTCCAACTGTGCAATCAATGTCGTCATCTGTCAGTTCAGTAATATTCTCATCCGGATCATATTGGTCAACCAACTCTTTTCCTCGTGCATTCAGTTTAAGAATAGTTTTGTAACCTCGGACTGAGCAAGCCGCTTTGCTCGCTAACTCCTGGTAATCACCCATCAAATGATTATAGCGCTTTGCTTGATTTTTTTCGAAGTCAGCAGATGTGGAGTTAAAGAATAAGTCTTCACCATTACTTTTATTCGCGTCTCTTGTCCACCGATGAAGAATCATGTCGGTCGGTATTTGTGAAAAACTCTTTGCTGTGAAATATCTCAAGATGTGCCTGCATAATTCACCAGAGTGAGAAAACATTTGGCAGTTACATATTACCGATCCCAGTTGTCGATTGTTGACAACTTCTTTATATCTTCCGCCACTATCAGTTGCATCTGAATTATACACTTCATAAACCTTAGTATCAGTGACACACAACTCGCTAAGTTTATGAACATTTTATTTCATGAAATCGACAAATTGACGTTGGAAACGTCTAAACATCTCTTTTGTGTACACTTGTGCAGCATGAACTTCTAAAGATGAACCGAGTACCATAATCCTTTTACGATATTTTGTTATGTAGTCGACCTTCCTCTCCCTGATAAACTGTCTTTCTACAGCCTTTTGACTCTGCAGTACAAAACATAGCATACCTGTTGATGCATTAACATACTCATCAAAAAAGGCATTCATGCTCTCGCTTCTTCCAGTGGTAGTCATTCCCGCGGCAAAATATCTCTTTGTATATGCTGGAATCCATTTCTGTCGTACATCATACAAACTTCTAAGCCATTCATTAGTATACAATTCATAGGAACTTATCAGAATATGCCAACGCTCTTCAAATTCCTCGATGGACAATGAGTTATACACACAGTTGTTAAAATCATTTTTGAACGATAGGTGCTCAGAATAAACATGATGCAATTTTTCAGGAAATTTATTGCTAATATGCCAAGAACACAATAAATGATAACTAGTTGGAAGTACCGTAGCAATAGCATTATTCATGGCTCTGTCTTGATCAATGATGATGGTTGTAGGTGCCTTGTAGTCCATGGCTTCAAGCCATGTCTGTAATACCCAAACGAAAGTGTCCTCTGTCTCGTCTCGTAACAGTGCAAATCCAAACAATATAGACTTATAATGGTGGTTGACCCCGACAAATGGAACAAACGGCATGCCATACTTATTTATCTGGTATGTACTATCAAATGTCACAACGTCTCCGAACCGTTGATACATAAACCTTGATCGGGCGTCAACCCACAAAATACAAGCCATGCAGTTGTTTTCACCGGGTTTCACTCTGAAAAAAAATTTGCTGGCACTTCGGATGCAAGTTTGTTCAAATGATTGACAACAGCTTGTGCATCATTTTATCTGCAGAATCACGCCATAAATCTCATACCACATTCTCAACATTAGCAGTAGAGAAAGGAACATTTTGCAACCCACCTCCCATTTTGCTCAAAACATTCATCATCTTACTAGGACCAATACCGGACTTATTTAAAGTGTCAATTAAATTTCTTGCAACAAGAGTAATATTTCTGTGAGTCTCGATCAAATCTACTTTGGTGGGGGTCACTAAGTGATGATTGTGCTCTAATTCAACAATAGATATACGCCAATTGTCTTCTTTCTTATTGTGGACAACATATATTATAGCTTTGCACATTATTCGTCCTATAGAGTCTCTCTGTCTAGTTATTTTATTACTACTATCTTCATCATCAGGTAAACTCTTGCCAACAATTGGTGTACCGACTTTCTTACATACATACTGCCTAGATCCGATATCATTTGTATTAGCATGTTTATGACTAGTTGCAATTCTAATCTCAAATCCATTTTTGTGAGCATATGATCTATAAAAATATTCAGCCTCTTCCAACGTACAAAATAATTGACCAACGTACGGAACAATATCAGATTTATTACTTTCAACTTCACTAACAAATTCAGATGTATTATATGACATTTTGAAAAACTTACTTGTGAATAATAGTGATGAATTTTGCTCGATCTGAACTTCAACTTGATTTTCTAAAGTGAAAGTGGGCAACCAGATGAAACAAATTATGAGTAGAGGAGAAAAGAGAAAATAATATCAGAGAACAAATTATATGGAAGGATAAGAAGATGGGTGCTCAGAATAAACATGAGAAAATAGCAGCTTCCTAGACAATATTTAAAGGTAAAAAGACCAGCCGGTACAACTTGTCGCGGTTAAGCCGGTACAGCTTTATACTCAATTCGTAATAATAATAGAATAATAATAATAATAATCAAATAAGTATAATAAAATATTGAGAAATTTAATTTAGGGGAAGATGGAATGGTTTACGATATATACAAATCTAAGGTCTGATATGACAGCTAGGCCCGTGGTGCTCGGGTGGTCATATGACGAATGTTTGGAGCTTGAGGTCGCGGGTTTGAGTCTGCGAAAATATATATTTATTCCCAGCCGATACAGCCTCTACCGATCGAACGATTTTTATTAATAATATATATATTTTTTATTTTTCCAGCCGTTATAGCCTCTACCGGCCGAAACAATTTATTAATAATATATATTCCCAGCCGATTAAGCCTGTACCAGCCGAAACAATTTAATACATATTCCCAGATTTTTTTGTCCACTTTTTCTGCAACATCACCTCGGGAAAGAACAATTTATTAATAATATATATTCCCAGCCAGTTAAGCCTGTACCGGCCGAAATAATTTATTACTAATACATATTCCCAGATGTTTTTGACCACTTTTTCTGCAACATCACCTCGGGAAAGAACACCTGCAAGCTCGATAAACTAAAAAGCTGAATTAAACAACAGTATCAGTGTTTGAATTTGGTCCTAAATGTATTTCATGTACCGGCTTGCATGAGCTTATTTAACCATCTATAGTGATCTATTGAGAACACACGTTGTTCAACTTAAAAGTTCAGTATATAACTAGATAAAATTACAGTAATAGAGAGTGGAGAGAGGGAGTATTTGTGAAGAGAAGAGCAAAAATCTTCAACAAGTAAGTTTTTATTTATTGTTATTTGTTCAGTTTTTAATAGTTTCTGTTGTTGTTATTATTTTCGTATAATAGTAAAATAATATTATTACATTATATAAATGAAAAAAACTTATTACAGTGTACTTAATCAAGCCATTTTTTTTATCACTGCATGTTATTACCGATTTTTTTTTATTCCAGCTGTCAGCCAGGACAGGCTGTACCGGTCGGGTCTTGCCAAGCCGGCTAAAGCTGTACCGGCTAGATGCTTTTTTATTTTTATTTTTATTTTAATTTGCTGAGTCATCATTATACAATGGAGAAAAGAAGATTAAAAAAAATTTAAAAAGCTAAGCCGGTTTAAGCTGTACCGGCCGGAAAAAAAAAGAAAACTTTTGCTGCATAGCATGCATTGATAAGTATTTATTTAATTATTATTTTTCATTTACTGTTTTTATTTTATTCCAGTGTACTCAATTGTTCACTTATTGTTTTAATTTATTTTTCTTCTTATTGTTTTTGTTTTTAATAGTTTCTGTTTTTACTAGTTTTTAATGCATGTTAATATTATTACATTATATACATGCATGTTATTATTACATGCATGTTATTCAGTTTTTAATGCATGTTAGTGTGTATTGTTATTACTGTCATTTTACAGCATGTTACTTTCAACTTCATTTTGTCATGCATCTTAATACTAATATGGAATTGATGTATTTTTTAGGTAAAAGATGGATAGTTGGGAATATGGGCCAATTGATCCAAGTGTTCTGCATGATCAACAAGGTCATGTATCAGATGACATATATCATGGGAGAGATAGGGAAAAACTAAGCTCCAGTCAATATACTAATCAGAAATATAATCAGTGGGCTTTGACAAAAGAACAAAAAATCCTTTTAGATAAATGTGGATTTGGAGTATTTAGTTATCAAGGTGTTGTACACCAAACTGATCTTGGTCTGATATCTGCCTTAGTCGAGAGATGGCGCTCGGAGACCAATACTTTTCATTTAAATTGTGGAGAAATAACAATCACGTTAGAGGATGTTCACTTTATTTTTGGGTTACCGGTGGTGGGAAAGCCCTTAACGGGTCCCCTTGCTGTCACCAATTTGAATTATTTTAGGGATTGTTTTGGAGATAAATTAGCTGGTGAATATTTTAGTTCAAAAAAATGCAGTGCAATTTCATTAGTGTGGTTGCACGAACATTTTAATAAATGTCTCGAGAATGCAAGTAAAGATGTTGTAGGGCGACACACAAAGGCACACATGTTGTGGTTGTGTGGGGAAATATTATTCCCTAATAGGAATAGAAATAGTGTGCACCCACGATATATGTCTTTTATTGCCAACGCTGAAGATTGTGTAACTTACTCTTGGGGCGCGGCAGTGTTAGCATATTTGTACAGATCTTTATATACTGCTACTAGGAAAGGAGTTAAATACATTAATGGTTGTGTTACATTGTTACAAATTTGGGCTTATAAGCGTGTAAGTATTGGAAAGCCAAACCCTTGGCCACAATCATCCTTATGGTTACCTAGGGCTTTAGCATGGTCCTATTTTGGAGCCCATAGTTACCCTGGTAGACGTGAGAATCCCCATCACCATTTGTCATTTTACCGAGGGGAGTTAGATATTAAGTCTATGTGGGATGTGGTTTGGCGGCCTTACATAATGTGGGATGATGATATCAGTGGATTTAATTTTGAAGGCAGGTTGTTGGGATCTGGTGGGGTCCCCTTGATCCACTTTGATATTGTGGAATTTCAGATACCGGATCGTGTGATGAGACAGTTCGGGTTCATGCAAGGTGTAAGACCCCAAATTTTATGAAATAAAAGTATTCAATTTTTCTTATAATTACTATTCAGTAAATGGTTAAATTGATAAAAGTTAAAGTTAAGGGTGATATATGAAAATTGTTTTCAAAATACACAAGTGGTTATAAAATACTCATTGTTGTCGGGGAATATTCGTTTGGTCGTGGAATATTCTTTTTTTCGGGAATATCCGTACGACGGCGCAACCATTTGTGGGCCCCATAACAGAATAACTGTCGGATGAAGGAAAACGACAAAGATTGAGTTTTATAAATAACGGCGTAAATTATTACCGTTAACACTGTTGGGTTACCTGGTGGTTAAAATACAGTAATACGCGTGGTTGCACAGTAGCACACGGTATTGCACAGTATTGTTGAATAATTGATTCATACGTAAGAAGGCACTACTCAATAATTGTTACAGTAATTACTGTTCAATATTTTATTTTATTGATTCAATAATTGCTGCGTTGATATTTTATATTATTGTTATTTCAATAATTATCACTGTACAATATTTCTCATTATCAGATCAATAATTCATATTATTTGAATAATATTATTAGATAGCATTATTGGCAATGTCTAGAAAGTTCTGTCAAGGAGAGGTTTGGTCACCTAATTGCGCGCCAGTAAGGAAAAATTCTTATTGGAAAGCCCCCTCTATCCTGGGAACGGCCTGGTTGTCAGTACTGTGATTCTGTAATATTATTATTGATTATTATGATAAAGAAAATATTAATTTTATGTGGATATAGATGGAGGAAAATTTTAATGTGATAATTGTTGAAAATTAATATTTTATCTTTTTCTGATAAAATAATTTATTTAAATATATTATTTTAATAATATATTAACGGTGATATTTTTACAATGAATGTGGGAATATAGGAGTATATGAGGAGGAAGAATATTTTTGTGACATTAAATGATTAACACATGTTTTGGGTGTCGGTACACCACAATTCTTGACCAAAAATTGATTATAGACTGTAAAATTATCCGTTTGTGGATTTCGGTCAATTTCTGTTTGGAATTTAGAAAAACTTTCTTCTGCAAAGTTGTAGAGAATTGAATTTCCTATAACAAGACGCGAGATTCGAATTTTCTGACAAAAGGGCTATTTATTGTGAATTATTGAAGTTCCGGAGTTCCGAAATAATTGATTTTTGAAGTTTTAATTATTATTTTTTTAACAAAAACGTGTTCTTATTTTTTTCTAGAAGATGGGCATGTTGTAAATGCTAAAATCTGATTCCTTGATGGTGGGCTTGAAAATTTTAAAAATAATATTATTTTATTAAATTTTCTACTTTGGTGTTCTTAAAGCTCTATTGCAAGACTTATAATTTTTAATCCGACTGTTGGATCGTTGTAATTTTTGGATATGTTATACATATATAAGTTGAGTATATGTCCACAAATTTTGAATTGTTAAAAATGAGCGTATAATTTATTATGAATTTTAAGAGGTGACTGATTCGGAAATTAGGTTATAAATGATTTTGGTGGAAAATTCTAGAATTGGTGGGCCCCACTTTTGGTTGGTGAGAAATATGCTCAATTGAATTTTCAAATGTGGTGGGTTGGAATAGTAGAAGGTAAAGCCATCAGGTTGCAGGTTAAGTCTGCTTCGGCGTGCTAACATTTTCCTATAAATAGAGGGCTAAGTTAGAATTGAAAATCACACCAGAAACATAAGCTTTCTCTCTACTTCTCTCTCTATATATCAAGTGTGTTCTTGTGAGTATACTTTGAGTGTTGCTATACGGTGAAAGGTTTCTTCGGCTTTTCATTCGATATTTCGGTCAGAAGTACTGCTCTTTTGAGGTAAGGGATAGTAAGGGGTATTATTTTCTTCTTAAATGATATTTTTTCTTCAATATCATTATGCCGAAATATTGGTAAACTTTTTAATCAAATTTAGAACTTTTTCATGTCGGGGTTACTATTCACAAGTTACTATTCATGAGTTACTATTCACGAGTTACTATTCACGAGTACTATTCACGAAGCGTGATGATGTTTTTGTGAAATTTCTATCTTTTGGTGTCGGAGTTATTATTCACGTATACGGAACTATTCACGTATACGGCACTATTCACGAATACGGCACTATTCATCGAAAAATGAAATTTCTTCTTTTTGTCCAAAATATCCATTTTGGCTACTATCTTTGATTGTATGCATGTTTTGATCGTTATTTTTGAGTTCAGCTTCAAAATCAGTTGTTATGAAGTATTATTGATCTGTTGTTTGATAGCCTTGACCCGTAGTGCAAAGATGAATTATTGATGAATATCTTTGGCCTGTAGTGCAAAGATGACTTGTTGATGAATATCTTTGGCCGTTAGTGCAAAGATGACTTGTTGATGAATATCTTTGGCCCGTAGTGCAAAGATGACATGTTGTTGAATATCTTTGTCTAGTAGTGCAAAGATGAACATGTGTTAAGATGAACATGACCAACTGGTGATACAAATGAATATCTTTGGCCGTAGTGCAAAGATGAAATTATTAGTATGATTATGAACAGGAAATGTGATTTGGTGTAACCATGATCTTTGATGTTTCAGGTAAAGACATGTGATGTAAATTATCTTCGTCCTAGATGAGAAGAGGAATTTTTAAGCACACTTATGGTTATGAGTTATTCATATGATTGTGAAAAGGAATTGTAGATTGATGTTACAGGGATAAAACATTGTTGGTGGACTTTTAATGTGGAGAAGATAATAGACTTTATAGTCTATTTGACTCTTTTAATGGATTGCTCGTTCCGCTGCAACTATGGTTGAAATTTTTATCATCTACCATATGTTCTAAATCTCTGATTTTTTATTGATGAAGGCTATTGATAATTTAATTATCTTTAGTCATGATATTCTTTACTGAGCTAGTTGTGCTCACCCTTTTGCTTTACATTTCCTTTCAGGTAATAAAAGTGTAGCTGGGTCGAGCGGGGGAATAACAGGGGAATAGAACGGTGGTCTATAGATGTTGAGGGTGAGGTGAATTCAACTTTGGAAGGGTATTTTGTCATACAAAATGTCTAATGACATACAACCTCGAGTCATCATAAGACAGGATGTGCTCATCCACTTGCTGAGTATATTTACTAGCACTACCTATATAATCTTGGTATTTGTTTGAAGTATAATTCTCAATTTGAGACAGTGGAGATAATGATAAGTCAAGAGAAGACTCACCATTGGGAAGAATATGATAGTAATCTTCTCGTATTTCTTTGGGGTCTATTAGGTCAACCAAGGATAATTCTGTGGCCATATGATATCTATCATAACCTAGAAGCATGGCCTCCCATGTACGAAGGTTTCCTTGAGCACTTCTCAAAGATTTTAGTTTCTAAACTAGTTTTTGACTATACCTTTATGTAAGGTGTCACTGTGAGGTGCTATGGTTGAAGCACCATGAAGGTCACATTTGGTATATATTTGTATCCAAACTCACAGTATATGTGTTGTTGTATTTTGCACGATAATTGTTGTAATAAAGTTGTAATTATTTTCTGTACCATGTATTTGGCGACTCGGAATGGGTTGGATTGGATGGACCTATTTTGGGGTCGTTACACAAGGCATACCATCAACATCCAAAAACCACGGTGACCTTAGGAAGGAGAAAAAGTTTAAATTTATTGATGTCGAGGATTGCATGGCCTTGAGAGGGGAATATATTTCGATGTGGGAGGCATACATGGATCATCTCGAAGGACAACAAACTAAAATTTCTGATTATGTCCCAATAGATGATTACATGGTCTTGTATAGGAAAATTACACGTTGGAAAATCCACCGACCTCGACAGGCAAGCGACCACGACAGTTATTATGAGCCTCGGGCCATTTACAACCAACAACACCTTATTCAAATGGTATAAAATTATATTCTTCTTTAATAAATCATATATTGGAGTAAATACCTAATATTACATTTATTCATATTTATTGTTAATAATATTTGTTTGTGTTTATCTTACATGACAGGTTGAGAGTGCAAAGTCGTTACTAGATAAATTTTTAGTACTTACTCAGCTGCCTCCCGAGTTTGATCTGCAAAAAAATAATTGGGATTTCCAATATGCCCTATACGACTTCGAAGCAAGAGGTAAACAAATACCTCGACAGGGGGGTCCCACAAATTTTGGACCACAGTCCCATTACACACAACTCAATGAAGGGCTTGGAAAACAAACTGATTATGTTTTACAAGAGAGCTACATACCCACCCCACAAGTAATCGAGGAGAGCTCCATTCCCACCACCCAAGCCTACGAGGAGTGTTACATTCCAACCAACTCTTCATTTGCGGGACTTTCTGACGCCAAGGGATCTAGTTCACAAAAGGTATATATAGTTATGTTAATAGTGATGGTTTTAATTATTATTGCTATATAATAATAATGTACATTTGGGTCTCAATCAGGTACAAGATGCGGGAGACCACATCTCTTATGGACCAAAAGGGTCCTTATCCAAAAGACTTAAAGATTGGAAGGAGACATTTGTAAATAAACATATGTTTGGAAACGTAGTTGCACCAAAAGGGGATTTATATCCTTTATCACATCCGCGCCAGTTATATGAATTAGAACACAATGCAGTGCAATCCTTAGGGCCTGGGAGTTGGATATTCGAGCATGTCATCGACGCTTATATGTTATTGCTACGAGAAAGAGAGGAATACTATAGGTCGCGGGGAATACAAAGGTGGTCCCAATTTGGTTTCATGAATTCATTCTTCATGCATCTTGGGCACAGCTATGTGCCCTGCACTAACGTGAATACTACATGGAGTTTTTGCGATCCGTATGTTAACCAAGATGTTGGTCCACCTTTACACGAATGCAAATACATATTCATGCCGGTGTGTAGTACCAATCAACGCCATTTTGTCTTGTTCCTATTCGCAGTTGAAGATTGGATGGTTACCATAATTGACTCGCACTACAATGACACTAAGTATATTAAGTTACATGAAATGTACTCAGAATTCATTAAAGTTGCGGTATGTTTAGTTTTAAAATATTTTAATTTTATAATGTCCTTTAATATTAAAAAATTATTAACCAACTACTTTGTACATGCAGGTACATTTGATACCATTTTGTTTGCGAAATGGTAATCCGATGCGTGAGTGGCCCAGCGGTAATCCTACTCTGCAGACCTTAAAGATTCGACCGAAACAACACAACAACTCAGACTGTGGCATTTTTGTATGCAAGTATGTTGACTGTTTCGTTAGGGCCAATGGTAATATTTCTGAAGAGAAGTGGTCCTTGGAAGATGTCACAGTCTTTCGTTACCGCGTCGCATGGGAGCTCTACAAGAAATTCGCAAGATTACTTCCGACCTCTGAGATATAGAACTTATCCAACGTTATCTAATGTACATATTAATTAATAAGAATGTTTATTTGGTTGAACTTTATGGGATTTTCAAATTCATAACTTAGTAATATGAATATTATTGAATCACATAAAACCACTTCATATTATTAATACGAAAAAAATTATCTATTTTGTTGAACTGTATGGATATTTTTATTCGGACTAATATTAATAATCACATTAATTATATATTAATATTAAAAATCATTATTAATATTATTTTTAATAGTAGTAATACATGAATATAATAATAATAGTAATACATTAATATAAAATCATTATTTATATTTTATTAAAGAATGATATTTTTTAATATATTAATAATCCTTTTATTGATATTATTACAAAAATAAGAAAAAATATTAAAGGGGATAATAATAAATATAGATATTAACTTATTTCTAAATAGAAAACCCCTATATGTATTATATAGACTTATTAATAATAATAAATCGTAATATAATAATAATGCAAGAATATAGATTTTGGGGGATGGTGAAGTTTTAATATAAAGATATATCCTTGGTTGAAATTAACAGCTAGGCCCGTGGTGCTCGGGTGGTCATATGACGAGTGTATGGAGTTTGAGGTTGCGAGTTCGAATCTGTTTAGCAGCGAATTGCTTGAATAAAATTATTTTTTTCAATTTTTTATTGTCAGCCGTGACAAGCTGTACCGGTTGACAATAAAAAATTATTCTTTGGTTGAAATTAACAGCTAGGCCCGTGGTGCTTGGGTGGTCATATGACGAGTGTATGGAGTTTGAGGTTGCGAGTTCAAATCTGTTTAGCAGCGAATTGCTTGAATAAAATTATTTTTTTTTCAATTTTTTATTGTCAGCCGTGACAAGCTGTATCGGCCGCCTATTTTTTTAATTTTTTATTGCAAGCCGTATCAGCCTGTACCGGCCGGCATTTTAATATTATTTAATGCCAGCCGTATCAGCCTATACCGGCCGTAATTTTTTTTATTATTTTAATGATGGTCGTATCAGCATGTACCAGCCGGAATTTATTTTATATTTTTATTCCATTTTAATGTGCTGAGTCATGACATATAATGGAGAAATAAAAAAATTAAAAAAAAATATGTGTAAGCCGGTACAAGCTCTTTCGGCCGGAATTTATTTTATTTTTTATTCCATTTTATGTGCTGAGTCATGATATATAATGGAGAAATAAAAAAATTAAGAAAAATATGTGTAAGCCGGTACAAGCTCTTCCAGTCGGATTATTTTAATAATAAATATTTATTTTTTATAACTATACTGACAAGTTAATTTTACGTGGGCCTTACTTATAAATAGAAGCCGGTACAGGTAGATAATTAGGCACAACAACCTGTGCCGGCTTATAAAATAGAAAAGTTAATCGCAACCATCAATTCAATTTATCAACGGTCCAAAAAGGGGGTGTTGCACAGTACTCATAGCAACCGGCTGCTATGAAATATATACATATATTAGTATATATGTTAGTCCATATATATGAAATATATACATATATTAGTATATATATATGGACAGAAATGAAAACCATGGACCGAAGTTCGGGCAAACACACTCACACGACTATCAACGTGTACAACAGTGTGTGATATATGAGAAAGAGGCTTTATAGAATGTAAGAAGGCTTACAATGGGCTGCCAAAGTAGACTTCTTAGACTTTAAATGGATAAACACTCAGCTCTCGCCGGATAAAAAGTATTTATATGCGAGCTAACTAGTGTTTAAAGAAGAGGAAACACTCAAAAGATGTATATGCAGAGTAAAATGAACAGGGCTTCCTCGCCTTTTTCCTTCTCTCTCTCTCTCTTCAAATGGCTGACCCCTCAGCCTATATTTATAGACTGATGGCCACAGGTACACCTGCGACAACCGCAGTTGTACCTGCGGCTGGTCGTGGTGGATCAGAACCTTGCGGGTCCCGTCGTCTCATAGTACGTGCAGTCGTGCACTATAATGTCCGCTCGAACTTGCAGAACTTCAATCCGAGCATCCAAACGAAGTATATCTGTACTTCTTCAGATCGCTTGTCTCGAGAGTTACGTAATTACATGGATTAGAGGTTGTACGAAGTCAGGAAGAGGGGTCTATGCCCATAGTCTTCAAGCTTCAAATTCTATCCAAAGTGCTGCCACACGTAATAGTCACTCGGGATTGTAAATCCTCGGCTCTTGTGGGACATTGTTGTATGTATGTATGTATGAAGTGTTGAGATGACATGCCATTTGTCGAAGGAACAAGATGATGTATGTATGTATTTAGACATTGGTCAGGGTTACAGCTGAGATTGGACCACTTGTTGGTATGTTGTGATATCATCTTGTTGAGACAGTAAGATGACGAGTTGCCTCCTCACCGGGGTTATCGCTGATTTAAGCGAAAAGCAGACGTTGCTCAGGGTTACATCTGAGATTAGACTGCTTGTTTGTATGCCTCACTGTCATCTAGATTGAAGCTGATTGTATGTGTTTGCAACAAGCATTTCCAGGGTTATCGCCGAAACTGCAATGGCATCCCTTGGGGTTATCACCAAGGATGGGGTTGCTACTCCCAATGGTGTCTCTAGGACTGAAACTGAACGTCGCGGTGTTATCTCCGAGACAGGACTATCCTCTCCGGTGTTATTGTTGGTCTTTTGATCTGCATATCTTGGGGTTATCTCCGAGATTGGAAATGACACTCCCGGTGTGTGTTCCGGATTTGAGATGATGTTCCCGGTTTGTGTTTCGGGTTGGAGCTGAACTTCCGGTAGTATCCGACATGGATGTAAGTTGTCTTTCAGGGTTATCTCCAAAAGGCAAATCTACCCTCCTGTAATGTTAGGAATAGGAGTGCAGAAAATTTCGAGTGTCTACAGATGCCCCTCTTTATCATATTCATGCAATGCAGGGCATGGATAGGATAAAGAATCCTAGTCACTTGAAAAGCAAGTAAGATAAACATGATGTTATATCCAGCAACATGATGCAAATGCATGATGCATGATTGCCTTGTAATCCTACTGGGATGACAATCAGTGATGGTTTGGACATGCGATCCAAGTATTCAAGGATGTTGACATTGGGACTTCCACCAAAGTCTTGAATTCTAGACACTGGTTTATACTCTATAGAGGTACCTCTTGTGTGGAAGAGATCTGTAGGAATAAAGCTGTCTGTTTTGAGGATGTGTATAACATGTTCCCTCATACTGTCGGAGTTACTGCCAACAGTTTTGTTGTTATCAGGGCTGCCTGACCTCCGTTGATGTGTGTATCACCGGATGAATCCCTACTGGGTTCTTTGTCAAGGCTGCTTGACCTTCATTGATGTGTGTATCAATGGTTGCATTACGTTGTAAACCCAGCCGGGGAGACGTAGATGTTTAAAGGATGTACGTTGTGACCCTCGCCGAGAAGGCGTAGATGTTTGATAACTTTAGCATTGTAACCCCCGCCGGGGATTGTTTAGGGTTGTAACCCTGCAAACGACAGCATCGTACCTTTGTGGGGTATTGTCGAGCATGGTTTATGAAAGCTGAGCTCATTGATATAGTATACCCTGCATCCAGGCGAATACCATTGAGACGACGGGAGTTTAACTCTGACCGACGAGAAACCAAGATTTCAGGCTGTTTCGCTCCATCGCGTAGCATTTTTATTCCTGATTTGGCCTTTTCAGCTTGTGAGACCTCCTTTGCAACTCTAACTGGAGTGAGCCGGAGGTGTGGGACCCGTGTAGGGGTGCCTTAGGTGTATCTTCAGGAGTCATAGGTTAACCTGCGGCCAACCGTGCCTATGTATAGGTGCCTGGTCGCTTTCATAAGTCATTTTCATGTTGCGCAGCGAAGGAAATCCAAGAGCTCTTCTTCAGATCTATTGAGTTCGGGAAACTTTCTGCATATTCTGGCACCGTACAAGCATTCTTCACTGTCCTGGTAACACATGCATGTATTTTTTTCCAATTTTTGTCTGTTGGAAAATGACTTATCGCATGAAATGCATTTAGACACATAGTAGTGAATATGCATGTTGATATGACTTGATAAAAAATATTCAACATAATAAATGTTAGTATTAAACCATGCTGAACACAATGATGTGAAAAAATTTAACTTTTAAAGCAGTCAAATTGGAACCTTTTACTGTCATTTCTTATCTTATCTGAGGACAAATGATTAAAGGTAGTATAGTAAAATAATCCTAGTAATTAGATTACACTTACGGATTTTTACTGTGATGTGATGAATGCATACATGATGTATATGACTGTGTACATGTGTGCTACTGAATGGCCACCTAGTCATGCCTATGTGCATGTGGATAGTCCCATTTACAAAGGGGCTATAGCAAAATTTTCCCAAAATGTAGGCATTGAGTAGTTATGCATTTTTAACTCTACTGTAGATGTATGTTAAAATAATGCATATATGCATGTAATCATAGAATGCATTTTGAAAAAGACTCCAGGTACGAAATTACCACACCCTTTCTGAGGTGATTTGGAGACTTGTTATCCAAATATTATGGATCCAGATCAGTCGAGCAGTTCCCGCAGGACCACTTCTGGTGTACGGAGGAGGGCTTTTGAAGAGCCTCAGCGTCGTTCTGTGAGACAGCCTCGTCGTTTGGCGGAGGCGATGGTACGTTCTATTCGAGTTGAAGTGTCGAATGTCGACAATGAGGAGGAGGATGTACCGTTCGAGGTTCCTGCTCCTGTTGTACGTGTTCCCCGTAGGGAATTGCCAGGTATTCAAGTGGCGAACCCAGATCTTCTGGGTGAATTGAGTAGGCATCCCTCAGTATACCTGCACGCAAATGAGGTATGAAGTTAGATCTTTAATCTTCCTTATTTCCTATTGATGAGGAGTTAAGGAGTCTAATGTTGATCTGCATTTGATTTAGGTTCCCAGCTTCACACAGCCTCGAGGGAACTAGTTTAACATCCACTCTATGTATCAGGCCTTGCATGATGACTATAGAACGATCGTCCATTGTTGGGGATTCGGGAGGTTCTTCTCCATTCTACCCCGTCGCTGTCCCTGGGGTTACCTCAGGGCATTGTCTGAGCGGTGGTTCCACCAGACTCAGTCACTCCATTTGCTCTACTGCGAGGTGATGATGACGCCGATGGATTGGCGGTTTATCACAGCTATGGAGTTTGGAGGGGAGCCAGTGCCTTGCACGGCGGATATCACCCCTACTACCGTCAGATCCTTGTTAGGAGTTCCGGCTGAAGAGCTCAATGGCAGGATTATTCGTACAGGTCATTTGAGCTAAGATGCTATGAGCGGGCTGTTGAGTGAGCCTATACCCAATGATGTGTGAGTCAGGGATCGCATTCTTCGGCGATTTTTCATGATGATCATTAGAGGCTGCTTCACAGCAGATAATTCCTCTATGGTGTCCTTCGCTTTGATTAGCGCCACTCGACATGTGGACCGTATAAGAGAGTATGATTGGGGTTCCTACACCTTTGCTTACTTCCTCAGGGGAATGCG
Organism: Panax japonicus; assembly: GCA_020205505.1. NCBI lineage: Eukaryota > Viridiplantae > Streptophyta > Magnoliopsida > Apiales > Araliaceae > Panax > Panax japonicus. Next base: position 53,493,845 of record CM035114.1, on the reverse strand, counting down.
CACGCGATCGCAGGGCTTGACCGAGGCATGGTTAGGATTCTACCCATTTCTGCTGGTGAGTGTTTCTCTTGTCCTTTCCCATGTGTGGGTTAAGAAGTGTTAATTGACAGTAAATGTTTGCCTTTGTGTTGGCAATTTTGGGCCTATGAGAGGCTTCCTTGTTTGCGTCATGTGAGCGTGTTAGGTTTAGATACCTATCCACTGAGGACGGAGATGGCATCATTCCATACTGGCAGAGGTCCTGTTGTTGAGGGTTTCACTCATTGTCGCCTACAGCTGGAGTTGTTGACAGTCGATGTCATCACATGGATTCCCTACTCTGGAGAGCATTTGGGAGTTGTCTTTGAGAATGGGCATCCGACTGGAGTAGAGTACATCTTTTCCACCCGCGGGATTCCTCCCTTCACAGATGGAGGATGAGAGCTCTATTTAGGAGAGCGTGCTATCAAGAGCACTACAAGAGAGATTCGTATGTCGATCTTGCCTCCTGTCAGGCGTTATTGGACTGTTTTGCCGTCCCCCGACATTGACATCCCATTGATGGGGATTGACGACTTTACATTGTCAGAGGGCCCCTATTCTCAGGAGATGTTCCAGCATTGGTGGATCCCTCGTACTATTGGAGCTCAGACCCGCGCCACACAGTTTATGGGGGATATGGTTCCAGGATCTGTGATGATGACAGATTGGCTAGCCTGTGTTAGAGATCCGACTCATGTGACATAAATTGACAGATTGACGCGGAAGTTGGACCGGTCACATCTTTTCATTCGGCATTTGGGCAGAGATCCTGCAAAGGTTGATACTTTTGTTCCTTCCAGCTCTGGCGCTGGTCCCTCGGATGACCCATATGGTTTTGCCAGTGCAGATCCTCCTTTGTATAGGCCTGACATCCCTGTAGATAGAGATCCAGTGACTCAGGAGGAGTTACATTAGGTGGACAGCATTGATGATACTAGAATTTTAGAACACTTATTTAATTATAGATCTATTCAATCAATAAAGGTTTGCGTACTATTTGAAGGTTCAACACAATAATATAGAATTGAACAAGGTTATTTAATTCAAAGATCGAATAATCATAAATGTACAATTGAATAGACATGGTATACATGCAATGTACTATATTCAAAAGAGTTAGAACAATCTCATTTAAATCGTTGAATTTAAATAGTATATGCTTTAAATAACAATATTAAGAATTAAGAAAGTTAAACTCGCTCGGTGTAACGAACTAGATTACAAGAGCTTGTACAATCATACACAAGATAGATTAGGCTTGTTCAACTTTATCATGGAATTTAGGAACTTGTATAATGATAATTTAGGAATAGAAAGCTTGCTTGACATAAAAGATAACATAGCTACGAAACTTGCATTCATAAATAAAAGAATAAAGTTAGAGAACTAGCTCAATAAAAGTTTAGGATAAGGAACTTGCCTTGTATATAAGCTACACAAGTATAATAATGTTCGCCAATTACCCTACACATATCATTGAAATCATAATAACGATTAGTTGTATCAACATTAGCTTTATGGGTTTAACCCACCATTTAAGTCATACCCTTAACTTAACTTCTGACCATGTTGGTTAACCACTCTAGGAAATCTGAAATCTCATTATAAACTAACATAAACTTTATCATTCATCTCTAACTTTTGAAAACATCACCTTTGTTCATTATATAACTTATTCAAGTAATAAATTAAAATCTCCATATTTTGATATTATATTATACTATAATCTATTATGATATCTTATGTTAGGATTCAACATGTTTATCATGCATGCCAGCCATATAAAGTCCTTGTATTACAACCCACAAATAAACAGAATTCATTGTCTAGGCTCAGGTCATGGAGAAGTTGTGCTGCCCCACGCCTTGGCACTGGCGTAGCTGCACTGGTGCAAAAATGCAGAAGACCAACGGCGCACCTACGCCGTTTCTGTTTGTGGTACCGGTGCAGCTCCGTCGTACACAGACAGAAACCGCGCTTAGCAGCTCTGTTACACAATAGTCACCAAAATCAACCCAATTTCTACAAAAAATCATAAAACTTAACATCTAAAACTTTGTAATAACATAGTTAAACATGCTATTTTTGATAATTACATAAACATTACATATACTCAATTTTGAAGAATCATAACCATAATTTTCCCAATTTCTTCATTTTTTACACTTCTAGCGAATTCGATCGCCACGACTTCATTTTTTAACCAATTGACACGATTCAAACTACGTTGTTTTTCTTTCTTAACATACTAACACCAATTTATAGATTATAGCAACTATTGGACATGAAATTTTATACTTTCTTAAGCCATTTTTCATACATAAACACTGTTGTTATAACTTCCTTCTTGCAAAGCCAATTCCCATGAATTTGATCAACAACATATGATTATAGAGGATAACTAACAGGTTTCATAAACTAATTTAACAATTATAATTTCAAATTCACACAATCCCATATTAGAAATTTAGAACATAACTTTAGGTTTTTTATACCTTCAATACTTGATTTCTTTGCAAGATGATCACAAGATTTAGCAATCATTCTCCTTCTTCTTAATGGAATGACAGAGAACGAATTCTCCCTTACTCTCAATCTCAACTTTCTATGTGATTCTCTCTTCCTCACCAAGCTCTCTCTCTAACCCTATGTTATTTAGCCTTAAATAAAAACATGCATAACATATAAACTGACTCCCCTCTCTCTCACGTATACATCAGTTAAAAAAAACCAATAGGCGTCAGTTAAAAATAAGCTAAAGGTCACAAGGCCTTGTTTGGCTAACCACAATTCTCCTCTACTAGCCTATTTTTATATTATTTATATTATATGATTTCATGAGTCACACTTTTAAATTAATTTAAATAATTTACAATAATAATTATAATTCTCATTATAATTCTACTTTATACTTAATAAATCATTACATATATAATTTAATTATTAAATTAGACCAAAACATCATTTTATTTAATTTACTTATTTTCTTAAAAATTAAATGATTCATTTAATTCAATTATTTCATTAAATTAAATCTTCAAATAAAATTACTATTATTCACTTTAATTAACATTAATCAATTTAGTTACTAAACTCTTGCACCACGATTCTATCAATTATTTATTTTCTCAATAAATATATTTAATAAAATATTTATTTAATTTCATAAATACTTAAATTAATTACAAAAATTTCTTGATCATTACAACAATAGTGTTGCATAACGCATCATAGTAAAATTATTATTTTTTTAAAGTTTTAGCCGAACGTCGCCCGTGAATTCTTCCTACTGCGCGTCCGTGATTTTTTAAATTCAAATAGTATCTTGTCATTCTCCTATAAGTAGGATGTTTAGTTTAGAAATAAAAATCACACCAGAATTAGAGAATTATTCTTCTATAATATTGAGTGTATTTCTTTATATTTTAAGTAAGTTTTAAGTGTAGAAAATAGTATAAGTTTTCTTCAAGAAATATCCCCGCCCTATCAATCAAAAATACTCTTCTTTTAAGGTAAGGGATATTATATTTGTTCAATATTCGTGAGAAATAATATTTTATTCCATACTCTGTAGTATGTAAGTAATATTATTTCGTTTCAGATTCCGAATTCTACACTCATTTTGTTAAATATTGCTTCTATACTCCTTGAAATTAGTAGAATATTCTTAAATTTTGCGCTTCATCTAGTATCGTTTCACAAAAATATTTTTCTAAACCTTCTTGATAAATTTTGATCTTTTCATGTCGGAGTACTATTCACAGGGTACTATTCATTCAGGTACTATTCACCCGAGGTACGACATTATAATAATTGATTTCTTTTCTGTTCAAGTTATTTTTACATAAATATTATTCTTGAATTTTACTCCACAAAGCAGTTATCATGTTGACAATTTGGACATTCTTAAACTCTGGATAAATTGAATTATAAATCTTTAATATTTATCCTTGATCTCATTTAAATGAATTCTTATATCATTGTCATCATCCTCATACTTATATTGTGATGAAAGTCATTTTTGGCCCGTAGTGCATAGATGGACTATTAATTGGTATGATTATGACTATGTATTGGTATAATCATGACCTGTAATGTTACAAATGATGTGGTAAAAGTCCTCATTGACCCGTAGTGCATTGATGGACAATTGTTGGCATGATCGTGACCACTGGTGATACTAACGAATATCATTGGCCCGTAGTGCATGGATAATTCGTGGATGTGATAATAATGAATATCCTTGGCCCATAGTATATGGATAATTCATGGATATGATACTATGTTGGCTTGTTTCGGGTTTAACAAAATAGACACTAACACGTGCAAGTATACACGGTCAACAAGTAATATTGAGTAAGTCAAGTATCGTTCCCATGGAGATAGGTAATTAATTCTAATCTATCATACAACGACTTTATAGCTATTTCTGTCTGTTTAAACGATTAATAGAATATTGAATTAAAACTAAAATAATTATCAACATAAAATGACTAATTAAATAACGAAGAGATTCAAAATGGAAAGTTATGGGATCTTAATGTCATTTAATGCTTTATCCAGAATGTACACCTCTTGTTAAGCTTGTTCAATTACGAAGGACTTCTAGTCGAGAGCACAAAAGTGTAACATGACCATTTTTCAATAAACCATGTCCGAATAACACAAAATCCACAAAAGAGATAGAATTCATATGAGCAACAATATTACCTAACCCACTATATATCTTTGTGAATTACAAGCAATATTAATTTAAGTACAAACTCTCTCAACGACTACACATGGCAAACTGATATGTCTATCCGGGTTACGAATCACAAAATCTAACACATGTAATCTCATGAACACATGCTAACATGGTCAAATATGAACTTATATTTCCTTCTTCAATTCCATACAAGTTATTAGGGTAGATGGTGATCACACATCCAAGCAATAAGCACAACCAAGTTAGGCAATCCAACTATAATCATACAAGCATCATAATAAGGAATACAAATCTGAACTACATAATAAACTTCATTAGAATCCCATAATGGTGGTTATTTCATCTCTGAATCAACAACCATTATGGGATTTAAGCCAAGCATGAGAAGGTTCAATGGAAACATAGAAATTAAGGAGAAAGGAAATACCAAATCTGATTACACTCTGCTCCAAAATGTGCTTCCAACTCAGTTCAGATCCAAAATCAAAACCAAAGTAAAACTCAATATTCACAAGCTACTAGATCTAGAGAGAGAAGCCAAATAGTAGAGTATTGCTATGGAATCTCTCTAGCTCTATCAAACCCTAAAATATCAAAATATAACTGAAAGTAATTATCTCTTGTAACAAACAAATACACCCTTTTATGGAAAATACTCTACAACAGTTAATTAGTGAAAAGTCAAATTTCTTTCTAAGTCTGACTGGCGCGGCCACGCATGCACGTAATAGGAATTGGGTGCGGGCGCGCCGTATCTGCATCTGTGATTCTCCAGGAGCGGGAGCGCTGGAGTTGGCATGCTGGTTGGCGCGGCCGCGAAGCTACTTCTTGCTGCCTTCTGCTGCACTTCTGGTTATAGTGTTTTATTGGTACACTGATGTTGCTTCCTTCTTCTTCTTTATTCACTTTCTTTCCTCATCCTTCACTTTCCTTCAACGTTCTTCAATTAACTTCTAGATGCCATCTTCACATGCTTCAGCTCAACTACATTTTTCATTTTAGCACTAGCCCATCATGTCATGACATGCCATCACCATGCCTTTGGAGTCTCCTTGTTGTAACCTACAAAACAAACATAAAAGCAATCAAACAATACTACATATACTTAAGCTTGAGCATAATTCTAGCAAGTTGATAGCCAATAAGTTGGTCTAAAACCTACTTATCAAATACCCCCAAACTTAAACTATTGCTTTCCCTCAAACAATAAACATAAAAATGAACTAAGAAATGCAAACTACATGTTATGCAATTACACTATCATGCAAATGAATCCCAAGTTTTTTAGCCATGTCAAGAATTCCAATAAGATACGCCTTAGAGAAATATCAAGATCCATAAACCAAACATGAAACTAAGCTAAAGGCATAATAACATACAATCAAATAATCCCAACATGTTATAAAGATGTTGTGCGTGTGTGTTGTGTTCACAGATAAGCTTGACAAAGGCGAAGATTCCATATGTTATACTACTAAAGAAAGAAAATTGAGGCTTCAAATAAAAAACTATGCATAAAAATGAAACAACAACTACTCCAACACATCTATACAAGCTAAGGTTCAACAAGGGTTTATTCTGCTTTATTTTTACACACGAGGGCGATTTTCGTACTTTTTTGCGGTGTTTATTGATTTTTATATTTCCCAAGGTTGTGCAATGTCTCATTCCCTTAGGCTATACAATGCTACCCCTTAGCGAGCTTTCAACCAACGACTCCCAAACCATTCAGGCTTTAGGGCGCTAGGTTTAGAGACACTCCCTTGGGCGTACTTACTCAAGTAGCAAAGGCCACGAAATAAGACTAACCACAATGTTTATTTATTTTTATTTTATTATATTTATTTATTATATATAGAGAGCAAGTATACCCATGCGTTCCCAAAGCTTGAGTTTCAGTGTCTTATAGTCATTACTAACTTCCTACACAATTCTATCATTAAAATTAGCATTTTCCTCTTAGAAGATAAACATGCAAATCTTAACCAACAAGCAAATAGGAACACTGATGTGCTATCCGATAACATCTAAACAACAGGCATGGATTATATCATGTATAAAATTATAACTAAGCTAAAGATAACAACCCAGTTCAAAAATCTATTAAACTTCTATGTCATCATTGGCCAAATTAGAATACAACTAACTAAAAACCTGGGATTATGCAATGTTGTGAAACCTAAACAGATAATAAGAAAACATAAAGAAAACTTTTTACTACAAAATTAAATAATAACTACTAACATGCAATTAACTATATGCAACATGAATATATGATGCAATTACACTGCATGCTCTAAACTACTGAGTAAACCCAATACCCCCAAACTTAGCATATTCATTGTCCTCAATGAAAGTAAAGGGTAAGGAAACTCCCCTATATGTCGGCATAGCCACCCTCCTCGGGTGGTAAATCTGGCGATGGGTACAGCACGATAGAGCCAAAGAGAGTCCACTCCACCATTGTTCCCTGCTGCGCAAATGCTTTGGCTAAATCTCTAGACATCTCATTTGCGAACGCAGAAAAATTTTCATGCAACGCGTCCACCTTCCTTTCTAATCGCCTTAACCTATGATCATCAGTCTCTGCAATGACACAAGAGTGGTGGCTGACTCAGTTTGCTGTGGAGACGGCCCTGACGATGGAGCTGGAAAAATAAACTCTTTTCCCCGAGGGTGTGCTGTGCCACTAGCCCAATCATCGAACTTTTTAATAGTGGCATGCGTGATATCTTGGCTCGGCATTTATAGCTGCTCATCATCCTAGTTCACTCCAACTCTTGCGCATAAATAGGCAACAGCTGAGGCATGGAGGATACTGCCCGTGGTGCTCCCTCTCATGTAACGAAGCATGTGACGCCGCCAAAATTGGTATACATTACCCATCTTGAGTCGTCAAATACATGGTACAAAATTCAAATACAACTTAATAATACAGCTGTCGTGTAAAATACGACAAAACATACACTGAGAGTTTTAATAAGAATATTGTCATCTAGATAATATCCACATTCAATGGAGTCCTCATTACATTTATTGTCACAATATTTAACAGAATAGTGAGGACTACTAATGCTATCATCTGGACCGTCACTCCGTTCTCCGACTCGTCCCAGCTATATTCTCATTTCCTGAAGAGAACAGTGAAAGAAACGATGAGCTCAACTAGCCAGTAAGAAATATTATGACTAAGATAATGTAGAATAAATTATCATTAGTCTTTAACAATGTTAAAATGATAAAATACAATAGACATCAAGTTTAACTGCAGCGGAAGAAGCAATCTATTAGAAGAGTCAAGTAGAGAATAAAATCTACTAACTTCTATGATTTAAAAAAACTGTTTTCATCAATTTTTATTGTTGAGACTCAGCTTAATAAATAAACCACATCATCGAATCATCCCTGCACTATGGGCCAAGGATATTCATTAAATCATCAATGATCATGACTATATCGAATAATCCTTGGTCATAATCATACCAAAAAATTGTCCATAAATGCACTACAGGCCACTGAGGATTTTTACCACATCATTCATCACATTACGGTCATGATTATACCGAATAATCCGTGGTCATAATCACATCAAGTCCATCTATGCATGTAAGCCAAAGATGACTTTCATCACAATATAAACATGAGAATAATGATAATGATATAGGCATTAATCAAACAAAAACAAGGATAAATATTAAAGACTTTAAATTTATCCAAATATTATCAATCACTTAATAAATTCATAATATAATATTATTAATATTATAACAATATTTTAATCACTTCTTAAACTTATAAACAATTTATTTCAATTGTTTATACTTTACCAAATAATGCGTTTAATCATTCAAAAATATCATACTCATAAGATTTCATCACCAATGATCAAATCCCTTATCAAAAATGTGCATATACCCTATATTCCCAAGCCATAAAATCCTATTTTCCAATTCTTCAACTTCACTTAACATATTTAACTCATATGTTTGTAACCAAACCATTTTCATAAAAAATTACCAAATCAACTTATTATTTTTCTATCCTTTTCCAAACATATATACATATATTTCATACACAACAAGTATTTTTTTTATAATTTTTCAACTCTCTTAAGTATTTTTTAAAAATCAATTTCTAATTAATTCCTTAAGAAATTATCTACCTCAAGTTTAATTACAGAAATTCCCAAATCTTGGCAGGATCTCACACATGTTAACGTGAGCTTTCAGTTTAAATTTTATGGTCATCGGAGTTATAGAACTCCAATTATAGCATTTTTTGTTGAAAAAACATAAATATTGAAATAGTCATAACTTGCTCATTTTAAGTCAGAATGAGCTCATTTTTGGACAGAAGATACTTTATACCATATATTTCCATTTCCCAAAAGGTTAGAATTTTTCTCTCAAATTAGGTGGCTGAAACAACCCTTATAAAATTGCGGGCAGTAGCTTTTTCTCTTTTTTTCACTTTTCCATGCTTTGTTAAAAATAGTCCATATGAAAATCCACAACAACTTTTCCAGTGATTCCACTTGAATAAGTTAGAAAACTGATAGATCTATCTTTAAAACTTGACCACACTCAAAAATTCGAAATATAATAGGAGATATGGTCAATTGAATTTCATGTTCCATTGTCACCAAAATCTGATTTTCAACCCTTTGTGATTTCTAAGAAACTTTCATGTTTTCACATAATAACAAAAATAACTCATCATAACACTTACTAATACTACATATACCCATGATTTTCATCAAACCAATGCTTTTTTATTATGACGTTCATCATAATCCACGTAAACAAATCATTTCCACAATTTAATAAGAAATGAATATAAAGGATCATTCACCATGCATGTGGTAATCCACATATACAGGTTATTTCAACAAAATAATAAAAAATTGAATAACAGAAGAATTCACCATGAATGCGACTAGACCGCGCAGACAGGTTATTCTCAACAGAATAATAAAGAACGGAACCAGGTCAGGCGTAATCTGCACCGACAGGATATTCCAACAAAATAATAAATAATAGAATAACAACAGAATTCATCATGCATGCGATAAACCGCACATATAGGTTATTCCAATAGAATAATAAATAATAGAACCAGATCATGTGTAAACACACAGACAGGATATTCCGAAAGAATAATAAAGAATGGAATAATAGAAGAATTTCACCATGTATTCGGTACTTTGCATAGACAGGTTATTCCAACATAATAATAAGGAATGTAATAACAGAAGAATTTCACCATGTATGCGGTACTTCGCATAGACAGGTTATTCCAATATAATAATAAGGAATGGAATAACAGAAGTTTTCTTCATGAATACGAAAGAAATAATACCCCTTACGAGTACAATAAATAATATCCCTTACCTTATAAAGAATAGTACTCTGACGGATAGGACGGGGATATACTTGAAGAAAACTTGCACTACGCTCAAAGCTTTCTTAAACACTAAAGAAATATTCTCAAGATTATAGAAGAAGAGTTCTCTCTATAGTTTCTCTCTCTAGAGTTTCAGTGAATTCGTAAGAAATAAGGAATAAATAACGTTTTGGTCACTGTACTGGGGTCCGATTTTCATTGTGGTTATCGAAACTTTTTTTGTTATAATCGAATAACTATACTCTCAAAAACTTACCAAATAGTCATTCCGTTCGATTTCCGTCCAAAAAATGGACGGAAGTGCTGAGCTGGCGAACGGAAGTGCTGAGTTGGCGATTTGACTTCGTTTTTTTGTTGATATGTATATGGTTTTGCCATGTGTATCATTATGTGTCAAGCACATGCTCATAGATATTAAGAATGGAGTCAAATCGCCAACTCAGCACTTCCGTCCGTTTTTTGGATGGAAATCTAACGGAATGAATATTTGGTAAGTTTTTGAGAGTATAGTTATTCAATTGTAACAAAAAAGTTTCGATAACCACAATAAAAATCGGACCCCAGTACAGTGACCAAAACGTTATTTATCCCTAAGAAATAATGAATGAATGAGCTTCTATTTATATGAGAATGAACTGAATAGTAAATAATTCATTAACGGCCCAGATTGGTTTACTTTTAAACGGACGGTCCATATTAATTTACAATGCAGTATTAATAAAATATTCTAATAAAACAAAATCTTATAAATAAAATATAATATATTCTATTTATAATTTAATAAAACGAATAATTTTATAAAAGTATTCTGTTTTATATAAAAAGATTTTACTATATAAATACTATGCAGGCACTATGCAAACACTATGCATAATAAACTATAATATATTCTATTTATAGTCTAATAAAATGAATAACTTTATAAAAGTATTCTGTTTTATATAAAATAATTTTACTATGTAAAACACTATGCATAATAGAATATAATATATTCTATTTATAGTCTAATAAAACAAATAACTTTATAAAATTAAGTATTCTGTTTTATTTAAAAAAAATTTCTATTTTATTACATTAATAATACTAATAAAACAGAGTTTATATATATATATATATATATATATATAAACTTCCGCGACTTCATAAAAAGACACCTCAATATATTTAACAACATTTATCATCATTATTATAATTCACAACATTAATCAACCATGTCGTTCCCAGAAAAGAGGGGGTTTTCCAATAAGGATTTCTCCCTATTGGCGCGTAATTAGGTGACCAAACCTCTCCTTGGCAAAACTTCTAGACAACGTTAATATTGCAAATAATAATATTAATACTTCGTCATCTCAATTATTGATTTAATAATATATAAAATATTGACAATAATTGAATCAAATAACGTGAGATACTATGCAGCAATTACTATAGCAATAATTAAACAAAACTGATTGACTTCTCACGTAATCATCAATAATCAATACTGTGTGCTACTATGCAACCATGCGTATTCCTGTACTTTGAACACAGGGTATTTCAACAGTTAACGGTAAAACTTCCGCCATTATTTTCATAAAATATTTTTGTCATTTTCTCAATCCGACAATAATTCTGTTGTGGGGTCCACCAATGATTGTGTCGTCGTAGGAATATTCCATGTTAAAACGAATATTCCCCAACTAATCGAATATTATATAACAACTTGCGTACTTTGCAAAATTTATAAATATTACCCACAACTATAACATTATATCAAATTCACTCCATAATATTAAAACAAATATTTCGAGAAATTTAAATCTTTATTCATAAAATTTGGGGTCTCACAATCTCCCCTCCTTATGAAATTTTGCCATCGAAATTTACGTACGTACCTGATATTCGAAGATATGAGAATACCTTGACTTCATTTCAGATTCTAACTCTTGAGGTATAACCTTTGAGCGTTTAATACGATCCTTCTTTTCTAAGATTTTAACAGGTACATCTTCATACGTTAAATTATCCGCTATTTCATCCGGTTCTAAATCAATAATGTGGTTACGTATCATCGATGCGTTAAAAAAGTTATGAACACGTGACATACTTGGCGGTAAAATGAGTCTATAAGCCACAGTTCCTACTTAATCGAGGATTTTAAATGGACCAATTAAATCGAGGGTTGAGATTTACTCTCTTCGTCGACTCTTGCTTATAGAATAATGCCCTCTTGAACCTTCTTCTTCGTATTCATCAGCTTTGAGTATGGAGCTTGAACGGATTTAACTTTATAGATTAAAGTTGGTTCTAATCATATATTCGTTATCTTCATGTAGGTTCATATATTCCCACTCAGTTAATGCATACAATCTTCTACTCAATGCGTCAGCTACCACGTTCGCTTTTCCACGATGGTATTGAATGATACGATCGTAATCTTCAACAGCTCGAGCCAACGTCTTTGGCGCATGATACATTTGTTTTAGTTGAAGAAATATTTAAGGGTTTTAGAAATGGGGTTTTGTATTGGGGTCAGTACAAAATTCGATTTCATGCTCTGAGGTAGGCCAAGAAGTCTTCAGAATACGCCATGAAATTTATTAACGATAGAAATATCATTCAAAACTGTGATTCTCATCCATGACTTGGATAGTATGTCACATTGATACCTATCAACTTGTCACCGTTATTCACGGCGTCACCAACGAAAAGTCTGGCTTCGGTGCATTCCACACAAGGAAGTCACCAGATAAAGGCTCGGGGCTCTTTACTTATGGCTTAATATGACAGTGATTGACTTTAGGGTTTGGTTGCTTGAATTCACATAATAGGTTGGTTATAAATATAAAAGCTAACAACCTTACGAAAAGCATGATGAGTAGTTAACCAATCGATTCCTAAAATCGCATTAAAGTCAAGTATTTTCAAAGAGATAAGACCGACTGGTAACGTGAAAGTTTTGATTTGAATTAAACAAGATTTATAAATAGTGGAGGTAACGAAGGTTTCTCCCAACAGAGTTTTAACAGATAAATCAAAGTCTAATTTCTCCGGAGTCAAATTTAAACGTTGAGTGCAAGCAAGAGAGATAAAAGAATGGATAGAACCGGTATCTAATAAGGTATAGACTTCGCAAGAATTTACAATTAACTAACCCGTGCTAACTTCGTTCGGGTTCCTCGATAAACGCTCTCACTTAAACTACCGACTTTGACTTGTCTAGGACATCCTTTGGCGTCATCATTATCGTTGGACTTGACTTTGCTGCATCCCTTTGTTCCACGACCGCTTACCGCTCTTCACCCTGCACTTCTAACTCACGAATACGATCTTACAGTTCTATATTTTGATCATAAAATTCCCCTCAATTAATTACTTAAAATTCTATATGAGTTTATCTCTTGATTTTTAGATTTCATTTTCTAACACTGCCACAAAACAAGGGTTAATTAACATATCACATATTATCCCTATAATCTGACCGACCAATTAAATACCAAATAAACTTAGGTAGGTCATACTATCAAAGGAATTCCCCGTCTCTCCCCTCCTAGTTCTTGTCTCATATCACAGCCAGAGATCATATCCCTAAGCTTTGATACCAACTGTGACGCCACCAAAATTAGTATACATCGCCCATCTTGAGTCGCCAAATACATGGTACAAAATTCAAATACAACTTAATAATACAGCTGTCGTGTAAAATACGACAAAACATACACTGAGAGTTTTAATAAGAATATTGTCATCTAGACAATATCCATACTGAATGGAGTCCTCATTACATTTATTGTCACAGTATTTAATAGAATAGTGAGGACTACTAATACTATCATCTGGACCGTCACTCTGTCCCCCGACTCGTCCCAGCTATATTCTCATTTCCTGAAGAGAACAATGAAAGAAAGGGTGAGCTCAACTAGCCCAGTAAGAAATATTATGACTAAGATAATACATAATAAATTATCATTAGTCTTTAACAATATTAAACTGATAAAATACAATAGACATCAAGTTTAACTGCAGCGGAATAATCAATACATTAGAAGAGTCAAGTAGAGAATAAAATATAATAACTTCTATGATTTTAAAAAATATTTTCATCAATTTTTATCACTGAGACTTAGCTTAATAAATAAACCACATCATCAAATTATCCCTGCACTACGAGCCAAGGATATTCATTAAATCATCAATGGTCATGACTATACTGAATAATCCATGGTCATAATTGAAAGTAATATGCACACAAGCCAATCATGTTTGATGATAAAGCATATACTTTGTAAACAATCTTATTCATTTATTAATAAAAGGTATTAATTTATTAAAGGCTTTTAATTATCTACATGATGCTGTTTTATAATATGTGATAAACCCGTAGTTTTAAACAATGCTTTTAGAATAGTGATGATGATCATTCTAATGAGATCTAAATTCTTAGAAAGCTTAAAACTAAAATAGTTCCAATCGTTGGATTACTAAATTGGGGATTAGTGAATCCGGATAGATTGGTACATACGTTGCTTGCTCATTGGATGAGGATGATTGATCTCATGATCATTTGTGTGGAGACACTAAAGCTAAGTATGTAGGTGCTTATTAGAGAATAAGTTCACTGAACGTGACTCGCTAAGGAATACCTAATGGAGTTTTACTTGCATGTCAATGGGAATTCTGTAGTGATAGTAGTACAAGTGATCCTTGGACTTGAGATCATCATAGTATCTTGTGTATGACAAGTTATACTTTGACTTATTCCTTAAGACCCTTAGGGTATATCAAAGGGTATGCTTGGGTATAATAAGTTGTACATGGAGATAATGTATGATCAATAAAGAATCTACCACTTCTAGTAAAAGAAGAGAAATGTCCTATGTGATTCGATAAATGACAACTCAGTAGTCCTTGGCCAAGGCAGAATGAAATTAGAAAGGAGTTTCTAATTTGCATTATTTGGAGTTGTGCATTTAAGAGTCGAAATACATATAATTAAATAAAATAAGACTTGACAGTAATTCCATGTCTTATATTTAATTGGGACATTGTATGGTGGAAGGATTGAATTGTACGGTAACTATTTACTCAAAGGTTCTTTTATGATTAATGTTGAAATCTGTATTATCTGGAAAGTCGTTGATCGCTAGGGAGGCTTATCCCTATTGTAGAATAAATATTATTTATTTAAATAAATTAATAGTTTAATTTATTTATTTAAATAAGATTAGAATTGTTCTAATTAATTTATTCACAACCGGTTTAATATGGAGAACCTAAAGGGTCACACCATAAAAGGAAGAATAATTATTTAAGAAGTTAATGGCATAATCGTAATAATATGTTAAGTATATTTAATTTAATCTATGGTGATAGAAAAAATTAAATAGCTTAATATTTATTATTTAATATTTTAGAAATATTAAATATAAATTAATAAGAGGAGTCTTATTAATATTATTACTATTATTAATATTTTAATTTCTAAAAGAGTTTAGGAATTAATTTAATATAAGTACTCTCATTTATTCCTAATAGGATTAGGAGGGAAAATTAGTTAAAGGAGTTTAATTAATTATCCCTAATAAGATTAGGGAGCCCATTTAATTAAAAGAGTTTAATTAAATAAATAATACCTTATTTTTAATAGGGTTACTAGATATCTTTATAAGAGGAGTCTTATATCAGATATCTAACATACGTTATTCCAACTGTTGGAGAGTACGCCTTTTTCTATAGAGATAGAAAAACTAGGGTTTAGCCAACAACCCATCTTCTTGAATTCTTCTTCTTCCTTGGTGGATCACCTCTAGAGGCCAAACACTTGGGTGGCTAACGTTGATCAAAGGAAGGAACCAAACCCGGTGGATTCAAGTTGAACGCGAAAAGGATTGGAGGTGAACTTGTACCTGAGGAAGCTCGGATCTTCAAGGGTATGGTTCTTATTCTTTATCTTTTAGTTTAATTAATAATTGTGCATAAAGGGTGATCCGGGTATATGGTTTGTAAAATTTTTAAACTCTGATTTTACACGTTTTCGCTAATTTTTGCAATTTGATTGCGTTCATTAATATTACAAACCTAACAGTGGCATCAGAGCCAAACTTTTATGCGAATTATTAATTGTTTTAATTTAATATGTATGTTGATATGTGTTTAGAACAAATTTAATTGGGCATAATTTGTTGTATAAAATTTATTAAAAAAAATGGAAAAGCTATAATATATTTCCGAAAAACTGTTGAAAACAGCGAATTTTTTTTTATATATATATATATATATATATATATATATATTTTCGCTGAGTTTTCGCTGCTTCAATGGATTTTGGCTGTTTTTTTTTTTTTTAATATAGCTGATCCTGTATTCAAAAACGTGGCCATCCTGTTATCTTTTTCAAAGGTTGCACGGAAATCAAAAGGAACGTGATATATATATATATATATATATATATATATATATATATATAAATATATATATATATATATATAAATATATATATATATTATATAATATATTTTACGGTTATATATATATAATCTTAATTATTTTATTATTAAAATAAATGTTTATTTTAATTTTAAAATAAAAGGTTTATTTTAATCTTAAAATAAAAAAAGTTTATTTTAATTTTAGAATTAAATTTCATGCTAACTAATTAGAGTTGGAATTGGATTCCATGATAACTAATTGGAGTTGAAATTGGATTCCATGTTTCCTTAAATAAAGGAGTTTATTTAGATGTGAAATAAGATTTCATATTATTCAAAATAAAGGAGTTTATTTGTGAATAGGAAAGAGAATCCTAATTTCCTTAAATAAAGGATTTTATTTAAATATGAAATAAGATTTCATATTATTCAAAATAAAAGAGTTTATTTGTGAATAGGAAAGAAAATCCGTGTTTTCCTAAATAAAAGAGTTTATTTAAGATATGAAATAAGATTTCATATTACCCAAAATAAAGGAGTTTATTTTGACTTGGAATTGGATTCCATAATTAATTAAAATAAAGGAGTTTATTTTGATTAAGGATTTTGATTAAAATAAAATAGTTTATTTTATTCAAAATTGAATAAATTAAAATAAAATAGTTTTATTTTGATTTACATTTGGATTAAAATAAAGGAGTTTATTTTGATTCAAAAATAGATTTTATACTAACTAAATTTGCCCATTAAATGATATCAATATATATATTAAATGTTTATTATTCATAAGATGAATATTATTTATTGATGCATATGGTGATGTGTATGATAATAAATGGGATTGATTATGGACTATTGACCAATGCGATTGGATTTTATTTTAGTTGGATGCATGAATGTATGGGTTTTATTAAATGGGGTCTGCGTACCTCGTCTTCTCTAATTTTTCTTAATGTAAATTCTAACTCCCTCCTATGTACTTCCCCTTGACTGCTGATCAAGGTTTCTATTTATTTTAAATAGTTTTGTAATAGGAATAGTTATAATTAATTTTGAAGAATTGGAGATCAAGGAACAAGGAGCGCGTGAAGACCCGTTTGTAATGGAGCCCGTGTTTAAATGTAATAGTTATATTTAAATATTAATTCTTGCACCCCTAGGGTTTGACCTTTTGGTTCACTTGGTGGCTCTAGTGAACCAAACTAGAATAAAAGTTCATAATCAATCCAGGTAGAATATAGTATTCTATATGTGCATGCTTATATTATATATATTATATATTATGCAAACATGCTTCGCATGTTAATTAATATGACGCGTATTTTATATATATATGTGCATGCGCGCTAAACAAGATGAGACATATTAATAGTAAACCCCTCTAATATTTTATATTAAGTTGTAACGTTCAAAGATATTTGGAATATCGAACGTCGCCTTCTAGCATGATAGAAACAATAGAGTATTAAATATTTAATATGAGTTTGTTGTGCACACACAAGGCGAGTATTAAATATTTGAGATGTTGTTTTTATTACATATGATGTTTATAAGGAATTGAACATTACTGCTTTGTTGTGCACACACAAGGGCTGTAGTTTTCTCTTCACTTATATAGAAATGCTGGGTCTGACTTAACTTAAATCGTTTTAGTTCGGATGTGCACACACTTGACCATTATGAATTAAGAGGCAAAATACAAGGAGTTACATAGTTGATGTAATTGACAAGAGTTGTCTACCTATTTATTTATATATAGTTTATTGTGCACACACAAGGCTATATACATTTGAAATGGGATCCTTATTCTCACTAGCATATCTTTAATTAGATATTGCCGAACTATATATATTGAGGGTAATATAGTTTGAAGAAAATAGTGGGAGATACCAATTTAAAACAAGACCTAAATTATTTTGGTAATTAATAAAAGAATGTATGTTAAAATGTTGTTAATTACAAATTCATTTATAGAATTTTACAATGTCTAAAATTACTATCACTGCGTAGCATATTAGATGCTAAATTAACCAGACCGAATTAAACGGATTGGTTAAGGTAATTGAGAATAGTTCTCACGACTGAAAAGCTATCTTATGTCCTTAATACGCCTATCCCTGCAATGGTTGCAGACAATGCCTCTGAGGAAGAGATTGCTACTTTTAGAAAGTGGCAAGATGATGCACAATTGGCTCAATGCATCATGCTCGCATCCATGAGTAACGAGCTTCAGCGTCAGCTTGAAACTATAGATGCTCCTACTATATTCCTGCACATCAAGTAGTTGATGGTGAGGAAAGTATGACTGATAGATATCAGATATCTAAGGAGCTCTTCCGATCTAGAATAGCCAATGGCACTATAGTAAAGACAAAAGTCTTTAACATAATCAATTTGATTGATAAATTAGGACAACGAGTTTTGTCATGGATGGAGAGTTGAACCAAGATTTGATCTTGCACTCACTTCCGAACTCCTTTCACAATTGTTGTGAATTTTTCATATGAACAAGCTAGATATCAGCCTCGCTGATTTTCTTAACATGTTGAAAAATGTTGAGAGTCACTTTCCAACCAAGAAAGACCATGTCTTACTGGTAGGGGCCAAAGGATCTTCTGAAAAGAAGAACGATTCAAAGAAGGTAAACAGAAAGGTGTAAACAAAGGATAATAAGAACAAAACTGATACGGATAGCAAAGAGTTTACTTCCACTGCAATAAGCCTGGACACTGGAAGGAAACTACAAGAAGCATCTTGCAGAGGCTAACCAAAGAAACTTAGTGAAGTTTCGGTTATAATACAGTTTTTGTTCATGATTGAAATAAATTTTTCTTTAAGTCAAGGTTCTACTTGGGTATTGGATATCGACTTTGGTTATCATAAATATAGATTTATGAAGGGACCAAATAGAAGTAGAAAGCTAAACAAATATAAGTAAACCTATGTGTGGGAAATGAAGCAAAGGTTGCTTGCATTAACCATAGGAACTTATAGTTTAGCAATGCCTACGGGCTAGTCTATTAAGTCAATAAGTTGTTATTGTATTCCAGTTCTCGTTGGAAACATTATTTCCATTTTATTGTTGGACAATGAAATCTTTGGTATTATATTTAAGAACAATTGTTGTTCTATTTATAATAATAATGTTTTGTATAGAACTGAAATATTACTTAATGGATTTTGTATACTTGACTTACGTGAAAAATATATTTTTTTTAAATTGAACAAACTAGTATAAGAAAAGGAGATGATCATTCAAAGAGTTGAATGTATGTATTTGTTGAAATACAAGTGTGAATTATTTGAAAGGTTCAAAGAATTCAGAAGTGAAACAAATTGGCAAAGTATTAAGATTCTTTGATTAGATCAAAGAATAAATACTTGTGCAATAAGTTTCTAGATCATCTTAAATGGTTTTCTCATAATGGACGCCTCCTGATACGCAATAATTGATTGATGTATCTGAATGGAAAATCGTACCTTGTTGGACATGGTGCGGTCCATAATGATTTTACCGACATTCCAGTATCCTTCTAGGATCATGTCCTAGAAATGACTGCATATCTACGAAAATGGTAACCTCAAAATCCGGCCCCAAGACTCCATAAAAGTTATGGACAGGGAGGATTCCTAATCTTAAGTATGTTAAGATAAGGGTTTGTCCAACTTATGTGAAAAGGTTTCAAAGGATAAGCTTGGGACAAAATTTGACAAGTACAGATTTGTGGGACATCCTAAAGTAAGTTTAGGGTATATGTTCTATAATCCTACTTAGCAAAAGGTGTTTGTTGCGAAACATGTTGCCTTTTAAGATAAAGGTGTTTATCATTGAAAGGGCTAGTGGGAGGATAATACATCTTGAAAAGTTCAAGAACCACAAAATACTACAAGTCAAATAAGAGGAACCTATAGATAGACCTATTGTACCACAACCGAATCGTAAATCTGGAATAGTACCGAAGATACCTAGGAGGTATGGATTCATCATGGATGATGATGATGATGAGGTACGTATCATAGAAGATGATGATCCAGTTACATACGATGAGGTAAAAGTTGTAGACACTCAGAGAAATGGATTGAAGCAATCTTCTCAAAAATGGAACATTCATTTTGATATGATAATCAAAAGAGTTTGATTTTATCAAAAACAAGAATGAACCTAGTGTGTACAAAAGGGTCAGTGGGAGCGTCATGACATTTCTGGTATTATATGTTGATATAATACGGATAAAGAATGACATGCCAATGCTAAAATCAATAAAGATAAAGTTGTCTAAACATTCCTCCATGAATGATTTGGGAAGAGTATCTTAATTGGGAATGCAAATCTATATAGATAGATTTAAAAGGATGCTCGGCTTAACCCAAGGAACGTATATTCATTTGATGCTAAAGTCGTTTAGCATGGCAAACTCCAAGAGATATCTCATGTTGATGAGCCATGGAGTGTATCTCTCTTAATAGTCCTCATAGACTCCAAAAAGAGAGATCGCATGAGTAACTATCATGTATGCAATGAAATATACGAGACCTGATATTGATCAGTCATATTCTGGAGAAGTTCACTGTGAGTCAGTGAAAAACATCTTAAAGTTCTTAACCAGCACTAAGGATGTGATCATACATGGTGGGCCTGAATTAAAACTAGAGGGCTTAACAGACTCAAGTTTTTCAGATAGACCAAGACGACAGAAAATCCACTTTAAGGTAAAGGGTTACCTTGAACGGTGGTGCAGTGAATTGGAAAGGTTCCAAACAGTAAAGAGTTGCTGGTGTAGTGATAAAGACAAAGTATATAGCTATAAATGAAGCTGCAAGTTGATTGTTTGGATTAAAAGTTCATTACAGAACTAGGAATTGTTCCTAAGTCTCATCTTGGATCCAAACATGTGTTGTGGCACTTTCATTTGATTATAGGAATCATTGATAGATGGGAAATCACTATAGAGATAGTGTACTCTCAAGAACAACATTACATATCCATTAACTAAAGCTTATCCAACAGCAGGATAATCGTCACTTAGAGAAGAAGAGTATGAGATACCATGACGATTGGCTTTAGTGCAAGTGGAAGATTGAAAGTAATATGCACACAAGCCAATCATGTTTGATGATAAAGCATATACTTTGTAAACAATCTTATTCATTTATTAATAAAAAATATTAATTTATTAAAGGCTTTTAATTATCTACATGATGCTGTTTTATAATATGTGATAAACCCGTAGTTTTAAGCAATGCTTTTAGAATAGTGATGATGATCATTCTAATGAGATCTAAATTCTTAGAAAGCTTAAAACTAAAATAGTTCCCAATCGTTGGATTACTAAATTGGGGATTAGTGAATCCGGATAGATTGGTACATACGTTGCTTGCTCATTGGATGAGGATGATTGATCTCATGATCATTTGTGTGGAGACACTAAAGCAAGTATGTAGGTGCTTATTAGAGAATAAGTTCACTGAACGTGACTCGCTAAGGAATACCTAATGGAGTTTTACTTGCATGTCAATAGGAATTCCTGTAGTGATAGTAGTACAAGTGATCTTTGGACTTGAGATCATCATAGTATCTTGTGTATGACAAGTTATACTTTGACTTATTCCTTAAGACCCTTAGGGTATATCAAAGGGTATGCTTGGATATAATAAGTTGTACATGGAGATAATGTATGATCAATAAAGAATCTACCACTTCTAGTAAAAGAAGAGAAATGTCCTATGTGATTCGATAAATGACAACTCAGTAGTCCTTGGCCAAGGCAGAATGAAATTAGAAAGGAGTTTCTAATTTGCATTATTTGGAGTTGTGCATTTAAGAGTCGAAATACATATAATTAAATAAAATAAGACTTGACAGTAATTCCATGTCTTATATTTAATTGGGACATTGTATGGTGGAAAGATTGAATTGTACGGTAACTATTTACTCAAAGGTTCTTTTATGATTAATGTTGAAATCTGTATTATCTGGAAAGTCGTTGATCGCTAGGGAGGCTTATCCATATTGTAGAATAAATATTATTTATTTAAATAAATTAATAGTTTAATTTATTTATTTAAATAAGATTAGAATTGTTCTAATTAATTTATTCACAACCGGTTTAATATGGAGAACCTAAAGGGTCACACCATAAAAGGAAGAATAATTATTTAAGAAGTTAATGGCATAATCGTAATAATATGTTAAGTATATTTAATTTAATCTATGGTGATAGAATAAATTAAATAGCTTAATATTTATTATTTAATATTTTAGAAATATTAAATATAAATTAATAAGAGGAGTCTTATTAATATTATTACTATTATTATTATTTTAATTTCTAAAAGAGTTTAGGAATTAATTTAATATAAGTACTCTCATTTATTCCTAATAGGATTAGGAGGGAAAATTAGTTAAAGGAGTTTAATTAATTATCCCTAATAAGATTAGGGAGCCCATTTAATTAAAAGAGTTTAATTAAATAAATAATACCTTATTTTTAATAGGGTTACTAGATATCTTTATAAGAGGAGTCTTATATCAGATATCTAACATACGTTATTCCAACTGTTGGAGAGTACGCCTTTTTCTATAGAGATAGAAAAACTAGGGTTTAGCCAACAACCCATCTTCTTGAATTCTTCTTCTTCCTTGGTGGATCACCTCTAGAGGCCAAACACTTGGGTGGCTAACGTTGATCAAAGGAAGGAACCAAACCCGGTGGATTCAAGTTGAACGCGAAAAGGATTGGAGGTGAACTTGTACCTGAGGAAGCTCGGATCTTCAAGGGTATGGTTCTTATTCTTTATCTTTTCGTTTAATTAATAATTGTGCATAAAGGGTGATCCGGGTATATGGTTTGTAAAATTTTTAAACTCTGATTTTACACGTTTCCGCTAATTTTTGCAATTTGATTGCGTTCATTAATATTACAAACCTAACAATAATCATACCAAAAACTGTCTATCAATGCACTACAGGATACTGAGGATTTTTACCACATCATTCGTCACATTACGATCATGATTATACCGAATAATCCCTGGTCATAATCACACTAAGTCCATCTATGCATGTAAGACAAAGATGACTTTCATCACAATATAAGCATGAGAATAATGACAATGATATAAGCATTAATCAAACAAAAATAAGGATAAATATTAAAGACTTTAAATTTATCCAAATATTATCAATCACTTAATAAACTCATAATCAAATATTATTAATATTATAACAATATTTTAATCACTTCTTAAACCTATGAACAATTTATTTCAATTGTTTACACTTTACCAAATAATGCATTTAATCATTCAAAAATGTCATACTCATAAGATTTCATCACCAATAAAATCTGCATATACCCTATATAGGATTTTCAAGCCATAAAATCCTATTTTCCAATTCTTCAACTTCACATAACATATTTAACTCATATGTTTGTAACTAAACCATTTTCATGAAAAATTACCAAATCAACTTATTATTTTTCTATCCTTTGTCCAAACATATATACATATATTTCATACACAATAAGTATTTTTTTATAATTTTTGAACTCCCTTAAGTAATTTTTAAAAATCAATTTCTAATTAATTCCTTAAGAAAATAGCTACCTCAAGTTTAACTCCAAAAATTCCCAAATCTTGGCAGGATCTCACATATGTTAACGTGAGCTTCAGTTTAAATTTTATGGTCATCGGAGTTATAGAACTCCGGTTATAGTATTTTTCGTCGAAAAAACCTAAATATTGAAATAGTCATAACTTGCGCATTTTAAGTCGGAATGAGCTCATTTTTGGACAAGAGGTACTTTATACTATATATTTCCATGTCCAAAAGGCCAAAAATATTCTCACAAATTAAGTGGCCAAAATAGCCCTTACAAAATTATGGGCATTAGCTTTTTCTCTTTTTTTCACTTTTCCATGCTTTGTTAAAAATAGTCCATATAAAAATCTACAACACCTTTTCCAGTGATTCCACTTGGATAAGTTAGAAAACTCAAAGATCTAACTCTAGAACTTGACCAACCTCAAAAATTTGAAATATAATAGGAGATATGGTCAATTGAATTTCATGTTCCATTTTCACCAAAATCAATTTTCAACCCTTTGTGATTTCTAAGAAACTTTCATGTTTTCACATAATAACCAACATAACTCATCATAATACTTACTAATACTACATATACCTATGATTTTCATCAGACTACTGCTTTTATTATGACTTTCATCATAATCCACGTAAACAGATCATTTCCATAATTTAATAAGAAGTGAATATAAAGGATCATTCACCAGGCATGTGGTGATCCACATATATAGGTTATTCTAACAAAATAATAAAGAATGGAATAACAGAAGGATTCATCATGCATGCGATAGACCGCACAGACAGGTTTATTCTCAATAGAATAATAAATAACGGAACCAAGTCAGGCGTAATCCGCACCGACAGGATATTCCAACAGAATAATAAATAATGGAATAACAACAGAATTCACCATGCATGCGATAGACCGCACAGACAGGTTATTCCAACAGAATAATAAATAATGGAACCAGGTCATGCGTAAACGCACAGACAGGGTATTCCGACAGAAAAATAAAGAATAAAATAATAGAAGAATTTCACCATGTATGTGTTACTTCGCATAGACATGTTATTCCAACATAATAATAAGGAATGAAATAACAGAAGAATTTCACCATGTATGCGGTACTTCGCATAGACAGGTTATTCCAACATAATAATAAGGAATGGAATAACAGAAGAATTTCACCATGTATGTGGTACTTCACATAGACAGGTTATTCCAACATAATAATAAGGAATGGAATAACAGAAGAATTTCTCTATGTATGTGGTACTTCGCATAGATAGGTTATTCCAACATAATAATAAGAAATGGAATAGCAGAAGTTCTCTTCATGAATACAAAAGAAATAATACCCCTTATGAGTACAATAAATAATATCTCTTACCTTATAAAGAAGAGTACTACGATGGGTAGGCGGGGATATACTTGAAGAAAACTTGCACTACGCTCAAAACTTTCTTAAACTCTAAAGAAATACGCTCAAGATTATAGAAGAAGAATTCTCTCTACAGTTTCTCTCTCTAGAGTTTCAGTGAATTCGTAAGAAATAATGAAGGAATGAGAACGGACGGTCAATATTGATTTACTATGCAGTATTAATAAAATATTCTAATAAAACAAAATCTTATAAATAAAATATAATATATTCTATTTATAATCTAATAAAACGAATAACTTTATAAAAGTATTTTATTTTATATAAAAAGATTTTACTATGGAAACACTATACAGGCACTATGCAAATACTGTGCATAATAAAATATAATATATTCTATTTATAGTCTAATAAAACGAATAACTTTATAAAAGTATTCTGTTTTATATAAAAAGATTTTACTATGCAAAACATTATGCATAATAGAATATAATATATTCTATTTATAGTCTAATAAAATAAATAACTTTATAAAAGTATTCTGTTTTATATAAAAAGTTTTTCCATTTTATTACATTAATAATACTAATAAAACAGAATTTATATAATATGTATATATATATATATATAAACTTCATGTAACTTCATAAAAAGACACCTCAATATATTTAACAACATTTATCATCATTATTATAATTCAAAACATTAATCGACCAGGTCGTTCCAAGGAAAGAGAGGGCTTTCCAATAATGATTTCTCCCTATTGGCGCGTAATTAGGTGACCAAACCTCTCATTGGCAAAACTTCTAGACATCGTAAATATTACAAATAATAATATTAATACTTCGTCATCTCAATTATTGATTTAATAATATATAAAATATTGACAATAATTGAATCAAATAACGTGAGATACTATGCAACAATTACTGTAGCAATAATTAAACAAAACTGAGTGACTTCTCACGTAATCATCAATAATCAATATTGTGTGCTACTATGCAACCACGCGTATTCTGTGACAACCCGAAAATTTAGACAATTTATGAAAATCTCAAAGGATTGATTTAAGGTCAAATATTAGACCTAGACAGAAAATAAGTGTATGCGTTTAATGTTATTGGGATTGGATTTTGAGGATTTCAAAATTCGGTGAAGGATATAGGTGCATTATTCAGGATTAAGGATTTATGTGATTAAATTCTGTGTTTATGGTTAATGATGTGTTCAGAATGTGGTTAAGGGTCATGTGTTGATCAGATAATTTACATCTGTGATAAATCCTAAGTTTATATTAAGAACGACAGCGTTCGGTTAGAAAACCCTAACGTCTAATAAGAAACCCTAGAAATCGGTTCTGTAAACCCTAGTTTCAGTTCCGGGAGTCTTAAACCCTAATTCAGATATCGAAAACCCTAGATTGGGAATGCAATGATATGTATAAGGTGAAACGTCATTAATTAGGGAAAACCCTAATGAATTGTTTAAAATCTTAATTGATTATTTGGAAACCCTAATACCAGATCTGAAAACCATAATTTCAGATTCTGATAAAATGAAACCCTAATCTGGGAATATAACGAAGAATTTTAATGTTTATGTGGTATTTATTAAGTATTAATTAGGGTAAAGGTTAATTAATTTATAAACCCTAATTTCCAATTTATGAAACCCTAATTGTTTCGTCAGAAACCCTAATGCTAAATTGTGGAATTAATTGCTATATTAGCAATGTTAATTAAGAAATATAAATCCTAATTGTCAAGTTATTAGAAACCCTAATCTAATTGGGGAATCTAATTCTAAAAATTGAAATATTATTATTTTTCTATTTAAAACCCTAAAATGTGGTTTTGAAATCTAATGTGCAATTGTGGCCCTAAGTGCTAGATTAACAAATTTAATTAAGATAAATTGGTCCTAATTAGCAAGATTGATACATGATTAAATAATTATGATATAATTAGGAAGCCCTAATTATAAGTAAGAAATTTAAAATTTTCTATTTTAAATTTAATTAGAAAATTGTTGAAAATCCAAGTTGCTAAATATTTGAGGGATAAAATATAAACCCTAAAGGGTTAAACCCTAAACTCTAAAATGATCCAAACCCTAAAAATTAAGGGTTTCATCAAAAGGAAAATCTAGAAAATAAATGGAGAAGACAAAAATGCCCTTAGTGCATTTTGGTGACTTAGCTTGCAAGAATTGGCCTAGGGGAGTGGTTGAGCAACCCTAAAACCTAGCCTTTGACAAATATCCAGCTATCTTGCCTTGGATCAGCAACATTCAATGAATCAAGCCATATATAAATGGATTTGGAGAGAGAAAGTGTACAAAATTTAGCCAATCTCATTCTTGCTCCTACCAACTCCTATCCTCTCTCAAACCAACGAAATTATAGTGTGATTTCAGTCTCAAATCAAGCCCCACGTGTATAAGAAACAGATCTGAGGATCAAAAATCAGAATTAAAGCTCAAAGAGGTATAAATCTCTAAATTTCGAAATCTCTTGATTTTATGTTAAATGTTGAAATTGATTGTTCAAAGTGGTGTATTAGGGTGTCATTTAGTGATCTTGGTTGTCAAAACCCAGATCCATAACATCAAAGTACTCGGATTTAATATTTTTAGAAATCTGGAAAAGTGGAAAAATTTGGACCTGACAGCCGAATGTCAGGGCCTCTAGATCTTTATGTGTTAACTGTTTTGTGTATTTTATGTTTTGGATGTATTCTATGTCATGAGGACTAGGATCTGGAAGTGGAATCAACCTCATACCATGTATAGATCAAAAGATATGAGCGGTCAAAGGTCGTTTACCACTCAAGAAATCTGGTTTCTGGGCAACCCAGAAACCCAGATCGTGTCTGACAACGTTTTTACAGGTCATAAATCTTGCTGTTGTTTGTTAATTTGGTCATTTTGTTGCTTTAAAGTTGTAGTCTGACATGAGATCTACCGTATAAAAGCTTTAGATCACCCAGATCTGCATCAGGATCATAAATAAATCATGGTCAAATGTAGTTGACCGAACTGCCTCAAGAATAATCTGGAAAACCCTGATTTGTTCAAGAACAGTTCTTGATCACCACTTTGACCGGCTTGAATCTTGTTCATACGTTGTTGTTTAGATGATCTGATGATTGTTTATTGTACCTTGACATCAGGACTATAAACTAGAACCTTTATATCAAACTAAAAATGCTTAGACTGAAAGTTACAAGGATCTAAAGTAGCACCCTCGTCTGTTCTTCATTTTCTGGAAAACCCAGAAAATGAAGAACAGCGATGTCAGACATTTTGAGAGCCTAGATCACGCTCATATGATGTTGTTTGGCCATGAAACGAGTTGGTGGTTGTAGTATTACATAAATACTACAACATGAAATCAATCACGAGCCCAGAAATCGATCAGAACACGGTTTTAAATCTGGTCAAACCACCCAACCCGAACTCTGTCAAGAACACTCAAGAACACTCAAGAACACCTACAGCGACAGACAAGTGTCGCTATAGGCCTTTAGCGACAGTTTTAATTATTATATTCCGGAAAATGATTAAAAATTAGAAAAAAATGATTTTTAATTATTAAAAATACAAAATAAATTCTGAAAAATTATATTAAAGTCTGAAAAATAGTTTTTAACTATTTTGAGTATATTTCAAAAATATTTAGTATTTTTTGGAATGTAAATGGTATTTATTTAGTTAATTACAATAATAAATAAATTATTTAAAAATAGTTTTTAATTCATGAAAAATAATATTATGATAAAATAAAATATTTTAAGTTATTTTTGATAAATTTTGATATTTTGTGAGAAAATTCATTAATTAATCAATATTAATGATAATTAATTTATTTAAAAGATATATTAAATAAATTAAGGAAAAATGGAATTAATGCTTTATAAATCATATAAAAATGATTTAAGTATTATAAAATATTTTAAGTTATAAAATATAACTTTTGAAATTTTGGCATGAAAATATTAATATTTTAATATTAATATTAATTATCGGATAATGGATTTAAGTGTTGGAAAATCATATAAAAATAATTTTAAAGTATTAAAAATACTTTGTAATATTATAATTATATTATAATATTATGTAATGATTTTGATTAATATTTTATAATAAATAAATATTAATGATTAAGGAATTATGTTGTATTTAATTCATTTAAATACGGTACTAAGGTATTAAAAATATTATAATTATATTATAATATTATGACATGTATTTCATTAATATTTAATAATAAATAAATATTAATGATAAAAGAATTGTGGTATTTAATTCAATTAAATACGTTTTAAGGATTGAAAAATGTTGATAAATGGTAATAATTATCCGAAAATTATTACAAGCCTAGGAAAAAATGTTTGGTCTGATTAGAAATTTTCAGTGATAATGGTTAAGTGCTTAGGCAGAGTTTAATTGAACTTAAACTCAATAAAATTCCGACTAGACCGTCGGGATGATAAAATTATGTCGGTTTCAAGTAAGACTGAAATAGTTTGACCTGATACTAAGTCTTAGGTGCTGTATACACTGATAGGCTTATGTGGTAATGTGTTTAGGTTATTCTGTGTATAATATAACAGTATATTACTGTGATGATATTATTCTAATATTGGAGATCTATATTATTAATATTAGGTCTTCGGGTAAAGCGTTAAAAAAATTGCGTTGCGGTAATCAACGGTTCAGGCAAGTTTTTCTTGTACTTAACTCTTATAAGAGTGTTTATTCAAGCTGATGGTTAATCGTTGTTGATTGCCATGAAAATTGTAATCTGTACATCTTGTATGTATAAGTCAGGTATGAAAGGCTGATCACCTTCATTACCAGTTTGTTCAGAAATGTTTGTTCATGTATAAAACTTGTTCAGTCAAAAGTTTGTTCGTGATAATTCTCAACTATATTGATGAATTATTGTCAGCTTATTATTCATACTCTTCAATCATGATATAATATTATATTGTTGTAATGTAATGTATAAACAAATTATGTTTATATCTTCCGAAAATAGTGATAGAAATAGTATACCGGATCCGCGGTGATTTGGGGCACGGGTTCGGGGATACTACAGTTGGTATCAAAGCTGTTGGTTATGAAGCTTAGGTAGGAATACCTGAGACCAATAACCGCAGTGATTAGGATAAGATCTAACTCGCATAGAGTTAGTTGGTCGGTAAGATTCAAAGATGAATCTCGGCGAGTGTAAAGACACAGAGTTCCCTAACTCTGATAATAAAGTTGAACAGTAATGGTGAATAGATCGAGTCTAAAGGACTGAAAGTGCAGGAATAGAAGATCGTAAAACAAAACGATAAAGTCATAGAATTGAATCGTAATATATACGATAAGATCACCCCGTGATCTAATAAGGTTGTGATAAGGGAAATGAATCAATCTAATGATTGAAAAGTTTACAGCAAGATGCTGTGTGAAAGTTGTACTATGAAATAGTACTATGAAAACTCATAAATGAGTTATGGATTATGAATATGAATTGAATTCGTATTGAAAAAGGGGGTTAAGGTTAGGTGGGGATTTCAATGAGGACTCGTGCCAGCAACAGAGTTGTATGATTCCTTGTATGGGAGGGGAATTGTACTTGGTGTAAAAACTACTTAGTTGGTGGCATTGGTAATAGTTGAAATGTTGTGTCACGCTAGTTATTATATATAGATAAATAGGTCATAAGTAGAGAATATAGGATTAAGTACAAGTTCTTGGAACTCATACTTATGTGACATTCTTGACTCATAATTATATGAAATATTTATGAGCCCCTCAGCGAACGGACGCCAAAGGTCAGACTAGGGTCAGTTTGTAAACTCATATAGTTGTGGCCAAGTTATGAACTCATAAGTGTGGTTTTATGAACTGGGTATAGTTATGTGTGGATGGAGTGTTAAGGATAATAGGAACAGATAGAATGTTTAAGCAAATGATAATTAGTGGAGAATTAGGTTTTCCTAAACCTCTATCTATGCTAAATTTCAAAATTTTGACATCAGCTAAATACGCACTATGTGCCTTTTAAAATAAAAATTGTTTTTATTTATCACTTATGTACCATGTGACCTGGTGCAGAGATGATAAAAATGATGGAGTCATCAATGCAGTATTACTTAGTGTGAATTTGACTTAAAGTCACTATTCCACTATGGTATGATGTAGCATGATAAAATCACCAAATGACGGAATCCTCAACAGACTGTTAAATACAGTGCGGCATCATGACGTCATTCTCAAAAATGTTTTCAAAAACATCAAGTGTTTATTAAGAGAAATTTGCGTATCTTTGATAGATACCCGAGAAATTTTGCGTATGTATCGAAGTAAATCTTTGATAGATACCCGAGAAATTTGCGTATCTTTGATAGATACCCGAGAAATTTGTGTATCTTTGATAGATACCCGAGAAATTTGCGTTTCTTTGATAGATACCCGAGAAATTTGCGTATGTATCAAAGTAAATCTTTGATAGATACCCGAGAAATTTGCGTATGTATCAAAGTAAATCTTTGATAGATACCCGAGAAATTTGCGTATCTTTGATAGATACCCGAGAAAATAAGTTTAAGATCTTGTGTGATCGCTCTATATAAAAGGTGTAAGGTGCAAAGGTGTAAGGGGTAAGGTGAATTTCGGGGACGAAATTCTTAGAAGGACGAGTGAATGTGTCAACCCGAAAATTTAGACAATTTATGAAAATCTCAAAGGATTGATTTAAGGTCAAATATTAGACCTAGACAGAAAATAAGTGTATGCGTTTAATGTTATTGGGATTGGATTTTGAGGATTTCAAAATTCGGTGAAGGATATAGGTGCATTATTCAAGATTAAGGATTTATGTGATTAAATTCTGTGTTTATGGTTAATGATGTGTTTAGAATGTGGTTAAGGGTCATGTGTTGATCAGATAATTTACATCTGTGATAAATCCTAAGTTTATATTAAGAACGACAGCGTTCGGTTAGAAAACCCTAACGTCTAATAAGAAACCCTAGAAATCGGTTCTGTAAACCCTAGTTTCAGTTTCGGTAGTCTGAAACCCTAATTCAGATATCGAAAACCCTAGATTGGGAATGCAATGATATGTATAAGGCGAAACGTCATTAATTAGGGAAAACCCTAATGAATTGTTTAAAATCTTAATTGATTATTTGGAAACCCTAATACCAGATCTGAAAACCCTAATTTCAGATTCTGATAAAATGAAACCCTAATCTGGGAATATAACGGAAAATTTTAATGTTTATGTGATATTTATTAAGTACTCCCTCCGTCCCAGTATAAAAGTCCTTATTACTATTTTTGGTTGTCCCATGTTAAATGTCCTCTTTCTTTTAATAACCAAACTTTTACACATTTGTTCCTATTTTACCCGTAGCATTAAATATCTTATACTTTTCTTATTCTAATTCTCTCTCCATATTTAATGAAATCATTATGGATAATTTTGTCATTTTATTCCTCTTCTTAATATGCGTGAAAAGTCCACCAAGACTTTTATCTTGGGACGGAGGGAGTATTAATTAGGGTAAAGGTTAATTAATTTATAAACCCTAATTTCCAATTTATGGAACCCTAATTGTTTCGTCAGAAACCCTAATGCTAAATTGTGGAATTAATTGCTATATTAGCAATGTTAATTAGGAAATATAAATCCTAATTGTCAAGTTATTAGAAACCCTAATCTAATTGGGGAATCTAATTCTAAAAATTGAATTATTATTATTTTTCTATTTAAAACCCTAAAATGTGGTTTTGAAATCTAATGTGCAATTGTGGCCCTAAGTGCTAGATTAACAAATTTAATTAGGATATATTGGTCCTAATTAGCAAGATTGATACATGATTAGATAATTATGATATAATTAGGAAGCCCTAATTATAAGTAAGAAATTTAAAATTTTCTATTTTAAATTTAATTAGAAAATTGTTGAAAATCCAAGTTGCTAAATATTTGAGGGATAAAATATAAACCCTAAAGGGTTAAACCCTAAACTCTAAAATGATCCAATCCCTAAAAATTAAGGGTTTCATCAAAAGGAAAATCTAAAAAATAAATGGAGAAGACAAAAATGCCCTTAGTGCATTTTGGTGACTTAGCTTGCAAGAATTGGCCTAGGGGAGTGGTTGAGCAACCCTAAAACCTAGCCTTTGACAAATATCCAGCTATCTTGCCTTGGATCAGCAACATTCAATGAATCAAGCCATATATAAATGGATTTGGAGAGAGAAAGTGTACAAAATTTAGCCAATCTCATTCTTGCTCCTACCAACTCCTATCCTCTCTCAAACCAACGAAATTATAGTGTGATTTCAGTCTCAAATCAAGCCCCACGTGTATAAGAAACAGATCTGAGGATCAAAAATCAGAATTAAAGCTCAAAGAGGTATAAATCTCTAAATTTCGAAATCTCTTGATTTTATGTTAAATGTTGAAATTGATTGTTCAAAGTGGTGTATTAGGGTGTCATTTAGTGATCTTGGTTGTCAAAACCCAGATTCATAACATCAAAGTGCTCGGATTTAATATTTTTAGAAATCTGGAAAAGTGGAAAAATTTGGACCTGACAGCCGAATGTCAGGGCCTCTAGATCTTTATGTGTTAACTGTTTTGTGTATTTTATGTTTTGGATGTATTCTATGTCATGAGGACTAGGATCTGGAAGTGGAATCAACCTCATACCATGTATAGATCAAAAGATATGAGCGGTCAAAGGTCGTTGACCACTCAAGAAATCTGGTTTCTGGGCAACCCAGAAACCCAGATCGTGTCTGACAACGTTTTTGCAGGTCATAAATCTTGTTGTTGTTTGTTAATTTGGTCATTTTGTTGCTTTAAAGTTGTAGTCTGACATGAGATCTACCGTATAAAAGCTTTAGATCACCCAGATCTGCATCAGGATCATAAATAAATCATGGTCAAATGTAGTTGACCGAACTGCCTCAAGAATAATCTGGAAAACCCTGATTTGTTCAAGAACAGTTCTTGATCACCACTTTGACCGGCTTGAATCTTGTTCATACGTTGTTGTTTAGATGATCTGATGATTGTTTATTGTACCTTGACATCAGGACTATAAACTAGAACCTTTATATCAAACTAAAAATGCTTAGACTGAAAGTTACAAGGATCTAAAGTAGCACCCTCGTCTGTTCTTCATTTTCTGGAAAACCCAGAAAATGAAGAACAGCGATGTCAGACATTTTGAGAGCCTAGATCACGCTCATATGATGTTGTTTGGCCATGAAACGAGTTGGTGGTTGTAGTATTACATAAATACTACAACATGAAATCAATCACGAGCCCAGAAATCGATCAGAACACGGTTTTAAATCTGGTCAAACCACCCAACCCGAACTCTGTCAAGAACACTCAAGAACACCTATAGCGACAGACAAGTGTCGCTATAGGCCTTTAGCGACAGTTTTAATTATTATTTTCCGGAAAATGATTAAAAATTAGAAAAAAATGATTTTTAATTATTAAAAATACAAAATAAATTCTGAAAAATTATATTAAAGTCTGAAAAATAGTTTTTACCTATTTTGAGTATATTTCAAAAATATTTAGTATTTTTTGGAATGTAAATGGTATTTATTTAGTTAATTACAATAATAAATAAATTATTTAAAAATAGTTTTTAATTCATGAAAAATAATATTATGACAAAATAAAATATTTTAAGTTATTTTTGATAACTTTTGATATTTTGTGAGAAAATTCATTAATTAATCAATATTAATGATAATTAATTTATTTAAAAGATATATTAAATAAATTAAGGAAAAATGGAATTAATGCTTTATAAATCATATAAAAATGATTTAAGTATTATAAAATATTTTAAGTTATAAAATATAACTTTTGAAATTTTGGCATGAAAATATTAATATTTTAATATTAATATTAATTATCGGATAATGGATTTAAGTGTTGGAAAATCATATAAAAATAATTTTAAAGTATTAAAAATACTTTGTAATATTATAATTATATTATAATATTATGTAATGATTTTGATTAATATTTTATAATAAATAAATATTAATGATTAAGGAATTATGTTGTATTTAATTCATTTAAATACGGTACTAAGGTATTAAAAATATTATAATTATATTATAATATTATGACATGTATTTCATTAATATTTAATAATAAATAAATATTAATGATAAAAGAATTGTGGTATTTAATTCAATTAAATACGTTTTAAGGATTGAAAAATGTTGATAAATGGTAATAATTATCCGAAAATTATTACAAGCCTAGGAAAAAATGTTTGGTCTGATTAGAAATTTTCAGTGATAATGGTTAAGTGCTTAGGCAGAGTTTAATTGAACTTAAACTCAATAAAAGTCCGACTAGACTGTCGGGATGATAAAATTATGTCGGTTTCAAGTCAGACTGAAATAGTTTGACATGATACTAAGTCTTAGGTGCTGTATACACTGATAGGCTTATGTGGTAATGTGTTTAGGTTATTCCGTGTATAATATAACAGTATATTACTGTGATGATATTATTCTAATATTGGAGATCTATATTATTAATATTAGGTCTTCGGGTAAAGCGTTAAAAAAATTGCGTTGCGGTAATCAACGGTTCAGGCAAGTTTTTCTTGTACTTAACTCTAATAAGAGTGTTTATTCAAGCTGATGGTTAATCGTTGTTGATTGCCATGAAAATTGTAATCTGTACATCTTGTATGTATAAGTCAGGTATGAAAGGCTGATAACCTTCATTACCAGTTTGTTCAGAAATGTTTGTTCATGTATAAAACTTGTTCAGTCAAAAGTTTGTTCGTGATAATTCTCAACTATATTGATGAATTATTGTCAGCTTATTATTCATACTCTTCAATCATGATATAATATTATATTGTTGTATTTAAACTTGCTGGGCAACTTTCACGCTCACCCTTGCTATATCATGATAAACATTGCAGATAAAGCGAATGCGTTCGGATACAGGAAAAAGATAAAGTCAAGTTCTACTTGGGGTAAAAGTGCGGCTAGTTTGTAATTAGCGTATTTGTTAAACATTATTGTATAATAGATATTTTGTGAAATGTGTATAAGTTAAGGTTACTCGACCTTGGGTGAATAGTGTGTAATGTAATGTATAAATAAATTATGTTTATATCTTCCGCAAATAGTGATAGAAATAGTATACCGGATCCGCGGTGATTTGGGGCACGGGTTCGGGGATACTACAGTTGGTATCAAAGCTCTTGGTTATGAAGCTTAGGTAGGAATACCTGAGACCAATAACCGCAGTGATTAGGATAAGATCTAACTCGCATAGAGTTAGTTGGTCGGTAAGATTCAAAGATGAATCTCGGCGAGTGTAAAGACACAGAGTTCCCTAACTCTGATAATAAAGTTGAACAGTAATGGTGAATAGATCGAGTCTAAAGGACTGAAAGTGCAGGAATAGAAGATCGTAAAACAAAACGATAAAGTCATAGAATTGAATCGTAATGTATACGATAAGATCACCCCGTGATCTAATAAGGTTATGATAAGGGAAATGAATCAATCTAATGATTGAAAAGTTTACAGCAAGATGCTGTGTGAAAGTTGTACTATGAAATAGTACTATGAAAACTCATAAATGAGTTATGGATTATGAATATGAATTGAATTCGTATTGAAAAAGGGGGTTAAGGTTAGGTGGGGATTTCAATGAGGACTCGTGCCAGCAACAGAGTTGTATGATTCCTTGTATGGGAGGGGAATTGTACTTGGTGTAAAAACTACTTAGTTGGTGGCATTGGTAATAGTTGAAATGTTGTGTCACGCTAGTTATTATATATAGATAAATAGGTCATAAGTAGAGAATATAGGATTAAGTACAAGTTCTTGGAACTCATACTTATGTGACATTCTTGACTCATAATTATATGAAATGTTTATGAGCCCCTCAGCGAACGGACGCCAAAGGTCAGACTAGGGTCAGTTTGTAAACTCATATAATTGTGGCCAAGTTATGAACTCATAAGTGTGGTTTTATGAACTGGGTATAGTTATGTGTGGATGGAGTGTTAAGGATAATAGGAACAGATAGAATGTTTAAGCAAATGATCATTAGTGGAGAATTAGGTTTTCCTAAACCTCTATCTATGCTAAATTTCAAAATTTTGACATCAGCTAAATACGCACTATGTGCCTTTTAAAATAAAAATTGTTTTTATTTATCACTTATGTACAATGTGACCTGGTGCAGAGATGATAAAAATGATGGAGTTATCAATGCAGTATTACTTAGTGTGAATTTGACTTAAAGTCATTATTCCACTATGGTATGATGTAGCATGATAAAATCACCAAATGACGGAATCCTCAACGGACTGTTAAATACAGGCGGCATCATGACGTCATTCTCAAAAATGTTTTCAAAAACATCAAGTGTTTATTAAGAGAAATTTGCGTATCTTTGATAGATACCCGAGAAATTTTGCGTATGTATCAAAGTAAATCTTTGATAGATACCCGAGAAATTTGCGTATCTTTGATAGATACCCGAGAAATTTGCGTATCTTTGATAGATACCCGAGAAATTTGCATTTCTTTGATAGATACCCGAGAAATTTGCGTATGTATCAAAGTAAATCTTTGATAGATACCCGAGAAATTTGCGTATCTTTGATAGATACCCGAGAAAATAAGTTTAAGATCTTGTGTGATCGCTCTGTATAAAGGTGTAAGGTGCAAAGGTGTAAGGGGTAAGGTGAATTTCGGGGACGAAATTCTTAGAAGGACGGGTGAATGTGTCAACCCGAAAATTTAGACAATTTATGAAAATTTCAAAGGATTGATTTAAGGTCAAATATTAGACCTAGACAGAAAATAAGTGTATGTGTTTAATGTTTTTGGGATTGGATTTTGAGGATTTCAAAATTCGGTGAAGGATATAGGTGCATTATTCAAGATTAAGGATTTATGTGATTAAATTCTTTGTTTATGGTTAATGATGTGTTTAGAATGTGGTTAAGGGTCATGTGTTGATCAGATAATTTACATCTGTGATAAATCCTAAGTTTATATTAAGAACGACAGCGTTCGGTTAGAAAACCCTAACGTCTAATAAGAAACCCTAGAAATCGGTTCTGTAAACCCTAGTTTCAGTTTCGGTAGTCTGAAACCCTAATTCAGATATCGAAAACCCTAGATTGGGAATGCAATGATATGTATAAGGCGAAACGTCATTAATTAGGGAAAACCCTAATGAATTGTTTAAAATCTTAATTGATTATTTGGAAACCCTAATACCAGATCTAAAAACCCTAATTTCAGATTCTGATAAAATGAAACCCTAATCTGGGAATATAACGGAGAATTTTAATGTTTATGTGATATTTATTAAGTATTAATTAGGGTAAAGGTTAATTAATTTATAAACCCTAATTTCCAATTTATGGAACCCTAATTGTTTCGTCAGAAACCCTAATGCTAAATTGTGGAATTAATTGCTATATTAGCAATGTTAATTAGGAAATATAAATCCTAATTGTCAAGTTATTAGAAACCCTA
Organism: Panax japonicus; assembly: GCA_020205505.1. Lineage (NCBI taxonomy): Eukaryota > Viridiplantae > Streptophyta > Magnoliopsida > Apiales > Araliaceae > Panax > Panax japonicus. Next base: position 53,454,764 of record CM035114.1, on the reverse strand, counting down.
ATCTAATTGGGGAATCTAATTCTAAAAATTGAAATATTATTATTTTTCTATTTAAAACCCTAAAATGTGGTTTTGAAATCTAATGTGCAATTGTGGCCCTAACTGCTAGATTAACAAATTTAATTAGGATATATTGGTCCTAATTAGCAAGATTGATACATGATTAGATAATTATGATATAATTAGGAAGCCCTAATTATAAGTAAGAAATTTAAAATTTTCTATTTTAAATTTAATTAGAAAATTGTTGAAAATCCAAGTTGCTAAATATTTGAGGGATAAAATATAAACCCTAAAGGGTTAAACCCTAAACTCTAAAATGATCCAATCCCTAAAAATTAAGGGTTTCATCAAAAGGAAAATCTAAAAAATAAATGGAGAAGACAAAAATGCCCTTAGTGCATTTTGGTGACTTAGCTTGCAAGAATTGGCCTAGGGGAGTGGTTGAGCAACCCTAAAACCTAGCCTTTGACAAATATCCAGCTATCTTGCCTTGGATCAGCAACATTCAATGAATCAAGCCATATATAAATGGATTTGGAGAGAGAAAGTGTACAAAATTTAGCCAATCTCATTCTTGCTCCTGCCAACTCCTATCCTCTCTCAATCCAACGAAATTATAGTGTGATTTCAGTCTCAAATCAAGCCCCACGTGTATAAGAAACAGATCTGAGGATCAAAAATCAGAATTAAAGCTCAAAGAGGTATAAATCTCTAAATTTCGAAATCTCTTGATTTTATGTTAAATGTTGAAATTGATTGTTCAAAGTGGTGTATTAGGGTGTCATTTAGTGATCTGGGTTGTCAAAACCCAGATCCATAACATCAAAGTGCTCGGATTTAATATTTTTAGAAATCTGGAAAAGTGGAAAAATTTGGACCTGACAGCCGAATGTCAGGGCCTCTAGATCTTTATGTGTTAACTGTTTTGTGTATTTTATGTTTTGGATTTATTCTATGTCATGAGGACTAGGATCTGGAAGTGGAATCAACCTCATACCATGTATAGATCAAAAGATATGAGCGGTCAAAGGTCGTTGACCACTCAAGAAATCTGGTTTCTGGGCAACCCAGAAACCCAGATCGTGTCTGACAACGTTTTTGCAGGTCATAAATCTTGCTGTTGTTTGTTAATTTGGTCATTTTGTTGCTTTAAAGTTGTATTCTGACATGAGATCTACCGTATAAAAGCTTTAGATCACCCAGATCTGCATCAGGATCATAAATAAATCATGGTCAAATGTAGTTGACCGAACTGCCTCAAGAATAATCTGGAAAACCCTGATTTATTCAAGAACAGTTCTTGATCACCACTTTGACCGGCTTGAATCTTGTTCATACGTTGTTGTTTAGATGATCTGATGATTGTTTATTGTACCTTAACATCAGGACTATAAACTAGAACCTTTATATCAAACTAAAAATGCTTAGACTGAAAGTTACAAGGATCTAAAGTAGCACCCTCGTCTGTTCTTCATTTTCTGGAAAACCCAGAAAATGAAGAACAGCGATGTCAGACATTTTGAGAGCCTAGATCTCGCTCATATGATGTTGTTTGGCCATGAAACGAGTTGGTGGTTATAGTATTACATAAATACTACAATATGAAATCAATCACGAGCCCAGAAATCGATCAGAACACGGTTTTAAATCTGGTCAAACCACCCACCCGAACTCTGTCAAGAACACTTAAGAACACTCAAGAACATCTATAGCGACAGACAAGTGTCGCTATAGGCCTTTAGCGACAGTTTTAATTATTATTTTCCGAAAAATGATTAAAAATTAGAAAAAAATGATTTTTAATTATTAAAAATACAAAATAAATTCTGAAAAATTATATTAAAGTCTGAAAAATAGTTTTTAACTATTTTGAGTATATTTCAAAAATATTTAGTATTTTTGGAATGTAAATGGTATTTATTTATTTAATTACAATATTAAATAAATTATTTAAAAATAGTTTTTAATTCATGAAAAATCATGAAAAATAATATTATGATAAAATAAAATATTTTAAGTTATTTTTGATAACTTTTGATATTTTGTGAGAAAATTCATTAATTAATCAATATTAATGATAATTAATTTATTTAAAAGATATATTAAATAAATTAAGGAAAAATGGAATTAATGATTTATAAATCATATAAAAATGATTTAAGTATTATAAAATATTTGAAGTTATAAAATATAACTTTTGAAATTTTGGCATGAAAATATTAATATTTTAATATTAATATTAATTATCGGATAATGGATTTAAGTGTTGGAAAATCATATAAAAATAATTTTAAAGTATTAAAAATACTTTGTAATATTATAATTATATTATAATATTATGTAATGATTTTGATTAATATTTTATAATAAATAAATATTAATGATTAAGGAATTATGTTGTATTTAATTCATTTAAATACGGTACTAAGGTATTAAAAATATTATAATTATATTATAATATTATGACATGTATTTCATTAATATTTAATAATAAATAAATATTAATGATAAAAGAATTGTGGTATTTAATTCAATTAAATACGTTTTAAGGATTGAAAAATGTTGATAAATGGTAATAATTATCCGAAAATTATTACAAGCTTAGGAAAAAATGTTTGGTCTAATTAGAAATTTTCAGTGATAATGGTTAAGTGCTTAGGCAGAGTTTAATTGAACTTAAACTCGATAAAAGTCCGACTAGACCGTCGGGATGATAAAATTATGTCGGTTTCACGTCAGACTGAAATAGTTTGACCTGATACTAAGTCTTAGGTGCTGTATACACTGATAGGCTTATGTGGTAATGTGTTTAGGTTATTCCTGTGTATAATATAACAGTATATTACTGTGATGATATTATTCTAATATTGGAGATCTATATTATTAATATTAGGTCTTCGGGTAAAGCGTTAAAAAAATTGCGTTGCGGTAATTAACGGTTCAGGCAAGTTTTTCTTGTACTTAACTCTAATAAGAGTGTTTATTCAAGCTGATGGTTAATCGTTGTTGATTGCCATGAAAATTGTAATCTGTACATCTTGCATGTATAAGTCAGGTATGAAAGGCTGATCACCTTCATTACCAGTTTGTTCAGAAATGTTTGTTCATGTATAAAACTTGTTCAGTCAAAAGTTTGTTCGTGATAATTCTCAACTATATTGATGAATTATTGTCAGCTTATTATTCATACTCTTCAATCATGATATAATGTTATATTGTTGTATTTAAACTTGCTGGGCAACTTTCATGCTCACCCTTGCTATATCATGATAAACATTGCAGATAAAGCGAATGCGTTCGGATACAGGAAAAAGATAAAGTCAAGTTCTACTTGGGGTAAAAATGCGGCTAGTTTGTAAATAGCGTATTTGTTAAACATTATTGTATAATAGATATTTTGTGAAATGTTTATAAGTTAAGGTTACTCGACCTTGGGTGAATAGTCTGTAATGTAATGTATAAACAAATTATGTTTATATCTTCCGTAAATAGTGATAGAAATAGTATACCGAATCCGCGGTGATTTGGGGCACGGGTTCGGGGATACTACATATTCCTGTACTTTTAACACCTGGTGTTTCAACAGTTAACGATAAAATATTTTCATAAAATATTTTTGTCGTTTTCTCAATCCGACAATAATTTCGTTGTGGAGTCCACAAATGATTACGTCGTCGTACGAATATTCCCTGTTAAAACGAATATTCCCCAACTAATTGAATATTATATAACAACTTGCGTACTTTGTAAAATTTATAAATATTACCCACAACTATAACATTATATCAAATTCACTCCATAATATTAAAAAAAATATTTCGAGAAATTTAAATCTTTATTCATAAAATTTGGGTCTCACAAAGCATGTTCTGGTGGAGGAGGTGGCCCACATCGATATACTTTCCAGTGATAATCCCCAATAGTATTATCGCCTTCTCAGATGGGATATCATTCTGGTGCGTAGATGGCATCAACTTGGCATAGTTGAACAAGTTTCACTCCTTCGCGTAACGGTTTAGCTTTGCACTCGGGAAATTGGTGGGCTGGTTCGTGCCCTGCTTGTAATTCCATTTGGTTCCCGGCACACACAAGTCCTCGATCACTTTGTCCAAATCAATCTCAAATCACGCAACTTCCACCCAATTGGCTCGGCCAGTCGTAGGGTCGGGCAGATGGAATACCTCACGAATCGTCTGCGGGCGATAATCCACCTGGAAACCCCTAACAGACTATATGCCACTCATCGTTTCTTTGACATTCGCGTAGAATTCACGCACAATAGCCATCGGAGCAGGCATATGACTAGCCACAATCCCCAGCCAACATCGCTCCCTAATCATCTCCCTTAGCTGCCCATCCTGTTTCCCGAGCTTAAATCCTCCTTCTTTCACAAATGTTTTCGATATGATCCTGTAGTGTTCCGTTTGAGCCTCTAGACTGACAAATTTGGTGAGGTTGTCTTCATCTTGACTGCTGCTGGAAGAAGACTAAGAGGTGCGTGATTATGCTTATTTTGGTGCCATGAGTTCTGTCTGATAACTTGTAAGCCCTAACTATGATGTGAATGGAGAAGAAAAGAACCATGACTGGTACTCTGTATGTCCCAATTGAATTAACACTAAATTCATCATTTGTAAGCTATGACAAATCTTAATCACTGAAGAAGAACCCCCAAACTTGATTTGTGATATAAAGAAGGAAATATTCATATGGCTTTAATATAGGATGACTTGCAGAGATCGATTAGGAGAGGAGATTGTGTAACGACCCCAATATTTATACAATTTAATTATCAACTTCGGTCATTAATAACACGTCTAACTTCTGATTTTCCATCATTATTCGATGTTAAGCTTAAATAAAATGCAGAACAATTTAAACTTTTCTATCTTCTTACTTTAATTCCTTGAATCAAAACCTTTATCATCTACATGTTTTTGAATCAAGTTATTTTATGATTCGCTTCATCAAAGTTATTATATAGAATCTTACATTTTAATCCGATAACCTTTACGTATCAGATAACCCAAACTTGACAGTTTATCATTACATAATCATTGTAACTTATCAAGTACATTTCTCAAAACCTTTATCTTTACCTACATTTAAACCATACTTAGCTTAGTACTCACCTTATCATAGTTAATAAATAAAATTTACATCCAGGTTCAATACCCTTTCATATAATAAATAAAACTTAAACTTTATAACTCAACATCTATTAAACATCATACATTATTCGGAACCCTATACAAGGTTCAAGTAATAATAATTCAGCCAAAGTGTATAAATCTTCAAGTATCACCTCTAATTTATGTCTTTCAAGTAACACATAACTTTACCTTGAATCTTTAACCTGCAAAAGTGGTTATTTGCAAGGTTGAGCTCGATAGCCCAACAAAATCTAACAGTTTTCATGCATCACGTAGCACATAATAACATGCTCAACATACATCTCATAAACATTGGACTAACATAGCATATATGCTACAGTTCATATAACAAGTATAAAGATTGAGTTCCTTACTCAATCAACATGCTTTACTCAATCAATGTAGTCATAAATTGACTTTAACATTTCATACTTTCAACATATATATAACACATCATGCTCTTTGCAATAAAGATTTAAAACAGTTAATCATCAAGTTCACATAGCAAATAGGAACTGAAAGACTTGTCTTGATCGTTGTTTACCAATAACAGTTTAATAGCTTACAGTTATCTGCACTTCACGTGCCCTACACAATTATATAATTATACACATCAACTATTAGTCACATAGCAACGCATAGCAGTTGTAATGTAAACTTTACTCTATATCTCATAACCCTTCCTATTATAAATACATAATGTTTAATTTTATTGTGTTAACTTTCGACTTATATCTCACTATATTTCATACTCGAAGTTCATTCAAGTGTTTAACTCTTGCTAGAAATCATTATTAGTTTTATATTAAACCCATTTCATATCTTATAATATTCATTTCATTTGACTTAAAATACTTTTTACGTTCATTACCATTTTTACGGCATTTCGACGTTCATTCGTCACACGCCCGATTTGTCTCTCTTGTGTATGCTCTGTATGCTTATACAACTTATCTTATACATCATTTATTAATGTTAAACATCATTATTTTTACTAACATTCATTTTTTATAACTTAGAACAATATCGTTTATCTTCAGAAGCACTACACTTGCATACGTGCATGCCCGACGCCCTCTGATTGTCCCCGAAAACACAATAGTCCTAAAGATGACCATTTTGACTCCTGTTCCCGACCTCAAATCAAAACACTTAAAGAATACGACATTATTCATAGAAAAATTAATTTTTTTTCTCTGTCCAAGTTGTCAATTATGGTTACTATCTTTGATTGCATACATGTTTTGATCATCATTCTTGAATTTTACTCCACAAAACAGTTATCATGTTGACAATTTGGACATTTTGAACTCTGGATAAATTGAATTATAATTCTCTAATATTTATCATTTATCTCACTTGATTGAATTTTATATCATTGTTATCATCGTCATGCTTATATTGTACCTAAAGTTATCTTTAGCTTGTAGTGCAAAGATGACCTATTGTTGAATATCTTTGGCATGTAGTGCAAAGATGACCTGTTGTTGAATATCTTTGGCCAGTAAAGATGACCTGTTATTGAATATCTTTGGTTTGTAGTGCAAAGATGAACTGTTGATGAATATCTTTTGCAATAACCCGATATTTTCTATATAATTAAATCAGAAATTTTGCGTTTAATTTTAATTTTTTCTATTATTATTTTAAGGGTGAGAATATGTGTCAGGTCATGTGTATATTTATTTGTGATAAATAAAAATTTATTTATTACATGAATAATTTTAAATAATTTTATTTTAGAATTATTGATCATTATAAATTATATTCTAATAATAATTAATTCTATAGTAAAAATATTTTTATTAATTATTTTTCATGAAAATATGTTTATATATTATTTAAATAATATATGAAATTATTATACCATTATTATAATAATTATTTTATTATATGAATTTATTTCAGATTAATTAAGATAATTATTTAACTTAATTAATAATATTATATATGACATATAAATTAGCTATGAAATCCAAATCCTAATTTTAGATTTTGATCAAGGAATAAAAATAATAATATAATATTAATTATATTTTGATTTTTCAGTGTTATAAATAAGTATTATATGTACGCATTGTTAATGATTGGTCAATGGTGGTGCAGTATTTGGAAACCCTTGTATTACTGGTAAACCCTGGTTTCGAAGTCAAACAAGACTTCAAAATCTGTTAAGTCACTGTGTTATGTGGTATATAATCTGTATTATAAGTGTTAATGCTAATTATATATGGGAAAACCCTAATTTTTATGAAACCCTAATTTAAACTCAACTTGAGTTCGAGACAGTTATGTAATTGTGTTATTGCGATTAAGGTTAAGTATTATAGAATTTTAATATTAATTAGAAAAAAAACCCTACTTAATATTTAGAAATTCTAATTTTAGAAACCCTAATATTTAAATTATAAATCCTAACTGATTTAAAAACCCCAATTGCCAACTAATAAACCCTAATTTGATAGTCAAATAAGGCTGTAAGATTTTCAAGTAATTGCATTAGACTATGAATGTCATGTGTTATTGACTTTAACCTTAATTAAGGAAAACCTTAATTAATTAGGAAGCCTAATTAATTGAAAAACCCTAATTATAAAATTAGGGAATCTATTTCTAAATTTGGAAACCCTAATCCTAATTTATAAGCCCTAAAGATGATTAGTAAATACTAATATTAACTAGTAAAGCTTTATGTAATTAGAAAACCTAACTAATTAACAAACCCCAATTACAATTTTTTAAAAACTAAAATTTTTATTTTAAAGCCAAATTGGAAATCCTTCAATTTTTGTGCTAAACCTTAGGGTTAAACCGTAAGGGTCAAACCCTAAGGGTTGGCCATGTTACAAGATTGCCATTAAATTGGTTATCCAAATGACAAAAATACCCCTCTTGCATTATTTGGAGATAACTTGCAAATCTTGCCAAATGAGAGTTGTTCACCAACTCTAACAACTCCTTGACTTAAAAATCTCAGCAACCTAAACATTTCAAGAGCCATATACATTGCATTGTATTACAATATATATATTGGAGAGAGAGAAATGCTCACATTATTTCTCATATGAACCTAGACCCTTCTCTCTCTAAAATCCAAAATTTTAGAGTGAGGGAGAATGAGAACCAATGCTAATATCATTACTTAGCAAGACAAGATAAACTCAGTGGGAACAGAATAAAAAATGGGACATCAAATAGGTATAAACCCTAAAATTTCTAAACCTTGTGATTTGTGTTAAATGTTGTAATTTGTTGTTATAAGTTATGTTAAAGGGTGTCATTTAGTGATCTGGGTTGTTAAATCCCAGATCCATAACATCTATAGGCTCGAAATTTAAGTTTTTAAAAATCTGAAAAATGTTAAAGATGTTGTCTGACAATGAATGTCAGACCTCTTTAATCCTTGCATGTTATGTGCTTTAGTGTTTTAAATGTTTGAAATGGTAGTATGTTATGTGGTCTTTGTTCTGCAACTCGAATCAAGGTTTGATAATGTCTAGATTTTATTTTATAAACGGTCAAAACCCGTTGACCGGGCCTGATCGGACGAATTTTGGGTAACCCAGAAAGTGTTTTCCAGCGTCTGACAAGCTTTTGTAACATCCAGATCTGTCAGTTTTTAGGTATTTTGATTATGTGTTTGTATCTAGTTTGTAGCCTATAATGTGAACTTTAGATCCATGGTCTTAGATACTTCAAACCATCAACGTATCGAATGGAATGGCTGGTCAAACAACTAGCCTACTCAAACTAAATGTCTGTTTTTTGGAATTTCCAGAAAAGGTATGAATGAACCTTCTGACAAGGTTTGACTAATAAAACGAATAACTTTATTAAAGTATTTTGTTTTATATAAAAAGATTTTACTATGTAAACACTGTGCATAATAAAATATAATATATTCTAATTATTGTCTAATAAAACAGATAACTTTATAAAAGTATTCTGTTTTATATAAATTTTTTTTACTATTAGCCTAATAAAACGAATAACTTTATAAAAGTTTTATGTTTTATATTAAAAGTTTTTCTGTTTTATTACATTAATAATACTAATAAAACAAAATTTCATCATCATTATTATTATTCACACTATTAATTGACCAGGTCGTTCCCAGGAAAAATGGGGCTTTCCAATAAGGATTTCTCTTATTGGCGCGCAATTAGGTGACCAAACCTCTCATTGGCAGAATCTCTAGACATCGTTAATATTATAAATAATAATATTAATAACTTCGTCATCTCAATTATAAAATATCAACAATAATTGAATCAATTAACGTGAGATACTATACAACAATTACTGAAGCAATAATTGAACAAAACTGAGTGACTTCTCACGTAAGCATCAATAATCAATACCGTGTGCTACTATGCAACCACGCGTATTCCTGTACTTAACACCGGGTGTTTCAACAGTTAACGGTAAAACTTCCGCCGTTATTTTCATAAAAAATATTTTTGTCGTTTTCTCAATCCGACAATAATTCTGTTGTGGGGTCCACCAATGATTGTGTTTCGTACGAATATTCCCTGTTTAAAACGAATATTCCCCGACCAATCGAATATTATATAACAACTTGCGTACTTTGTAAAATTTATAAATATTACCCACAACTATAACATTATATCAAATTTATTCCATAATATTCAAAAATGATATTTATAGAAAATTCATTTTTATTCATAAAAGTTGGGGTCTTACAGACTACCATTAAGGATTCTGCACCAGGGTTTTGTTCGGTGTATGTGATTGCAAACAACAATGTAAAATCTGTCCGACCAGCTTTACTGCCTGCAGCTAATCTGTCCAATCTTCAAAATACAAATCAGAAAATGCCATCTCATTTTTCAACAGAGCACTCTGAAACAGAGGAAGAAGTCAGGTACATAATAAAAAGGAATAGATAGTGTAGACTTAATTCACCCAATAAATCTAGTTTTCTGTGAACTCTGTGTGTCATTGCTTCTCGAATTGGATAGCTGAAGTTTAGATGTGAAAAGGAAATACGCGGAGAGGGAGAGAGAACTGAATAAAAATTATTCTGATATCTTATCTGTTAGGCCATGATCTTTTTCCTTATTGGGCCAGATCTAATGGGCCCTTCCTTTGGGTTTTGATTATTCTTATTCTAGTTGACCCGGATATTTTGGGCCCGATTACTTATTATTTCACTAAATCCATACGGATTGGATCCGGTCACGTGGGTCGTCTCCATTATTTGGGCTTATTCATCAAATTAGCCCATTATGCATGTTTTCCCTTAACCCAGCTTTGACCGGTAATCATTACTCAAAATAATAGTTGACTATTATGTCTGCCACCTTTCTATATGGCATTAATGAGGATGGGATGGAAAAGGAGGCGGAGGAAAAATGTGTGACAGAAAATATGGAGGCTGAGTGCATACTTTCGGCGGGAATGACCAGAAATGGAAGGAAAAAAGATGTCAGGAAGTGATGGGTGGCACGGTGAGCCTGGAAGGGGGTGGGCGTTGAGCTGTGATGAAAAGGAAGAGGTAAGTAACAAAATAACACACACCACTTAATTACTCTCTCAGACACTAGAAATTACAATCCTCTTGAGTTAACCTTGTGAACACATATACTTACTCTCACGCCTGAGCTATCCCCCGGCGGTCCGGCCGTCAAGCTTGTGGTGTTTGTTGTGTTTACTGTGCAGGATCAGGACGTCATTTGTGATTGGGACGTGGCAAAAGATCCTGGCGTTAACATTGGCGCTAGAAGGAGGGCTGCTCTAGTGTCCTGAACATTTTTCAATCACAAACCATATTGACCCCACGTCAATATTCATAATGAAGAGTAGAACACCTACGCCCGAAGGGCAACCCATGGCAGTCAGTGAATCAACACCGCGAGTGTCCGTCAAGGATCGTTTGGGACCAGCAATAAGTATTCATGCTAGCACCGCGTCCAAACGATCACATGAAGATCTTCGGCCAAGAATCATGAGCAACGTTAGGCGTAAGCTAGTTTTCCCGATAGAGAAGGGGTCTGACCGTGATCGGAAACGGGTAGAAGGCACCTCGCATAGAACTCGGTACCGAAACGATCAAGACGAGAAAGCCTCACGACTGGCTAAAATGGCCGATGAAGCGGATAGGGCCATGGAAGCACTTTTGAAACAACGACAGGATATAACTGAACAAATGGTTCGAATGACAGAAATGAGAGACGAAGAGTTCAGTTATGTTCAATCTGAATAACGTGATCATCGGAGGGGAAAGGAACCTGCTCATTCAGGGCGAGAATCGTTGGGTCGAATCAAGAAAAGGAGAAAGTCCCGAAGCCCTACCCCTCAAGGATCAAAGAGGACATATCGCCCTACTAATTCTAGAGGACGGGGGCAAAGCGAACGAAGAGGTCGATCCAAGGAGCGCACCCCAGAGTACAGAAGGAAAGCACTTCTTGTTGCCCATTCTCATCATAGCGCCCGGTTTCAGAGGCGAAGTCTATCAAGAGATCATACTCTCGAGAGTTTACTGAGGGTACACCACCCTGTAGACACTCGTCATCGAAAGAGTCCTTCTAATGTTGAAGCATCTGTTGAAAGAAACCGGTCTACTCAGAAGAGGAAGGAATCACCCGAAAAAGAAGCATCGTCTCAACCAGAAGGCGTAGAATATCTGGTTAAAGAATTAAAAGAACTCAGGAAGCAGCTTGCCGAAGTACAGAGAGTAAAAGATACTCCGGGAAAGAAGGCCTCTCCTTTTTCCACGGAAATTCTTAAAGAAAAAGCTGATCCCACCAAAAAGTTGCCCCATATCGAGAGTTATGACGGATCGGGGGACCCGTAACGACCATAGTCAAGCGTTCGATCGGCTCATGGATTATTATGACTTTAGCGACGCTGCTAAATGCCATACTTTCGTCACAACACTTAGAAAGGACGCCCGACAGTGGATGGGAACATTACCCCCTGATTCAATCTCGTCATGGGAAGAGATGTGCAGTAAATTTCATGCTCTTTTTGGGAGCAATAAAAGAAGGGGAAAATCGACTGGCTCGTTGGCTCAAGTTCGACAGTTTTCTAACGAGTCTTTAGGCCAGTATGTGAAGCGGTTTCGTGAAGCCGTCGGTCAAGTAGTAGATTTGAATGATCTACAAGCCGTGGGACTATTTCAGAATGGACTAGATTTGGTCAAGTCGGAAAAGTTGGTAAAGAAACTAATGTTCAATCACCCGAAGAGTCTCGCCGAAGCCTTTGACAAAGCCGAAGGCTATATTGTGGTGGAGGAGGCCATGGGCAGCCTCAAACGACCTTCTTCGGAGCGACTCAGGGAGGCGGATCGGGACAAAACCGATGGGGACCAGAAGAAGAGTGAAGGGAGTAGAGACCGTTATGAGAGCGGGTCTAAGAAGTATAATAATTGGAGACAGGGTGGAGGACGTTCTTCCGCTCCACCTCAAAGAGTGAATAGAGTTTACACGGCACTCAATGGGGATATGGCTGTTATCTTGGATCAAATCAAAAACCAACCTATCTTCGAACCGCCTCGAGATAACATCAAGCCCGGAAAAGGTAACCCTCGCAAATACTGTGATTACCATCAAGCCTCGGGTCACGATACGAACGACTGTGCCAGTTTGAAAGATTTTATCGAAAGAAAGATACAGGGTGGAGCTTTAGTTCAGTACGTAGCCGCCAGAAATAATCAACGGCAAGATCAAACACCCGTTCCGGCAGCTCAACCAGTTCAGCAGGCGTTACCAGCTACGGGGCAACCTGCCAGGCATGTGATCGATGTCATCACCGGAGGTACTTCTGGAAAGCTAGTTGGGAGGAAGCGCCGAAGTCATTTGGATTCGGTAATGTCGGTGGCGGGTACCATCCCGAAGACCGACAGACCTTATCCGAATACGGTAATCTCTTTTACTGATGAGGATTACCCTTCGGAAGTCATCAAACCACACTAAGGATCATTGGTATTGACTGCACAGGTGGGTTCGGTGGATATGAAAAGGATGATGGTAGATAATGGGTCTTCTGTGGATATCCTGTATGCCCACGCTTATCAAAGAATGAATCTGGAGGGGTAAAAGATGGAAATAGGGCAGGAGGCTCCTCTTTATGGTTTCAGCAATGATCCGGTTAAGGTGGCCGGAACTATTGAGCTACTGGTCATATTTGGAACGGCCCCCCAACAGGTAGAAATTATTTGCAAGTTTTATGTTGTGCATGTGGATTCTGCTTATAATGCTTTTTTGGGGAGGCCCACTTTAATTGCTTTGCAAGCTGTGACATCAATACCTCATTTCAAAATCAAATTTCCTACTGCTCATGGGGTTGGTGAGGTGAAAGGAGACCTAGATCTGGCCAGAAGGTGTTACCAAAATGCTGTTATTACTTCGGGAGTCGGATTGTCGAAGCAGCAGCAGACCATGGCGATAGAGATCGAAGCCTTTCATCGAAAGCAGTTCCGAACCGATGGTCACACCAGCTGAGGAGACGGAGGAGATAGAGCTCATTTCGGGCAAAGAGGACAAAACGGTGAAAATAGGTTCGGGCTTGCCGGAACCTCTCCGGATGAACCTCATAGAGCTCCTGAGGTGTTTTGTTGATATTTTCGCATGGGAACCTCAGGATATGCCAGGAGTGAGTAGAGATATTGCCTAGCATCGATTGGAGGTGGACCCGTCAAAGAAGCCAGTTCGACAGAAAAGAAGAATCCTTTGCACCAGAGCGTCAGCGAATCATAGATGACGAGGTTGCAAAACTGTTATCAGCGGATTTCATCTTTAAAATAGACTACCCATAATGGATAGCTAATGTGGTTCTAGTCCAGGAGCATAATGGCAAATGGCGAGTCTGCATTGACTACAGTGATCTGAACAAGGCCTGTCCGAAGGATTTCTACTCGCTGCCCCACATTGATCAACTCATCGATGCCACTTCGGGGTATGCTTTATTAAGTTTTATGGATGCATTTTCTGGGTATCATCAAATCTCCATGTGTAAAGAGGATATACCGAAGACGGCGTTCATTACGCATCGTTCAGTATATGCCTATAAGAAAATGACTTTCGGCCTCATTAATGCCGGAGCCACTTACCAGAGGATGATGAACCATATCTTCAGATATCAGTTGGGCAAGAATATCGAGGTGTACGTGGATGACATGATTGTTAAAAGCACGTCGGTACATAAGCATTTGGATGATTTAGAAGAATGCTTTCAGACCATTCGTTATCACAACTTGAGGCTGAACCCCACTAAGTGCACTTTCGGTCTGGGTGCTGGCAAATTTCTGGGTTATCTTGTCAGCCGAAGAGGAATTGAAGCCAATCCAGAGAAGATTCAAGCGATCTTGGATATGAAGACTCCTCAGTCATTTAAAGATGTTCAACGTCTGACTGGAAGGATTGCAGCTTTGAGGAGGTTTATGTCCAAGTCAGCAGAAAGATGTTTACCGTTCTTTGATACATTGAAGGGGCCGAAGAATTCAAAAACGTTCCAATGGACTTCAGAATGTGAAGACGCCTTTCAAGGCATAAAGTCCTATTTGTCTTCGGCACCTTTACTGGTGAAGCCCGTTCCTACCGAGCCTCTCTATTTGTACCTCGCAGCTAGTCCGTTGGCAATATGGGCTGTTCTGGTGCGCCAAGTTGGGGGTAAGCAACGCCCAGTTTATTACGTGAGTCATGTCCTTCGGGATGCCGAAACCAGGTACCCAAACATTGAAAAGTTTGCTTTCGCTTTAATAACTGCTAGTCGAAAGCTTAGGCAATACTTCCAGGGTAGATTGGTAATAGTATACACGGATCAACCTTTAAAGAAGATTATGAGCAGACCAGAGGTATCAGGGAGATTGGCTGCATGGACGATGGAATTGTCTCAATTCTTCATTGAGTATCATCCCCGAACCGCCATCAAGGGGCAAGCTTTAGCTGATTTTATGATCGAATGCTCATTTTCTGAAGCTGATGAAGCCGTGGTCGAAACTGAAGGGTCTGACAGGGCAGTTGTCGTCCTTCAGCAGAAGGAGAATTCGTGGACGCTGTTTGCAGATGGGTCTTCTACTTCAGACGTCAGTGGAACGAGAATTATTTTGACAAGTCCGGAGGGTTTCAAAGTGCAGCAGGCTATCCGTTTTCAGTTTAAGCTACGAATAATGAAGCTGAGTATGAAGCAGTGTTGGCCGGTTTGCGACTAGCGAAGAGTCTTGAAGTGCAGCGAATAGTCATTTTCAGTGATTCTCAATTAGTCGTTAAACAGTTTACTGGGGAATACGAAGCTCGAGGCCCAAGAATGATCAAGTATTTGAAAGAATTAAAGGATCGGCTTCAATATTTCTCATCCTATGAGTTTCAAGGGGTCGAACGTAGTAACAATTCCATTGCTGATGCACTTGCCAAACTAGCTACCACGGATGTTAATGTTTTTGAAGGATCAGTATACTTGGAAATTCTACAACATCCTAGTGTTCATCATGAGATGGTAACGTGCATTGACCGAACCAACTGTTGGTTGACTCCCTATTTGGAATATTTGGCTGATGGCGTCTTGCCTTCGGATCGGATGCTCGCTAAGAAAATCAAGTACAAAAGTGCCAATTTTGTTCTAATCGATGGGGATCTCTTCCGAAGGGCCTTCTCGTCTCCGTTATTGAAATGTCTGACTCCAACAGAAGCTGAATACGCTCTCCGAGAAGTGCATGAAGGCATTTGTGGCGACCATATGGCTGCCAAGTCATTAGCATATAAAATACTTCGTCAGGGATACTACTGGCCTACAATCTTCAAGGAAGCTACCGAATATGTAAAGAAGTGCGAGAAATGCCAACTCAACAGTCCAATACCGCATCAGCCACCGGAAGAGCTATACTCGGTCCTATCTCCTATACCCTTCGCTGTCTAGGGGGTTGATATATTGGGTCCACTACCGAAAGCAAAGGGTCAGGTCAGTTTTGTTATAGTTGCCATAGACTACATGACCAAATGGGTAGAAGCAAAGCCACTTAGGTCAATAACGGAACAGGAATGTTTGAAATTCATGAAAGAATCAGTGGTATTCCGTTTCGGAATTCCTAAGGTGGTAGTATCGGACAATGGACGTCAATTTGTGGGGTCGAAGTTCGAAGCATTTTTGGAAGAACTAGGGATTCAGCACAGAAAGACTTCAGTGGCTCATCCTCAATCAAACGGACAGGTTGAAGTGACTAACAGAACCCTCCTGAATGGGATCAAACGCAGACTGGACGAATCTAAGGGCAGATGGCCAGAAGAGCTGCTTAGTGTACTGTGGGCTTATCGAACTACTCCAAGGACTACAACGGGGGATTCACCTTTCAGGTTGGCCTATGGCACTGATGCATTAGTCCCAGTTGAAATTGGCTCTGCAAGTCTTCGAGTCAGCCAATTCAGGGAAATCTACAATGAAGAGGGATTGAAAGCCAATCTTGATTTACTTGAAGAAGTTAGAGAAACAGCCGTAATCAAATTGGCAGCCTATCAACGCAGAGTAGCCAAGCATTATAATAAGGGGGTAAAGCTTCGCAGATTTGAAGTGGGAGATTTTGTCCTCAGAGAAGTTGAAGCATCTACGCCTCAAAATATGGTAAAACTAATGCCAAATTGGGAAGGACCATATGAAGTCATCGAAGTGCCAAAGCCAGGGACTTCTCGGCTGAAGGCCTTAGATGGGTCAGTAATTAAGAATACTTGGCATGCTGGCAGGCTTAGGAAGTACTTTCAATAAGAACAATATCAGCACATCGGAAGTTTGTAAATATTTACATCATCATCAATAAAAACCCCTTTTCTCTCTCAAGTCAATTTTGTCCCTGATTGTCGATCTGTTCATTGGTGTTTGGAGGTTCGGGAGGACTCGCTGACCATTCAATGGTAGCCTCTTCGGCAGGAGGTCCTTATGAGTTTGTCAGGCCCTTCGTGGTAGGCAAACGTCATTGGTGTTTGGAGGTTCGGGAGGACTCGCTGACCATTCGATGGTAGCCTCTTCGGCAGGAGGTCCTTATGAGTTTGTCAGGCCCTTCGTGGTAGGCAAACGTCATTGGTGTTTGGAGGTTCGGGAGGACTCGCTGACCATTCGATGGTAGCCTCTTCGGCAGGAGGTCCTTATGAGTTTGTCAGGCCCTTCGTGGTAGGCAAACGTCATTGGTGTTTGGAGGTTCGGGAGGACTCGCTGACCATTCGATGATAGCCTCTTCGGCAGGAGGTCCTTATGAGTTTGTCAGGCCCTTCGTGGTCGGCAAACGTCATTGGTGTTTGGAGGTTCGGGAGGACTCGCTGACCATTTGATGGTAGCCTCTTCGGCAGGAGGTCCTTGAGACCTTGTCAGGCCCTTTGTGGTAGGCAAGTGTCATCTTTAAGACTTTGTCAGGCCCTTTGTGGTAGGCAAAAAATGTCATCTCTCATTTTTGGATCAAACCTTTCGAGGTGAACAAAGTCCTAACAAAGCAGATCTGTCTCAGTCTTCGGTAACAAATAAGTATCCCTTAACTCTATTACCTAAATTTTTTCCAAGTGTTAAGTTCGGGATACCTCATTATTTAAACTTCATCTGTTATATATCATAATTAACTATTATTAACGACTGAATCCTTGAAGCGATTATGTATTTTTTAGTAACACAAGTACTAAGGGATTCACACAAAGCAAATGCACCGAAGTCATAAAGGACGAGGTCCAATTTCATTAATATTCAATTTAATTACAAAAATAAATAACTTTTACAAATCCTACAAATCAAAATAAAATTGTCTTCAGCTCTTGGCCTCACTTTCAGAATCTAGCAAAGATGGATCTAGTTGAGCAGCCACCAACTTTCCCTTTCCCCTGTTACGGCACTCCTCGTATCCTTCGTAATAAACCTTTAAGATCTCTGACCCAAGTTCGTCCGATGTACGATAGTCTGCCCGTATTTGGGTAATCATATCTTCAGGTCAAAGGTGGGTCTCGTTCATGAAGTGCCTTTATCTTACCACGAAGCTTACGACGCTTGGCCTTCTTAACTTTTTTGATAGATCGAGCCTTCGTCTGAGCTTCATGGAGTTGGGTCGACAAGTGTTCGTTGGCTACAACAAGATCCTCCTTGGTAGTCTTCAAGGCCTCGGTCTCGGCAACAAAACGGATATTCAGCATGGATAATTTTTGTTCACTGGCTCTCGTCGTCTTCAATTCTCCTCTGACCGAGTTCAACACATCGTGAGTCTCCTTCATATCTTCCTTGGTTTGGGCCAATTCTCTTTGAAGACTTTCGTTGGTATGAAGGACAGATTCATGTTCCTCTCTCTCGAGCCAACGTAGCCTTCAACATATTATTTTCCCTCCTCAGAGTCTCCTCATCGGATTCGGCATTAAGATGCCTGGGACGTAAACGCCCGAAGACTGCATTCGCCTGCGCATACTCAACAATGTTCAGTCGATTTTAAATATTTCAGCAAGTAAAGAAATGTTTGATTAATAGAATTCTCACTTACCTTTGCCAGATAACTCATGCCTTCATCAAGAAAGTTCCCGTTCGTATGAGTATTAAATCGATGGTCATCATTCTCCTGAACGAAGGCATCAAATAGATGAAAGGGGAAATTGACATTGAACCGAGGCCATAAGGTCGGCGCTCCAGTAGCCTCATCGTGGAAGTTATGTGTTGGAGGTCTTGGAGGTGAAGGCATCGGTTGATCTCGAACGGGAGAAGGATCCATATAGATGTTTTCGGGGGAAGGAGATCGAGCTGGAGAAGGATCCCGAACTGGTAAAGTTGAAGGCGTTGGACTGGAGTCGTTGTCAGCTGGTCGTTTTCCCTTTCGAGATGGCGCTGGAGTCGACTCGTTTATTTCTTCTTCAGTTACATTTGAAGTCTCCACGAGCTTTGTGGAAGGATCAATGTGTAAGGAGGGAACCCTAAGCTCATCGGGGGTTAGGGGAATGATCTTGGTTCTCAACTTTTTGATCCGAAGAAATTGTCTTCGATCATCCATGGAAAGATCCAATAAGCTTGTTCGGACCAATGGAGGGACAGCAGTTGATGGTACTGAATCTGTGGTCGGAGGCGTTATATCAACCGTTGGTGGTGCGGGATCTACGTTCGAAGGTATTATATCAGCAATTGGTGGTACTGGATCTATGTTCGGTAGTATTGGGTCGGCAGTTGCTGTTGGACTGGTGGATGAAGGTATCGGGTTAAAAGATGGTTCGGATTCGGAAAGATCTTCGAATTCTGATGGGATGGAAATTAGCCGAGGCTTTCGGATAGCTCTTTTCTTTCGTCGAAGATGAAGGACTTTTTTCGGAAGAAGAGGTTCGTCATCTTCTGGTGCGTGGATTCGGGGCTCTTCAATTGGTCTTTCGGTAGATGGGTTGGGTCTGGAGGAAGCATCCGGTTGTGGAGGTCCTGCATCAGCATCTGCAGACTTTCCGGCATTGTCTTCAGTTGGGGCTTCATGTTGTAAAGGATCGATGGGGACTTCTACCGGTTTTCCAGCTAACAGATCTTCTAATTCTTTCATCTCCAAAAGCGATGGTTTGATCAAAGTCACTACAAAAGATTAACAGTTCTACGTCAGGGTTTACATTGCATAAATTTCAAATATCCACAAAATGAATTCATACTTATATTTGTGGTTGTACAACCACGCTTGGTTGGAAAGAAGTCTATAATTCCATTCCTCCCTCGGGAAATTGTCCAGAAGCTCTATTATCTCAGCTTCATGTTCTTCGGAGACATCCCCGAAGTCTGTAGAGATTTTCTCATCTGTGGCCCAGCCAGGTAAGGAAATGACTTCGGGCCCATTAACAAAAAACCATCTCTCGTGCCATCCTTTATTGCTTGAAGGGGTATTCACTAGTGAACGTCTCTCGAACTTCTCCCCTATTTTTGAAGATTGCTTGCTTATGGTTTTAAAACCTTTCTCTCTGGATTGACCAACCTTGTATACAGTGAAGAAAAGGTCGAGCAAAGGTTCGACGCCAAATTCGTAGCACAGGGCTATAAATGCCAAAATATGGATGTGTGAATTCGGCATCTGTTGAGCGAATCTGACGCCCAGAAACCCTAATAGGGTCACCATGAAGGCATGCAAAGGGAACCGGATGCCTTTCTCCAGAATGGTTGTTGTCACAGCTATCCATCCTTCAGGACGTTGATACATTTTTTCCCCAAACCTGGGAATTCTTATCTGGTGGGTTTCCGGAATATGGCAACGAGTTCGAAGCCTTTCCAGATCAGCTTCAACAACCTTCGAAGAGATGTTGGCATGAATGTACAGCTCATTGTCCTTATAGAATTCAGAAGGACTGGGAGAAAAGGTTCTTGTCTGCTTCTTTGCAGTAGTTGCAACAGCCCGACCAGAGCTCGAAGCACCTCTGCTAGGGTTTGAGTCTGGAACAATGGAGCAAATAGGTTTAACTGGCAGGGGAAGACCTTGATCGGAATCTTGGGACGCCATTGTTAACAATTCGCAGAGATTGCAAAGAAAATTCGATAGATAGGAAGAAAGCTTGAAGGTTTGAAATTTGAATTGGCAGGTAAAATTGTTCAAATTGGTAAAGTTTGTCTTTTATATTGACAGTTGCACGGTAATCGAAGGCGGCACAATAAATTCACAGTAATAATGGCGAATTGGAAAAGGCGTTGCCCGGTTTTGGGTCTAAATATCCTAATCCGAATGGGTTTATATCCGTTGGACTTCCCAGTTTTATCTTTGGTATCGATTTGGATCGACCTAATTGGGCTTTGATGAATTTCACTTTGGACCTTTTACAGCTTACCACAAGTTATTATATCGTGGGCCTATGTTGTTTATAGTCTTCCATTAAACCCTCTGTTTAATAAAAGACTAGGGGGTAATGTTAGGCCATGATCTTTTTCCTTATTGGGCCAGATCTAATGGGCCCTTCCTTTGGGTTTTGATTATTCTTATTCTAGTTGACCCAGATATTTTGGGCCCGATTACTTATTATTTCACTAAATTCCATACGGATTGGATCCGGTCACGTGGGTCGTCTCCATTATTTGGGCTTATTCATCAAATTAGCCCATTATGCATGTTTTCCCTTAACCCAGCTTTGACCGGTAATCATTACTCAAAATAATAGTTGACTATTATGTCTGCCACCTTTCTATATGGCATTAATGAGGATGGGATGGAAAAGGAGGCGGAGGAAAAAGGTGTGACAGAAAATATGGAGGCTGAGTGCATACTTTCGGCGGGAATGACCGAAAATGGAAGGAAAAAAGATGTCAGGAAGTGATGGGTGGCACGGTGAGCCTGGAAGGGGGTGGGCGTTGAGCTGTGATGAAAAGGAAGAGGTAAGTAACAAAATAACACACACCACTTAATTACTCTCTCAGACACTAGAAATTACAATCCTCTTGAGTTAACCTTGTGAACACATATACTTACTCTCACGCCTGAGCTATCCCCCGGCGGTCCGGCCGTCAAGCTTGTGGTGTTTGTTGTGTTAACTGTGCAGGATCAGGACGTCATTTGTGATTGGGACGTGGCAAAAGATCCTGGCGTTAACATTATCCATATAAGTTTTTTAGTCATTCTTTTGAACTTCTGATGAGTACGTCACAATGGTTATTAGGGCAGAGCAGAGAAGTCCACTATCTGAGAGTAGGAGGTGCAAGAATAGATTGGCTAATTTGTTGACTGACAATATTGATCTTTCATGGGGGAGAAGAATTCATCTAGCTGTCATTCCCTAGGCGGTGGTTCTACCACTTCATCAGATTCTGCCATGGTGGAAACTCACTCATTGTCTTCTAAGTGTAGAAAACATGATAGTGATTTCCATATGAAATGGCTCAACTTAATGGCTGACATTTTCAATTGCTCTTGGTTGGCAGAAAGATATCGAAGCCGAGTTGAGAAGATTGAAGCTTGAGTTGAAGCAAACCATAGGCATGTATAACACAGCTCGCAAAGAAGCGGTTACAGTCAAAAAAAGGTAACCTTACACATCAAGGGATCTTTTGATTATGTCTTGTAAAAATGATTCCTTTTTGTTGGAAATTTATGGAAGATGATAAATTATAGAAGAAGTGAAATATAAATTTATAGAACACTTGAGAATACTTTCATTTCACTTGATTAAAATGATCTAAGTACAAGACTATTTATAGGACTCATAGGACACTTCTAGATCCACACTAATAATTACTACATGACCCCATTCATGTACATGAACCTAACCATTACATGTTTCAAGACATTTCAAATACATTCATGTATATGTATCATGTACTTAGATATCACCAATTCATGTATTAATATTAATTAAGATATTTCTTGAATAATCTAGAATATATTTGGTTTAGTTGCTAACAAGGCCTCCCGTAAACAAAATTTATTCTTCATAATGTTGTAAAACATTTTGATCTTTCGATTCCTTCAAATGCAAGAAACTCTTTTGTCATCTCCATTGATGTATATGACACAAATGCTTGAAGTTTCCATTTGTTCTTCTTGATCTTGCTTACTAGCTTCTCACATTTTACATGCTTGTATTTCTTCTTCATTTCATTATTTCTGAACTCATTTTGATCAAAATACTTCTCCATATTAACCCATTCAATACCTTCCACAACTTGAGTTTCTTTTTTCTTGGTCTTTGCATTTTCGACCTTTGGTTTGCAGTCTGCTTCCAACTTGCACTCTGCCACACCATCCGTGAATACAAACCCCATCTTACTGCATTTGTCTATGATTATAATGTTAACTTTCCCTTGGATCTGAAGAACAGAATCTTTACATGCAAAAATATACACGGTTTGTTTTGAATCGCAGTCATAAATAACTAAATTCTTATTTCCAATCTGGTATTCAACCACCCACTTACGACCCATTTGAAGCTCTAACTTGGGCGATACAGTTTTGGAGGAAGAAGATGAACTGTCACGACTGCCTTTCTCATTAGCAGTAACAACACCAGCTCTATCTGCACGGTTCTTTGTTTTCATATCGTCTGTGACCTTTCTCAACCCAGAAGTCGCAGGCTTCCCTGAACTAATTTCTTGAAAAACAGTAGCCATCCCCTCCTTTTGGCGAGATGATGAAGGCTGAGGAGTTTCCGAACTGAAGAGTGAAGCAGGCGGAGGAGGTGGAGCAGCAGAAGCGCTCGATGTAGGAGCTTTTGATGGAGCATAGTCAATAATCTTCCCTGTTACACTCTTCAAGTGATTGAAGAAATCAGATCGTTTCCCTTCTGTCATCATATTCGCTTTTGTAATTACTTCATTTAATGGCTTGAGAAATTCAACCAAACCTTCCATGTTAGGCTTCTGTGATTGTTTTACTTTGATAATAAGCTCCTTCTGAACAGAGAAGGCTTGTTCGAGAACCTTTGTAACATCCAAAATCTCTTCTATTTTTTCAATTTCGATAATTTCTTCGACGCTTCCTTTTTCTTGTTTTTTTACCTCTTCAAATGCTTCTTTACTTGTCGTCTCTTCAATTTCTCCTTTTTTATCTTCAACTTTCATAATTTTATCAACACAAATCTTTTCGTCTTCCTCTTTCGAGATATCTTCAAAAAATTCTTTTTTACTTTCTTCTTCAACTTCATCAATTTCTTTAACAAATTTCTCATCTTCTTCCAAAAACCAAGACTCTTTAGGTAATGATGAACCTTTATAATTCTTGCAAATCAATTCAAGCTCATTCCATAACTGAGATAGAGAATTAAAACTCGCAAAACGCATCCAGATTTCTTCATGCATTACTCCTTGCAAAATCTTCCTTGTTCTTTTTTCTTTCATTTCTCGAACTTTTTCTGAAATACACTTTTCTGGATTTGCAATGACATCGTGCCATAAATTGCATTCTCCAAGAAATACTCGAATCCTTATACTCCAAACATTATAATTTGTGAACACTAATTTGGCACCAAACCTGGGAAACATCATTTTTTTTATAATTTACCTCACCAAAAATGCTATCAATATGACAACCTTTGTGACGTGCTTCAACTCACAAACTTCTTCAAAAATTTTCTCAACTAGCACATTTGCTAGATTACAATTCGGAGCTATAACGCGCACACTTTGCACTCGCCCAGCGAAATACTTCGATAGCACTAAGTCACCTTTCTTGGGTCGTCAATTTTACCTTAGCCACTTTAATTTAACCTTCAAATTAACCTTAGCTCTGATGCCACTAGATAGATAATTAGGAAGAGAATATTTCTAGGGAGGAAGTGAAATGTAACTTTGAAGAATATAAGAACACTTTGATTTCACTTGATTAAAATGATCTAAGTACAAGACTATTTATAGGACTCATAGGACACTTCTAGATCCACACTAATAATTACTACATGACCCCATTCATGTACATGAACCTAACCATTACATGTTTCAAGACATTTCAAATACATTCATGTATATGTATCATGTACTTAGATATCACCAATTCATGTATTAATATTAATTAAGATATTTCTTGAATAATCTAGAATATATTTGGTTTAGTTGCTAACACTTTTTGTTTAAGTTTCAAACAAAGAACCCCATGATAAAATTTGTAAAAAATAGGAAATGCTGAGCACTGGTCTAAGGAAGTTTCCTGGGAGAATTGTAGCCATGAGCTTGTGGCATCAACTTATCACAGAAAAGATGTAAATTTTAAAATCTTATATATACACTAAATTTCAGGTTAAAGAGATTCATCAATGGAAAATAGAAGAAGCTCGCATGTTTGAACAAGCACAACTTGCTGAAGAGGCATCTCTTGCCTTGGTGAAGATGGAAAAGGCTAAATGCAGAGCTGCCACTGAAGTAGCTAAGAAGGCTCAAAAGCTAGCTCGCATGGAAGCAGAGAGAAGAAAGTATGCAGAATTGAAGGCCAAGAGAGGCAGAAGCAAAGACCAGAGCACCTTGAAAGGTAATTTTGCGATCATAAAATGATTTGGGGAGGCCACTTATAGAATTCCTTGAAGTTTGTCAATGAACTACGAGAAATGTTGGAGAAGAAGCCAGCGTGATACATGTTACCATTGTAGTCCAAATAATCCCGTACAATGATGTATCTTTTTTGTAGTTGAGAAGGAAGGAGTCTAATCCATGATTTATAGTAGGATATATGAAATGGATGACTGATTTTCTGATTTTTATGTTACAGACTTGCAGCTTCTTCATGTTTGGTTATTTTAGTTTAAACAGAAGAAATCCTTGCATTTATTGTAGATGCTGGCTTCATGGAATTATAGAAAATTGGCAGCTGAAGTCAATAGCTATATGGTAGGAAATAGCTCTTGCTATAGCTCTGCAGGAGGAAGAATTGGGTAAGGGGGAGTTCTAAGAAAATAAGCAGTTAGAATTAAAATGCGGAGGGGCGTAAGTAGTAGTAGTTGCAGGCACTTTCCCCATAGCACATAAGCAAAATAGTTTTCATTGTTAGTTTCATGTTCACCACATAAGTACTAACATAATTAATCTTTTCTTGTTTTTCTCAGTTGTTTTTATTTAATTTTATACTCCCCTCACTTCCAAATTAGAGATGCATTTTTTTGTCCATTCCAAAAAATAAAGTTAGTGATAATTTGAAAAAAAAAATTTAAAAGTGTATCTCTAGAATGAAGGGAGTGAATATATATATACTCACACTGACACACACACACATGTTAATTATTTGTAAAGTTGTGTGCTTGTAGTGTAAATGCTTTGCAATTATACCCTTGTTCTTTGAATTTGTTTATTTCTTTCATCTAATAGTTCTTTTTCAATATTAGGTAGTTTGACAGATGGTAGCTGTTGGCAACATGATGTTGAAAGGTAAAGGGAGAAATCAGGTATCTTGTGTTATATTAAAACTTAATATTGGCAAGGTTAGGATAAGCATGCTAAATTGGAATGACAGGAGAAAGAAATATAGGGGCAAAATAATTTAGTAAGCAGTTACTTTTGTAGTCTTGAAATTCTCTGAAGATTAACAGAACTGTCCATGACAAGAGTAAATATGGAGGAAATATTAACTCATAGTTGATAGAAAATCTCTTCATCCAAAAGATTAAACAAAAGGAAAATCGATAAAGTGGATAAAACCCCTACTATCTTTGGACGAAGGTTACATTCTGTTGCATTTGAAAATTATTGGGAACCATAGTATCCAAGAGAAGCATAGGGTAATGAAATCTTGCTCTTCATCTTTTTGAGATAATTTAGATGATTAAGCTATGAAATGAAAGATGTATACGATGGTTATGCTACGTTGGTAGATGACCTCAAATCAATACATATAGTAGGATATTTCTTGCTAATATGCAAGTGCATGCGATCATGTTGCGCACTGTTTCTTAAGGTAAAATCTTTTTTTTTGTCTACCTTAAATATATCTTAGGCTAGTAAACAATATAAATTAGTTTGGATGCTTTATTATCAAAGGATCACCTTTTAAAAACCGAGTATTGCTTACACAAGATCAATTTCCTTTCTATCACATTATTTTCATTCTTTCTATTTTTTCTTGTGCTTGACTTCCTTTGTAAATCAAGACTTTTTATCCATGTCTAGATTTTACATATATATATATATATATATATATATATATATATATATATATATATATATATATAATATTGATAAGTATATCTAGATGTCAAATTATACATGTCAGCTGACATTATCTCAACATTGAACATGTTTTTACCAGCTAAATTGATAGACTTGTCTATTGATTTCTATATTGCTTCACTATCATATATGATGGTTCTCTGAAAATGATGAATGGTTTATCCAAAATTCCCATATGACTTGCATATGCTTTGTAAATCACACTTTTTTTTTTGACTATTATATGTGTTTCATAGTTTAATTTGGTGAAGTTTCACAATATATGTTTTAGAGAAGGTGAATTGAGCAAAAGAGCCACAACAGGATTCACAACGACAATTACAGCAGCAACAACCAAATATATTACAACAAGACATGCTGCTAAGGCACCAAACATCAGACTCGTTCCATAAACATCATGCAATTAAGCAGAAAAAGCAGTTATCGCAATCAGCAATTTCCTTTCCAGCAGAATCATCAAGTATGTTTCTGACTTACGCTACACGCACGAACATATTTATCAAGTTTTAATGTCATCATTATAAGCTTGTAAAATGTTTGTTCACTTGTAGCATTATTTATAAGCACCAATTATTATCTTGATCCGCGTGTCAATGTATACCCACCAGGACGAGGTTCACGAAGCACATGTTTGTCTTCTTCAGGATATTTGATTTAGATATTAATTTGGTAGTCAATAAAAAGGTTATTACCTTCTTCCATGTCCCTTGATTAGTAAGAAAATAACACAACATTGTTGTCTTTGTGTATTGACTTTGGCACTAAGTGCCTCTAGTGACCTATTTGCTTCATTTTTCTGACTTGCTATTATTTTTAAATATGTGCAGGAAGACTGTTTCTACGACCTGCCTTACAATACTAGGTATCAAATTTTCGTGCTACATTTACGGAAGACAAGGGACGAAATTATGAAGTGTACTCTCTCTATATATAGATATATACTTTGATTGAAGAACTGTGGTAGCTTTAGATGTCTAATTGTAAAGATAATGAATGATTATGTAGTGGATGATTTTATTAAGTTATAATATTTTAGTTTTTTGTATTTTTGTCATTATTTGCTATGGGGACATTGAGCTAGCCAGGTACACAAAAAGAATGTCAAATTTTGATTTGACAACAATATAATTCGTTATCAAAGCATTAAACAAGTTTTTATATAGCAACAATTTTTTATACATTTAACAACAAATTTTTGTTGCTAATGGCAATAAAAATATAATATTTAGTAACAAAAAATTAACCTAATAACAATGGAGATGATATTGTTGCTAATACTAAAATAAAAGGGAACATTTTTTATCGTTGCAAATTATATCAACTTTCGTTGCGCATATAAATAAACGTCAACATATAATGTCATTGCTAATCGACGACTTTCGTTGCTATTGAAAAATAATCAGCAACAAACATTTTCGTTGCTGATTCAGCATAATGTCGTTGCCAAATTATATAATCAGCAACGAAAATCGTTGCTAAAAAGATTACATTCTGTAGCGAAAGCAAGCTTACGCAAAAATTTTCATAATTTACTGCAATGAAAAATGTCATTGCAAAATAGTGTCAATTGCAACAAAAATGCAAGGTCGTTGCAAAATGGTGTCAATTGCAATGAAAATGAAAGGTCGTTGCAAAAAAAAAAGAATTCATTTCGTTGCAAATTTGCAGGCTTTTGCAACGAAATGGGGTTTTTAACAACAAAATTTTAATTATTCTGCAACAATACATTTTGTTGTTAAATGATCGATGTATCTGTACGAAAGCCAAATTTCGTTGCAAAATGTATTACTTTTGGCAACGAAAAAAATACGTTCGTTGCGGAACAATTAGCAACGATCATTGCACAACGAAAGACGCAACGACAGTAAAGTCGTTGCCAAAAACCTGTAGCAAGGAAATTTGGCACCTTTAGTAACGAAAATTGGTTGTTACTAAAGCCACATTTTTTTGTAGTGGAAGGAGCCTATCATCATGACCGAACCAATATCAAAGCCAATAGTTTAAATAGAGGCTCACATTGAAAGGTACCTCAATGAGGTGGTTATTTTAAAAAATGTAGTACAGAATCCAAAAACGATAGTATAACTGATAGGTGGAGTATAGTTAAAGAATATATGGCCAAGCTCGAATTTTTAAACTCATATGTTTGTGATGAGTTCTTAAACTCGTAACGTGTGGTAAGTTTGATGAACTTGATATATTTATGTGTTAATGGATTATTGAGGATAATGGGGATATATAGAATACTAAGCAATTGATCCTTAGTGAAGGCGTAAGAAATAAGTAGTATTAGTATTACGTGAATATGTATAATTTTATGTGGTGTATGTGATAGGTATTTTTGAATAAGGTAATATTTTCAACTTTTGTATAAGTTGTGACAGTGATTCTCGATTTTTTAGTCA